>CM053623.1:243429524-243494357 GCA_028646595.1 Phalanger gymnotis
GCTTGTATATGTAAAATCATGCAAAACATTTCCATATTAGCCATACTACAAAAGAGAACAGACCAAAACACCAAGAAGAAAAAGAAAGGAAAAAAGTCTGTTTCAATCAGCATTCAGACTCCATAAGTTCTCTCTCTGGAGGTGGATAGCATTCTTCATCATAAGTCCTTCAGAACTGGCTCAGATGATTCATTGCTCAGAGGTAAGCCATTCACAGTGGACCAATGGTATAATAAATATTGCTTACTGTAGAAACTTAGTTTTTAAAGGGAAAGTTAATTGAATTGCTAAAAAAGAATTGCTAGAAAATCAATAGAAGTTTGCAACAGCCCCACTAACAGAATAAATGATACAGTGCTGGAGAAACAGGATTGGAAGATTACACAGGAATATTAAAGAGTTTTTCCCCACCAAATACAAATGGGTCGTGGAAATTGGTTACATTCTAGGACACAAAGAAAGGATAAATAAATTAACAGAGACAGAAATTTTAAATACTATGTTTACAAATCACAGTGTAATAATAATAATATATAAAGAAAATATTACAACATTCTGGAGACTAAAAAAGACGTTCTGAATAGTGCCGGAATTAAAGGTTCTATGGTTGGCCACGTTCTGCCCCTTTTAGAATGTCGGTGTTGAAGGCGGGTTGGCTGCACATAGTAGGTGTGTGATAAGTGCTTACTGGATTGGAATGAAGTGAAAGTAAAGTTACCAAAATGAGAACGTGACCTCGCCTCCTAATTTTTTTCCAACTTCGAGTCATTCTCCTTTTCAAACCATCTTACATAGTTAATAAAATAATCTTCCTAAGGCCATGGATCTGATGGATCACTTCTCTCAAGAAGCTTCAGGTGTTCCCTGTTACCCTGCAGAGAAAGTACAGACTTAGCCTGGCCTTTTAAGCCCTCTGCATTCTGGCTCCAGCGGGCCTTTGCTTTGTTATTTCATGTTCCTCCCCATCCTGCCCTCTGTGTTCCAGCCATACTCACCAGTCCTTCCATATCTGTGCCTTCCTTTCAGCCTTAGCTCAAGTGCCCACCTACCTATTTAGGGAAGCCTTTCCTGAAGCTCTCTCCTCAAATTACCACCTATTTACGTATTTTCATACATGTTAACTCTATGCCCACAGATGATACTGTTTTTCCCCAAACTTTTACCCCCTCTTGATTCTCTTATTTCTGTTAATGGCCCCAAGGCCCTCTTCATCACTGTCATGAAGCTTAAAAGTCTCCCCTCACTTTGGCAACCAGGCCTTGCCAGATTCTCCTCCTCTCTCTTCCCTGCACGCCCATTGCTAACCACTCTACTTTCAGGCCCATTTACCTCCTCACATACTGCAGTCATTTTTCAACCCTCTAAACCCACTTAGCTCCCTTCCCCAAATCTACATTCTGTAGTTTCCAGATTAATCGTAATATTGTATGGCTTGGAGGATGGCACTCACTCTCTGAGTTCTCCCAGAAGGCACTAATAATGGAGCCATCTTCTCAGCCTTAGCTTACTCCCCACCCCACGTGTTTCCTAGACAGCACATCATTTCCCAAAACTGGCCTGCACTTCCCCATCAACCTGCATTGCTCCGGCTGTTTGCTTTTCCTGGGATGGCCTCCCCCTGGGCCCTGTTGAAAGCCCCCTTTTCGGCAAGCCTTCCCAGTCTTCCTCTACTTTCATCTTGCTTCCATTTCTCTCAGCCCTTCATTGGAGCCTTGCCTTTGACATTTGGTATTGTCTGCCTCCTTGTATTTGAGTACCTGCCTTATTGTGTCCACGAGATCAAAAGCTTGTCAAGAAAAAGAACTCTGGCCTAAGCACATGACAGGCATGTCCTAAGTATTGATTGTGAATATTTTGAAAATCGGTAGTGCCATAAATGCAGTGGCCCAGGATGCATTGAGCTGTCAGACCCTGGTAGGGCTTCTCAGAACAAACACGTATTATTTGCCAATACTCAAACACCATCATGAAAGAGTTGCCCCGCAAAGCCTGGTAATGCAAACATGATCATCCTTAGGAGGAGATGCAGATTGGCAGGCCAATTGAAATTTTACATCTTCAGAGAGTGTAACTGCTAGCTGCCATTGGGTGTTTTCAGGTTTTTACCTTTTCAGTGCCAACCCTTAAGCTGCGAATGGAGACTTTTCTCCAAGTTCTCCTTTTCTCGCATGTTTTTAAAAACAATTTCCCACGTAGAGTGTAATTTAAGTTGTAATCCTTCACTTCAGAGAAGATGAGGGAAGAAACATTTTGAGGGAAGACTTTCCATGCAGCTCTGTCAAGGTCACCAGGAATTGTTTTGGTTTAGATAACCTAAGTATAGTTTTCATTACCGAATTAATTATAAACCAAAGCATGGGACCATATGGTTTTATTCTGGTATGATACATGCTTCTTCTTAAAGCCTTGTTTGCAGCAGTGATAGGATTATGTTGTAACTTGCCATTATCTTTTCTTGACTTTTATAGACAGAACTAAAAATCCTAGTTACATAAAGCTGTTCTAGCACACGGGAGAAAGTAGGTCATTGTGACGGGGAATAAACCAAGCCGCCCACTGGTTGCTAGAGCAACGACCTACTTTAAGAAACTATTTCTGTTGATTCATATTGAAATGTTCTTTTGGAAATTGTATAAGGAAGCTAACCTTGTGTCGTTTTTTCCTAATAGCAATGTTGATGTTGAGGTTGAGGAGCAGGAGCAGGGTGGGGGCAGCAGAGGGAAGGGACTCAGCAATGTTTGAGGTATCTGAAGGAGATAGATCCATTTTCTCATCCAGACCTCATCAAACTGCTTTAAAATGGGTATAATCGCACAGTGTAATTAAATGGTAGGAGAATTGTGTTTCCACAGAAATAGGGCTGTTATGTCAGGGTATTGTAGTGTGTACTACCAAGTGGCCTATTTAAAAACCGTTGCATATGAGGACAACAACCTAACAAACTTTGGGGGCAGATGTGATAACTAAGCCGAATTGGAGAATGTCCAAGTGTGTGCACCTGTTTAAAGTATATGTTTGATCAGGGTTATATTTGGAACACATTGAATTATCCTGAGAGGTGAACAAACCTGAGCCATTCTCAGTTTGAAAGAAAAGGTGGAAGAGCTCATCTCTCCATTAATGCTTGGGCTTTGCTGGTGTGCTGTAATTAACCTCATTATTATCAATACTGGATTGGTGCTCCAGTTGACTTTGGGAATGTTGTAAGCTTTGAGAGTTTAAATTTTATGAACATTTGCTTGTGATTACTATTGAAAGGAAAAAATTTTCTGTAGGATAAACCTTAGTTCAGAGAAAGTTAGGAACAGGAATCTAAGAATAGTACTACCCTGTCAAATTCATCTTTGCTGTAATGTTACTACATTGGCAAATCAACTAAAATTAAATATCAAGAGGTCATCAATTTAAATTATGAGGATCTAATTTATTTTACTTAAAAAATTAAAATAGAACACTAATGGAAATCTTCCTTCTGCTAACACTCCTACCCACAAACTTCAAAATCCATATATGATGTATGAATTGCTTTGAATTGAGAGCGTAGTCTCTCTCTAGTCTCTAGTCTCTGCTCATCTCTCCCACTGAACCAGCTGTTGCACAGGCATCTCAGACTTAATAGGTCAAAAAGAGAACTGTCTCCCCACCCTCAACCCCACCCCCACCCTGGTAAGACCATTATTGTTGAGGACATTGGCAGATGTGCAGGCACTCAAATTTGAGCCATTGGTCACTCTCTTTTTGTGTCCTCTCTTCTTCATATGCCCTTCTCCCATATCCAGTCATAGAATTTGAGAGTTGGAAGAAACCTTAGCAGCCCTCCAAGAAGGATATCCCTACTTTAACATACCCATCCAGTGTTCATCAGCCTCTGCTAGAAGGCCGCCAAGGGGGAGGTACTTAGCACCTCTCAATGTCTCTTGATACAGAAGCTCTGAGTTCTAATCCAACCTTCGATGCTTACTAACTCTGTGACCTTGGGCAAGTCACTGAACTTATTTGCCTCAGTTTCCTCAACTGTGAAATGAGGATAGTAACAGTGACTGCTTCTCAGTGTTGTTGTGAGGATAAAAATGAGATTATAATTGTAAAAAAGTGCTTAGTACAGTGCCAGGCACATAGTAGGCATTGTATAATTGCTTAAGCCTTCCCTTCTCTACAAGGGACCAAGACCAAACTGGCTTCCTTGCACCTTTCCTCCATTGCTCCTGGGTCTGGCCTGAGGAGCCAAACAGAATGAGTCTGATCCTTCCTCCAAGCCCTTCCAATACAGAAAGACAGCCACTGTCTCCCCTGGGTATGTGTGTGTCCTGTTCTCCCCATAGTAGAACATAATAAGCTCCTGGAAGGTAGAGGCTGTTTTCTTACCATCTTTCTATTCCCAGTGCCTGGCATGGTGTTGGTAGTTAATAAATCTTGTTGAGATACGTGTGTGTGTGTGTGTGTGTGTGTGTGTGTGTGTGTGTGTGTGTGTGTGTGATTAAGGATTTATCTAGAGTCTGCCTATAAATCTGAGCAGGATAGGAGAGCAACTTTGTCTCCTCCATCTCATTTGTTGATGCTTCCTAAACTACCCATAAGAAGGAATACCATTGAAATCTTTTTATTCTTTTCTTTTAGATTTATTGGCTTGCCCTGTATCACAAAAAGGTGATTATATAATTCATCCCTGGAAAATCCAACCCAGGGTCATCTTTTCTGTGAACAGAGAAGCTTGGTAGGGTTGCTTGCGCCATCTGTCTGGGAAGGGTAACTCAATCAAGCATTTATTAAGACCTATTATGTGCTAGGCAGTAGTAGGGATACAAATACAAAGAATGTTCTAATGGGAGAGATAGCATATGTACGTAACATAAGGAGAATCAAATCAGCGATATTGGTTAAGTACCTCCTATGAAGCAGGCATCATGCTAGGGTTACAAGGACAACAGACAAATAGAAAGATTTGAGAGGAGAGGGTTCTAGTATTTGGGGGGTATGGGACAAGCTTCTTGTGGTGGTGCTTGCACTGTCTCCTGAAGGGGTCTATGGAGAGGGTGTCTAGGAGGCAGAAGTGAAAAGCAGAGGTGGGAGATGGAGTATTGTGTATGAGAAATAGGAAGGTGCCAGTTTGACTGGAAAGACAAGCATGGGAGAGGGGTCGGTGTCCAGTGAGGCAGGAAAGAGCAACTGGGGCCAGGTTTTAGGGTTTTGAACGCTAAATGGGCGGCAATATGGAAAGCCACTGGAGCTGGTTTGAGTGGGGAGTCAGATGTATGCTTATAGAAAAATCACTTTGGCATAAGTGTGAAGAGTAGAATTAAGTAGAGAGAGATTAGAAGCAGGGAGATGAGTTAGAAAGTTGTTCCAGTAGTCTGGGTGAGACAAGTTTGGAACCTAGAACTAAGGCACCAGCTGTGTGAGTGTGGAGAAGGAGTCAGATGCCAAAGAGGTTGTGGAGGTGGAAAGAACAAGATTCGGCCACTGATTTCATATGTGGGGAGAGGGAGAGAATAGTTAAGGACAATACTGAAATCACAAACCCTGAGGAAGACTTGACAGAAACTGGGAAGTTTGAAAGAGAGGATGATTTAGCTGAGGGGAAAAGATAATGAATTCTGGACATCCAGTCAGAAATTCTGAAAGTCTTTTGGAGATTTGAGACTGGCGGTTAGCAGAGCGCTTAGGGCTGGATAGGTAGATTTGAGAATCATCAGTGTAGAAATGGTTATTAAATCAATGAGATCGCCAAGTGAAGTTAAAGGGCTCAGGTCAGAGCCCAGTGACCTGGAACAGGATCCAGCAAAGGAGACTGAGATGGAGTGGCCTTTTAGGGAGGAGGATCCTGAACCAAGAGAGTTAAGCTTAGAGAGAAGAGGGTGACAGTCAGAGGCTGCGGAGAGAGGAGTGAGGCCGCTGGGTTTGGCAGTTAGGGGCTCATTGGCATCTTGGGAGAAAGCAGTGTCAGTGGAAGGATGAGGCCAGAATCCAGACTCCAGGGCAGGAGTTAAGAAGAGAGGGTCAGAAGAGGAAGTGGGGCTCCCATTGCAGACAGCCTTCTCCAGGAGCTTGGCCACACAGGAAGAAGAGATACAGGAGAGTTAGTGGGGATGGAAGGAACACGTGGAGGGGAGGGATGAGGATGCGGAGACATGGGGATGTTTGTAGGCAGCAGGAAACCAGCCAGTAGATGGGAGAGAATAAATGAGAGAGGGATGTTAGAGGAGACAGAGTGGAATGGTGGGATCACTTGTGGAGTGCGGCCACCTCTTTATGTGAGACAGGACTGGAGGAGGAGACACTAGCAGAAGGTATCTGGTGTGAGATGAGAAAGGGGCGAGAAGAGCAAATGGCCTCCATTTTTCTGTAAAATATAAGGCCAGATTCTCAGCTGAGACTGGGGGCGGGGGGAGCCATGGAAGGTTTGAGGAGGGATAAAGAGATTTGGAAGTCGTTGTGGAAGGTGGGATAGTGAGTTGATAAGGGAGGTCTAGTAAGATTGCCAAGCAGCAGTGAGGGCCCAGTTGAGGTGCTATAACATAAATTTGTAGTAGCCCCAGTCAGAATGGTTGTGTGGTTTTCTCCTTTTAGCCACGCGTATGTAGAAGCAAAGGTGGTGGGGGAGACCCAAGGCTGAGACTCGGCAGGGCACAACTGATGACATGATGAAGGCCAAAGACTCAGGAGAACAGGGCAGTGACCCAGCTGAACTGGGTCACCAAAGGATCAGAGATGATGGCCTGGGAGAGAACTGGGGGGTGAGAGACTGGAGGTCGCCATGTAGACAGAGAGTTGTTCAGTCATTTTCAGTTGTATCTGACTGACTCTCTAGGACCCATTTGGGGTTTTCTTGGCAGAGATACTGGAGTGGTTTGCCATTTCCTTCTCCAGCTCATTTTACAAATGAGGAAACTGAGGCAAATGAGGTGAAGTGACTTGCCCAGGGTCACACAGCTAGGAAGTGTCTGAGACTGGATTGGAGCTCAGGAAGACGAGTCTTCCTGACTCCAAGGCTGGCACTCTGTGCACTGTGGCACCACCTAGCTGCCCTACATGGACAGGGTAGGGTTTGGTAAATGGAAGCCAAGGTGGAGGTGGAAAAGTTCCAGTCAGATAAAAGCCTGGTCAGATAAGGGGATTTCAAAGTGGGTGATCTCTGGATATGATCCATGACCATCTTTGTGGCTGAGCTAGGAAGGGCAGATCATGAGAAGTGAGTATGGTGTCTGCTGAAGTCTTCTAGGATGAGGGCAGGCATTGGGAGGAAAGGTCATGAGCCAGATACCGAGCTCGGTGAGGAAGGAAGGAACAAATGAATGAATGGAGGGACGGAGGGAAGAGGGGAGTGTCTTGGAGGTCTGTAGAGACTGGCTTCCAGGCTTTTGATGGGGGGGGGGGGGCTGTGGCCCTCCAAGGAGAGGCTGCTGAGTGATAGGTATGGGTGAGAACCTAGAAGAGGCAGTGAGGAGCAAGTATTCCAAATGCCCCCTCCCCCAATGATCAGAGAGGAAGGAGGAAAGGTGCAGTCAGTATTGGAAAGGGTGGCCAGCAAGGCTCTGCCAAGAGGGAAGCTAGGTGGGTGACTGCCAGAAGATGGAAGGAGCCCAAGAGGAAAATTGACTCCTCCCCCAAGGCTCAACTTTACCTCAGCTTTGCCCTGCCCTTAATCAGAGTTCCCAGTCTCTCCTCCCAAGTGCTAACACTGTAGACTGCTTCCTCCTTCTACTTCTTGGCCATCCATCCGTGCCACTCCTCCATGCACTTGGGCTTTGTCTAGCCCACCACTCCTTGCAACGTCCAGCAGCTGAGGTTGTATTTGGTTTTATTGGTCCAGACTTGTGATTTCACTGGTATAAAAATGGAATGAAGGACCTCCCTCTGCCAATGCAGATTGGTGCCTGAAACAGAACCTGAGCTCAGGTTTTCCTGGCTCCAGCTCTGTGTCCATAAACCATGCCACCTCTCCACAGATGACTTCTTAATACCCTCTTTCTATGGCCTTTTCTCTGTTCTCATCCTCCTGACCTTTCTGCCTCTATCACTCACCTTCCACCTTCCACTTCACTCTACCCTTTCTCCTCCTGAACTTCCTTCCCCTGAACAGGGCATCTCCACAAACCTGCCCTGGCCTACATTAGCCCACACTGCTATTACCTTCCTCTATGCTGTCTTCTCAGTGGTGATCTCACCTGCTCCCATGTTCATGCAGTTGGCTTCCAAGCCTCTGTACTCAGACCTGATCTCTCCACTGATGCCCAGCCTCACATCTCCAACTGTTTGGAATACTTTTTTGTCATAAGGAAGAGCAACAACTAGATTGATAATTGTGGTTCTGTTCTGAATTTTGTGTTGAAGCCGTGACTTAAAAGGTTCAGGACGAGGAGAATGGGGCTCGAGGTTCTATTACTTGCTGTAATGAAATTTAAGATGCAAAATCTAATGTACTTTTTTTGTTTTTGCTAATGTGTCATCAAGAAGGAGCATTTCTAACAGTCTTCTGGCCTTTTGGGTCCTGCTCTGAGATCCTTGCCCCTGTGACACAATCCCATGCTCAGTGATAGCTGGCCTGCCTTTGGTTCTCGGAGGCAGATCTCTTTAAGGTGCTGCCTCCATTTTGGGGCTTTTCTTCCAGATAGACACTGTGGTCTGGTCACTCTCACTCGGGTGTATGCTGAGCGGGACCAAACACAGACAATTCTAAAGTTGCAGAATCACTTTGGTTGGAACTTTCCTTTCCACCTGCTCATGGTGCAGGAGTACTGATTGGGAAGGTGCTTGTGAAGGAGGCAAGTTGCTCATTTGGCTGTTACCTCACTCAGGCACAGTGGTTCGTTAACCCTGGTCTTTGCCTGTCCCCTTTTGCCTTTTTTCCCCCATTTCTCCCTGAGAAGGCTAGAGTAACCTGTTTGTGTGACGACTTGTTTTAGTGCCGGCAATTAAACTTGGTTATGAATAATTATATAGAATGTAGATGCTTTGATGCTGCTGTGGTAAAAGCATCCCTTTCCCCCAGAAGTGATATGAAGTTCAGGGAACCCCCTCCACATTCCATGAGAGAAGAGAGGAATGATATATGAAGACAAAGGTATTTTTTAATGCTTTTTAACAAAAAAAAAAAAACCACAGAATGAGCCGATGAAATGCCGGGTGTGTTTAATGAGCTCATTTCTTTTGAGCACTCCCGCTCCTTGAGAGAAGAATATGCCGACCCCTCTAAGACATTTCCAGATCAAGAAAAGGAAACTCAAATCCCCAGGCACATGTTTATGAAGAAGTAAAAGGTTATTTTAGGAATCAGTTTCAAAGGGGGCTGGAGAGAACAGTTTTCTAATAGCCCTTAAGATCAAGCACAGAAACTAGAGAAAGGAAATAAGATCAGTGAAATTGGCGACTAGATCCCAAGGGATGCTGATAGAAGTGGGCTGTTAGGAGGAGTTTCCTTTTTTGGAAATTCTCTATCTCCACAATTCATCAATATAATCACTGTATTGTTCTTGCTTTCCTACAGGCATTGCTGGAGAGGCCTAGAGCATTTTTCCATTGTAGTTAATGTTAGCTCTTAGTTTTAGAGAGGGTATCATATATGAGAAAGGTCCATTTGTTTCAGAACTTTGTGACATTTGTCATTAGTGAAGGGCCTCGTGTTTTTACAATTGAGATGCAAGTTGTCTCCTTTCTGAACAACCATTCGCTATGGCAGCCATCTTCCATTACAACTTGTAGGCTTTAAAGAAACCTGAAGTCTAGCAGCTTTCATAACATCTTATAGTCCTGCCTTATATATGAAGCCTTCTCTGACCACCTTAGCCCCTGCTGGTATTTCCCTTTTCTAAACTCCTGTTATGAGCATTGCTCAGTTGTTCTCTAGTTATTTCATGGGTTTTAGGCTTGTTTTTCCAGTTTAGGGGCCGCTCTCCGAGTAGAGAGATTGCTGTACCTGGAGTCAGGAAGACCTGAGTTTAAATCCAACTTCAGATGCTTATTAGCTGTGTGACCTGAGCAAGTCATTTAACCTCTGTTTGCCCGAGTTTCCTTATAAAACAGAGAATAATAGTCCCTACCTTGTAGAGATCAGATGAGATTATATTTGTAAAGTGTTTAGCAAAGTGCCTGGCACATAGTAAGCTATAAATGGTAGTGATTATTAGATTATAAACCCTTCAAGCGTAGGGGGCTACGTTTTATGCTTTGGTGTCTCCTATAACACCAGCACTCTGGACAGAGTGACCATCAAGTACTCATTCGATAAGTGCTTATTTCATCAGTTGCTAGAGTTTATAATTAGTAATTTTTCTAGATAAATATATGGAATCTTTGGCCATGAATAGGAGGCCACAAGTCTTTTCCAGTAGAAGAAATGATAGACTTCCATGACAGACTATCCATACATATCTAAACTAGTTTTATTCTCCAAAAATCCAAGTTTCATTCTGCTATTTAGGATTTTGTTTTACTAAAGTTATATATTGACAAATTAAACATTTGTAATCATTCTTTAAAGGCTGTATTGAGAACTTTCGATCTGTACCTTGCCACTTGTATAAAATTTTATAAATTTATTATAATTTTGAATAGTTTATTGTAGTTTTAATAATAATAACTAACTTGTATGTAAGGCTTCAAGGTTTGCAAAACACTTTACAGATATCTCATTTGAGTCTCATGATAACCTAGGAAGAAACTATTATCTCCATCTTACAGATGAGGAAACTGAGGCTGAGAGAAATTAAGTGTCTAAGCCAGAGTCACAGAGCTAGTAAGTTCCTGAGGCCAGATTTGAACTCGAATCTTCTTGATTCCAAGTCCAGCACACAATTCACTGTAACATTATTTGCCTCTGATTTTCAGATTTTTAAGTGAATATGATTTGGGGGAAAATATGTCAGCTACTTTTATATTTTGCATTTCTAGATCTTGTAATGCAGCGTAACTTTTTTTTAAATGAATGACTCCTTCTTTCTAGATTTCTGCTACAGTGTCTTGAGGATCTTGATGCCAATCTAAGAAAATTAAATTCTCGTTTGTTTGTAATTCGTGGCCAACCAGCAGATGTGTTTCCTCGACTTTTCAAGGTATGTCTTAAAACTTTTGACAGATACATTAACATTCTTTACTCTCAACTATGAAAACGATATACTTGGTATGTAAATTTTAGCCAAGGACAAAGGTTTAGAGAATAGAAATGTTGTTAGTGAATCTTAATTCATAGGATTTTAGGTCATCTAATCCAGTTGCTTTACTCACAAGAAAAGTAAGTTCTGGAGAAGTAATGAATTTTGTTCAAATCACCAGTTTGTTACTATTAGGATTAGGATTACAACCCGTATCCAGACTTTCCTTCTCTATTTGACCCCTTCCCTTTCCTATTGCCCAAATAACAATAAATAGTAAGCCACTTGCACAGTGCTTTATGGTTTATGAAAATACTTTCCTCAAAAAATCCTATGAAGTAAGCAGGGCAGATTTTGTTATCCTCACTTAACAAATGATGAAACTGAGGTTCACAATTTTCAGCTTCTCTGGGATATACCTCTAATTCTCTTAATCTTCTTATAACTATTTACCCAGCCATCCTGGTCATGGACCCAATTCATTTTTCTCTTCCCAGTGTGAGAGTGGGGAGGAATGGCTGTTTTCTCACTGATGACAGAGCCATTGTTATGTGTAACTGGGGCCAGAAGGACTTTCCTCTCCCTTGCTAAGTAGAATCGAAGATTCGATCTGAGTTGGTAGTGGTTTTCTCTCCCCTTCCCCTCCTACCGTTCTGCCTCAGTCCTGACCTTCTTGCATGGCCTTCACAGAAGAATTCTTGCCCTGTTAGCCTGACCATGACTGGATCTATTCATGAGCCCTGCTTTCTCTCAGTTACACTGAAGAGTTTCATGTAGAAGGCAAATCAGAAACACTTATGTGTACATGCCTGTGTATGTATGTATACACATGGGCCAGTGTATGCAATAATATTAGGAATAAAAAGCCTTTCATTTCAACTAAAACCACACTTTAATTGGATTATTTTTTAATTCAGTTTTTTCAAAAATATGATACATTTAATTGTTATAAACTCTCATATTGTTTTATCAAGTTAGGCAGATCCTGTCTACCAACTTGCAGCAACTTTCTGCTCATGGGTGCACACACACACATGTACACGCACACATGTACACGCACACACACATGCACATGCACGCACACATCATTGTATTAGATCCCCTGATAAGAAAATTGATGTATTGTGTCTAGAATAGTAGATGTAATTCTTTTGCTGACAATATACTAGCAAACATAAATATATAGTAAGATATTTTTAGGCCCATGAGGCTGTTTATCTCTGATTTCCGTGGTTTGATAATAATATGATTTGACTGTCCTTTGCCAGTTTACTACTGGAGTGAAATACCCAGTAACAAAAGCTGTTGTTCTCAGTGGTCTTTGTGTTACTTAAATGTCCAGAAGTCGGCATTTCCAATCTTAGACCTTTTAACACTGCCCTGGAAGCTACAGGTGTTCACGGTGTTGATTAGAGTCTTGCTAGAGGGCCTGTCTCTTTAGACTGAACCCCATTTTGCATCTGATCCTGTCTTCACCCTGTTTGTAAAACAGGCTGTGGTTTTCCCCCAAGTTTAAATTCTCCTGTTGTTATGTTAATGCTTTGTATCCGAGTAGTTCATCAACTGGATCATCAAAACCAACACCAGAATAAAAGAGAGGATAAAGATACCACAAATGATTATGGCACCTCCAGCCAAAGCTACTTCAACAAACTACTGATTTTCAAAAATGAGAACCAAACAAAAATAAAGACATTGTGAAAGCATACACTTAAAGAAGGGTAACCAGTGTGAAGCATAGGAATGGTGAGAAAGCTGAGGATGTGTGGGGACCACTTCAGCAAGCTTAAGCGCCCTGGTTAAATGGAGAACCACAGGAGAGCCCTATCTGGAGCATAAACCTCTTACCTATTACACAGGAGAATGACCAAAACCTCCTCAAATAAACAAGAGTAACAGCGGAGAAGAAAAAGAGCCTGGAGAGAGCTGGGTGCTTGGCCCAGCTAAGCCTGTTATCCTGCAAGCATTTGTAGGTAAAACTGGAAAGAGAACAGCAAATAGACATGAAGAGGAACAGATCTGCTCGGACTCTCCTCCTATCCTCATTGATACTGGATCAACCACATTTGGACTCAGCAGCATCAGTTCCAAGGGAGGGAGAAATGGTGGCACAGAAATGGAGGGGGAAGAGACAGTGAGTTCCATTTTGGACGTGTTGATTTTGAGATTCTAATGAAGCATCCAGGTGAAAATGTCCTGTAGGATATGTGGATTCTGTGAGGACTAACCCTGACAGACTTTGCTTTTCTCAGCAACACAAGGTGCAGGGACAACTCCAAAGGACTCACGATGGTGAATACTATCTACATCCAGAGAAAGAACTATGGAGTATGAATGCAGATTGAGGCACACTTTATGCTTGCCTTTTTTTTCCCCCTGTTTTTTTCTTCTCTTTTTGTTTTTGGGTTGGTGTTGTTTTTTTTTTTGGTTCTATTTCTTCTTTCTCTTGATTAATTCCATTGGTCATGGTTCTTCTCCACAACTTGACTAGTGTGTAGATTAGTTCGATGCAAAGTTATACGTGGAAGATATATGGGATTCCATGCCGTCTTGGGGAGGCAGAGGGGGAGAGAGGGAGGAAAATCTGGAACTCAAAATTATGTGGAACCCAGTGTTGCAAACTAAGAATTAAAAAAAAATTTAAAAAAAAAAAAGAAAATGTCCTATAGGCACTTGGTGACATGGGATTGTAGTTTGAAAAAGAGAATCGATTTGGAAGTCCTCTGCATAGAGGTGGTGAGTAATCATTACTTTATATCTCTTATCTCATTTGAACCCAAGGCAGTGATGAAATTGGGAAGCAGTATATGAATATAAATGAAATGAAAGACGGAGGCTTAACGGATATAGAATGGTTATAAATTTAATTTTAGAATTAGAAGATAAATTCCTCTTCTAACATTCTGAATGAATCCATCTTGGGGCATCTCCAGCTATTGGGAACTTTTCGTGACATCAAACCTGTTGCCTCTGAAGTGTCCAGCCTGTTCTAGGCCTCTGGGGCTAAGCAGAATAAGCCTCTTCTTGTCTAAAACAGAATTCATCTCTTTCCTTTGCCTTTTCCCCTTCTAACCTAGGAGTCATCTCCACCTCCTCCCTTCCCTTACCACACATATCCAGTCTGAAATGAAAACGAATGGAGAAGGAGGCATTTATTGCATGCCAAGCTCTGTGCTGAGCTCTGGGGATACAAAACTGAAAAGCCAGAGAGTCCTTGCCTTTGAGGGGCTCATGGTCTAATGGGGAGACAACACATAGAGAAGGTTTCAGCTGCAAGTCTAAAGAAGGTCCCATGGCCCTTAGGGGGCAGCAGCAAAGCACCCTCACTGGAACCACTGGACAGGACCAAGGATTTTGGTGGCAAGAACTTTCTCTTTTGGATCTTCTGTAACTGTGGCCACAGCATCTCTAGGAGCAGTTGTCAGGCTTCATCTCCCCCAAGGCTGCTTCCTAGGATGCTGGCTGCAGGCATTGCAGCTCTTCCCATGGCCCTTGGCTTCAGGACCCTGGCCTGTCTCCACTGGGGTCTGAGGAGAGACATTGGTTTGACTTTCCTGGTACATACCGCCTCCTGTGTCTCCCTCAGGGTACCATATTGCTTCAGCTCAGCAGGCTTGCCTTCCCCGTGGGATGGGGGGGAAGCAGTTAGTTGGGAATGGTTGGCCCACTGGAGTTGCTCCCCCTACCCCGGTGATGGCTTGGAGAGCTGGGCTAGAAGCAGAACCAGTAGTCAGGGGGTGCTGCCACTCCCAGGGCCATTGTCCCTATTTGCCTTTTGGTGGCAGTAGATCAGCAATTGTTCCTTGTGATTGTGGCAATAAAAATCTGTGATAAAGGGAATCTGAGGCACAAAAGTCCAAGAATAATCTATTTATTATCAAAGTTAGCATTTGCTAATAATAGAGGTTAGTGGCTCCCTAGTGACCAGAGACACACATTATAGTCAGAGCAGCGTTTTGTATAGCTAGGTGGTTACATAAGGCCCAGTGATGCAAATGAAAGTATGACTGTGATTGGTCTATAAGAAAGATGAAGGGCGGGCACACATCACACTGCCTGGCAAGAAGGAGTGTCCAGAATCCATAGCAATGGGGAAAACACAGTTGAGTAATACCCTCTGGAAAGTCCCATGCCAGACGCCACTTTGCCCAGTGCTGGATAAAGCATCTCTGGACCAGGTTGACTCATCCACCACTATCCTCCTTATCTCCCCCAAGAGACAGGAGCAGCTTGTAGCCCTTGAAATTCAGGTACCTCACATCTTTCCTGTCAGATCGACCAACATGACAAAACAGGAAAATCATAAATGCTGGAGAGGATGTGGGAGAATTGGAACACTATTACATTGTTGGTGGAGTTGTGAACTGATCCAGCCATTCTGGAGAGCAATTTGGAACTGTTCCCAAAGGGCTATAAAAAAGTGCATCCCCTTTGACCCAGCAATACCACTTCTAAGGCTGTATCCCAAAGAGATCACACAAGTGGGAAAGGGACCCATATGTGCAAAAATATTTATAGCAGCTCTTTTTGTAGTAGCAAAGAATTGGAAATCAAGGGGATGCCCATCAATTGGGGAATGGCTGAACAAATTATGGTCTATGAATGTAATGGAATACTATTATGTTATAAGAAAGGAGGAGCAGATGGACTACATAGTAACCTTGAGAGTCTTATATGATCTGATGATGAGTGAGGGGAGCAGAACCAGGAGAACATTGGATACAACCACAGACACATTGCTTCTGTGATGTCAAACTTTGATAGACTTGGCTCTTCTCTTCAATGCAAGATTCAGAAACAGCTCCAAAAGACTCATGATGGAAAAAGCTATGCACATCCAGAGAAAGAACTACGGACTGCGAATGCAGATTGAAGCAAACTCTTGGCTCTTTTTTTTTCCTTCTTTTTTGGTTTTGTTTCTTCTTCTCATGATTCATTTCCGTTGATTATAATTCTTTACAACTTGACTGTTGTGTAAATAAGTTTAATGGAAAGGTATATGTAGAACCTATATTGGATTACATATTGTCTTAAGGGGGAGGCAGGGAGAGAGGGAGGGAGAGAAAATTTGGAACTCAAAAACTTGTGGAACTAAGTGTTATAAACTAAAAATAAAAAAGAAATTTAAAAAAAAGAAATTCAGGTACCTAAGTTCTTACAAACTCTATTCCTAAGGCTTATATAATGAAATCCAAATCTGATCCATAGGTATTCATTTCAGTGACTAACTACAACTCTAATCATTAATCAGTCAGTAATCTTAATAATCTAAATTTCCCATGATGATGAAGAAGATGGGTCTCTCCTCCACAGTAGTTTCTCATGCTCTGATCCTTTCAGTACATAAAATTCTCATTTCATTCTGAAGATAAATGTTCGATACTGTCCTCGATGTAGAGTTATTTAAAGCATCAGATAAGTATGTTCAACATCTAGAATAAATTGTTCTTGAATGGGCCATGTAATCTCTCACCTGTCCTGGGACACAGCTTCTGGTTTCACCTTCTCATGGTCTTCTCCTGCCTCCAGTGGTGAGGCATCTCTTTAATCAGCCTCCAGCTCATTTACTTCCCTGTATTCCTTGAGATAAAATGCTTGCAAGAGAGAATGTTGCTATGAACTACGTCATTAACATATAACATTCACATAACATATAACGTTCACATTTATTACTCTTGTGAGGTAAGGTCACCATATAAACTGTAAATGTGAGCAACAGTTTTTAGAGACCTACACAGTCATTAAAGGAAATGAATCAATACAAATTAATGGGGTTCAAAATGTATCTTTACAGAAGGATCTTCCCTAATTGTATTTCTTTTATTATTATAATGGGAAAAACTTTATTGAAATCTGTTTGCTTTGTCTGCATTCTTTTATTGTAGGAATGGAACATCGCTAAGCTTTCTATTGAATATGATTCTGAGCCCTTTGGAAAGGAACGCGATGCAGCTATTAAGAAACTGGCCAGTGAGGCAGGGGTGGAGGTCATCGTACGGATTTCACACACTCTGTATGATCTCGACAAGTACGTTCTGTGGAAGGATCCAAAAACGTGCCTTTACGTGAGAAGTAACAAACAGTATGGGAATGAATGAGTGAGCATTTAGTAAGCACTTGGGTGCCAGGCACTGTGCGAGAGTGAGCATAAGTTAAACCTTCCTTGCCCATCCTGAACCTTTGTTCCCTCCAGCCCCCTGCTTGGAATTCCCTGCCCCCTCCTCTCTGTCGGTCTGCTTCCCATCCAAAAAAGGCCCTCCTCAGGAATGTAGGGTCGATCCTGTGGGAATTTCCTATCGTGTAGCTAAACAAGCCATTATGCTGTTCGTTTGTCAGGCCAAAAGGAAATAACCAGCTACCGTATGTAAGGCCAGCCTTCCTGGTGGGCTTGTTTGCCAGCCTATTAGCCACGGTCATGGAGCAGTGCCTGGCCACTTCTTTCTGGCCTGCAGTGGTCACTCCTCCCGTCCAGTTACAGTATTTGTCTCTACCACATTGGATACTTGTGTTGTATTGCCCTAATAAATACAGATGTCAGTGCCTTGGGCCGTACAACACGCCTGTATCCCCTAAGTACTTAGTGCAATTTGTGGCTGAGAGGACTAAGTCAGTATTTCTTGAATTAATAAATACAAATAACATGATATATGGTGCAGAAGTCTCATAATTCCTCAGAGTCTTTATAGACGAATTGGCATTCGTTTAGTTAGATGCTCATTTTCACAAATTAGTACTGCGACTCCTTTGCCTTACCAGTCTACAGTTGGTATACTTTGTACCAAAGTAATTTATTCGATGTCTTTGCAAAAATAATTATAGCAGAAAATAATTATGATCGTGACCTACCACATGTCTTCATTTGCACCTAGAATTCAAAATCTCTTTGATAATGAACTTCCAGTTTGCTTTCTAGAATCAAGCTTTGACTCTTGGTTTCAACTCATCGTGAAAGATAGGAAATATACTGAGCATAATTGAACCATTTTGTTCTTATCTCTTACGTGTGTAATTGTGCATATATTTAGAGTAAGATAGACTGTTCTTAGACCTTTCTAAGTATTACATTTAGGTTAGAGTCTGAACCATGAATGATGGTGAGATTAGCTGGCTACATGAGATAATTAATATGTATATATAAGCCCTTTACACATTCCAATAGATAACAAAGGGACAGGCAAATTTAAGTTTGTTTTTTTGGGGAAACGTTATGGGGACCAGGATAGAATCAGAAAGGGCATTTCCCTTTCCTCACTTACCCCACACAGGCATCTCTGTCCTGAAGCACCCATTCTGTATATTTCATATGAAAATGTGTATGAGAGACAGAGAGAAAGAGATGGTGACAGAGTATGTGTGTTTGCATGTGAGAGAGAGTATCCCCTTTAAGTGTTATTATAAGGATTCTTATTAAGTACCACAAATGAGTTTCATTTTCCTGCCTCTGGCTGGAGCTGTCCCAGAAGTTGATTGGAGATCATTTTAAGGGTTTTTAAATATTCATCCTAAAATAGATTTATTCTTTTTTATATACTAATACCAGCCATTGTTTCCCCTTATATCACAGGATCATAGAACTGAATGGTGGACAGCCACCTCTGACGTATAAAAGGTTCCAAACTCTGATCAGCAAAATGGAGCCGTTAGCGACACCGGTGGATACCATAACACCTGAAGTGATGCACAAGTGTATTACCCCCGTCTCAGATGAACACGATGAGAAGTATGGCGTGCCCTCCCTGGAAGAGCTAGGTGTGTTGAAGCAGTGTCTCACGCAGAGGTGAAGGAGCGGGGGGGCAGGATGAGGCCTGCAGGATTGAGCGAGGCCAATATGGGCACTGGTTTTGCTTGACAGAGTATTGGTCACAAAAGTTTTGTTTCCCTTCTCTTCTTTTTTTCTGACAACGGGTGGGTAGAGCAGGTAAGAAGGAACGAAGCAGCAAAAGAGGAGAAAGAAAAGAGGGCCACGAAGGCATCTTTTTAAAAAAAAGATGCAGAGAACAGAATAAAGCACAAAAAAGTAGACATTGGGAAGCTCTGAGTTGAACTTTTAAAAGGAGAAGCCAGCTGTCCAACCTGTTAATCAGTACACGTTTATTTAGCACCTGCTGTGTGCCAGGCACCATGCTAAGCACCGTCTAGAACAGAGAGTTGCAGCTTCATGCACAATCCTCTCTCTCTTCTACCTCATATGTGGAAATGCCCATTTCATTAGCTGTTAAGTTTAGAATAAAAATGTTAAAATTAGCAGTTCTACCCGGAACTTAAGAGGTAGACTGCAAGTCACAGCATCCAGCTGACATCTCACACATGACTCCCATCTACCAAGAAAAGAAAATGAGAAATGCTAAATGAAAGTTGAAAACTAAAAAATAAGTCATTAGAGATGTTCGCATTGGTGTGTCATGTGAAGATTGATCCAACTCTGCAGCTGTCTGATGCAAGCCGCAAGGATGGGGCCATACCTAGTCTCTGTACTAGTGTTACTCAAGTGCTTTCTCTGTGCCAGGCCTGAGGAGGCCCTCTAGGAGTTCCCATGGATTGGGGAGGACACACAGAAACAGCTTTGTGCAGACGAGATAGATGTAGATGCAGGATCAGCTGACAGTCCTCTTGAAGGGAAGCCTCTAACATTAAGAGGAGCTGGGAAAGGTTTCCTCTACAATTTGGAATTTTAGCTGGAACTTGAAGGAGACCAGGGAGGAGACAAGGAGGGAAAGCATTCCAGGCATAGGAGATGGTCAATGATTATTTCCAAAGTCAGAGCATGGAGCATCTTGTGCCAGGAATAGTGAGGAGGCCCAGGTCACTGGATCACAGACTAGGGGCTGAAGAAGGTTCCCCAAGACCAGAAAGGAAGGAGAGACCTGATGCTGAAGAGGTGACAGGGAGCCAGTGGATTTTACTGGATAAGGGTCAGACTTGGGCTTGAGGACAGTCAGTCTTGTGGAGGAGAGAGTGGTGATGAGGAGACCTGAGTAGAGAGGCCAACAGGCTATTGCAGTCATGAGGTGGTGAAGGCCAGCACCTCAGGGCTGGTGAAAATGTCATCTCACGTTTGTAGAATAGAAAAGACAGGATGTGGCAGCTGATTGGACGTCAGATGAAGGGGGTGAGAGTTAGGGAGGACCCAAGGATGCCATTGACATGACAGTTGCGGGGCCCTCGACACTAACAGGAAAACTGGGAAAAGGGGAGGTCTTAGAGAGAGAGACCAATGAGTTGGATGCAGTGAGTTTCTGCTGGCCATGGGGCATCCAGTTTCCAGTGTTCAGTAGGCTTGGTTGGAGATGCAAGACTGGGTCTTAGGAGAGAGGTTAGGGCTGGCTCTGCAGATTTGAGAAACATCAGCCTAGAAATGATTATTGAATCCATGGGAGCTCATAAGGTCACCAAGTGAGATAAGTGTGGAGCGAGAAAAAAAGAAAGAAATCTTAGGCGTTATTCAGCAACTTCTTTTCATGAATAAAGTAGAATCAGGAAGACCTGAATTCTAGTCCCACATCCAACAGTATCCATGTGACCACAGCACACAATCTAAGCCTCGATTTCTCCAAATGTCACTGGAGACAATAATACCTGTTGTGTTCGCGTTACCTGGTGGTTTTGAGAATTGTATGATATGTGTGGGGCATTATTCAAACACTACAGTGCTTTACAAAAGTCATTTTATTTATGCTCATATAATTGCCAAGGTCACATCAGTCAGCCATTTAACCCTTGCTCAGCACCCACAATACGCAAGACACTGGGCCAAATGTTCTCTGTCTCTGACTGTCTCCCTGACTTCTAAAGCTGTCTTTTCTGTTTCCGTAGGTTTTGATACAGACGGCTTGTCTTCTGCAGTGTGGCCTGGTGGGGAGACAGAAGCCCTCACGCGCTTGGAGAGGCATTTGGAAAGAAAAGTATGATGATCTCTGCTCTCTTGCTAACCTGGCATCTTAAAAATGATTTCTCAACCTTCACTAAAAAAAAAAGTAGGCAGGAGCATGGCAGGAACTGCATGCCAGATCCCTATAATTTGAGCAGAGAACTCTAAGAGTTTGGACGTGACTGGGCAAAGCCATGCCTGGTTGAGCACTAGGGATTTTGGCCATTTCGATCTCTGCTGTGCAGATGTCCGTCCCCCTCCCTGAGCTCTGCTTTCCTGTGTGTGTGTCAACATATACCCGCAGCCCCTCTCCTGAAGGAGATAGCTCATCTCTGTGACCTGTTGCCATCTGTTTGGGGTGTTGTGCCCAATGTGTGCCAAGTGCCATCTGGTGTGTGTAAGAATGAAATACCTCGTGCCTGCAGGGGTCCCATCTCCCTTCTTAACTCCTAACAGTGACCTTACCAGACATAACAAAGACAGCTCAGCCCCACGCAGATGGCTGTGCTTTCCATGAGTGGGACGTCCCGGGTGGGGACTCTGCCAGAGCAGAGGCCTCCCCCTCTCGTTTGCAGTCATTCTTTCTGACGCTTTGTCAAAGTGCAGCTTAGAGGGTCGTTACATAGAATAAGTTTATCCACCAAGAACAGCCATGTAAAATAATGATTTTGAACTCTCCTCTAAACGCAGGAAAAACAACTAACTGGAATTCTTTGTGACTTTAGGCTTGGGTGGCAAACTTTGAAAGACCAAGAATGAACGCAAATTCCCTTCTGGCGAGCCCTACTGGCCTCAGTCCTTACCTGCGCTTTGGCTGTTTGTCATGCCGTCTGTTCTACTTCAAGCTGACGGACCTTTACAAGAAGGTAGGACCCTTGCTCTGGCACCCGGGTGTGGCTGTCAGCTGCTCCTAACCCTCCGGGCGCTCCTGACACTCTGCTTTCTCCTTGTCAGGTAAAGAAGAACAGCTCGCCTCCCCTCTCTCTTTACGGGCAGCTCTTGTGGCGTGAATTTTTCTACACAGCAGCCACAAACAACCCGCGCTTTGATAAAATGGAAGGGAACCCCATCTGCGTTCAGATTCCCTGGGACAGAAACCCCGAGGCACTAGCCAAGTGGGCTGAAGGCAGGACAGGCTTCCCTTGGATCGACGCCATCATGACCCAGCTGCGTCAGGAGGGCTGGATTCACCATTTGGCCAGACACGCGGTCGCCTGCTTCCTGACGCGAGGAGACCTGTGGATCAGCTGGGAGGAGGGCATGAAGGTGGGCGATGTCCTTAGTAAACTTCCCATTAACTGGTGGTAGGCTGTGTGCTTGAGATGGTTGCCCTGGCAAGAGCACACTGGGCTCTGACACTGAAGTTCTGCCCCAGCAGACCAGAGGACCTTGGAGAAGTGGTTTCCCTTCCTGGGCCTTAGTGTCTTCACCTGTAAAATGAGAGAGCTGGGCGAGATGATGGGTGCTGAGATGCGGAGACTCTATGATGATTCAGAATCATAGAGACTCAAGAGCTGGGAGTTAAGTCAGCAAGCACTGATTAAGCACCTTCTTATGCCAGGCACTGTGCTAAGCCTTGGGGATGCAAAGAAAGGCAAAGACACAGTCCCTGCCCTCTAGGAACTCAGTCTAATGGAGGGGATGATATGCAAACAGTTGTACATACACAAGCTATTTACAGGAAAGGGACAGCACTAACATTAATGCCAGTCAGGACATGCTTCCTGTAGGAGGTGACCAAGAGGGAGAGTGTTCAGGCACAGGGGGACATGTGCCATTGAAAACCCCTAGCATCCAGAGATGGACTGTCATGCTCCAGGAACACCCAAGAGGCCCGGGTCACTGGACCCCAGAATGTGGGGCGAGTGGGCATAAGAAGACTGGACAGGAAGGAAGGAGCTAGGTTATGGGGGCTGCAGAAGCCCAACAGCATTTTCCGTTGATCCTGGAGGTCCTAGGGAGCCATGATGTCTTTTAAATAGGGGGGAGCGTAGTCAGACCTGAATTTTTGAGAGAACAGTTTTCTGATCATCAGTAGAGAATGGACTGAAGGAGGGAGGAGATTCTCAGGGCTAGTAGACCCCCAGCAGCTATTGTAGTGGTCTGGGTGTGAGGTGCTGGGGGCCTGGCCCAGGCTTGGGGCAGGGGCCATATTGGAGAAATGCTGAGAAAGGGCCTTGGGGACAGATTGGGCTGTGAGCAGGAGTGAAGAGTCAGGTATTGTAGTCCAAGCCACAGGGGAAGAGTTGTCCTATCTCCAGCCTCCCTGAGGAGTAGGCAGCCAGCTCCTTCCAGGAGGTCGGATATGGCCTGGGTCAAGGGCAGAGCCCCTGCTTTGGAAGTAGGACCTGAGACCCACTGAAGCCCTTTCTCTATGGAGACTTCCATGGACTCTCCAATGTCAGGCTCCTGGTTGCTGCCTTCCAAAGCACAGTGAATGGTGGGCTCATGTTATAAAAATGCCCAGCCCTAGAAATCTAGGATCTTTGAGTTGGCTCCAGCCTCGGAGGGCATCTGGCCAGGACTGCCCACCCCCCTTTAACATCCACGTTGGTAGAGAAATCTGTGCAGCCAAAAGGATGTCCCTAGCTCACGAGGAAGCCATTCCTCCTTGGGACAACCCTAATTGTTTTTCATCTGCCTTACGCTTGCTTCCTTCTTATCTTCATCCTATGTGATAGCCCCTCAGGCATTTAAAGACAAATGTGCCACCCCTCCTCAGCATTTACACCCCCAGATTGAGCACAGCGTCGCTCCTCCTTATGCTGACAGGGCCCAGAAAACCCCAAGTGTTTTCCATATGAACCCCTAAGCCAGGTTTCCCCTTCTGTCCCTGTGCAGTAATGTTCTCATTGTTTTTGGTCCTAAGTACAGGACTTGGGAATTTGATTGGGCGAAAGCGTGTACTGTTTGTTTTGGAGCCTTGTTCAAACCTACTGTGATCTCCCCAAATCCTGATTCCATCACGTCTTGTACATTAGTTATTCTTCTCAGTGTTTCGTCATTGGAAAATCTGATAAGCCCAGGGCCTTGGCCTCCTTGGTCACGTCAGTGACGAAAATGTATAGTTCAGCAGGGCTGGGGAAGGGTTCTGGGCCACCCAGAATGGCTGACGCCATTCTTGTTGTCATGAGATGGTACTTGTACGGCATCAAGCATGGTGCCTGGCAGAGAGAGGGCTGCCTGGAAATGCCCGCTGCTGGTATTACTCTTAGCCAGTGGTGCTTATTTTTAATAATAACAATTCGCAAACGTAGAACTGCAACATTTATGAAGTTCTTGTGAGGTCGGTGGTGTGGGTTTAGTTAGCCTCCTTTTACAGATGAGGAGACTGAGGCTTAAAGAGGAGTGAGTGTGTGTGTGTGAGAGAGAGAGAGAGAGAGAGAGAGAATGTGAGAGTGTATGTAAGAGAGTGCGTATGGCGTGTAAGTGTGTGTGTGTGCATGTGTGAGAGCATGTGTGGTGCAGAGAAGGGGAATGGGCATAAAGATGGAGAAGGAAAGGGCAGACCCTGAAGAGGAGCCTGTGCTTCTCCGAGTCTGAAGAGAGCAGAGCTCCTGGAGGTCCCGTGAGTGGACACACTCCTGTTGTATAGAGATAGTGATCCCGAGAGCTGATAGCATCTGCTTTTGGATGTCCTTATGAAAGTGCTGGTGGCTGCGCCCGTGGGTGCCTCTGGTGGGTCAGGGGAGCAGATGGGCTTAGGGTCAGGCCTGGGGCAGGGGGCAGAGGGCCCCATTACTCCCATAACCATTTTTGTAAAGCACCTTCTTGTGGCAGTTTCTGTCTCCTGAAATCATGGAGAGAGCTGGTGACTGGGCCCAGGTGCATTATCAGCTCCCTTTGTATGACCCCAGCACCCAGGCTGCTTTCCCTCCGTTTATGTGGGGCTTGGCCCCAGAGAAGGGTGCCTGGTTTTTAGGTCGTCCTTCCTCCTGGCACCCATGGGCAGGTGGGGGCTCGCTTAACGGGCTGCTTTTGTTCCCAAAGGTCTTCGAAGAGCTGCTGCTCGATGCCGACTGGAGCATCAATGCAGGGAGCTGGATGTGGCTGTCCTGTAGCTCCTTTTTTCAGCAGTTTTTCCACTGCTATTGTCCCGTCGGTTTTGGTAGGAGAACCGATCCCAATGGAGACTATATCAGGTAAGCAGCAGAGGTGGCCTGCCTAGCTAGGATAGCCAGCTGTGAGCATGGCTCTCTGGTGGGAAATGGAGGATCAGCCGGGATTCAATCTCCGCACCTTGCTTTCATGTCTCTTCTCTCCTCTATTCTCACCATAGACGCTACCTGCCTGTCCTGAGAGGCTTCCCTGCAAAATATATCTATGATCCCTGGAACGCACCAGAAGGTGTCCAGAAGGTGGCAAAGTGCTTGATTGGCGTGAACTACCCTAAACCAATGGTAAACCATGCCGAGGCCAGCCGTCTGAACATTGAGAGAATGAAGCAGATCTATCAGCAGCTCTCACGATACAGAGGACTAGGTGTGTCCCGAATAGTCTGGAGAGACAACTGTGTTTGCCTCTGACTCAGATCTCAGTCATATTTTAACAGGGAATCCTTCCCCTTCCCCTCCCCCTACAGGCCTTCTTGCTTCTGTGCCCTCCAACCCGAATGGGAATGGTGGCCTCATGGGCTATGCACCTGGAGAAAACATTCCTGCTTGTAGCAGCGGCGGCGGAGGTATGTACTCTTTCTGGAAACCCCACCTCATCAAGAAGGCTTACTGGTCACATGTCTCTCTGCAGAAAAACCGCCTTGAAAGGGAGAGTCAGAGGATTAAAAACGGCTTTCCTCACACAGGGAGCACCTACAGGTCCCTTGACTCTTAAGAAGAGGCACAGAGGCTTTGTACCTGGTGAAGGTGTCCAGTAACTCATGTTGGTCATTGACCGAATTCATAGAAATGACCTTATGCAGTTTAGATTAGGTTGGATGAGATGTTATTGCAGATGAAAGATGGAAAGCTTTTCTATGATGTAAGAAATCATCAAATCATCTTTAACATACTAAGTGAAAATCAAATCTGTCATTTGTTAAAGGGGTCGTTAACATCTTTAAAATGTCCACACCACCCAACTAACAACAGCTTGTGGCTGATTGTGTGGGAGCTTTAAGTGCAAGCTGCATTTAAGGCAGGCTCCTTTTTAAAATTTAGAATGTAAAGCTTTGTGATCTATAGTTGACAAAAATAATAGTCTTTTTGAATCAAGTATCAAAATAGAGAGCAAATATAGTATATCTTTTGTTTTCCAAACAAACATTCACATTCTGTGAAAATACAATGATAGATGCTCCTTAAAAACCTAAATAATCTTATAAGAATTTGACCTTTTGGTCCCCAGGAGCTCCAGCGGGTGTCAGCGATGGTCAGATACTTCAGGCCTGTGCGCTCCCAGAGCCCCCGACAGGAGCCAGTGGTGTTCAGCAGCCAGGTATCTCAGATAACACCTTTGAACAGTTTCAGCCTTTCCTGACCTTGACACAGAGCAGAGGCCCTCTTGGAAGCCCCGATCAGAGCACCCCAAGGAGGCAAGGGAGGGCTGATCAGCCAGCAAGGGAAAGTACCCGTCTAGGGAGGGGAATGAGTGGGCCCCAAGGCCCCAAGATGGGCGTCAGGGCGGGGTCTTCCTTAGGTTCTTCCATGGAGCCCTCCTTTGTCAGAAAGTAGAACATAGCAGAAGGGGTGGCCTTCTGAGAGCAGGCGTCCATCTAAGGAGGCCTCCTGAGAGCAGGCATCCATCCGAGGAGGCCCCCTCTCGTCTTCTGCTGATCCGAAGGCTGAAATACGATTCTCGTGTTGTTTTACTTACGTTATTGTGGTCATGGCATGTGTTCTGGTGTTGCATCTGCTCCCTTTCTTCTGTATCACTGCAGTCATTAAGGTCTGGACAAATTTCTCTGAATTCCTCATTTCACTCTTTCTCACAATGCAAAAATATGCAGTTGTTCGGCCATTCCTTGCTGGACATATTTCTAGTTCTTTGCTAATACAAAAAGAACTGTAGTAAATACCACAGTAGAAATGAGGTGGTTTCATCCACCTTGGAGTGCCTTTAAGTGTGTCCGCTAACGACATGCTGGGGCCACTGACGCAGGACCCGCTAACCAAGCACTGGGGCTGCTGAGGCACGCCAAGGCTCTTCTCTCACTCAGCCCCCAGCACCTGCCTTCCCTACCTCTCCAATATGACCTTTGCCCTTTGTCTTCTCTGCCAGGCTGAGCGGCCATAAGTTGGAACCTTGTTTGTTCTCCTCCATTTTCTCTTCCATTAGCCATCTGTAGCATCTTCCGTACAGCTCATCTCAGCCTGCATTTCTTTTGAAAATCGTTTATGTACCTTAACTTTTCCGTGAGCCAGTGGGTCCGGGCCACGATAGGTGTGTCAGCTCATTGTATCTTGGATATCAGACAGTTGATGAGGTTTTTCCCAGCTGATACTTACATTGAGTTTGTTCATGCACAGCTTTTTTATTTGATGTAATCAAAATTAGATATTCTTTTTTTTATGTTTTCTTCCATCCCTTGTTTGATGATGAATTTTCTTCCTGGCCAGATCTTCGGAAAGATTTTCTGTGTTCTTTCTTAGATTTTAATCGATTGGAGATAATTTCCAGCCCCCGTGCCATGCATTAAACTTGTACAGTTTGCAGCTGTTTCATTACTATCCATTCTCTTTTTTTTCCTGATTAGAGGAGGAATGTCCAATACGTTGGGTGTTTTAAGGTCCCGTTGTGCCAAAACATTGTGGCCTAAGGAACCTTTTAGCTCAGAACCTTTTCAGAGGTGAAGTATGTGTAGAAACGTTTGTTGTCAGTGTTTGCCCATATGTGCAAAACCAAGAGAATAGCTTTGTTCAGACAAATGACTAAAGCTTTTGTAGAGAGAGCAGTGTGAACATTCTTATATATTACTTAACTAAAGAAATTCAGTATAAGAAAACTTCCAAAACTTAATAAAATCAAACAAGCATTTTCTAGGACTGCAGAAGAAAAGTAGGTTAAATTGAGGGAGAGAGTGACAGGATGTGTGTTCCTACATTCATCCCCCATAATTGAATGAAAGCTGTTGCCTTACAGCCTCCCAAGCATGTGTATTTCTCCTTTCTGTTATTCATCATTTAAATCTTCTTCAGATGAGAAGATCTGTCCATAATACTTCTCGGGTTGAACACTGGTCACGGGCTGAATTGGAATGTTTCCAACATTTGGATAAATAAATTTTTGTTCATTTGGATTTTAATTCTGCCTCATAAGGAACCGTTAGCTGGGGAATAAAGTGAGTCCTTTAGCTCAAGTAATGTCTCTTGTTTTTCAAACACAACTAGGTTACTCTCAGGGGAGTGGGATTTCACATTATTCTCATGAAGACAGTCAGCAGGCTTACATGTTAAAGCAAGGTAAGAAGCAAACAGAATGAACATAATATTCTCTTTGCCTTTTCTGTCCTAAATTTACATCTCTAAATGTATAGGAAGGAGCTTCCTCGGTGGCAGCGGCGGAAAGCGGCACAGGCAAGAGGAGGAGGCTCAGAGCATCGGCCCCAAGATGCAGCGACAGAGCGTAAACTAGGTGTCTGTGCCAAAGAGCTTCAGCCCTTCTCCTGGTGTGATAAAGGAAAACGACAGAGACACGGACTCATTATTGAACCTCCAAGAATGGGCAGAATCATGATTAAATCATCGAGTTGGAGATGGTCTCTTAGTAGATGAATCAGTGAACTTGCAGGTCCTAATTTTCTGGCAGAAATAAATGTGTAGAGACAATGATCAAACCATCCCATTTCCCTGACTATGTGACTGTGTAAAAACAGGGCAGGGCTGCTAGCTGTGGGTGCTTCTCACAGGTTTCCTTTTAGAAGCTCTTCTCTTAATGTAATTTTTTCCGTATTTCTTCATTTATTCTGCCACCTTAGAAGCAGAAATCCTTTCAAGTTTGGAAATGATTGGGGGCAGGGAAGGAGGGGGTGGTACTTGCCTTTCTCTGAAGCAGCCAAGGCAGTCACCCCCACATCCCATCCTGAGCTGCCTTACCCTGTGCCCTTTCTTCTCTGAGGCTCCTAGGGGAGTTCAGGGGACTCGGTGAAGCCAAGGCAGATGTCTTGTAGCTAACATGTATTTAATTATGTACGATTGAAGTTAGCTTCAGAGGCACACGGTGACTCTTTCACTTGAATTGGTCTCTAAGACAAAAAGACTTCTTTGCTTTCTCCTGGCCCCTATGACAGTGACTGACTGCTTACCTCGTTAATTGATCTTATCCCTTTTATTTGCTATCAAGTGATTCCTTAAGTCTTTCTGTTCTGGGTGAGCTTTCCACACATTCGTGGTGTCTTTGTCCAACTGGATTGTAGGTCCTTCGAGGGAAGGGGTGTTTGCCCAGGTTTTGGAGGATCTGCCAGGCCTTGCCAGCAGAGTGCCCAGGTGATGGTATGAGTGAGCAGGAAATAGCAATGTCTGTGGTGGATTTCTTATAATCAGAACTTTGGCTTTGTGGGGTTTTTCCCTCCATTCAGTAGGAAATGCTGTTGCAGTTGAAGTTGGAGTCTAAAGTAATATACTCTTTCAATAAATTATTTCAAAATGTTCTTTATTGATGGAAACCAGTTACATTTTTGAGATGCATTATTTCCAATGGCATTTCTATGGTTTTTAACTTTTTATTGAATTTCACAAAGGGCAAATGGTAATTTGTATATAAAGTACTTGGTAACGAATTTGTTTAATGTAAATAGAAATATTCATGATTAGTGCTAGACTTCTCAATATATTTTTGATAATCTTTCATGTATGGAAAAAGTAAAAATTGTAACTGATGTAAAATTGAGAGTTTCCAGTGGACATAGGGGAAACATGGAGGTATTCAGACTTTCTGAAGAGATTTTGTTAACATTCTGAGGCACAGTTTTCTTGACCTCATTGTATGATCCAACTTTGCATACTTTGATAATATAAAATTTAGAAAACGTATGTAATCATAGTTGTTGGGTAGAGTGCTCCCAGACATAGCCGTGTGTGCTTGAAAACTTCATGGCTCTGGTGTGTGTCCACACTTGTGCAAAGCATCATTTATATGTCCCTTTTTCCTTATATCTCTATTTTTGTTTACCGCTCAAGTGGCCTTGTCAATAAAGTGTAAATACTGAGACCCACGTTTGTGAGTTGTTGTTTTGGAGGGTCTGGGAGAAGTGGGGCAGGGTGCTGACCAATGAGAGCAAAGGCAGAGAAAGGCCCCCACGGACACTAGCTCCATTGCTTTGTCCTCACTCACACCTGATGTTCCCATAATACATCTCACCTGGGAGCATTAGCGTTTGAACAGCTGGTCATTTTATGGTCAGTACCTTTCTTTTTCGTAGCTGTTCTGATTCCCCCTTCTCTGATTTACTGGCAGTGATCGGAGCTTGCTCCAGAAGCCAGGGGAAATGGGTTGAGTGAATAGGGACTTTTTCCAGCTTGGGGGCCTCTATATTACCCCTCAGTGGGCTATTTCAGACCTTCCTGTTGCCAAACCCTTTCAGCGAATGACTGAAGGTCCTCGTTCTCCAGAGGATGGGGACATTTACCTTGAACTCCCTTAACTCTCCTGCAAAGTTCAGAACCTCTCTGGGTTCACCTGCCATCTCTACACACTCTCTTCTCAGAGAACGAACATTGCCCTTCTCTTTGCCAGGCAAAGCTGAGCCCTGGGCACCATTCCTTCCTATCTCCTTCATTCAGGAGCTTGCTTCAGCAGCCTTTCCCTCACTGCCATCTTTCCCCCTCCCTATTTCCTGGCTGATTCCCTGCAGCTTACAGACGTGTTCTGGTTTCCCTTTGACACCCATTCCAGCTCTGTCCTTTACAGTGTGTCCCAACGTACTGGGGGAAAAAAGTACAGGTCTGATCACTGAACCATGCTCAGGTCTTTAAGAATGGCAGATTGTAGTGAGGCAAATGTCAGTCTGCTTTGAAAAGGTCTGGAGAGGCAGGTATTTCAAACTGCCTGCCAATGAGATTGAGGTTGATTTCCTGCAGAATTCTAAAATAATCATTAAAGGAACAATTTACAAGCACTCACAAGGGGAGAGGATACTCACCATAAACAGACATGTGTTAATTAAGAATGGGTCATGCCAACCTAAACTCATTTCACTTTTTGACAGACTTAAAGAGGATGGAAAGGGAATAAGCATTTCTATGGTACCTATTACATGTAAGGCACTGTGCTAAGCAGGCATCTCATTGGTTCTTCACTACAACCCTGAGAGGGTCACACTATTATTTTCCCCATTTCACAAATGAGAAAACTGAGACAAACAAGTCAAGGGACTTGCCCAGGGTCACACAGCTCGTAAGTATGTGAGGCTGAATTTGTATTCAGGTCTTCCTGACTCCAGGCCCAGGGCTCTATCCACTATGCCCCCAGTTCCAATAGGAAATTCAATGAGTACAGTGTTCAGTGAGGTATTTAACAGATCCTCTCAGAATCTCCTTGTCAACAAGATGGAGAGGCATGGATGGCAAGTAGTTCATGGTGGATTCAGAATGATCACCCTGCCCCAAGGAGTGCTGATCGTCAGCAACTTGGAGAGAGAATGCAATCCTTTTGTCCTGTACAGCATTCTGACTGAAAAAAGCATGGTGGATACACAGGACAGTATCAGATGACAAAAAACTGGGAAGGACAGCTAATGGGTTGGATAAAAAAACAGGAAAGAGTTACACAGGATGGAACAGGGCAGGAAAAACAGAAAAAACCCAAACAAATCTACGAAAATGGAATGTCATTGACTGGGAGTTTCCCTGTCAATTGAAGTCTTCAAGTGGCATCTGGATGACTTCTTCAAAGGTGATGTTATCAATGAGATTCATGATCTGGGTGAGAGATAAACATAATCTCCCTCTGCCTTTGTCCCTTCCCCTCCTGCTCTTCCACTCCTCTTTCTCTGTCCTCTGTCTCTCAATGGGTGGTGATAGATAGACTTTGGACAAGTCATTTAACCTCTAGGTCTCAGTTTCTTCATCTATAAAATAGGGGTGATAATTGCACCTACTTCCCAGGGTGGTTGTGGAAAGCTGCTGTTTGTATTTATTTTGCTAGATTTGATTCACTTTCCCCAGTAGGTGAGTTCCTAAAGAATTATGGGAGGTTAATTTAGAAAAAAATATTTTGTGGTCACAAACCTGGCCGCAGCTCCTGCTGGTTAGCTTGTCTTTTCCCTGTCCCTTCAAATTGTTAATGACTCATAAACAAAAATTTAGGAACCAGGGGTCTTGCCTTTTTGAAGGATGCCTGTAATACTTAATAATAGCAAATATGCATGTAGTACCTATCAGGTGCCCAGGCACTGTGCTAAGCACTTTTCACAAATACATCTCATTTGATCCTGGAAGCAATTCTTTGAGGTAGATGCTATTATTATCCCTATTTTACAGCTGGGGAAACTGAGGCAAACAGGTTAAGTGACTTGCCTAGGGTCCTACCTGTATTGCAGTGAGACACACTCCGCATCACCAAAGAAATAACCCAAAATGCATGTTGTGTCTTCCCAGACTCACAGCTACCCAAGACCCAGGAAAGAGTTCTTGGCACCCAAATCTTTGTTGGCTATCATCAAATGGCTCAACCTCCAAAATGAATGTGGCCTTATTAATGGAAATATCATTCAAGAAGACCCGTGACCCTTGGCCATTGTACCCTAAGGATCACAGGACTGCTCATTGTGGAAAGCCCCTCTATGGCCTGTCTGCTCCCGCAGAATGGCGGGACCTGGGGGAAGCAGACGTATAACTGTAGCCCAGCACCCCCTCTCTCTGAGCCTGGCAAAGCAGAATGGCTGAGAAATAAAGCCCCTTGGAGAAGGGTGGGATGATAGGAGGATCCTCTGAGAGGTATCCATCCACACGATGGCATCCCAAGACCACACATGGGGGACAGTCGTCACACTGTCCTACGCCATCGTCGCCAGAGAGCAGGAACCATTTCTGTGATTTCTGTAGCTGTCCCTGGCCCTTAGTTGATTAATTGATCGTTTGACTACAACCAATGGGGATCAGCAACTCCTACGATTTACAATCTTAGGAGAGTTGCCCAGGCACAGAGAGTTTAAAGGACTTGACCCCAGGGTCATGGTGCCAATAAATGTCAGGGGCAGGCTTGAACCCGCAGCTTTCTGACTGTGGCTGTGATTTTGGCGGTCGGCTGAGCTTAGCAATCCTTTAGTTTGTGGCTTGATGAGATGTGATTGGTACAGTCCAGTCCCTCTTTTCTTCGAGGCGCCCACCCCTCTTGAAAAGTGTTTGGAACAGTCCATAAAAGACGTGATCTGTTTCCCGCCCCGAAATACCCAAGTGAGGCTACGATAGGCTGAGATGAGGCTATACTCGTCTATGATAGGCTCATGCCAGGCTATGTTCAGCTACGTAATAGGCTGGGCTACTTGTTGATAGGGTCGCAAGGCGGGGAAGAGCCAGTCTGAGTTATGATAGGCTTAGGTGAAGCAATACTGAGTGGGCTGTGACAGACTGAGCCGAGGCTACCATGAGCCATGATTGGTTCAGGTGGGACCTTGGCGGAGGTAAAGGTCAGCTTCCCGGAAGAAAGGAGCCGGTCTCGGCCGCCCGGGCTCGGAGAGCGGTGTCTTATCTGGTCGGGCCTCCCCGGCAGGTGAGGAACTCGGGCAGCGCCAGCTCTAACTCACTGACTGCTTTGGCTTACGCGGCGTGGGGCGGGGTGGCCCCGTCCCCTCCATCCCGCAAAACTGGGGGCCCCCAGGCCTGGCCGGAGGTCCCCCGCCCATCCCCCTCCTCTGGGTTCTGTCGCTGACATCCCCGTTCTAGTCATTTTCTCCCCCCCCGCCCCCGTCCCTGCCGCACGTGGAGGGGATCGTTGTACCTCCCCTTCCACGCCGCCCTCCAGATCGCCCTCGTTGTCGTTATCTCCCCTGTCCATCAGCCCCCTCATTCTCTTCCTTCCCCCTCTCTTCCGGATCTCCATGCAGCTGGAACATCCGCCCTAGGTAACGATCTCGTAACTGCCCCATCTAATGGCCTCTTCTCAGCCTCCATCCTCGCTGGCCTCTGCAAGGCCCACCCCCTCTTTAACAGTCTCCCCGCTTCTCCCACTTCTCAGGGTCTTCAGCCTACGCTTACCATGGACGCCGTATAAGCCTCCCCCGGACCCTCTTCCCCCTAAATACTGTTGGGCTTGTTGATCTCATTTAGTGGATAGAGCGCCAGGCCTGGAGTTAGAAAGACTCCAGTTCAAATGTGATCGCAGACACTATGTGTCTGAGTGTGTGTGTGATCCTGGGCGAGTGTCGCTTCATGCGGTCTGCCTCGGTTTCCTCATCTGTAAAATGGGGTAATAACAGCACCTACCTCCCATGGATGGTGTGAGGAACAAAGAAGAGAATCATAGTGCTATACAAATGTTCTCCAGTCTTGCATCTCCAGCTGCCTTCTGAACATTCCATACTGCATGTCCCATAAACTCATCAGCTTTCCCCCCAGACCCTGCCATCTAAATTTCTTCTTGCTGTCCAGGGCACCTCCACCCTCCCATTCCCCAGGCTCATAGCCTCGGCGCCATCCTGGACTCCTCACGCCCCATCAGACAAATGTTGCAAGAGTCCTGTCGAATCTACCTCCCTTATTATCTGCCCTCTTCTCTCCTCCGACAGAGCTCCCTCATCCCTGGTGTGGGTGCTCATTACCTCATGCCCTTACTGATCTGATGCAGGCTGCTCTCGTTTTAAGGCTCTCTCCACTCAGCTGTCAAACTGACCACTAAAGCACAGGCTGACCATGTCTCTTCCCCACTCTCTCTTTCTTCAATAAATCGCAGGGCTCCCTATTACCTCCAGCCATCAATTAATCAAATCCTCTGTTTGGCTTTTAAAGCCCCTCATGACCACGCCCATTTTATGGCTTTCCAGAATTCTGACGCCTCACTGCCCACTAGTCTGAGAGCCAGTTTACAGGCTTCCTTTGTCCTTGAACCAAACACTCCAGTGCCTAACCAGGGCATCCTCACTGGCTGTCCAGGCCAACCTCTTCATTTTACAGCTGAAGAAACTGAGGTTTGGGTTAAGTGTGACTTGCCCAACCAAGGTCATAACCTTAGTAAATGTCAGACAGATGTGAGGACACGTGGCATTGTTTCAGTGAAAGCATTCTGTAAGAGGGCTGTAGCTACCTAAGTTATTAAAATTTGTGGGGCAGAGGAACAGGTGAGAGACTGATGGAGGAGGTGCAGGAGGCAGCAGAGATCAGGAACATGGACGGAGGGCTTCGCTTTGCAGAAGATGATAAAGACAACAGGGACTTTGGGGGGACCGGAGAGGAAAGCCAAGAGCTTCCATCAGAAGGGGTCTGTCCAGCCTTCTCAGGGAAGTAAGAAGCCAGGTCATAGGAGAGGGAACCAGGTATGGAGTGGGGGGACCTTGTGGGATGGGAGGTCACTTGGGAGAGAAGGAATGAGACCCACGTCAGGGGAAATGGTGATTATCCTATGGATGTGACCACAGTCAGTATTCTACAGAGTAATTCTGGTGGTGATAATAGCTGATAATTCTGGAGTAGGGCGCCTCAGCAGAGGAAACAATCATGTTCAGTTACATGGAGATGTGTTTCAACCCCCACACTGACTTCAGAGTCACTGTTCTTGTATTCTTTCAGTCTAGAAACACTAATAGTGTTACAACTGCAACATATGGAAGGACTGTGACTTTCCAGGAAAGTTGACGCTGGCTTCCTTTATAATTTCACATGCTCTTTGCCCACAGTGGAGAACTCAGGAAGCCTTGTGGACAGGCTGGAAATCTTTTCCATAATGCAAAATGGCTACACCTCAGGAAGAGAAAGGCCTGTGGATCTCGAGACAAATCCAGACCCATAAGATCCAAAATCCCAAAGGGAGTATTAAACATTCCTCTTTCTGCTGGAGATTCTGAAAACATGAATGTTTCACTGCAAAAGGACCGTTTAAAGTGATACCATTTGAAATATTTTAAGCACTAGATTCTGCCTCCTAGACAAGTAACACACATCTTTCATTCTGAACAACCAACAGAGCTTCATCCTTGTTCCTCATCTTCTTTTAAGTTTTTTAAATTGTGAATTTAACACCAAATAAAATGAGCCTTTACATATACAATGCAAAACACAGGGGATGATCATACATGAAACAACCAGATTGCTTTTCCTTTTAAGTACATAATAAATTGAATACAACTTTCAAAGTTGTTCTACTTGTCTATATTTCCTTCTGGCCTTCCTTGTCTCCTTCTGTGCATTAAAAAAAAATGCTTTGTTGACTTTTTTTTTAATGGCAACCCTAACACTATCCTATAACACCCTAATCTCTTTACCTTCCCATCTCCCTTCAAAAAAATATTTAAAGAAAAACAAATATACATAAATAACAAGCAAAATGGATGACCATGCTGTGTCCAAAGAGTATGTCCTATTCTTGCACCTGGGTGTTTCACCTCTCTTTCAGCAGTCAAGTAGCAATATGGCACCATTATACCCTCTTACCCCGGTCCATCCTGTTTACTTGTATCGGTTTATCCAAGTTTTCCTAAGTTTCTCTGAAACTATCTCTTATCATTTCTTACAGTGAAATAATATTCTATTATATTTATTTACCATGATTTGTTCAGCTAGGACCAACCCCTCTTATAATTTCTAACTTTCTGCCACTACATAAAAGAACTGCTACAAAAATTTTTGTACACATGAGTCTTCCTTTTTCTTTGCTCCTTTCTGGGATATAGATGTACAATGGGTATTTCTCAAGGATCCATCCTAGGTCCTCTTCTTTATAACATACCCTTCCTTTCTGAGTTCCTCTACCCCCATGGACTTAGTTATCACCAATGCATCTAAGTCCCCTCTCTCTCATATATCGCCCTCTCTCCAGATTTCCAGTACTGTATTTTCAAACCTATTGATATTGCTACCCATCAGAACCTTAAATAGAAAACCCCGCATCCTTCTGGTTACCCAGGCTCACTCCACAGATCCATCCAGATGCATGTGGCCCCTTCCTCATCTCCACTTCTACTGCAGCCATGCTGGTTTTCCTGCCTCCATTCCCCACAGGGCTGCCAGAGTAATCCTATTATAATGTTATGGTCCTTTTACTCCAGTACTCAAAAATCTTCACTGGCTCCTTAGTGCCTGCTAGATCACATTTCACTTCCTGAGCCCACCCATCTGGTCCCTCCATGCTTGTGTGAGACCACTCCCCTTTTATCACCATTGTATTCCAGCCAAAGTCTGCACCTCTAGTCATGCCATCCTGTAAGCCTGAAAAGAGACTCTTCTTCCCAGGTGCCCATTTCCTCACCCCTTCCCCACAGATAGATGAAAATTATCTCTCCTCAGGCTTCTGGAAGAGACAAAGGAGAGAAGGTCCAAGGTACTGTCACATTTTAGATTTCATCATGCATGTTTGTGTGAGCACCTCCCCTCCACCCCCATTACATTCTAAAGGTCTGGATGCTAGCTGAGCATCAGCTTCCTCATCTCTAAAATTGGGATCAAAGTAGTTGTGGTACCTATCTTCCAGCCTTTTTTGAGTCAGAGCACTGTAATGAAAATGCTAGTTCATGTTATTCATCCTTATAACCCATCACCTACCCTAAGGACTTTGCACCCCTTTGTTAAACAGGATCAAACTAAGGTCCTTTTAATCACCTAGACAAGAGGAAGCTCCTCTTCTTGGTTCTACAGACAAAACCAGGCAAAGCGATGCTGTAAAGCCATTTCAGTCCCTAAGTCAGATGGGAAGTAGCAGGATTAAAGGCTGTATTATAAGAATTTAATCTCCCCTCTCTCGACCTGTAATAATAGGAGGGAGAAATTCACACCATTCATAAAATTGTCTTGAGACTTTATTTCCATGCAAGTTGAGGGGTTAGCTGGACAACTCTGATATGAAGGATTAATAACTTTATGGAGTTTGTTTTTTAATGAGGGCAATGGAAACTCAGCATCTTCAACAGGAGACCAACCAGTCAGTAAGCTGTAGTCAAGGATTCTGAGGACAAACTGCTTGCTGTTTGTTCTCCTTACTCAAAAATGGTTCGGTCTAGGCCCTAAGTTCCTTATAAAACAGCATTTTCATATGTTATATACTTCAGCAAAGGGGGACTATGAAAATCTTTGTAATCTTTGCAGGTCCCTGTCCCCAGCCCCACTCCATGAGCTGGGCACAGGCACAGGTCCATAGTATGAATATCAGTCTGGCTTTGAGGGTCTCTGCCTTGTCCCCTGTCATTTCATGTCACTGGAATGTTCAGCCTTGAGTTCATTCTCCTACCTCACAAGAGGCAGCAAGTGCCAATTCTGCCCAGACTTGATGGAAATTCCGAGAACTGGGGCTTGCCAGAGGGGAAGGAGATGTAGTGTAGAGCACAGGGGGAATGAGCTTCTAGTGCTGGAGAAGGGAAAGGAAACTAGAAAATCAGCTGGTGCTGATATCATTCCCCTACCTCTGCAGTGGGGACCACTCTGAGTGGGCACCAGGGCTGGGCTCCTGCACTCCCCTACCCCCTCTTTCCCCAGCATGAGGAGGTGGAAGACAGACATGACTGGGAACATAAGAGAAATGATGAAAGACCAAAAGTGCAGGGAGAAAGCTGAAGTTAAACCAAGTTCCCAGGCAAGTAAACCAATAGATTCATAAATCACAGAAGGGAAAATAAAATGCAGAGTCAGTCTCATGGCACAATGAACAAATATTAGACAAGAGAATGAAACAAAAACAGAAGTGGAGGCAAATTTGGCAGAAAAGCAGCAAAAGATAACTTTAAAAGAACTGGGACACTAATGCACTGTTGGTGGAATTGTGAACTGATCCAACCATTATGGAGAGCAATGTGGAACTATGTCCAAAGGGCTATAAAACTGCATATACTTTGACCCAGCAATTCCACTACTAGGTCTGTATCCCAAAGAGATCAAAGATAAAAAGAATCTATATGTCCAATATATTTATAGCAGCACTTTCTGTCGTGGTAAAGAAGGGGAAATTGAGGGCGCATGCCTGTCAACTGGGGAATGGTTGAATAAACTGTGGTCTATGAATGTGATAGGATATTATTGTGTGAGAGGGATGGTTTCAGGAGAAACCTAGGGAAGACTTAGATGAACTGATACAAAGTGAAGTGAGCAGAACCAGGGTGACATTGTAACAGTAATATTGTAAGGATGCTCCATTGTGAAAGACTTAGCTCAGTATAGTGATGTAAGACATCCCAAAGGACTCATGAAAAAAGGCTATACACCTCCAGAGATACAGAAATGATGGACTCAGAGTGCAGATGGAAGCAGATCTTTTTTCAGAACATGACTGGTTCAAAAATGTTTTGCATGACTTTATTTGTGTAACAGATATTGTATTTCATGCCTTCTCAATGGGTGGGAAGAGTGGCAGAGGGAGGGAATTTGAAATGGAAAAATAAAATTCAATTAAAAAAACAGAAACAAGATTGCCAGCACATTCTTGCAACACCAAATGGCTAAATCCTGTCAGTGAGAGGAAGCTATTTGTTACTAGGGATAGCAAAGGAAAAAACGAATCCAACAGAGACCCCTCCACCAGTCTGCTGTGGTCTGAGATGAAAGTGCACTGGACGAGTCAGAGACTGGGGACAAAACAAGGTGAGGAAGGAAGGGCTGGAGCTGAGGATTTGATCCTCACCTTAATCACAGTTGAGGAAGGAAACCTCCTCAGAATCAGCCAGAAGTGGGAAGGGCTCCATGTTACAGAAGAGCAAGTAGAGTTTCAAAGTGGTGCATAACATGATTTACAAGCTGTCACACAGCTTAGTGGAATTAAGTTTTTTAAAAATAAAAGCAGAAAAGCATTAATTGTTAACCATTAAATTCTTTTTCTGTGAATGTCTTAAGGCACATCGAGCTCAGTCCCCCTTTTCTACTGGTGGGGAGGCCCAGAGAAGTGACTAGTCAGTCACCTATATAGTCTGGGGGTAAAACCCTAGTCTCCCACTTCTTGGTCCAGTTCTTTCTACTATTAACAGGCTCTGTTTTTAATTTTAACTTAAATTTACTTTATTCTGAAATATATGTACTTTTCTATTTTAGTCTGTGATTATGACTAAAAACACAGCAGCCTTCCTTTCATAGTTAGCCAGATGTACCAGGGTACCACCAATAACTTGGTGGCAACTTTCCCTAATTTCAAGTCAACTGCCTTGGAAGAAACAGTTTCTTAAAGATTGGCTCTTGCTGGTCTTATTTTTGTGACAATTATATTTCTGAAATGAAAATTTCCTTAATTAGTAAGGAAATAAAGAGGAAATTGGCATCTGTTAACAAGGAAACATCCCCTTCTTGTATAATTCCGATTCAATATTCTCATTTTTACCAGCCTTAAATTAAAAAAAAAAATTAGAAAGCATGTTTTAATTATGCATCTTACTAGGCATTTCCCAGAATTGATTTAACTAGAATTTTATACTGGGTTGGTAATAGTGGCTGTCCTCCTAAGGAATGGTAAAAATCTCCCACTGACCTATTGAATCAGCATTCATGTACCTTAATGACTTTTAAAATACCTGCTTTTGCATGACTACATTTGAGTTCATTTTAATTTTATATCTATGCAAATAAGCTACTGCTTTATAAAGTATTGTACACATCTTCTCAAAATGAAGCTTGCATGGAGCTGTACTGTATCACAGGCCATAGCTGCCAGGGTTCCCCTTTGGTGAACTTGGGCAAAGTCATTTAGCTTCCCTGGAAGGCTCTGTCTCTGACAAGAAGATGATAATGTCAACAGTATCTATCTCTCAAGGGCTGTTTTGTTGAGGAAACAACTTTTGGTAGTGGAAGCACTGCTGAAATATGAAACTGTTAATTAACTTTTGGCAGGCAATTGGACTAACCTGAGTCAAAAATTTCATCATTTCAATTGGCTTGTTTTAAAATCAAAGTATATCCTACCTTAGAAGCACCTGAGATTGGAAAATATGTGGCATCATTGATCTTGTTTTCTGTTTCTTCCAGATTATTAAACAGACTGTTAACTCGACCATGGTGGGAGGCATTGGCAAAGGGATGACAGGCATGTTTAGGATGTTACTGTTGAGATCCTGGCCATGCTCATCGTGTTCTTATAAAAAGACTGACGCATTCAAGTATGAACCTTTCTTAAAGTGCTTCACCTCTACACCTGACAAACAGCAGCCCAAAGAGGAGAATAACATGACTGTGGGAAGCCTCTGCAGGTTATCAGTGGACATCAGGAAAATCCGAAGAGCAAAGGGATGGGTGCTTTTCAAGGAGGAAACTTACGCTGAAGAAATTGCCACTGTTTTGCAAAAACTAGGCACTCATGAAACTGCAATTGCTCACATCTTAGAACGGTGTCCAGAAGCTATCCTTTGTAGTCCAACGGCAGTTAATGCCCAGATAGACCTGTGGCAGTCTGTCTGCCGAAATAAAAACGAGTTAGTGACATTGATAGAACAGTTTCCAGAATCTTTCTTTATTGTTAAAAACCAGGAGAATCAAAAGCTTAATATCAAGTTTTTCCAAGAACTGGGACTCAAGAATGTAGTCATTAGTAGGTTCTTGACAACTGCACCCAATATTTTTTGTAATTCTCTGGAGAAGAATAAACAAACTGTCCAGATGTTACAGGAAAGTTACTTGAATTTAGGGGGCTCCCAAGCCAACATGAAAGTTTGGCTACTGAAACTGTTGAGTCAAGACCCATTTATTTTGTTAAATTCTTCCACTCCTGTAAAAGAAACACTGGAATTTCTTCAGAAGCAAGGCTTCACAGACTTGGAAGTTCTCCAACTTTTGTCCAAACTCAAAGGATTTCTTTTTCAGCTGTCCCCTACTAGCGTACAAGAAAGCATCACTTTTGCTAAGAACACTTTTAAATGCACCAATCAGGACCTGAAGGAATTGATTTTAAAATGCCCTGCCCTTTTGTACTATACTGTCCCAGTTTTAGAAGAGAGAATTCAGGGTGTTTTGAAAGAAGGAGTTTCTTTATCTCAAATAAGAGAGACACCAATGGTACTTGAGTTAACACCACAAATTGTACAGTATAGAATTAGAAAACTAAATGCTTTGGGATATAATATAAAGAATGGAAATCTAGAAAACTTAAATGGAACCAAAAGAGAGTTTGAGTCCAACTTTGGTAAAATACAAGCGAAGAAAGAGAGACCATTATTTAATCCTGTAGCGCCTCTAAATGTTGAAGATTAACATAAAGTAATTAGAGTGCCTCTGAACTGTATAGAAGAGTAAATATGTGTAATGCCTGGGAACTGTGGATCCTCCCAACACACATTTTGTGATCTCGGTAGAGCACGAGAGTCATGGGCTGTTAATACATAAACGAGGTTCTCCACCGCATCATCTGCCATATTATGGACTTAATGACACATCATGCTTTTGTGATAAAATGTATAATAGTGAATACATTTTGAGCTGTGTTTAAATAAAAGTTTCTATACTATTCATCCAAGTGGCATATTGGTTTTTTATTGTTTACTTTGGATAGCAATTAATCCAAGTCATAAGGGAATCCTTTGAGAGAAACTTGACAATGACCTCCCATTGATTTCAAGTTTAACTATATCTGTATTTATGTGGTTTGGTGCTATTAAAATTAGTGAAGAAATTAATGTTGGTAACCTGATATGATGGTTCAAAATTGCATGTAATTTGAAGCTACTCAGCCAACTAGATGCCCTGTTTTCTTTGCTTTAAATACTGGATCAACTGAAACCAACTAATTCCAAGTTTCCTTTTTTAGCCGGGTGCCTTGCTTTTTAAATTCCATGATGTTTTGATTGTATTTGGTGTGAGAATCCCAACTAATACTTATAAATTATATTACATTGTAAATATGACCCACTTTTAAAGAAACTCAATATGCCAAAAAATCCAACTGTATACAACCATTTTTAGGAAGAATATTTCCTTTTAAAAAAGGTCATGCAATTCCAAGACTCATGATGGATAGAAAATACTATCCACATCCAAAGAAAGAACTATGGAGTCTAAATGCAGATCGAAGCATATTATTTTCACTTTTTTTTTTCTTGTGGTTTTCCTCTTTTGTTCTGATCTTTCATACAACTAATGTAGAAATATGATTAATATGATTGTACATATATAACCTACATCAGATTGCTTGCTGTCTTGGGGAGGGGGGAAGGGAAAGAAGAGAAGAGAGAACAATTTGAAACTCAAACTCTTATAAAAGTGAATGTTGAAAACTAAAATAAAAATAAACTGAGGGGGGAAAAAGAGGTCATGTCACATGGGTTGCTAAAATAGAAACACTCAGATTTAAATCCTTCCACTTACAAATTGAAATCTGATAAGCCTATTATGCAAAGCAAGAAGCTACCTATACATTTTATATGATTTGCATAGCAGGAAATGTGGATCCTGCATCTAAATACAATCCTTTTTTCTCTTCTGCTTATATTAAATTGTATGGCAGAATCAGAAAACACTGTACATTATTTTCAGATATTCAGATATTCATGAAGCAGGTCATATGTCCCCTGTAAATATTAACATATCAAAAGTCTGTCAAAGAATATTTAGCCCACCAAGTGTGTCTGAATTTTCTTCCTCAACACAAGCATCATAATCATGTAACTGGGGCGGAGGTGGTGGTGGAGGGGATTATATGGCCTTGCCAACTCAAAATCTAGGTAAATGGAGGTTTCCTTCCTTTGAAAACAAGACCCTGCTGGATATGTGCTTATCCAGAAAGGTCCTTTAACCATGAAACACAAACAACAAACATGCATGTGTCTGGACACTTATGACAAAGAGTGGAAAAGCCATGATCCTTATCCTCAAGGAGCTTATGGTCTAAAAAGGAAGAAAAATTCCTAGGTTAATGTTTCTCATTGAAAGATTTTGAGGAAAGAAGTCTGTGCATTCAAAGATGACAATAGTGCTGCACTGGCATCCGTCCTTTGGAAGGAACTTGTATGGACTCTTCTTCTATTCCTGATACACATTCTAGATGATAACATATTATTAAAGTTCTGAAATTCAGATAATTGTTTTAGAAACTTGTTACAGCAGAAAGAAGAGTAATGGCACCTGGCTCTTCCATTCAGTCACCAGACGGAAGCCATCCCTTATATGTGGTTTCACCCAGGCAACGGGAGCCCCTTGAGAACAAGGGTGACCTTGACTTTCTGTGCCTATCCCAGTGCTGAGCTTGGTGCTTGCTTGGCATGTAATAAGCCTTTAACAGAAATACTTTTCCATCCCATAAAGTGTCAGATATGACCAGCTGAAAGAGAAATAGTTCCAACAGATTTGACTGTTGGGGAATTATGCCTTCAAAAACAAGGAATAATTTCACCATACTCTTATGTAAGTAGACTTCATTTCTGTAGTCAAATGTAATTAAGTGCCATAATAAATGAATGCAAGTGAAAAACTTCCAGGTAGCTCAAGGTGTACCCTGCACAACCCACTGTCTACACTGATACTTAACTGAATACTATCCCACTCTTTATCAGTTTCCTCACCTGTTAAAGGAGGGAGCTGGATGAGATGACCTCAGATCCCCTTTCTGCTCCAAATCTATGGTCTGATTCAATGATCTTGACCTTTCTAAACAAACTAGGTTAGAAGCTGATGATTCTGATTCAGAGCAGGTATGGGAGGACCCATCCCTCCTTGAGTTGACTCCTGGCCTTCCTAGGTGCAAAGGGGCCTACTTTTCCTGAATGACAGTCTTAGGGACCAAAATATTACTGTTTTCTTACAAATTTTTACCTTCAAACTAGTTATCAGGAGAATGAGGACACTATCTTCTTAAAACTTTCACTTATACTATTCGAAGCATATCATCCCCAAATTTGCATTGCTTAATGACCCAAAGTTAACAAACTGGCAAAAGCCCAAATCAGAGGAAAAGAGTCTTCCTTAAAAAGTTTTTTTGAAATTCTCTTTATTTTCTTATGTCTTTATGAAATATTTCCTCTTTTGCAGATCGGAGTGCTTTCCTCCTCTATTCATTTGGGTTCTCTTTCCCATCGCCTTGTGTAGAAAACCTTCATTCCATTAGCAGTTACCAAGTGCCTCAATCCCAGATCCATGATGTCAGTGGTGATGACACACCACCTGAACATGATTGTCTCGGTCATTGGGGTGGGTCGCAACAATCCCACATCTTCATAGTTCCCATGCTCACTCACCAGGCTGGGTTATTTGAGCTATCCAATCACAAACGACAGATGCCTCCAGGGATAATGTCCTTAGTTTCTTGAAATGAGCTCCTCCTATTTAACGGGTCAAATTGCTAGTCTATGTAAATAAAATGGAATAAAACTTCAAGTATGTAGTTGTAGACATCATCAACTGGCAAGTTCATGCCGACAAAGATGTGTACACTAACCACAGCCTTGAACTCTTTACTGGAAGCGCTTCCCCGAAATATATGTCAATGACTTAACACACTTAAAGGTTAGAACATGAACCAAGCTTTACAACATAGTACATAAGACAGGTGGGTAACTTTTCCATACAAGAAAATTTCAACACTTTTTACTGCAAGAAAATGTTAGAGACAAATACAAATGAAAATAAATATGCAAACAAATCCTAAAATTCTACATGTAAAAGAAATTTAGGTACGAAGCATTGAAGATTATGCCTGCAGGAGATAAATTAGGAATAAAATAACTAGGTAAGAAGAAAAGAATTTCCCAAATAGCAGTAAATAAATTCTCCAACATAGGTTTTTTTTTTAGCCAATCCAAGTGTTCATGTCTATTTTCCAACTGCTTTTCAAACTATGGTGCTTGCAAACAAAGTTATAACCAGTGAGTACATCCTAATACGCCACATAGCAAGCTATCATTTAACTCCTGATAGACTGGGCTGAACTCTCTACTTCAGTCATAACAGTGTCTCATAGAGTTTTCATGTAACATTCTAGATTCACTTAAACTGTGAGGGTGCTGATGAAATCAAGCTTAAAAAGAAAAAAAAGCTTAAGTATTAAGGATCACAATCCTTGAGCTATGTCTAGACACACACTAAGGTAAACTACTTCACTGTAAACAAACATTTAACTCCAGATCTTGAAGTGGTTTGGCTCAAGTCCCCTTGGACATCACTTTAACACGCTACATGACACCTCCATAAGTAAGCCCAAAGACTGGCTGAGGAGTATAATTTGGACACATAGGACCAAAGCGCAAAGATCAGAGACAGAACATCAGATCCAAGTGCACAGATAACTGTTAAAACTTATCTAGATTGTCATCCCCTTGGATGACATCTAACAGATGGTTTACTTAGTCTGACTGTTTTCATGAAATTGAATTTTGTAAGAACAGTGCATGTTAAAAGTCATTCATTCTTGGGGGACAAAAGAGACTATGATATGTGAAACTAGTATGTCACTAATAAGAATATCATTCACTGGCTGAAAATTTAAAAGAAAAGAAATTGAAAGAAAAATGCTAAAAAGCCTCTTTCTGTCTCTAAGGCCTAGAATTTATCTTGTATTCTGTACGTACAGATCTTCTGAAAGGAAGCGTCTATACCCATTTCATGACGCAGGCTCACCTGGAGAGTCAAAAAGCAGTTCTCAAAAACTTGCTTTTACAATGTCCTTAAAAATCAGTGGCAGTGCTAGTGTGATTTAAGCCAGCCTTACAGATTTGTTTTTAATAGGAGTGAAGAATTCTGTATCTAACTTGGTTGCTGCAGCTAATTCTTAAAGAACAACTATAAAAGTTATTCATCACACATATTACACCGCTTAACAAGAAACTCATCCACCATGACTTTCTAAGTGAACAGCTAAGAAATGTATCTTTAGGCACTACAAGGTATACGTTACTCCAGAGACTGTGGAACATGGGCTTAAATATTGATTTGTCTACCCTTTTAATTTTTTTTGGTAAGAGGTGGATAATTAATAAAAGAGTGGAATTTTATCTGCTGGCAACAAGAAGTGCCTTTACTTAAATACTCCTGAGATTCTTTTCTTAAATGAAAAAAGTCTTAATTTCACTTATGAACTGAAATAGTCAAAAGCTAGGAACTGCCATGATATTTAGGGCATCAGAAAACATGTCCTCTTGTAAGGCATCAATGATTAAATGAACATAATGCATATCTAACAAAGGATAGTTAGCGCTCAGAGATTATCACATAAGTTTATTTTTTAACATCTCCGATTCCTATCTTACCAGCTTAAATGAGCAAAATATGCCTCTTAGCCTAAATAAAATACAATTTTTAAAAACTAAGAGACATCCGAAACTATTAGGCACATCAAAGGTACAGTTTATAGAGTTTACAGCTCTCGTAAGGGCCATGAGTCCCCTGGCACATTATCAGATGGATGGAACGGCAAAGATTATCCACTAAATGTAATTTTCACATTTTTAACTGAACTGAAAGACCTACAGTAAATATCGAAACATACTATACCTTCAGTTACTACTGAACGAGTGTAACATTTTTAACCAGTTAAAAATCTGGAATCAAAAGTCTGATGAACTTTCACAAACTGTGAGAGTCTTGGCATCTTCTCTTTTCAGATGAAAGGAAGTCATCAATACTTCCAACACAGCACTTGAGAAGAGAAACATCCCCAAGAGGTGGCTTGGTGGAGGTCCCCACGCTGGCGGCTCAAAGCCACTGGCCTCGTGGCGCTGTGCAGAGCAAGGCTCATCTTCTCCATCCTTCTCACTCCCTCTCAGTCAGACTTATCTTTCTTTTTTCCTGTTAAGGGCACTTTGTTTACAACAGCAGACCCGACGGCTGTGACACCGCCAGCCACAGCAGATACCCCTCCTTTGACCAACCCTATGCCCATGGAAGGCACTGTAGTAACAGCTGTTTTGGTCACCTCCAGACTCTTCCCTCCAATCCAAGCCACGCCACCAATGGTGGCACCAACGGCTCCTTTTGTCACATTGAAGATGCCGCCAGTGACACGGGACAACATGCCAGGCTGCTGCTGGGGATGGTCTTTCATTGAACCTAACGAGAAAACATGCATAGCACCCAAGTCAGTGTCTTTAAAGGGAACTGTACATAACCATTAGGTAAATCAAAACATAGGTGTCAGCCTGAAGGTTTGCTGCCATTAAGATCAGAGGTACCCCTCAGGGTACGCCAATTAAAATACTCTAGTACTCTGGTAATAAATCGTCTGTCAGATCTAGGCTGGATGAGGTGAGAAAGTTACTACATCTTCCTTTCCCTGAATCCCAAAACTTATAAAAGAGAAACTTCTAACCAGCAGCCCCTCAAGCTGCCTAGGACTGAGAAATCTGACCCCACAAACACTGACGGCATATTATACAGTAAGGCCCTGTCCTGGGGGGCTGTTAGTCAGTTTCACCATACATAGATTTAACTACTCAAATTTAAAGTGCTAAGTATTAATAGTTTTAAGAGGGTTAATAACGCTGAACAAAACAATCACATTTTCCATAACTTAGTTATGTTTCCAAGAACCATCTCAATCAGGTCTAAGAGCTAAACTCTCTCTCTCTCAAGTTATGCTCTAGGTCAAGGGTGGGGAATCTGGGGCCTCAAAGACACATGTGGCCCTCTAGGTCCTCAAGTGCAGCCCTTGGACTGAATCCTGGAGGCCACAGGTTCCCTGCCCCTGCTCTAGGTTCTGCTACACTCATTTAATGAACATACAAGATGTTGACAAACTTTGCTCTAATGATGCTCTTTGGCATCCAGGAAGTCAAAGGACAAAAAAAAAGAAAATGCCACAGTGATATAAGAAGGCCACTAATTATAACACTATGACACTGGGACAAAATTCACCAGGCCTGCCCCCACCCCAAACTAACCCTACCTGGGTACAAGTTTCCTCACTTAAAAAAAATAAAAAGGCCAGACTAAACTCCTAATTGCCTGGCCCACCTGTCTTAAGGTCTGTTGACTCACATGAATCACAATCCATAGTCTTCTTCTAATACAGTCAAATTATTAGCATGTGCCCTGCCCACAAATAAGGGCCTGAAACCTAACAGGGAGTCTTAAAGAAATTAAGTAACCACTTCTCTTCCTCATTTATACTTTACTTCTGTTAGACCACACACTTGTGTGTATACGCACACACACTCATGCGCACGCATGCATGCATGCATGCACACACACACATATTTAAAGGATATGCAAATGTTTCTCACATAGTTTATCTAAGACAAGATTACATGCTCAAAAGTATAGAGAAAGGTGAATTTTGTAAAAGTTACTGCCTTAATAGAAAAAGATTAATAGAAAAGAAAAAAAACATATGAGAATGTCTTGGAAAAATGATACTATTCAACAGTGGAAAACATTCTGAAAATAATTATTTTCTGATGTACAATAAGAACAAATTTATCCTGAAGTACCCTCCCGATCTTTTATTAATGAATCTTCCTCACTGCTATGGATAGAAAATCTTCATTCAAACCAACACACATATTAAAACAATTGCTTATAGTCCGGCCTACCAAATTTTCTTGTTAGAACTGCTTGATCCATCCCAAGGAAAGATAATACATATTTTACCAGGTCCAGGGAGTGTGCACTGAATTACTCAGCGCTGGAATATATTACTGAAGGAGAGAATGATCTTAGCCAGTTATCTTACAACTAAGAAGAGTAAATGGGATTCGGTATTAAGAGAAGAGACAGCCCCCGTGTAGGTCTCAGGATAGAACAGGGCTTGCTACTTGTGATCTACTTTCTACTGAGAATCCCAAACACGGACGTTACGAGCATTAGATACAAGGGACTGAAATTAGTTTTCCTAGTCAAACCAGGTCAATGCTGACAACCTCGACATAGTGACTTATAAAAAATCTCCACCATTTCTATGTGGATCAGCCCCACTACACACAATCCTGCTTCCCTCCTTGCCCAGCATGGTCCCTTGGCCAGGCTCCTATCATCACCTTCTTCCCTTTGCTTTCACAAAGTCTGTCAGGTTCCTGCACCACCATTTGTTTACATTTCTTTACACACAAGTTTACTGCATGGCCATTTGTTCAAATCCAATGTTTAAAAAGCTGAAAAATGGAAGGCAAGAGCTGAATCAATGCTTCTCAGTCTATTCCTCCACAAGCAAGTGGAAGGCAGCATGGCACAAGGTTCAAATCCTGCCAATGCAGCCTACTAGCTGTATAAGAGTTGCTCTCTGAACCTAGAAAGTACTGGTGCCCACTTCACAGGATTTTTGAGGAACTTGACAGAGGATCTGCACCTAAAGCACTTTATAAACCATGAAGCGCTACATAGATGTCTACTATTATCACTACGAAGCAAGAGCAGCCACATTGGTCAGTCTCATCTCTCTGCTTCTAGGTTTGAAAAAACAACTTTTTCAAAAAGAGACAGTGCATCACTATGGATGCAGAGCCAGCCACGGAATCAGATGACCTGACTTCAGGTCTTGCCTCTGACACAAACTGACTGACTGCGCAACCCAAGGCAAGTCACCAATCTTGGGGAACCCCAGAACAGCAACTGAGGCCCCTTAGAACATGCCACCTGCTCATTTAGCACAGGGAGCTCCCTATATGAAATCACAGGTCCACTCTTTATCCCCGCCCTAACCTGTTTTTAAAAGCCTGATAAAAGAAAATTGCTCTTTGTCTTTCCACAATCTCATTTCTGCTTCTTACTGCAACATACAGAATTCAAAAGTTTAAGGAGTGGATACCATGGAGCCCTTTAAACAAATTCGCCGAGGCCTCACTCTCCCTCTTTTCTTTCCCCATCTGACACCTCTTCCAGGAATGAAGACTCTTGGGCTGTCTCTTAGATTCCCAAGTGGATTATCCAACAGTTAGCATTATCCACATTATTGCTTCCTTCCATGAAAGAAAAAAGAGTGTAAGAGGTGACATCTTTCCTGGGTATAGCAAAGGTAATACATGTGTAGAATTTATATTTTTAGAGATTATTCTAGGAAGTGAAGGTACGAATTAGGCTATTAGCTACTTTCAGATGACAGTAAAAGAAAACACTCCATGTTGTACATTTGCATATGGTCAAAATGTGGTGTTAGATGGTGTTAGAGCCCAAAGGAGCAAATGATGCAGTAGACAACTACCATGAATGAAAGAACCCAAGAAAACCCAAGGGGCATTTCCATAAAGCCTCTTAAATTCTGCTGGCCAGCTGTCTTTTTACTGTCTTCAGTAACTTTCCCTATTCATCTGTGGCACCAGAGAAATCACAGACCCTGGAGACTGTACTGTCACAAGGCACTGTGGATGCAAAAGCCCCTAGAACTCAACATATTTTCCTTCTTAAATCAGCTGCACTTTCTTAGCACAAGGCCAAACACATCTTTGGTTACAATGGGATGAAGCAACTAGTTAAGCTACTTCAAAATTTAAAAGCTCAAACACTAATTAGGAGGGTGTTTCCATTCTTAAGGATGATGTGGAGATGGCCGAGAGTTTTCTAAACATCACTCCACAAGCCCAGCGACCGACTGTGTCTGCTGTCACAGAACCAGCTTGGCTCCATTCAAAGGGCTGGCCACCCCACCTGGGGACAAGCTATTGGAGACCCAGTGATTCACTAGGCCATAGACTAAGCCATGAATGGACTGACTAGGGTCAACCAAGAAAGCACTAAAACCATGGACATCATCTGTCCTGGAAGTTTTGAAATAATAGTTACCTTCTGGAGGCTCATCAATAAGGTATGAGGGAATTTCTTGTTGGTTTTTGTCCGTCTGATTCATGGTCTCCTAGAAAAGATATACAGTAGGCATTATACTATGATCTTGTATTGTGAAAACAGCTGATATGGAAAGTACATTTCAGAACCAATCAACCATATCCATTTATGAACCAACACTTTAAGCCACCTACTAGCTAAAACCCACCCATCTGTATTTCCGACTTTAAATTTTGGTGATTATGAAATATTATATGTAGTGGAACAGTCAATGCTGGAGGGCTTATGCAGAAACAAGAACTAATGCATTGTTGATGGAGCTGTGAAATCAAATGATCATTATGGAAAGCAATGTGAAATTATGCCAATAAAATGATTAAAACATGCACACTCAGATATTCCACTATGCACTCCACTATAATAGAAGAAGGTAATGTACAATAGAAAGGCTCCACAAACACCAAAAATTGGCAACATTTTTTGTAAAAGCAAATAACTGGAAACAAAGTAGCAGCCCACTGACACAAGTTGTGGCCCATGAATGTAACGTAGTATTACTCTGCTGCTGAAACGATGAGCATGTTCACTACTATAGAATGAGCCGGGCTTGGGAAACAACCCATTTGTGAGCAGTCCACAAAGGCGAGACCAGACCTCCCCTGCTCACTGGCCGACATCAGGCTCCACAGAGGTATGTGTACATGACATCAAGCCTTTTTCAATGGGCTGATTGGTTTTTCCGATTTTTTTTTTCCAATTGTTATGATCAGTGAACAATGCTTTGACCTGAAGCCCAAAACCAGAAGAGACACAATCCCAACCTTTCTGCACCATCCCTCCCGGCCTAGGAGCCAGACCAGACTCCTAGCCACTCCTCATGCCCCGAAATAACATAAGCCATCCATCATGCCTACAACAGTCGGGCTCGATTTCCTGCCCTGCCTATCAGAATCCTCTCCTTCTCTAGCTGTCTCCTCCCTCAGGAAGTCTTCCCTGATCCCTCCAGTCGCTAGGTCTCTTTCCCTCCTCAGATTCCTGGGTATTGTTAAGCTTTGACAGCTTCAAACTGCATTAAGACTTTTGGGATACCCTGAACATTTGTACATCCAAATACGTGTTTCTCTGGACTTGAATGTTTTGCACACAACCCTAAGGACCACTGACGTCTGTCTGACTTACAGCTGACACCTCCTCCCTGGGTGGTATGCTCTGTTACAACATAAGCTCCTGGAGGGTCCAGACATTCCCAGTTTTCTATGGGTATGCCCAGCACTTAGTACAATGCTTTATGTGGTATTTTTCATTCATGCTTTTCTGTCCAAAGCCATCAAGAACAGCATCTTGCACAAAGCAGGATAAGTTAATAAATAACAAGTGAATTAGTAGGTTTCAAATGAAACAGTGAAAAGACAAGCTGGTTGGGGAAAACTCTGGTGCCTTATCTAATGAGGTTAATAATTCTCCTTTGACCAGCACTATTTCAAAAAGACAATATACCACAACTAAAATGAAAACCATCCTAACATCCCATTTGATAAAGTAAACCTAGTGCCCTTTTCTCACTCCCCCTCCATTCCAACCCCTGTGCTGCCTCTGACACTGAATCACCACCCTCCATTCTCACGGTCTCGGTGACACTCTTCTCTCCTGGTTTTCCTCCTCCATGACACCTCCTCTCCAGCCTCCGGACCACACTCACTGACAGTGGATAACCCCCAAGGTTCTCTCCCAACCCTTTTTCTTCATTCCCTCAGTACCATTTCCCTTGATGGTCTCATCAACACGCCCAGATTCAATTATCAATATGCAAAAGATTCTCAAATCTATTTACCTGACCTGAATCTACCTTCTGATTGCCAGCCTTGCATCTCAAACTGAATGTCCCATAGACATCGTCAATGTCCCATAGACATCTTCAACTCATTATGTCCAAAGATGAACTCATTATCTTTCCCTTCCAAACCCTGCTCTCTAAATTTCCTCTTGCTGTCCAGGGCCCCACCAACCTCCTAGTTCCCAGGCTCACAGCCTAGGTACCATCCTGGACTCCTTCTCTCTCACATCCCATCAGACATCTGTTGCAAGAGTCCTGTGGAAACTACCTTTGCCACATCTCTTGGTCTGCCCCCTTCTCTCTTCTGACAGAGCCCCACCCCACACCCCTGGTGTGGGCCCTCATCACCTGAAGCTTGGACCGCTGCAGGTTGCTCTGTCTCAAGGCTCTCTCCACTCATAAAGCACAGGCTAACCATATCACCTCCCCACCCCCACCCCTCTTCAATAAATCCTAGGGCTCCCTATTGCCTCCAGCATCAATTATCAAATCCTCTGTTTGGCTTTTAAAGCCCTTCATAACTAGGCCCTGTTCTGTGGCTTTCCAGTCTCCTGACCCCTCACTGCCCACTAGTCTGAGAGCCAGTGAATGTGAATGGGCCTCCACTATCCTCGCCCCAGAGCTCCATCTCCTAGTCAGGGCATTTTCACAGGCAATCTTCCACACCTGGAACACTCCTTCCTCATGCCTGCCTCCTGGCTTCCCTGGCCCCCTTTGAGTCTCAGCTAAAATCCCACCTTCTACAAGAAGCCTTTCCCAGCCTTCTCAGTCTTAGTGCCTTCCCTCTGACACCACCCCAATTCATCTCAGTTTATGGAAAAGTTAACACATGTCTCCCCCACTGGAACGTGGGCTCATTGAGAGCAAGGACCTTCTTCTTTGCTTTGTATCTCTAGCACTTATTAGCACAGCCAGAGACAAAAGTAAATGCTTAATAAATGCTTGTTGATTGGTCTCTCATTTACACAGAAGTCTAGCTAAGTTCAGAAAGACTCCTCACCAAAGGATAGCCCCCAAGTAATGAGTTTTTGCAGTCCCAACAGTTCCTGAAGATTGTCTAAGGCAGAGGTGTTAAACCTGGGAACTACAAAACTCTCAAGTATGGCAGAAGTAGATTAAATGTAATTGGGGAATATTTAACAAAATAAAAATACATGATAGATAAAATTAATTTGTGGTCTTCTATCCGCTTCTATTTGAGTTTGACACCACTGAGAAACTGCAACTTGTGACAATGGAAACGGTTCCCACATAGAAGAGACGGTGCAACTCTGAGTCAGTGCAGGACCATTCATGTAGGAAGAGGAGGCCCATGAGCGGCTGGGCTCTGGTCTGGACCCTGGTTTGACCAAGGATAGCGTGACGGCAGACAATAAAGGCTGTCTATGGCTACGGAAGGGAATGTATCTATACTAAAGCGAATGAATATCCCACAAGAAAACCACACCTGAAGCTCAGTATAAAACTTGGTGAGTAACTTAATCTTTGTAACCTCTGCAAGAGGTAAAACAGAAATAGTAAAAATGAACGAAAGACTGCCCATGCTAAATGCTGCCACCATGGCCTAAGTGAAAAGTAGAAGTTTACAGAGTGACCTCCTCCCCAAATCTCGGCTGGGCCAAACAGCCCAGGCGCACTGATATCCAGCTTCCTTAACATCTCTCCCCACTCACATGCACTTAGTGGGAGGTTTTAAAGAAAGGCTTTAATAACCACCCCATTGTTTTACTACCTTTATGCTTCCGCCCCAATCTTCACTCAGAAAGTTGTCTTTTCCCTACATAACCATGACTTGTCCCTTTGCACATTTCTGGCCACTCAAAGTCCTACAGGCTCCTAGTTATTGAAACTAACATATCTCGATGAAGGCCTGGGTGATGTGTCTGGGCCTTAAAGGAAAGCGGACACCAGACTGACAAAAAATTTATATACAAGTTCTCTCTTATATTTCCACCAAATTTCAATCAGCATTTACGTTTAAGGGAGAAATCAGGATATTTGACTGAAGCACAAAGTGGGTGGTGGCTATCAGGTGGGGCTGGAAGCACTGCAGCAAGAGTCTGATGTTTCCAAGGTTTGAGAACAGCTATTTCTTCAGCTGAGGAGATTGAAATAAGCTGGAATCTTGAATCCCTTCCACCCTTAATCTTCTGTATCTGCTTTTAAATTATATGTGAGTCTGAGGGTAAAGAATATGCCTGGGAATCCCCTATTAGTTTACAGGTGCATTAACAAGTGTCTTGTCCAAGGTCACATGGCTAGTTAGCTGAATAGCAGGAGCTACAATTATAGGTCCACTTCATGCCCCCACTCAGCTCTCATTCTGCTCTGTCAGAAACATGACCAATGCAGACTAGTAAGAGCGGAGGGAGACAGCATATCATTATTCCCATTTCACAGATGAAGAAACTGAGCTCACAGAGGCTAGTCATAAACTAAGCCCCACAGACAGGACAGAGCCAGATCCACGTGGACCTTGATTCCTTCTTTCTGCTGCTTGGCCTCTTCCAAATAAAGGCTTCTGTGTCTTCAGCATCCAGCCATTCACTACAAACACAGAATCTTAAAACTAGAAGGAAATGTAAAAGTTGACAAGAATCATCCCATTTTCTAGATGAGGGTACTGAGGCCTAAAGTGCCTCACTCACAGGCCCAAGTGGCAGAAATAGAGCTGTACCTCCAAGGTGATTGCTCTCTCCGCCACACCACCCACATATACTGAAGATGCAATTAGAAACAGCTCATTTAGTTTATGATACTAAGCAATTAACTTTAAAATTTCTGACAATATTATTTTCCTAAATTAATGAGTTTTAAAGTGGACCATAAGAAATTTATAACAAGTTCCAATCTTTCTTCTCCCAACAGTAAACTGGCTTCTGTACATTTTTCCTCATTTTTACATCCTACACACAATTACAAGAACCACTTGTGACGACACTGTTTAGACTTTGGGCATTATCGTTTCAATTAATAGGAAACAAAAAAATTCTAATGTTAAATTCCTCTAAGATGGAGATTCTTAAACAGGGGTCTGTGCATTTGGTTTTTAAAAAACTCTCTTGATGACTTAATTTGAAAATAATAGGCTTCCTTTGAAATCCTTGTCTTTCATTCCCTGAATTTACAAACATGATTCTTGGGAGGAGTCCATAGGCTGAAGACTGACAAAGGGGTCCAGGCCACAAACAAAAAAGGTTAAGAGACCATGACCCAAGAAGTTCACTTTGAACAAACTCCTCCAGGGTAGATAAGCAACAGCCCACTTTCTTTTTTGAACTGAACCAGAAGAGGCTTAACAAGTCTAGCTGATGGGCCAGCACTCACCTCAGACTCGTATTTCCAAAGAAGCTAAATATGAATCAGATATAAAACTACAAATTTCTCCTAGGCCTAAACCATGTCCTTCAACTTCTTTCCAACACACGCATGGCCTTCGGGGTGAGATTTCGCCTGCCTCCTATTCTGGAAGATAATTTCAGTACAGAGGAGGAATAACCCTTCCTACACTGCCACCCAAGAGCCACACTCTCTGCTCAGGGCTCCTTCCTTAACTTAGCCTACTGCCTTTGTTTAGATCCAAGACCACAGGAGACTCAGAGCTCTCAGCAAGGGAAATGCAAAACCACTTTAACTTACTAGGGGAACATTGGAAACTCTCACTCACAATCAGTCTTACACAACTAATGTGTAAAACATTCTTCCCTGTGGCATACTTAGTTCCAACCTTATGTCTTGAAATATGGACAAACTATTATAACTTCATCTCCTAAAAAAAAAAAACAGACAAGTGATTTCAAATGCTTAGGGAACTCCCACCCACGGCAGTTAGTACCTTCTCAGTGACTTCTAGTCTTCAAGAGTTTCCTTGAACACTTAGACCTTAAGGGACAAACCACTTACCAGAAAAGGAGGTGGGCTCACCTAATTTCAACACTAGTATCCTCTAAATGTAAAAAGAAATAAGCAGGATCTATGGATGGCTACGGATAAGAACCGAACAGAATGAAAACACATGAATGGGTGGTGAGCAGCACTGGTGGAGAGACTACGCACCTAGATGTCACTGGCTGTATGACTGTATGTAGATGTGGATGTTTGATGGAAACGTTTGCCATATGAGACAGAAAAGCATCTGGCAAATCTAATGAGCAAGAAAGAACAGCAACATGCCCTAGGTGGCAATGTATTCCAATAACAGAACTAGGTAAACAAGGGTTTCTTGGGAATTGCCCTTTTTGTTAGGGGTTTTGTCTTGTGGTTTGGTTTTGTTTTTTATAGAGAAAAGGATGTTGGTAGAGAACAGTTAAGTAAGTGTTGTTTTGAATTTCTGGAACAAACTTTATCTATCAAATTCATACAAGAAAAGAAACTATCCTTTAGAAAAATAATTATGTATGAAAATAACATAGTGAATCAAAGGAATTTCCCTCCTGGTATTACTTCTCTTCAGAAAAACAAGTATTAGCTAGCAAACGCAACAGCTTACTTACAGCAGATACAATTTAAAATCTGTATCAAGTGCAAAGGGCCTAGAAATGGCACTGCCAGTTTTTCTGTACAAGAAAATATAAAAGGAATTGTCAGTACTAGATTTATAGGCACCTTCACTCAAAAAGGCTGGCCTATTTCACCAAATGACTAGAGCTTTCTTTCCCAAAACATTTCTCCAGAGCTTGCGTGCATCTACACCTTCTGAAAGCATATTTGAAAACACCTAGTTTGTTAAGCCATCTCCAGCTGGCTGTAGATTGCTTTCTGAGGTGGCCCTGCCCCCTAATTCAACAGCAAACAGTGGATGAGAAGGCAGTCTTAAAATAGTCTGGAGCTAAAAAGTACCAGCCTGGAGATAAGAAAAAGGATATCTGAGTGCAGGGTGTGAGGGGTAAGAAGAAAAGTAGAGGGCATTGCTGTAGAATGGACTGAAACCTGGGACAAGCACCAGGCTGACAATCTACTTTTATAATGTTATCTTTAAGTATATATTTAATCAGTTATTGAGCAAACTTGCAAAGCTCTAAAATCTTCCAGGCATCTTCTTAAAGTATGAAGATGTATCCTAATCATAACTGAGAAGAGAAGGTCGTCCTAGTTTCTAACAATCAGTGGTTGCAAGACTAAAACAGAAAAGCGCATTGTCTGCTCGGCAGTTCTATCCCTTGGACCACACCATGGCATTTCTTACAAAAAACATGTCAACGTGTATTTTAAATCAATCTAGGTCTGTTTTTTTTTCAAGTATGCCTGCACCCACGGCAACGAAAGATTATTTTCAATGGAGACTAACCCACCAGTTTCTATAAAACATCTTTCTAGGGGACGTGGTAACAAATGAAATCAAGGTGGCTCTCACTCTAGAATCCGGGGGTTCCTCCGGCCTCTCCCTCTCTCCCTGAGACCTAGACAAGCCTTTTATTTTTCTCAGGGAAAGGGAGTGACGTGGCAGGAGGTGCAGAAAATGACCCAAGCCTGAGCGTGGCACCTCCTCCTCCACGTTGCCTACTCTCAAACAGGAGTCACAGGGATGGGGGCCTCCTCGCTGAGGGGAGGGAGGGTAGGCTTTCTCACACCAGCCAAGGGGAACAGAAGCTACCGGGCAGAGAAATTATGGAGGGGGAGAAGGAGTCCTGCCCGCATCCCTGGAAAGCATGCACCAGCACCTTCCCCTTTGCCACTCTCCCAGGCAACATCTTTCTCAGGTGTATGAACCCTGCCAGTCCCCGCCCTCCCCCTAAAATTCTTCAAAAGAAGGAGAGGAAATAAGGGGAGGAAATGGGGGAGAGGTGTGGGGGTAGAGGAAAAAGGGGAGCACAGAAGAGAGAAGGAGGATGCCTCGAGAAAGGGGGGCCCGATGGGGAGGAAATCCATGGGGGGGGTAGAGGGGAGGAAAGGAGGGACCCAGGGAGGGGTAGAACTAAAAAAGAACTAAAAAAAGAGCAATGGGAGAAAGGGGGGACCCACTGAAAGGGAAATGGGGGATCCAAAGAGAAAGAAAGGGGGATCTGCTGAGAGTGAAATGGGGGGCCCACAGAGAGGCAAATAAAGACGGAAAAGATGGACCCAGAGAGAGGGGAAATGGGAGAGAGACAGAGGGAGAAAGAAAACCCATGAATGGGAGAAACGGAGGACTCACACAGGGTCAGTGGAAGGAGAAAGAAGAGACCAAGAGAGAAGAGAAATGGGGGACCTAGTAAGAGAAAATGGAGGTATAAAGAGGGGACACATGGAGAAAAAAATGGAGTACCCTGTAAAGAAAGGAGAGACAGAAAGAAGGGAGTTAGAGGGAGGAGATAAGGGAAGGACCCCAGATGGGGAAAGCAGGGGGACACCAGGAGAGGGATGGGGACCCCTGGGAAGAGGACAAGGATCCCCTGGGAGGGATGGGGACCCAGGGAGAGGAAGAAGGAAGAAGGGGGCCAGCAGGGGGCCCCAGAGAAGGAGGGCAAGGGTCCCCGGGGAGGGATAGGGATCCTGTGGGGAAGAGGGAAGAGGGACCTCGGGGGAGGAGGACAGGGGCTCCCCCAGGATGAATGGGGGGAAGGATGGGGAGCCTCGGAGGAGAGATGAGGCCTCCGGGGGCCTGGGGTCCCCCAAGAGAAATGGGAAGAAAAATGGGAAACCTGGTACAGATGGGGACGCCGGAGGTTAAAGACAGAGATCCGCCAGGATAGGGAGAAGAATGGGGCCCCCGGGGAGGAGTGAAAAATCCCCCGAGAGGGATGGGGAGAAGAATGGGGCCCCCCAGGGGAAGTGGACAGGGATCCTCCAGGATGGGGAGAAGAATGGGGACCCCAAGAAGAGGAATAGGGTCTCCGAGATGGATGGGGAGAAGAATTAGGACCCCGAGGGAGACATGGGGCCCCGGGAAAAGAGTGCAGGGGTCCCCCGGAAAGGATGGGGAGAAGAATGGGGAGCTGGGAGTGGATGGGCCCCAAGAAGCAGGGCAGGGTCCCCCAGGGAGGAGCAGGGCCCCTGGGCTGGCTGCCCCCGCTCCGCACTCACCGGCGGCCCTGACCCGGCGGTCGCGGCGCTCGCTGCTCGGCCTGGGGCCGGGTAGGCGGCGGCAGCAGGGTCTAGGCTCCGGGACTCGGGCTGCGGACGTGGCGCCCGCGCGGCCCGCCCTCCTCCCGGACACACGCTCAGCCGCCCCTCCCCCCGCCCACCCGGCCGCTCGCTCCTCCCAGCGCCGCCGCCGCCGCTCGCTCCCGGGGCAGCTCCGGCGGGGGCGCGCGTGCGCGCGCGGTCCCCGACGCCGCCGGGGGCCGCCACCGCAAGCTGAGCGCCTCTTCTCTGCGCCTGCGCGGCTGCGTACGCGAGCACGCACGCGCGGCCTTCGCTCTCCCTCCTTTCCTCCCTTCCCCGTCTTTCCCACCTCCGCTGCCTTCACTCTGGCGCGCGCCCCCAGCATCCCGGCTGCTCCCTTCCCTCCTCCCGGCCGTGCGCCGCCATTGGTGGGGCGCAGCCTCCGTTTGCGGGTTCCGCCCTAGAGCGCGCGCGGCTGGGCTCCGCGGGGAAGGGCGGGGCAGCGTTGCTGGGCAACGGAGTCGCTCGACTAACGGTCGCCGTGGCCGCGTAACAAATCACCCAAAGGTTTGTTCTTCTTCAGGGAGAGGGCGAGGGGGCGGGGCGAACGAGACGCGCTGGGTTCGAATCCCGCTCCCACTTCCGGCCTGGGAGACCCTGGGCAAGTCCACCAGCAGTTTTGAACCTCAGTTTCCTCATCTGTAAAACGGAAGGGGCTGTATTAGAAGACTTCCGAGGCCCCTAGAGCTCTAGATCTAGCATCGTAGGATGTGGCACTTCCTACCTGGGTGCCCCTGGCTGGGTCACTTACCTTCTCTGGGACTCAGTTTCCTGTAAAATGGAAGGGGTTGACAAATACGTCTCTCGGAAGGGCTGATGAGAATCAAGTGGAACGTGCCTGTGAACTGAGATATAGGTAAGATAGAATCATATATATATTATAATAATATATAATTTATGCGCATACTTGTTATTCAAACCTATACACACATGTTTATAAACATGCGTGTGCCTATGAACATATATATGTGTATACGTATACACGTGTGTGCACGGTGTGTATATAACGGCTTTTTCCTACAGTTACCTTTCTATAGCGACTCAGTGTTTGCAAAGCGCTCCATAGGCTCCGTATTGCACCAGGACCCCCGCAAGGCGTGTCATTATAATGCCCATTTTGCAGATGAAGCAACAAACTCAGAGAGGCCGATGGCGAGCCAGAAGGAACTTCAGACATCCGCTCACCGATCCCCGTCATTTTATAGATGAGGAAACTGAGGCAGCTTTGAGGCCCCTCCCCACCCGTCCTGCGGTCTTTCCCTCCTCCCCTCCAGCAGCCCCCAACACTTCCATGCTGTTTGACCTCCGTGGGGTCCCACGGGCCTCAGTTTCCTCCTCTGATAAGCAGAGGGCCTCGCTAAACTGTGTTAAAGACGGAAAGAGAAGACAAAGGGCCGGCTGGTCGTGCCTCGGTGTCTCCCGCTCTCATCCAAGATTCTTCCATCCTAGTGGAGGAGGCAGAGGGAGGGCCTCCGCCTTCCTTCCTCCCGTTATAAAGCCCTGTATTTGCACTCCCAACAAACCCCTGCCGTGGAGCTGGTGTGTGTATGGGGGGCCTGCATTGTGTGGCCTCCCCAACGAGACTGGCATCATCCGCGTGAAATAACGATACAGATATTCTTAAAGGGAGCCGTTTTTCAGCTGCCTTAGTACACAAGGACCGGTTACTACACTAGCAACGGCTGGCGATCTGCATCAGGGGAGGGAGTTAGCCATACCTCAAAGCCACGGGTCCTTGAACCATTGAAGAAATAGGCAAAGGGAGTAGGACTCAGAGGGACTTGGGATCTCACTGAGATACAGAACTCCCAAATGAAGGGACTCCTTTTACAGATGCAGGTCTGCACCTTTTCCCCAAAGTTACAATCCTAGAGTTGCCTAGAACTCTGAAAGGTGGGTCTGACCTAGCCAGGGCTGAACTTGAACCCAAGTCTCAAGTCGAATCAACAAATATTTCTTAAATACCTACTGCATGCCAGGTAGAAAGATGGTCCCTGCTCTCAGAGATTCCCCATCCTAAAGGGGGAGACAACATGCATGCAGTTCCGTACAAACAAGATTGAGATGGGATAAACTGGTGATATTCAAGGGAAGACTCCAGAATTAAAAGCCTTCCTTGTCCTCAGACATGCTGCCTATTCATGATGCTGAGCCTCCTCTTAGAGAGACAGGAACGAGAAAGGGAGAAAATCAGAAGTGCATACGTTTGGCCCACAACCCCCGTGTGGACTGCGGCTCGAAAGGAGAATGGACGGAAGAACCATGTGCTGTTAGCCAACGATTTATAAATAATTCATGGACAAATGTAGGCTCATTTACGATCCTTTATTTTATGGGGGGGGAGGTGTTTCATCTTATACGATGTTATGTTATTTTTGTTTCCTGTTCCTGTACTTTTCTACATGTACTTGAATACTTGAACTTAGAAAATTTTTAAAAAGTTTTTTTTTTCAAAAGAAAAATATACCAAAGTACATATTGAACCACATAGGATGAGTTGAGGGAAATTGGGGAAGGGTTATGGTTAAATCATAGCCAGAATCCTAGAGGATATGAACAGCTCTTAAAGGCTACAGGAACAATGGTCTGGCAGAATTTGTAGCTTCAGGGAAGTTAGATCTTTAGGAGAGACAGTCAGTTTCACAGTGAAGCTCACAGGCTTAACATGCAGTAGGTACTTAATTAGTAAATGTTATTAATAACTTAATAAGTTAAGTGTTTATTGATTGACTTGGGGACGGAGCATTCCCTTGGGAGAGTCAGAATACTATGACTGTAGCTTTGGAATAGATTTCCTCAGATATGTGGATTGTTGCTGGGGAAAAGAAGGGGTTTTCCAGCATGTGAAAGCATGGGGATCTGAGAATTTTTGGTTACCACCAGAACTCCACTAGAGTCCTCGCTATACTAGAGAAAAGTATGAAGTTGGTCGGTTCAGCCTCCCTGCTTTCCATCTCCCTCTATGGTACCCTTCCTCACTGCCCTGTGCCATCTGGTCTTAGAAAAAAAAGGATCTGAAATTCTTCCATACGTTAGTCTCTAACGTGTGAAGCACTGCAGAAGGTGCACGTGCTGCTCAGCATCATCTCAACAGCGTGAGTTTTTGGATATGTTTGCAGAGCCGAGCCTAACCATGCCAGGAGGAGCATCCTGGTGTAGCGGAGACGGCTTCGGATGCAGAAAGCGTCCTGCCTTCAGATCCCACCTTGAGGTCCTAGACTGGGTGTGGGACTTTGGGCAACTCACTTCCACATTCGGGCCCTTGGTTTCCCCATCTGTCAAATGACATAGTCTCTAAGGTCTCCTCAGTCTCTAAATCTAAGGTCACGTGTTTGCCCGCCCTGGGTACCTCTTGTCCATGTCTTCTCATAAAGTCCTCAGAGTGCTGGAAGAGGTCTTTCTCACTTTCCCTTAAAATCAGAGGATACTTATTGGTGTACCTGGGTGGTGCCTCAGTTATCCACAGATTTGACAAGGACCTCAGGAGTCTAGCCCATTCTTTAAAGGAATCTCTTACAACATGTTCCATAAATGGTTATCTAGCCCCTCAAGGAAGAAAACCCACCACCTCATGGTGGGAGGAAAGTAGAGATGGAGAGGAGCCTAGTCTACCTGTGGCCAGCTTTAATGGTTAGTAAAGTTCTTCCTGGTCTTGTTGCTCTGGGTTGAACCCTCTGGAGCCAGATGGAACAAATCTGATCCCTCTCCCACATGACAGTCTGTCAAACCCTCAGATAGCTCATCTCCCCATGTCTTCTCTCTATCATTTCCCCCACTTGGTCCTCACAGAACATAGAATCAAGGTCCTTCCCCATCCTGGTTGTGTTCCTCTGGAGGTTCTCTTTTGCCTTTGCCTAATAACTAGCCCAGGCAACACGGTGTAGCCCAGGGACTCTTAACATTTTTGTGACATAGATACCTTTTGAAGTCAGCTGATACATAAGGAGCACTTCTCAGAATAAGGTCTTTAAATGTATACAATATATAGAATAAGAAGGAAACCAATGATGTTGAAATAAAGTTAAACCAAGTTCAGAGACTCTCTGAAATCTATCCATGGTCTCTCTATGGATCCATGGACCCCAGGTTAAGAACCCCTGATGGATGGAGTTCATAGGATGCTGTATTTGGAGGAAGCACCTGTAGTAGGAAGGCCGAATTTATGATCTCAAAAAGGATCATATAAATATCTGGATGGTTCGAAATCGTTGGGTATACAGAATTCTCCAAGCAGAAGGCATCAAAAAATTTATTCAGGGCCCAGAGCAACAAATTAGCGAA
>CM053623.1:243504083-243526869 GCA_028646595.1 Phalanger gymnotis
GCCTCACAAGAGTAGCCAAGAGGCCACAGAAAAACAAGATGGCATAAATCATATTCACTGGCCTCAAGTCCTCGCTCAAACTCCTGGGTCCACACAGGGGTCAGCTCTGCTTCAGATTTTTTTTCAGCTGTAGTTTCTCACCTCTTCACGCGGCCAAGCCTCTGGCGTTCTCAAGCCCTGCCTCAAGGACCAGAGACCAGAGTCCAGAGACCCATTGGTTCCTGAGTTGGCCCCTCTTAAGTCATTAATCTAGGCCCACACAGGTTTCACACCTGATAGGGCTTTGGGCCTGGGGCTTAGCATTTAACAGGTGAAAGTACTTTCATGGTAAATAAAAGCCAAACTCCTTAAGGGCACCCGTTAAACTAAGACCATTTTGCCTTACTGGCACAGGGCCCTAAGTTCAAAATCCTGTTTCTGAAGCTGTGTGACCTTGGACATGTACCTTAATTTCCCTGGGCCTGTTTTCCTGTTTATGAAATGAGTTGAACTAGGTAGGCTTTGATGTCCCTCTGACTCTTGCTCTAAAATCCCATTATGTGCAAAGCGTTGTGTTATATTTTGTTTGGTAGAGGACTCCAGACTTGTGATTTCATTAGTATGGGAGACTTTTTGCATCGAAATTGTCCCCACAGATGCAGGTTGACAACTCCCCTGTAACTTGTGTTTTTAGTTTTCTGGTGACACTGAGAAGTTAAGTGATTTGGCCAGTGTGTGCCAGAGGCAAGATCTGAACCCAGTTTTTCCTGACTCCAAGGCCCATCTGTTTTCCAATCCACACAGTCTCTGTCTTGGAAATACGAAAATCAGACTGGCACAGTCCAGGGTCTCAAGGCACAAAAACCAAACCAAACAAAAACAAAACACTCTAAAAGCCTAGGAGAAAACACAAAGAGCCAATAATAGTCAATAAATATTTATCAAGAACCTACTATGTGCCAGGCACTTTAAGCACTGGGGATACAAATTTTTTAAAAAATAAAGTCCCTGCCTTCAGGTAGCCTGCACTCTAACAAGGGAAAACAAAACCCAAAAGAAAGCTGAAAAGTTGGGGGTGGAGAGAAGTAGCTGATAGGGGAGTATGGTGGAGAGGTCAGTTTGAAAAGTCCAAAAGTAATGCAGCCAGGTGAGAAATGAGATATCTGAGCTGGGCTTTCTCTTTAAATGGACGTTAGGCATTCCTAGCCCTACCCTCCAATCAGAGGGACCAAGGGTAGCAATGAGGTGAAATCCAAGAGATCTTACTGGATGTTGATGATCCCTGAGGCATCAGGGAGATACCAGTAAGAGAAATCCCAATATAGTACAGGCAGGTGAGAAATACATACAGAAATAATTGTGTAATGAGGGTCTCCGCTCTGCCCCAGAGGACTGAATGAGTTACAGGGGCAGAGGTGACATGGGGGCACATTTAGGCTTCAGGTCAGGAAAATGTGCTCACAAATGGAGCTGACTCCAAATGGAATGGACTGCTTTAGGAAATAATGGTGGGGCCCTCATCAGCCAGAGACTGGATGATCACTTGTCCAGGATGTCATCCTGAAGATTCTTTTTCATGTATGGGTTGGTCTTTGATGTGCCTTCCAACATTGAAAGTTGGTAATCCTAGACACAAATACAAGGGATGATAGATAGATGGATAAACATACAGATATGTGGATAGATAGAGGTAGATGGAAAGATGGAGAGATAAAAGATTGATACATAGATGATAGATAATTGGATAAGTAAATATATGTATAGATGGATGGATAGAGGTAGATGGATGGATGGATAGATAATAGATTGATACATAAGTATATGGATGGAGAGATAGAGGTAGATGGATATATGAACAGATGATAGATTGACATATAGACAGATGATAGATGAATAAATAAATATATGAATGGATAGAGAGATAGAGGTAGATGAATAGAATAGATTGACACATAGATGCTAGATGGATAAATATATGGGTGGAGAGATAGATGGAAGGAGAGATAGAGGTAGATGGATGGATGAATAGATAATAGACTGACACAGATGCTAGATGGATAAATAAATATATGGGTAGAGAGATGGATAGTGGAAAGGTAGAGGTAGATGAGTGGATGGATAGATGATAGGTTGATACATAGAGAGGCAGATAGATAAATATGTGGATAGATAGATGGATGGAGAGGTAGAGCATTTATGAATATTTACCTTGTGCCAAGCACTGTGTGGTAAGAAGATAACTTCTCTTAATGTGCTTAAGGTTCCTTATTCCTCCAACATTTTCTTAATACTAGAATTTTAGAGCTGGAAGGGACCTCAGTGACCATCTAGTTTCATCTCTACATGCAAAGAATTGTGTTTTAAAGATCCCCAGCAGGTGGTTTGACATCATTAGGTCAATGCCTTTATGATGATGTGGATCCCAATAGGGAGTTCTTGGCATGCCATCCTTAAGCTCATGTTCTCTGAGATGCCTCAGTGTCAATCTGTTGCTGCTGAAGTAAATTGGGATCAATCTCTATTTCAACAATCCGGCTAGCAGCTGTTGTGGGAGTGAAAGCCCAACAACAAGAACGCTACCAGCACGCTGCAAAAGCACAGGTTCTTTTGATCTGCTTAGCTAAGGAAAGCAAGGTAAAGGGGTTGACAAGCTTACTTTAATTCAGCACACAAATATCATTCACTAAGTTCAGGGGGCAAAAGCCAGCACCCTGAACCTCAGAACAAAATACAAACAAAGTACAAACATCGACAGACAGACCTTATCTGATTCAAATCCCAATACATAGTTACCAGAGTTTCACAAAGTCTCAGCATCCAGGTTACAAGCCCTTAGCTACAGCTGCCTGGAGTCTCCACATCAACACCATCTTGAGTAAGAGCCCTCAACAAATTACAAACAGACAGACCCAATACAATTCATAGTTACCAACATCTAGGTTCAGCCCAGGAGCTCAGAACAAGGGCTGGCCCAGAGTCACTCGCACCACCACTGCTGAGGAAAAGAGCTCCAAAGAAGAGAAAGTCGACTCCTGGTTTTATATCTTTTTTGGGGTCAGGGGTGAGTCACACATGCGACTCACCCACGTGACCTAGAATCACCACAAAGAGGCAACTTAAACCCACGTGGTCTAAAAGCCTCTGCTGTCCCAGACATGTAAACTGGGCCTGCCCTGGAGTTAGCCCCACCTTGGGCCCCACCTTAGTTGCCAATCCACACCCACTAAGATTTTACACCTAATAGGAGTTTGGTTCTGGAGCTTAGTACCTAGTAAGGCTCAGTGAAATACACTGAATTACTCAAAAGGGAACAAAAGCCAAACTCTTCAAGTCTTGGTCGAACTAAGTGCTAAGGAGCCCATTTTGCTTACCAACACAGTCTCTCTTTTATGTAGGAAACCCATTTCAGTCTAGAGTAGTAGGTACAGCATCATGCAGTGGAAAGCATGATGTTTTTAGAGTTAGAAGACCTAGGTCTGAAGGCTGGCTCTGCCTGCCACCTACTACCTTTGTGTCCTTGAGTAAGTCCCTTCCTTTCTCTGCACCTCAGTTTCCCCATCTGTAAAAGGAAGGAGTTGAAGCAGATGATCTCCTAGGTCACTTGCAGTTCCAAATCTATGATCCTACAATTGTATTTGCAAGATTTGCAAAGCACAGTACAAGTGTTATCTCATCCTCACAATAATCCTATGACATGGGTGTTTTTATTATTCTCATTTTACAGATGAGGAAACTGAGGCTGGAAAGGTTAAGTGACTTACCTAGTGTCATATAATTATGCATGTCAGTATTCGAATTCAGGTCTTCATGAGTCCAAACCCAGCATTCATTTCATCAATCACACCTCCGACACCATTTACTCCAACCTCCTTATTTGCAGATGAGGAAACTGAGACCCATGAACATTGAGTGGCATGCCCCACAGGTAGAAAGCCTCAGAATCAGGATTTGAGGCCTCACAGATGTGTTTTAAAAGCTAATTTTATGATGGAATAGATGTATTGAGATGAAAAAAAATCCTTTGTAGGATCTCTGCAAGCCTTTGTGAAATGACGAAAAACCTCAGACAAGATGAATGGATGCTGCACATCTCTTCCTGCTTTCACATGGCTCTGATGTTTTCACCTGACTCTCTATATTTTGCAAGCCTTCCATTCTATGTAGTTTGGGGATTGTGAGTATTCCTAGACTCCCTGATCTAGAGCTAGAAAGAAACTTAAAGACAATAAAGTCTCATCTTATTTTACAGTTGAAGAAATTGTCCAGGGTCACCTAGCTTGTAAGTGTCCGAAGGGTTGTTCTTTTTCAGATGTTCCTGATTCTTCATGACACTATTTGGGGTTTTCTTGGCAAAGACACTGGAATGGTTTGACATTTCCTTCTCCAGCTCATTTTACAGATGAGGAAACTGAGGCAAACAGAGCGAAGTGACTTGTCCAGGGTCACACAGCTAGTAAATGCCAGAGGCCAGATTTGAACTCATGAAGATGAGTCTTCCTGACTCCAAGCCCAGTGTTCTATCCACCTAGCTTGCTCATAGAGGCAATATTTAAATTCGGATCTTAATTCCAAGCCAAGCTCTCTATCCGCTGCACCATGTACCTTTCTCTATGCAGTTTGGCAAATTAATAATCATTATTACTATTATTATTAATCATTTCTATTACTACTATTAGTAATATTACTATCAGCAAAAATAATATTATTACAATTAATAATAGTTGCTACCAGGCACTGCTAATTATTATCTCATTTGGTCATCACAACAACCATGGGAGGTAGGTACTGTTATTGTCCCCATTTTACAGATGAGGAAACTGAGGTTAAGTGACTTGCCCAGCATCATGCAGCTAGTAAGTGTCTGAGGCCAAATTTGAATTCACGTCTTAACAGTAATGGTAATATTATTACTAACAGTAATAGCAACATTATGACTATTAGGAACAGTATTACTAATATTATTACTAATGGTAATAGAAACACTATGACTATTAGTAATAGTAACATTATAACTATTAGTAACAATATTACTAATGTAATATTAGTAATAGTAACAACAATATTATGACTATTAGGAACAGTATTACTAATGTTACTAATGGTAATGAAAACACTATGACTATTAGTAATAGTAACATTATAACTATTACTAACAATATTACTAACATTATTACTAACAATAACAGCAACATTATGACTATTAGGAACAGTATTACTAATATCATTACTAACAGTAATGGAAACACTGACCATTAGGAACAGTATTGCTAATATTATTACTAACAGTAATAGCAACACTATGGCTATTAGTAATAGCAACATTATGACTGTTAGGAACAGCATTACTAATATTATTACTAACAGTAATAGCAACATTATGACTATTAGGAACAGCATTACCAATATTATTACTAACAGTAATAGCAACATTATGACTATTAGTAACAGTATTAGTAATATTATTACAAATAGTAACATAAGTATTAGTAACAATATTACTAATATTACTAACAGCAATGATAACATTATGACTTAGTAACAGTATTACTAATATTGTTACTAACAGTAATAGCAACATTATGACTATTAGGAACAGTATTACTAATATTATTACTAACAGTAATGGAAACAATATGGCTATTAGTAATAGCAACATTATGACTATGAGGAACAGCATTGCTAATATTATTACTAACGGTAATAGAAATGCTATGACTATTAGTAATAGTAACATTATGACTACTAGTACCAGTAGTAGTGATATTATTACTGATAGTAATAGTACCAGTAGTAGTGATATTATTATTGATAGTAACAATACCACTGTGTGACGTTGTTACTGTTCCATTTTTAGTGATGTTCTGTTTGGAGCATTATTGTTAATGTTACTATAGCATCAGTATTGTTGCCTAATCATTATCCGTGTTGTTTTTAATTCTATGTATCTCTATCTGAACTCATCTCGGAGTTGATAGTTCTTTTCCATTTACTATTCTGACAACTGTTGCTAAAATAACTCCTTTCTGTGGCTGAATGAAAGCATTCGGATGTACTAGATCCCGAAGACATAAAAAACAAAATTGCGAACAATTGCAAAATCCTCCTCTCGGGGTGTTGGGGCTGGGGAGGGGGACAGACACATACCCCAAACCAGAGAATGCCCTCGTAGCTGAGGTATCTCTGTAGACTCCCTGAAAGTATCTCTGGCATAGCTTCAGTTTATGTGAGTGTCTCTAAGATCATTTCCAAGACTCCTTCAGGGTCAGAGGTATCTTGTACTTTGGAGAAGGGAGGGGCACCCGGCTAACAGATGCTCCCTAAGTGGAGATTAGGCGGCTGAAGATGAGGGTCCCTTTCTCCATCTACTTGAATGGACTATCCCTTCTTGGCATGTCCCCACTTTCTTCCAGATGCACCTGCAGGTTATGAAGGTTCTTGGCAGGTGAGGAGGATGGTAGAGAATAGGTCCTTTTCTAGAACTGTTCCCCAGAATAACATCTCTTGACATCTGGAGGAACAAATGGTGGGAAAGGCCTGCTGTTGCATGTTAATCCCCAGCCCCTGAATGCCCTGCCAGGCAGGAGGCAGGGAGAGGGGTTTAGCGCTGAAGAGTTCCTTAGGGAGCCATCCGCTTGGGGCTGAGCACGTTCCGGGTGCTCTGAATGAGACGGCTGATGCTTTGTATCATTTTAAAGTGGTCTTTTTCAGATTGCTGGCACCAGAGGCCGATGACCAATCAGGCCAGAGCCCAGAGTTTCTCCGGGATCTTGGCACGGCCAGATGAGTGGCACTGAATTGAAGCTCTGTTGCAGGGGCTGCTAAGGACTCAAGAATCCACTTGTTCTGGGGACCCTGGGTCTGGCAAGAGGGCTGACCCACAGCATCACAGAATGTTGGAGTAGGAAAGGACCAGAGAGGTCATCTAACTCAGCCCCTTCTCTCTATAGATTAGGAAACTGAGTTTAGCCATAGTGGCATAGTGGACAGAGTAATGGACTTGGAGTCTGGAGATCTGGGTTCGAATCCTACCTCAGATACTAGCTATGTGACCTTGGGCTGGTCACTCTCTGGAACTCAGAGACAAAGATAGACCAAGCCACTTCTTCCCTGCCCTAGGGTTCAAGGGCACCTAGGAATAAAGGAAGCAGAAAGCATGGGGGAAAATATTATGGGTTTGAGGATGAAGTTTGCAAGAAGAGATGATAATAAATGGTAATTATGATAAACGGTAATAGCTGATATTTACATAGCAATTTGTGGCTTGTCAAGTCCATGGTGTAGTAGATAGACAGCTAACCCTGGAGCTGGGAAAACCTGGGTTCAAGCTCTGCCTCTAACACACACTGACTGTTTACCTCTCTGGTCTCAGTGGAATGGCTACTGTGGAAGGTAGTGAACTCCCCATCATTAGGAGTCTTCAAGTGATATATGGGTGACACTTTATTAGAAATATGTTCAGTGAGCCTAGCTCAGTCACAGGCCAGCCTAGATGACCTCAGAGGCCCCTGCCAGCTCTAAGGTGCCACGAGTCTGTGATTCTGTGAATGGAGCAAGCTGGCTTCCCTCATCCCTCCCTCTTTCCCTCCCAGGCCTGAGGCTCTCTGGTGCCAAGAAGGAGGCACAAGTTAGAGCTTGGGGCGCCAGTTTGTCCCGCAGCTGTTGTCACCGCCAAACCGTCTCCAACATGATGAGCAGGGTTCCAGGAAGGGGCTGGAATTAGCAAGCCCCATCAATCGAGGCAGCAGCTGAGAAAGCTAATGAGAGAAGAAGGGTCCAGACCCAGGGAGGTGGGAGCTGCTGTGTCCTCTGCCTCACCCTGACTGCTTGTGGAATATTGTGCTCAGGTCTGGGGCCCACATATGATAAGGCACATCAAGAAATTGGAGCACTTCCAAGGGAGAGCAAACAGGGATAGTGTGGGGACTAGACACTATTCCCCGTGAAGGTGGATAGACAGAAGGAGACTCCACAGACAATATCTGGGCCAGTTCCACCACTCAGCAAACGATTATTAAACAGCTCTTTGTTAAACATGGTTGGCATGGAGGTGATCCAAGTGAAAAGATTCTCTCAATGTTTAGCCTGAGTTTAGACAGAGTACTGGACTTAGGAAGACCTGAATGTGAATTTGGCCTCAGATACTACCTTAGCTGTGTGTCCCAAGGCAAGTCACCCAATCTGCCTCACCTTCAGCTTCCTCATCTGTGAAATGGGGATGATAATGGCACACACCTCACAAAGGGGGAAAAAATGAGACAGTATATGTAAAGCAAACAAATACATGCAAAGCAACCCATATGTGGTATAAATAGGAAATAACAGAGGGAAAGCACTGGAATAAGGAGGGGTTGGGGAAGGCTTCCTGGAGGAGGTGAGTTATTAATCATTATTATTATCTATCTCTCCATCATTTCTACCCATTCATCACTCCTAGTTTTGTTCTCAGATGTCAATCAAAACAGGTCTAGCTCTCTCTTAGGACAATCCTTTCAAGTCTTTGAAATAGCTGAGATATGACGGCAGCTAGGTGGCTGAGCGGATAGAGGACTGGGACCGGAATCGGGAAGACCCGAATTCACATCTGGCCTCAGATACTTCCTGACTGTGTGACCCTGGGTAAGTCACTCCTTTGAGGCTGCCTGCCTCAGTTTCCTCATCTGTCAAACAGGCATAATAATAGCACTTGCATCTGAGGGTTGTTGTGAGGCTTACACAAGATATTTGTAAAGAGTTTATTGATGGCTGGCCCGTCTTCTAATAACTGCTGTTACAGCTATTAAAGTTTTTGCAAAGTACTTTACATATATTGTCTCACTTGTACCCCACTGTAACCTTGTGAGTCAAGTGTTATTACCATTCTCATTTTACAGATGAGGGAAATTAGATGACTTGCCAACAGACACATAGTTAAGTAAGTATCTGACATAATCCTTCTCTCCTGCCTAAATTATTGTCCATTGGCAGCATCTGCCCAAGATTCATCTACTAATGGATGAGAATTATAGGTTGTCCATCGAACTACATATCATAATCTGGATAGGAGGTCTTCTTCATCCACTTGGTTTTTCCTATGTAGATAGTGAGGCCAAATGCTTTACAGCAGGGGTGGGGACCCTGTGGACTCAAGGCCACATGTGGCCCTCTAGGTCCTCAAGTGCTGCCCGATTTGTTCTGTGAAGTTTGGATTCAGTCAAAGGGCCACACTTGAGGACCTAGAGGGCCACATGTTTCCTCAAGGCTACATGCAGGTTCCCCACCCATGCTTTAGAGTGATTATGGATCTTATTGCAGGACCTCTGCAATGTTCTGAGGCTAGATGGATTCAACAAAATGGCATTTGCAATCAGAGACATCTGGAGGAGCTCGCCATCTTTAGGGAATCCTCCCAACTTGGATCTCCTCCATGATAGTGGTCTTTATCATTTGATACAGTATTTTGAAACTCCATAAGGACAGAGACTACGCTTATCTCAACTTTGAATCTCACTCACTTTTAATCTAGTACAATACTAGGCAAACAGTAGGTGTTTAACAATTGTTTGCTGAATGGTTGAGCTGGCCCAAAAATTATTTGTGGAGCCTCCATCAGTCTGTGGGGGATTGCTGTAAAATATTGTTGCATAATTAATTCATCAACTGAGTATTGAAAGTCCATGAAGATTCAGCTCTGGGGGGGAGACCAGAGCTTCCTGGAGTCAGGAAGAGCTGAGTTCAAATCTAGTCTCAGACATTTACTAGCTGTGTGCCCCTGGGGTTTAAAGGATGGATCAGTATGCATAGATCTGGGAATGTTGGTTGGAAGAGAAAGCATTTTAGCTACGGGGCACCATGTAGGTGCCTTTGAGGAGCAGGACTGAAGTGACCAGTATCATTAGTAATGAAAGAACTGCTTTTCCTTCTAGTCCCTCCTGATTTTTAGTCAAAGCCAAAGATAGTTCTTATGCCCCTCCCAGTTGGTGCTGGGTTTTTTTTTAATGTAATCAAGGTTCCAGAAAACAAGAGAGAAGTTTTCTGCACTCCCCAGCCCTCACTCTGCCCCTAAACTCATTGCCATGCACCCTCCCTACCCACTCCAGCCCAGAGAGTTCATTTGCACAGTTCAAGGGGCTTCCGGCAGCCACTAGTGCTCTTTGTCCCAGCCAACAAAGGGCTCTGGGAGATTATTTTTTTTTTATTTTTTTTTTAGGAAACCAGGGCCAAATTTTCAGAAAAAAAAATCTCTTCTCGTCTCTTCTCTTCTCTTCTCTTCTCTTCTCTTCTCTTCTCTTCTCTTCTCTTCTCTTCTCTTCTCTTCTCTTCTCTTCTCTTCTCTTCTCTTCTCTCTCTCCCCCACCCTCTCTCTCATTTGTGTACCTTTCTTTTCTCCATACTTAAACCAATAGCAGTGAGACCCATCACTCATGAGAAAATGGTCCCATCTGCCTAATCATACCACAGCAAGTGCCCAGACCCACAACACTCCATTTCATCTGCTTCCCCCTCACTCTTATCTGGAGCCTGTGGCAGCCTCCTCACTCATTGGAGGCTGAGCCACCTTTATGTCACAGATTTCCACCATAGTCTTTACCTTTGGCTGAGCTCAGACAGAGCAGTGACTCAAGGTGTGGAGCCAATGCTCCCAGAAAGGAAGTTCAAGCCCTATGAGCAGGAACTGAAAAGACTCCTGGGCAAAGCTGAGGCCAGACCCACATAGACTCATTTAAATGTGGATAGAGACCTGGACCTGGAATCAGGAAGACAAACTCCTGTTCTGCCTCTGGCATTTGCTGTGTCATTCTGGGCAGCCTTGTCTGCCTCAGTTTCTTCATTTGTAAACTGAAAATCATAATAGTACCTACCTCTTAGTTTTGTTGTAGGGATCAAATGAGATGAGCTTTGTAAAGCACTTTGCAAACCTTATGCGCTAATGCTAGTTTGATTAAATCTACTTTTGTGTCCTGTGTCCTGGCTTCCAAATAGTACCAGACTTGACTATGGACCCTTGGGGTAACACAAGCACACAGACAAGCTAATGGCCAGATGTCCCGAAGTGGCTAGCATCACATACACTGCCATGAGGGAAGAAAGGAGAAACTCCAGATTGCCTTAGCTACAAGCTCCCTGGAGCTTAACCTTCTGTCCACTTGCTGCTGGCTCATGCTCCACAAGGGAACTCACAGAAGTTTGGGCAAATCTGACCATGGGGCACCAGCATTGCCAATAGTGCAAAGCTTGCTTAAAAACCAACTTGATCTGGACAGGGGTCCTGGATGCTCATCTCTGGTGCATATCCTCAGTTAACTTTCTATATTATAGTTTTAAAATTTTATATTAACATTTTTTTCAGTGAACAAAGAGCAGTTTTCTCTCCCAACTCTTAACTTCCTGGAGATGAGTGGGAAGAAAAACATGCAAAAACATGCATAGTCAAGGAAAACAAATCCCATGATTGGCCATGATATCTGTCATTCTTTGTCTTGAATTCCTCACCTCTCTCTGAATAGGAGGTGGGGAGGGGGCTTCATTATCTGTCCTCAGGAATCACGGTTGGTCATAGTAATGATCAGAGTTCTTTATACTTTCTAAGTCATTTGCCTTTACAACATTGTTGTCAGGGTATAAATTGCTGTCCTGGTTCTTCTCATTTCCCTCTGCATCAGTTCATACAAGTCTTCCCAGGTTTCCCTAAAACCATCCTTTTCTTCTTTGTTATGGTACAATAGCATTCTATTCCATTTATATGCCATAATTTATATTATGTGTCCCTACCCTTGCATCCTCTATGGGTCCATAACTAAGAATCCTAGCACCTAGGACAAATTCACCTGAGGTGGTGGAGAGGCACCAGCCAATGGTATAGAGGATAGCAACTGTTGTTACTGTTCTGTCAAATCTGACTCCTTATGACCCTGTGAACCACACTTTCCTTGGGGGTTTCTTGGCAAAGATACTGGAATGGCTTGCCATTTGCTTCTCCAGTGGATTAAGGCAAACAGAGGTCAAATGACTTGCCCAGGGTCACACAGCTAATAAGTGTCTGAGGCTAGATCTGAATCTAGATCTTCCTGATTGCAGGTCCAGTGCTCTATCCACTGAGTCAAGTAGCTGCCTCCCAACTATCAGTAACTGTAGCTACAATCAAACCAGGAGAAGGCAACTTGTTTTCAGGGATGTGTAGGGAAACTAATATTTAACAACTGGCTCTCGGAAAAGAAAATGTATGGAGGATATCCACTTAAATTTAGGCTGCACCATTATCATTTTCTCCATGACTTTCTTAACTCTAGACAATTAACCCCACAATAAATTAAGCCCTGAGATGTAGCATTTGACGATGTCTGAGGTGTAATTGCTCACACTGAAAATTTAATAATTGGCTTTTGTGAGCCAGTTTGAGTTGGCTTCAGCATGACCCCACCTGTCTTCTGTCTGTATCACTTACAGAGGCTGTGGGGAAAGATGGGGCTCAGAGGGCAATACTATCTGAGTGATGAGATTTTGGCAGTTCAAAGGAGACAACATAAAGCAAAGCGTTCATGGGCAACACAAGGTTGGGTATCCCCCAAAAGAGAAATTTGTCATCCCTACTATAACGGTGCTGTTGCAGAATGAGAAACCACTTCTCTGTTTAGCAGGCAAGATTACTCAAAGATTTTATTTAAAAACAAAACAACTTCTTGGCCAAGTTGGGAGGAAATAGTTTCTTTAGGACATAGTTCCCACCCCAAGTGTTTATATACTTCAATGAACCAAAGGAAAAAAAATTACAAGCAGAGTGAATATTTGTTAGGTTTATACTTTTCCAGAATATCCAAACTAATTCATCCTGGAATCAACCAGTGAGTAAGTATTTATTAAACACCTACTATGTGCCAGATGCTATGTTAAGCTCAAGAGTTCAAAAGCTTGGAGTAATGGAGCTTAATGAAGCTAAAGATAGCAAAAAGGGTTTGTTTTTCCCCCCAAGCTATCGTAGGGGAGAGAAGAGGACCAAAAAGGATATGGGGCTGCTTTTTATATGGGAGGTTGTGGAGATAATAGGTACTGTTGCTAAGCACTGGAGCTACCAAAAAAAAAAAGACAAAAAAACAGTCTCTCAAGGAACTTACAGCCTAATTGGGGAGGGGGGTGGGGTGAAAAGAGGAGGTAGATCAGCTCAATTCTTATTTTCTTCTGTCTTCTCAGCCAAGGAGAATGACTTTTGCCCTGGAAATGTTGACCAAAAAGAGTAACAAATGCTTGATAGCCAAGAGAAGAAAGGAGATAGTAAGGAAGCACCTATCTACTTCCCTGGAGAAATTCAAGTTTCTGGGGCTAGAGGAACTGCATTCTTGGATTAACTGTTTATTGACTGACTGGGATATTAAATGAACTAGCAAATGTGATTGCTGAGCTCCTGTTGGTGATATGTGAAAGACTGTGGAAAATGTGAATGGAATTGCTGAACTGGAGAAGGCCAAATGTCCTGATTTTCCAAAAAGAGAAGAGAATGGAGCATGAAAACCTAAACTAGTGAACTTGACTTCAATTCTTGGGACATTTCTCCGAGGGACAATTAAAGAGATGGCTAGTTAGCACTAGAAGAGTAAGCAGTGATTACGAAGAGCCAGCATGTCTTCAACAAGCACAGTGCATGACAGACTAACCTTTTTTCTTGGATTACTAAATTGGTAGGACAACTAGGTAGTGCAATGGAGAGAGTATTGGGCCTGAAGTCTGAAAGATTTAACTTCTTGTGTTCAAATCTGGCCTTGGACACTTACTAGCTGTGTGACCTGGGGCAAATCACTTAACCTTATTTGCCTCAGTTTCCTCATCTGCGAAATGAGCTGGAGAAGGAAATGGCAAGCCACTCTAGTATCTCTGCCAAGAAAACCCCAAATGGGGTCATGAAGAGTTGGGCACAATTGAAATGACTGAACAACAAACATTAATTGGATTGTTGGATGGATTGGAGGACCGAAGGAATTTTGCAGAGTTTACCCAGATTTTAGCAAAAGATTTAATAAAGTTAAATACTTTTATGGAAAACATGGGAAAAGATGATGCAGACCATAAGCTAGACAGATTCAGAACCTGCTGAAAGGCCAGACTCAAAGTTCAGCAGCTATTTGTTCAATGTCAGCTTGGCAGGAGGTCTCCAGGTATCAATGCTTGGCCTTGCTTAACATTTTTGGCATTGACTTGGAAAAATGCATGTTTATGGCATTCTTTTTTTGTTGTTGTTGGAAAAAGCACATTTATCAAACTTGTAGGTGACTCAAAGTTGAGAGTGATAGCTAACATCATGGATAAATAAATGAATGAATTAGGCTACTTCTTAAGACACTACCTACCTCTCCATTACCAGTCCGGCTTAGAAGCCTCTGATAGTTAAATTGCCTGAGGTCAGAAATTAATCTAGCAGCTGAGGTAAGTGGGAACGTTCCAAGCTTCAAGCTCTGTCTGCAAATTATTCATTTGAAAGAAAGTTATGGCAACTTATTGCTAATGCCTGGACTTAGTACTCAGTACCGAGAGATTCTCCCCCGTGATCGTCGTCGAGGGCTTAACTAAATGACTTGACCCAAGCTGGGTGCCTTGCAATGTCTTAAGTGTAGGGTGCACAACTAGATGAGCTGATGTCATAAGTCTCACATCTCAGTGACGTGCTAGCGACTCAGAGTCGATAACTTCTTAGCTGGCTCATAAGAGTATGTAGTGCTTGAAAGGACTTGCAAGCTCTTCTGAATCTAGTCCCTTCATTTTACAGAGAAGTAAACTGAAGCCAAGGGTGGTTCCTTGAACATAGTTGTTATGTCCCTCCCAGCCTCCCCTAGCCTTCTCTAGGCTAACTTCAAGCCATGTTCACGTGACATGAACTCAAGGCCCTTCACTATCCTAGTTTGTTTTTCTCTGATTTGCCCAAGGTCATGTAACAAATTTTTCACACAGCCAATACAAATGCTCAGGCCTTTGGTCCTGCAGGCCACTTTTCTGCAACACTGTAGTCAGAGAATCTCCAAATTGAAATGTCAGCCACTAGTCTCTACCTACTCCAATCCATCCAACAGACTACCACTATATTTATTATCCTAAAACCGGGTTTTTCCTCATATGCCTCCTGTCTCCCCCATTTAGAACCTTTGATGGCTGCCATCTTCCTACAGGATAAAATCCTTAGACTAACTGTAGTTTGCACCTTTTGGGCCCAGCCTCTATCTAACTCTAGGTTGTGTTTACTTCTTGGCTCATAGGATTGGAGCTCTAGAGTTAGAAGGGAGGTTATTCAGTTCTCTCTCTTTTTAACAGAAGAAGAAACTAAGGCACACAGAGGTTAAGTGACTTGTCCAGGTTCACACAGCTAATAGTGTCTGAGGGAGAATGCGAAGTTGGGTCTTCTTGATTCCAACTCAAGAAGTAAATCTACATCACTTTCTAAAGTGTCTTCAACATGTGTCTACTCTCTTATCATCTTTACTCCATGGGAGACTTGGTCTTCACCCAGCTCTGACAGACAAGTGTTGTTTTTTTTTTCCTTTATCTTGTTGGGGACCAGGACTCCATCACAATTTTCTAGTCTCTTCATCACATCTCCCTCCCTTCTTTCCAATTCCCCTTTCTTTATATATTGTCCAGTGCAACAGAGGTGCAGAAGTGCAACTTCCTTGAGGATCTGTAGGACGCTATTTGGCTTGACTGTCTGAATTTGCTCCCAGGGCCCTCAGTGGGAACCAAACCTCATTTTCTGTTCTTTTTTATCTCCTTGTCTGTTGGACTTAGCATTCCCTCAGATCTTTTTTTGGAGGGTGGGGGTGGGTTTTTAGGGTCATCACAAATCACCCCATTCCTTCCAAGAGCATTTTACACTCTTTTCCTGAAGTTCCCAACTCTGGGACTTAGCATGGTGCCTGCACATCGTAGGCATTTAATAAATGTTTACTTATCAATTGATTATTGCTTGATTTGGTATTCTATGAGAGGCAACATCAGATATCATCCTATCTGATGTATCCCTTCTCCAAGGCCTTCCCAAAGCTCACTTCCCACAAGGGATGGGGGCCCATCAGAAAAGTGTTGGGGGAAAGCTGGAAGCCCCACGTAGCTGAGTAGCTGCCCTCTGTCCCCCACCCCCTATTTCTTTAACCCAAAAAGATGCTGGTGGAGTTAGGAGGTGATTAGCATTCAGGGGATTGTCCCTAGGCCCTAGTTCACTGCTCTCTTATTGGCCCATTGTCTCTCCCAGCCCATTTGTCCTCAGGAGCCATTCATTCCCCTCTAATTGGATGGGATTGGATTTCACTGCCATTGTGGGAGCCATTCAAAGCCCCCAGGGGGGATCAGACCAAGGTCAGGGAGGTTTCCCAGGAGCCCAAAGTTTAGATTCCTGTCAAAGAAGCTTGTATCTTTTTACAGAAGCCCCTTACTGTTGGACGCACTTAAACCTCATTTGCAAGTCTGTCCTGCGTCTTGAAGATGCTGGGGAGGCTGCTTGGCCTATGTATGGCTGCTCCAATGGAGAATTTGCCTTTTGCAGACTCTGGGTAGATGGATGTCTCTGACTGGTTCTCTCACAATAACTGCAGGGTTTATCTGGATGCCTCTCAGCTCTCTGGGAATCTCTGACTCCCTTTGCACATTTCCTTCTTCTATAGTCACCATTCATTCTCTCAAACAAGTACTTACTATGCCCTTGATGTTGTCACAACTAGAGGTGTGCCTAAGGTAGGACATGAGGGCTTGGCACCAGGGTGCCTGATTTAGTGGGTATCAATAGTACTTGTAGAGGCTGGATTCAGTATTTTCCCTGCCTAGCCCTATTCTCCCTACAGCAGTGGCCTTGAACCAGGGTCCTAGGGTCTGTGTCTTCTCTACATAGGGCATGATTGTAGCTGGCACTCAGCTGGAGTGGGGTGAGGTAGAATTGTGTTGTTTCTCTTCTGTATAATTTATGATAACAGCACTAGGTAAGTCCCTCAAAAAGACAGAGTCACTCAGTTACTGCCTTTGGGTGGGAAGGGTAATCTTTAAGGTTTTTTTTTCCTATTCTAATTTTTTTTAAAAATTTCTTTTTAAAATTAAATTTTATCTTATTCTCAATCACATGTACAGTTTTTAAAACATTCATATTTTAAAATTTTGAGTTCCCACTTCTATTCTTTTCTCCTTCCTCTCTCCCCACCCTACCTTGTGAAAAGGCAAGCAATTTGATATAGATTATGGATGTGAAGCTATGCAAAACATATATCCATATTAGCCAGGTTGCAAAAGAAAACACAGACCAAAAAAGGAAAGTAAAAAATATGCTTTGATCTGCATTCAGACTCCCATCAGTTCTTTCTCTGGAGGCGGTTAGTCTTTTTTGACATGAGTCCTTTGGAATTGTCTTGGATCACTGTATTGCTGAGAAGAGCTAAGTCTATCAAAGCTGATCCTCATACAATGTTGCTGTTACTGAGTACAATGTTCTCCTGGTTCTGCTTAATTCATTTTGTATCAGTTCATGTTTTTCTGAAGTCTACCCGCTCATCATTTCTTATAGCACAATGTATTCCATCACATTCATATACTACAACTTGTTCAGCCATTCCCCAATCGATGGGCATCCCCTCAATTTCTCATTCTTTGCCATCACAGAAAGAATGGCTATAAATATTTTTGTACATATAGGTCCTATTCTTTTTCTTTTGATCTCTCTGGGATTCCTATTCTAAATCTTAAAATCATAAACTCTATCATAGATTACCTAGTCCACTCTCCCATTTTTTTCAACAGATGATGAAAATGAGCCCCAGAGAAGGGAAGCAATTTGCCTCACATGACTAATAATAATAGCTGTTTGCACAACCCTTTAAGTTTTGCAAAGCACCCTCTGTACTTCATCTCATTTGTTCTTCATCTTCATCATACTTCATCTATCTACCCCTTTGAGGTAGGTACAATAGATCCTTTTTATCCCCAGTTTACAGATGGTAAAACCGAGGCTGAGAGATTATTGTCTTGCCAGTACTCACAGAGCTAGTGCCCTAAGTGACATTTGAATCCAGGACTCCAAGTCTAGCATTCTGTCTGACATACAGTAGAGTTTTTGAACCCCGAGCTTCAGATTCAGATTCTCCTTCCATTATATGTGTATTTTAAAAAATTACATCACACTCCTTCAAAGTCAAATATTATTTTTACTCTTCACCTCTGATGCCGGCAGGCTCTATATTGCCCTCTTCCTCTATCTATATCCCGTTTTCCCTCATTCCTAGAAGGCCTTGTCATGTCTGTTATTGGCCTGCTGTGTGACTCTGGGTTTCAGTTTTCTCATTTGTAATTCTGAGGAGATTGAGACAAAGGATCCCTGCAGTCTCTTCTATTTCTGATGTTCTAGTATGCTAAGATATCAGGCTTATAAGGTGCATCTCTCACCTGGACTATAATGGATTCCTAATTGGTCTCTTTCTCTCTGGTCTCTCCCCTTTCTAATCCATCCTCCACACAGCTCCTAAAATAATCTTCCTTAGGGACAGATTTGACTATCTCATTCTCCTGCTCAAAAACCTTCAATGACTCCCAATTGCCTCCTCGACTGGACATTTAAGGCCATCCTTGGCTTGGCTCTAGCCCACCTTGCCAGTCTGATTTCATATTACTATCTTTTAATCACTCCATGTTCCAGTCAAATTGAGCTATCAATGATTACTCTGATTTTATCCTATATTCTTCGTGCATTCACTGAGGCTATCCTCAATGCCTCTAATACATTTCCTTTTCATTTCTGCTTAGTGAAATCCTTTTCCTTCTGCAGTCACTTCAGACTGTCTTCCTTGTTTTATCTTTCTCATCTCCACCCCAAGCTGAAAGTGATCTCTCCTCATATTATCTCAGTATATTTTCTCACCCTCTTCTTTGTCTTCATCACATTCTATTGTAATGGCATGCAAAAGACAATATTCTGGTTAGCAGGTAGGTTGTTCAAAGTTTATTACAGGCAGGTGGAGAATCACTCCTTTTGGTACTGAATTCCAAGGCAGTATTGAACACTCTAGGGCAAGGGTGGGGAACCTGTGGCCTTGAGGGCACATGAGGCCCTCTAGGTCCTCAGATATGACTCTTTGACTGTGAAGTTTGGATTCCATCAAAGGCAGCACTTGAGGACCTAGAGGGCCCATGTGGCCTCGAGGCTGTGGGTTCCCCACCCCAGCCTAGGGCAGCTAGGTGGCACAGTGGATAGAGTGCTGCCTAGGAGTAAGGAGGATCTGAGTTCAAGACTGACCACAGATATTTACTAGCTGTGTGACCCTGGGCAAATCACTTAACTCTGCCTCAGTTTCCTCATCTGTAAAATAAGCTGGAGAAGGAAATGGCAAATCACTCCAGCATCTTTGCCAAGAAAACCCCAAATGGAGTCATGAAAAGTCAGACATAACTAAACAACAACAAATGGACGCTCTGGTATTTTATTCAATTATACACACACACACACACACATTATATATATGAGAAACATCAAATGTGGGAAGCAAGCAGGCTTTTGGGGACATCAGAATCAGGGTTTGGGGAGCACAGACAAGGAGGACAGTTTTGAAATTGAGGTCTATGATTCTATTGTCTGTACCCTTCAATAACCTACAGATCAAGTCCTGTGTTGTGACCTCTTGCCTATTATTGGCTAGAACTCGTAAATATCTTATTGTTATTTAATATTTTGCTAGTTTAGGACTTATCTCACTAATTAGGCCACAAGTTCTTCAAGGCCTGGGATGTATGTACATATTTTCTACTTCATTGTACATCCCATCACACAAGGCATCATCCTGCAGAAAGAGCAGGCATCCAGTAAGTCTTGGTTTATTAGTTGGTTGGGTGGGTGACTGGAAGGGGACAGAGGAGTAATGTCTTTCTAAACTGTCTTCAGGCCTGTATTCTGTTAATCTTTTCACAACAGTGGCTGTATCTCCAACACTGTCATTATAATCGGCTGATTCTGGAATCTTCATCAGAATAAAACTGATGCTACAATTAGAGAACATGGGATTTTGGCAGGGGATCTAGCCACATGAATACAGAGGAAGAACATTTCTCCTGTTGGGATCCTAACAGGTATCGAGCCCCATGTTATTACAATAATACCTTGACAATGTGAAAGCATTGAGGAATAAATGATTCTAAAGAGATGAGTTTACTAGATTGCTGGCTTAATCATTTTACCAATTTTTTTCCTATTTGAGGGTCTTTTCTCCATTTATTTTTTATTGATACTTTTTGCTTTTATATCACCTACATTTTCCAGTGTATCCCACTTCCTTCCTCTCCCAACTATCCCTTATCACAAAGAATAAAAAAAAGCAAAAAAAGAAGACAGTTCAGCAAAACTAACCAAGATAACAAAAAAGTCTGGCACTGTGTGCAGTGTTCCATACCCATAGTCCACCACCTCTGCGAAGAAGTGGGGTGGTGGTGGGGGAGATGTTTTCTCATATCTTTTCTTTGGGACAAAAATGGGTCAAAACTTCCCAGCATTTGGTTTTGATCATTGTTATTCCTTCTATTTGCCTTGTTCTCATCATTTTTGTATAATGTCTTCCTGGTTCTGCATGCTTCAGTCTGCATCGGTTCATATTAGTCTTCCTATGCTTCTCTGTTTTCATCATAGTTGTCATTTCTTACAATACTGAAGATGTCATCAAATCCTATTTGTTAGCCATTACCCAACTGATAACCATTCTATTATTTTTAATTAAAGTTTTATGGACTAATAGCAACGATTTCCCAATAACTCTCAGCTTTGAAACAAAGAAAAACAAATTAAAAGGCCTGACTAGCATAGCCATGGATTCTGACAGTATATCCAATATGCAATACCTATAGCCCACCACCCTCTCTATTGAGAGGAGGCAGGAGAAAACATGGAAATGTGTCCTTATTTGTCCTCAAGCTGACCAAGACTGATCATGGTATTTGATTGGAAACTAGCTTTTACCTTTTCTTGTAATCTTCATTTCCATTGTTATAATTATTGGATGTATTGTTCTTCTGGTTCTGTTTTTTTTAATCAGCATCATTTTGTCAGGCTCTTCCCACATCTCTCTAAATTCTTCCTATTCTTATGGGATTATAAGACCACAGACCTAGAGCTGGGAAGGACCTCAAAAAGCTGGCCCAACCCTCCTCTCTTCCAGATGAGGACACCAAGAGCATTATGGAATATTCTATCAAATTCCTAAACCACAATTTGTTCATTCCCTCCCCAACTAATGGATATCCACTGTCTTTGTGAACACAGATGCCACTTTGATGATAGCTAGCTTTTATATAGTAATTTAAGGATAGCTAGGTGTCACAGTGGTTAGAGCCCCAGGCCTGGAGTCAGGAGGACCTGAGTTCAAATATGACCTCAGACACTTACTAGCTGTGTGATCTCGGGCAAGTTACTTCACCCTGTTCGCCTCAGTTTCCTCATCTGTAAAATGAGGTGGAGAAGGAAATGGCAAAACCACTCCAGTGTCTTTGCCAAGAAAACCCCAAATGGGGCCACAAAGAGTCAGATACAGGTGAAATGACTGAACAGCAACAATAAAGCGCTTTAAGGTTTGCAGGGCACTTTGTGAATATTGTCTCATGTTATCCTTACAACCACCCTAGGAGGTAGGCACTATTATTATCCCCATTTCACAGATGAGGAAATTCAAACAGACAGAGGTTAAGTGACTTACTCAGCGTCACACAGTTAATATTTCTGAGGGAGGATTTGAACTGAGATCTTCTTGACTCCAGGTACGATGTTCTATCCTCTGTACTTCCTAGCTACCTAAAATCTTTCTTCATCTCTTGCCCTTCTCAATCTATGAATCCTCATTCCTGAATAACCCTCACCATATGAATTCTGAATTACTTACTGAGGGTCATGGTTCTGAATATCAATTCTTGTATATTTTTTTTGGACAAGAGCTATGATTTCATTGACCTAGGGTGCTCCCAGTGAGGAAATGCCCTCTATCAATGCAAATCAGCTCCTGCTTGGCAATTATAATCTTAGTGAGTTGCCAAGGTCACTGATAGGTTAAGTCACTTGTCCAGGGTCACACAGCCAGTATACACCGGAGACATATAGACCTAGGTCTTCCCCTTCCCTAGCTCTTTATTTGTTATCTTGGGTTCAAATTCCATTTTCTCAAGGAGGTGTAGATATTTACATATTGTCTTCCTCATTAAATCGTGAGCTCCTTGAGGGTAGGGACAGTGTTTTCGCCTTTTTTTTGTAACTCCTGTGCCTGGCCCGTAGCAGACTCTTAATGTAATGTTGACCAACCAACTGAATGAAAACTGTACCATTCTTCTCTTACACTTTATGGTGCTTTTCAAGGATCCATGATTTCGTCAGTCTGGGAGCCCTGTCTCCACCACAAAGAATCCACTCACAGACAGAGGGACCTAAAAGGCCAGCTCATTCAATCTATGCTTGGTTTTAATCCTAGCTCCATTGACCTCCGGAATATCAAATTCCAAGCCCTTCGTTCCCTTAATGTAGAAGCTGCTAGATCTTGTATTATTCTGATTGTGTTTCCACAATACTCAAATTGTTTCTTTCTGGCTGCTTGCAGTATTTTCTCTTTGATCTGGGAGCTCTGGAATTTGGCGACACTATTCCTAGGAGTTTTCTTTTTGGGATCTTTTTTTTTTTTAATTAACATCTTTAGTTTTCAGCATTAATTTTCACATGCGTTTGAATTACAGATTTTTCTCCCCATTTCCACCCCCCCCACTCCAAGATGGCGTACACTCTGGTTGCCCCGTTCCCCAGTCTGCCCTCCTCCCTGTCCCCCCATTCCCCATCCATCCCCCCCTCCCCCACTTTCTT
>CM053623.1:243527369-243581726 GCA_028646595.1 Phalanger gymnotis
TAGAGAGTACTTTGTCCCAAGCTTTAGGGACCTTGTGCAGTGTTTTCAGAGCCACTTCTACACAGCAAGCTCTGCCACACCAGCGCTCCTCCTCCCCCAAGAACTGCCAACCTGGACTGCTACTCAGATCCAAGCAGGCTCTGCACTCCTGTTCTGATCTGCTGCTTAATTCCACCCACCTGGTGGGCCTGGGGCCAGAAGCAGCTGCAGCTGGAAGCAGCCCTAGAGCTGCACCACTTCCATGCCCCTGGGGCTGGGGCTGACCACAAACTCCTTTCACTCCCTTCTAGCAGTTCTACCCACTAACCTTCTCTGTTGTCTTTGGCGTTTGTGGGTTGAGAAGTCTGGTAACTGCCACAGCTCAATGATTCAGGGCCCTGTGGCCTGTTCCGCCCAGCTCCTGGTCTGGTTGGTCCTGGCATGGCTCATACTGGGCTCTGCTCTGCTCCACTCCCAGCTCTGTGGGATAGACCCTTCCCTGTGACCATCTAGGCTTTCCTGGGCTGGAACCCTGCTTGTCTCTGTTATTTCATGGGTTCTGCAGCTCTAGAATTTGTTCAGAGCCATTTTTATAGGTGTTTGGAGGGACCTCAGGGAGAGCTCACGCAAATCCCTGCTTTCCAGCTGCCATCTCGGCTCCACCCCCCTCAACCTACGCTTGAACAGGACTCTCCTGACAATATCCCAGACAAATGGGCAACCAGCCTCCACCTTAGACGTCCAGCAGTAGGGAATTCAGTTCCTCCCAAAGCATACCTGAACTAGGGGACCAGATTCTGTTTCTTCCTCTAAGTTCTGTTCCCCTTTTGGGGTGGGACTAGGCAGAAAGGGATCATCTGTCCAGGGTCACAGAGCTAGTAAGTGTCTGATGCTAGATTTATTGTATTCATCTTTATTGTATCATCTGTGGACTAGACACCCACCCCAGGGCCTCACTGTGGCATGAGCAGGACCCTGGGCTCTGGAAGGCTTTGCCAATGAAATGCAAGTTCTGCCAGGCCCCCCAGCTGGAGAGTCTTGAAGGACCCAATGAATGCAAGGATCTAAGACAATTCCAAAAGATTCATGATGGAAAATGCCACCCACATCCAGAAAAAGAACTGTGGAGTCTGAATGCAGATCGAAGCAGACTATTTTCTTTTTTTGTTTTGTTTTATTATGTTTTTCTTTCTCATGGTTTCTCCTATTTGTTCTAATTCTTCTATACAACACAACTAATGTGAAAATAAGTTTAATAGGAATGTATATGTAGGAGCTATATCAGACTGCATGCCTTCTTGGGGAATAGGAGGGGAGGGAGGGGGAGAAAATTTAAAACTTATGGAAGTGAATGTTGAAAACTAAAAATAAACATATTTAAAAAAAGAAAGTGATGGTTGCTGTTATTCAGCCATGTCCGATTCTGTGACCCTGTGGACCATTGCACTCCAGTACTGTCCATGGGGTTTTCTTGGCAAAGATAGCGCAGTGGTTTGCCATTTCTTTCTCCAGCTCATTTTACAGATGGAGACACTGAGGCAAACAGAGGTTAACTGACAGGGTCATCCAGTGTCTGAGGCCGGATTTGAACTCAGGTCTTCCTGACTCTAAGAAAGTGATCGAGATAGTGTTAATAATGCAATTAAACTTGAAAGTGTTTTATATAAACATTGGGTAGAGGGTGGTACTGTTTGTTAAAGATTTCCCATCATGCCCTTGGAGATGAGATTTGAAGCTAGGTCTTCCTGACACCAAGTTAACATTTCATCCACTGTGTTATTAGACTGCGAACTTCTTGTGGGCATGGATCAATTCTTGTCCTTTTCTGTATCTCCCTACAGTGCCTAGCACGATGTTCGGCACAGAGAAAAAAATATATGATTTCTGACTTCTAGGATGGCACCAAGAATGGTGCCCCTGGAGTGAGATGAAATTCTGATGTCTTCATTTTGAAAACCTTTATTCTTTAAAATACATATTTTACTGCTATCTTTTATTTTCACATGACCTACATTTCCCAACATACTCCTCTCCCCTCCTCCTCCCAGGAAGCCATCTGTTATAACAAAGACTATAGAAAAGAAAACAGCTCAGCAAAACTAAACGACGTCAAAAAATTATGTGCACTGTTCTATACCCATGCTCACATCTGTGAGGAAGTAGGTAGTAGGTAGTACTATCCCTATCTACTCTCTTGTCCTTGAGGCCAAGCTTAGTCATTGTAATTTCATTTCCTTTCAATTGTCCTATGGTGGTCATTTTTTCCATCTACAATGTTGTAGTCATTGTATATGAAGCTAGGTGGTGCCATAGGGCATAGAGTACTTGGGCCTAGAGTCAGGAAGACTTGAGTTCAAATCTAGCATCAGACATTTACTAGCTCTGTGACCCTGGACAAGTCACTTCACCCTGCTTGCCTCAGTTTTGTCATCTGTAAAATGAGCTGGAGGAGGAAATCACAAATCACTCCAGGATCTTTGCCAAGAAAACCCCAAATAAGAGTCAGACATGACTGAAAAAACCAGCTAAACCACAATAGTCATTGCATATGTTGCTTTCCTGGTTCTCCTTATCATTCTTTGCATCAGTTCATATGAGTCTTCCATTGCCTCTCTGTACTTATCATATTATTTCCTATGGCTCAATAATATTCCATGACACTCATGTGGACCAAAGAGTATTTGGTCATTTCTCAGTCAATAAGGGACACCTTGATTTTTACAGAATGCCTCCAAATAGTAATAATGTCACATTTCTATAGGATTTGGGGGTCTGTAAAGCACCTTCACAACAACCCTGTGAGGGAAGTGGTATGAGCATCCCTATTTAGAGGGATGATGGAGTCTCAAAGAGATGAAGGAATATGTCCAAGGTCATGCATATTTTTAATGTCAAGGCTGAGATTTCAAATGCCCTTTGAGCAGTCAGTCTAGTGAAGCCCAGGCACCCCTTCTTAGAAGCAGGTTTTTAAATATATTAAATAAAAGACACAAGATTATGAAGGAAACCAAAGTTTAGTGAAAAGAAGAATGTATTTTTTTTCCTCTCTGAGTTCATGGATCCCCTGAAATTTATCTAACAATATGATTTCCCCAGACCTCGGGTTAGGGACCCCTAGACTAGATCTCTATGAGCTCTATCCTATGAGACTTTGAGCAAGATTAAATTTGTCCTTCCACACCAGACGCAGAGCAGATGCCACGGCAGGGATCCTTCTTCCTCTAAAGGAAGATGTTGATGTTTAGATCAAGAACCTGAGAAACTGCCAAGGAGCCTGGGGGTAGGTGTAGTTCAACACTACATACAATTCTTATGGATTTGAGGACATAAGCAATCTGACTCTGACAATGTCAGAGCCAGAAGGGACCCTTGGGTGCCATCTAGTTTACCTCCACCCCCATTTGGTTCATGATGATGTCCAGAAAAGGAAAACGATTTGCCCAAGGTAACAGCACGGCTGCATCTTCCATCCCAGCACTCCTGGCTCCCAGTCAAGTGTGATCAGGGCATCTTATCACTCACTGCCATTCATCCCTGGGCCTCTTATTTCCTACCAATCATTATCTCATACAGAGCATTGGATAAAGAGTCAGGAGACTGGTGTTTGAATCTCAGCTCTGTTGTTTAACCTGTGACCTTGGACCAATGCCTCAACCTCTCTGGACCTCGGTTTCTTCATTGTAAAATGGAGGGATTGGCCTGGAGTATCTCTACAGCCCTTCCATCTTTAAAATACCATGAATCGATGAGGGCATGAAGCGGAGGTGAATGGGTCTCCTTGGCCTGTCATTGTCAACCAGGGCACCCGCTCCATCTCTCATGCCCTCTCCAGCACTGGAAGAGGGAGGTGCCTTGGCTGCTGTCACAGTTTGCCAGGATGGGCTTTTGTTGTCTCCCTTGGCTGTGAACACCCACCCACCCCCACCCCCACCCCCACCCCCACCTTGTCTGCGGTCACTTTTGCTCATTTCTCTTGGGATCTGTCTGGAAAGAGGAGAAGAAAGGCTTCCCCTGTGAGGCCCATCTCTTTTCAGCCAGGCTTTATTGAATTTGACCTCCATTTTCCCCCCCTTCTCCAAACAGGAGAGCGCCATTTATCTTGGGCTCCAAGTTACAGAGGAGGCCTTGGAGGGGGTTTCCTTTTCTCTTTTCCCAGCTGCATCAGTTGACACACGGTCCATCTGCTTTTGGCCTCCTCGCCCGTCTTCTCCCCCAGCAGGCCATAAAGTATCCACAGCTGTGTTCTTTATTATCCTCCCCATTCTGAGCTCCGCAAGGGGAGGCCTGAAATATATTACAGCCATTACCTTTGTCAAAAAGGGGACAATTTTAAAACATTTTAGCTTTTCACTGGGAAAGCCAGTGGAACAAAAGAATGTGCCATCATTTTATTGTAAATGCTTTTAAAATGTGGTCGCTTGGCCGTCATCGGCCAAAAGGATAGAATTGTTCAAAGCCTGGAAATGGGTTGGGCCAATAGTTGATTTTTTTTTCAGAAGCTTATCTTTTAAAACATGCTAATTGGTACCCAAGCAAAGGAGAGAGAAACAACAACCTCCTAAAGCCATCCAACTGCCACTCAGTAGTGAGGACGTTATGAAATAGGTGCAGCAGAAGTGGAACTAGGGTGGGGCAACTAGTGCTGAGTCCCAGGACAAGAAAATTTAGAGAATGCTAATAGTGCTTGCAGTCCTACAGAAATGTCTGTGACTGGTGCTGAAGTAGGAGGAATAGTTAGTTAAAATAGGAAGCTACCAGATGATGACGTTTCTTCTTTGGAGGGCTATGCCCCAAGTGAATTCCTTCTTCTGACTCCCCTCATGTGGCTTTATTTCCTTGTATTTCCCTCCAAGCCAATCAATCAATCCATAAACATTCATTAAGTGTCTACTGTGTGCCAGGCACTAGGGATACAAAAAGGGACAAAAGACAGTTCCTGCCCTCAAGGATCTCAAAATCTAACGGAGATAATATGGGAATAAATTAATACAAATCAAGCTAGAAACAGGATCAGTAGGAAATCATTAACAGAGGGAAGGCACTAGGAATAAGGGAGTGGGGAGTGAGGAAAGATTAATTTAGAATGTGAGATTTTAATTGAGACTTAAAGAAAATTAAGTGAATTGGTTTTACTCCATGCCCCTAAGCATGGTTTTATGATATTTGCCCAGAGCAGCAGAATCTATAGCTATGGCTCTGGTCAGCAAGTCTCATAAATTCTAGCTCTGTTACTCACTAGCTGTGTGACCTGGGACAGGCTCCTTTACCTCTCTGGGCCTCAGTTTCCCCAGCTGTGCAATGAGGGGGCTGGACTAGAGGATCTCTAAGGTCCTTTCAGCTCTTGTCCCATTGTCCTATATGGGGATGCGTAACAGGGGCCTTCACCCTCAACTTAAAAGCAGGCATCAGTATCTCCAGCTTCTTCCTAGAAGCCATGGAGATATACCTTTAATTGCTTGCTGAGCCATCATTCTGTGGCTATAATACAGGTCTCCCCTTGGCTATAAAGATGACTCTTTGAGATTTCCTCTCTGTGTTTGATGCCGTGCCCTAGTCTGGGCTTCCCAGCTTAGACTGATCTGGGTTTTTAAGCACATTGGCTAGCATATAATAGGCACTTAATAAATGCTGGTGGAATTGGATTGTGAACAAAGAAGGTAATGGCTGAAAAGCATTTTGCAATGGTAAGCTATTATTTTATTAGTGTTACTATTGTTTTTTTTATTAATTCTGGACCTCTGATTTCATGTGATGGGGCACTTCCATGTGGAAATGCCTTTCACTGTGATACAGATCACCAACTCATCTATCATTTATAATCTTAGAGAGCTGTCTAACAACAAACCCAGAGATGAAAGGATTTGCCCAGTCCTTCGGTCAGTATATGTTATAGAGTGTCTGAACCCTGGTCCTTCCAGGTTCAAGTCTAGTATTCTATCCAGCACATGGGGCAGTCAGTTGATAATATATATTATGTGCTAAGCACCTTGCTAAGTGCTCTTGGGGAGCTCACAGTCTAATGGGGGAGATAATATGGAAAAAAGACCATATCCAAACAAGATTTGGACAAGATAAATTGGAATGATCAACAGAGAGAAAGAATCAAATTGGGGGGACTGGGGAAGTTTTCCTGTAGAAGGTGGGATTTTAGCTGGGACTTGGAGGAAGCCAGGGGAGCCAGGTAGGGATGAGGAGAGAGAGAGAATTCCAGCCTTGGAGACCAGCCAGTGAAAATGCCAGGAGGTATTAGAGGGAGTGTCTTGTTCGAGGAGGGTATGTGGTGGGCAGTGGTGGTGAAAGACCAGAAAGGTGGGATGGGGACAGGTTGTGAAGGGCTTTGAATGCCAAACAATTGCTTATTTGATTCTGAAGGTGAGAGGGAGCTGAGTGGGGGGCACGACATAAGCAGACTTTGATAGTTGAGTGGGAGGTAGACTAGAGAGGGGAGAGATTTCTGGCAGATAGACGGACCAGCAGGATATTCCAACAGCCCAGGCGTGAGATGACGAGGGCCGGACCAGGCAAACGGGCATATTTGAGAAATGTTATGAAAGGAAAGCCAACAGGAGTTGGCAGTATTATATTTCCTGTTGCCATCATTACCACTGCCACCATCATCACCCTCTTCCTCATTAACTGCTGTTCCTTAGATGCAAATCTAATATTAAGAAAACAGCCTCGATCACCCTAAGGTGATGGGAGTCGTCCCCGGGATGCTCTCATCAGTGTCCAGATGAGCTTATATCTTAAAACTTTTACTCAACTACAGAAAGCAATCATTTCAGCAACCTATGTAGATTAAATATAAAGGGAAAATAACAGGATAGATGGGTCCTGGAATCCAGGACCCATCCAGGACCCATATATCTGAAGCTTATCCCCAAAAGATAAAAACAAGAAATAATAATTGTGGACTTATTTAGACCTTTAAGATTTACACTTTTCCCATTCCTAGTCTCATTTATTCTTCCCAACAACCCTGTGAAGTTGGCACTATCATTCCCATTTTACAGATGAGGAAACTGAGTCTCAGGATGAGCGATTGGCCCATGGTCACACAACTAGAAGATACCTGAAATGAGATTCAAACCTGAACTGCTCCTGAATCCAGTTCTAGCACTTTACTCACTGCCCCCTCCCACCAATGTCTTCAGTGAAAATGAATTGTCATCTTCCATCGTCCCCTTAACTCTGTAAGTAGAGAGTCTCTTAATTTAAGGGCAGGAATGGTTTCTTCTCTTTGTGTGTCAAGCACCCAGCCCAAGCACAAGTTGCTTGTTTAGTCAATATTTATTGGGTAAATGGCGATGGATTGATCTCCTTTCAGTGGATACGGAAAAAAGTGCATATCAGATTATTTAAGGTCTATTCCAGATCCAATAAACACATTTTCTTCCCTCCTGGTTTTGGGACCACCAAACTCTATTTTTTTTTCGTGATACAAGAAGAGAAACCAAAAGCAATAGAAAGTCCTTACGAGGCTGGCTGGACTACTGATCTGGCATGGACTTCCCTTTTTTTTTAATCATTTACTTAAAAAAATTTCAGTTCCACATTCTCTCCCTCCCTCCAGCTTCTCTACCACCTATTGAGAAGGCAAGAAGTATATACCTATTATAATGTGAAATCATGCAAAACATTCCCATGTTACCCATGTCAGCATGGACTTTCTAAGGGTGATTGATGATGACTGATCAGTTGATATGCATATATTAAGCACTAACTATATGGGCATCTAGGTGGCACAGTGGATAGAGCACCAGCACTGGCATCAGGAAGACCTGAGTTCAAATCTGTCCTCAGGCACTTCCTAATTGTGTGACCCTGGGCAAGTTACTTAACCCTATTTGCCTCAATTTCTTCATCTGTAAAAATAAAGTGGAGAAGGAAATCACAGCCGTGACAAGTCGGACATGACTGAAAGGACCAAACGACAGTATGACAGGCACTGTCCCAGGTGCTGGGAATACAACAAAAATAACACTTCCTTTCCCCTCCGAATCTTACATTCTCAGAGGTCCTTCCAATTTTAACAGCGTAGGCTCTTACCCAGAGACCTATTCTGTGCCCTCGGCACCATCAGGTTCAGCTTCTTCATCTAGAACTTGGATGAAGGCATAAAAGATGTGCTCATCAAATTGATAGACGACACATAGCTGGGAGGGACATCCAGGGCACGTGATGACAGAATCTAGAAAGGTATCTCACTAGGCAGGACCTAACCAGCTGAAATTTTATAGGGATAAATGAACAATGTCCTGATTTCTCTCTGGCTCTTGAAACTTTTGGTTCCATTCAAACCTTAGTTCAAGTGCTGCCTGCTCCCAGAGACCTTTGCTGATTCCCCTTTGTGAGTCCCACCCCTATCCATTACTTTTTAATCTATTTTGCATCTATCTTGTATTTACTAATCTCTTAACATGGTTTATGCTCCTGTGCTCTTGGCGACAGAAACCATTTCACTTTTGTCTCTATCTCTAGCACCTAGCATACTGTGTAGCCCACAGTAGGTCCTTAAATGCTTATTTCCACTTACGTCTTTAAAAAACTTAACTGCACAAATACAGCTTAGAGAGATGTGGGCAAAATTCAAGATTTTAGCTGTTGACTCAATAGGAGAGAATTATAGGGCTGCTTCCAGCCCTTCTCTCTTCTCCCCTACAATAGGAAGGGGGCTGCATCCACAGAGCAGCAGCCTTCAGAACAAAGGGACAGCTCCATTCTATCTTGCCCAGGTCGGACCACGTCTGTGTGGAATCCTGTGGCCTATCAGGATGTTTACAGGTTAGAGCTCATGCAGAGGAGTCATTCTGGTGGTGATGGTTCTTGACAGCATGCCATATGAGGAGTGGGCAAAGGAATGGAGATCTAACCTGAAAAAGAGAATACTCAGGGGGAACACAATGGCTTTCTTCCAACATGTGAAGGGGTAGAATAGGATTAGACAGACGGGCATTGCATCAGGACTAGAACCCACAGGTAGAGCAGGAAGGAGGTCGGTTTCTCTTTTGTATAAGCCTATGGTCTCTAAACATTTTTGATCATTTATTGTTACTGATAAACCTTATCAGTAATATTTGTGAGGATGTATTCCTCAATATATACATTTGCCTATCAGTAACTTACATCTGTGGTACTACTGTATTAATAATTGTGTAATTATAAAAATTGCACAGAAATGAAATTAAAGAGATGAAATCAAGATGGACTATTTGGTCCTAGAAGCAATGAAGAGTTCATTAAGGATGGGAAGGACACAGTCATGGGGGAATGATTTTCCATTTTAGGAAAATTGCTTTGGCAGCTAAAGCACAGATAGATTGGAATGGAGAGGAGTTAGAAGTTGGGAAATGAGTTAGAAGACAATTGTAATAGTCTAGGAGAGGGTGATTGGGGCCTGAACTCGGAAGTGATATGAAGGTAGAAATGGCAGTCTGGTAGCTGATTGGATCTGAGGTGGGGGAGGGTAAGGAGCAGAACAGGACACTGAGGTTGTGACCCTGATTGATTGGTAGGAGGCTCATGACTGGAGGCCCTGGGTGCAAATAGGGAATTCTGGGAGAAGGGTGGTTTGGGGTGGGGGCAGAGATAATGTAAGGAGACCTGAGATCCAGACCACAATCCATCCATTCTGTCCTACCCAAAATGGAAAGGCAAGGCTCACTCTTACTGGTTGCTGCACCTAGATGCAGGCCTCACTCTCCAAAAGGTGTCTGTTGCTGTCATGAGGTGATTCAGGGACAGGGGGTGGTAGCAGAACTTCTCCACCCAACTGCTCTGGGTAGGAGCTAATTTAGGCTTTAACTGCCCCCAGAGGAAGGGGGAGGCTGGGAGCCTGTTCATCCAAGGGGAAAAATGGGGAAGCACTGTAGGGTAAGGGTAGTGGTGGTTGTGTTGGCTCTACAGAAAAAGGGTGGGATGCAACTTGGGGTCATGCTAACACCTCCCCAAAACCCAACAGACTCCTGACTCCACTACCTAATGATGACAACATTCTGAGGACAGAGCACTTTATCCTGTAAAGTGGGAGGTCTTTTTCATGGAAGGTTTCAAACTTGGACTAACAAGATCCTCTGTCAGGATGGAGTTCATGCAGAGGCAGGGGATTGGACTCCATGACCTCTGAGGTCCCTTTCAAACTTAGGAACTTTTGACTCCACAGCACTAACATTTACTATACCTATTCATAAAGAAACACACCAATAGCCAAGCTGAATCAACCCCAATATTTTATTTAATTTAAAGTTTTAAAAGGCAGTGGTTAAGCACATTATCTATATATGTATAAAAAGGAAAGCAAACTCCTTTTGACTTGATCTAGTGGGTCCCTCACTCTATGACATGATTCGTTTTTCTACCCTTCGGTCCTAAAATCCTGACGCACTCTAAAAATAAAAATGAACATCCCTAATAAGATGAGCAGTAATCACCAATTGTGTGGTCTTGCTTTGTGTTTTTTTAAGTATATAAAGTTACCATTAACAACCTGATTATGTACGGTAATGAATGGATCTCTAGAGACACAGACACACAGAGAGGCGGCCCCCAACTGACAAAGACACCCCTTAGGCTTAGGCCTAAGCCCTTGGCTCTCTCAGCCACCAAAGTTGGTCTCCCCTATGCTTCTCACCCCTCAATCAGCTGTCATTGCCAGAGACCCCAGCCCTGCTGCCACTGCTGGGGTGATGGGCCGTCTGATTTGGAACTCAGAATGCACATTCCCCATAGGGGCAATATCAGCTAGAAACTATTCTATTATTATATACATCAGGGACACTGGAGGCTAAATAGAGTTGGGGGATTAAATAGGGGTTTGTTTGTTTTTTTTTAGGCTGATCTAGGAACCTAACCACCATGCATAATGACCGGTCTATGGGAAATTGCATTCTGAATTACAAACAATGGACTTAAGAGAAGAATGCAGGCTGGGGACAGCCTCTGTGCAACTGCGTGCATGTGCGTGTATACATATATATTCATATGATAGATTTAAATAGAATTGAGATGTGGTGAGTGGTGAGATGGTACTGGGGCCATGAAGCAGCTGCTCTGGCTTCACCTCATCAGGCATGATCGAACACATGGAACATGATTCAGTCCTCATTCGATGCCATCTTTCAGAGGAGCGTGGAAGGGGGCACTGGTCCAACTGGGGGGATGAACACCGCCATCCTTTCTGACTAGGGGCCCTGGCAGACCCGGTGTTCTGAGGTGGCCCGTCAGTCCCATCCTGGTGAAAATGTGATCACTTTTTGTCCCTACACATCAACCCCACCTCCCCCCATCCCACCTCACCCCCCCAGCCCTTGGTTAAACTGTGCTCCACTGACATTCTGTACCAATGCCTCAGTTTCAATATTGCAAGTCCCACAGAATCATCCCTTTCAGTATCCCGGATGTTGAAGAAGTAAACCAGTTAATGTGCTTCCAGCCAAAGCAAGGGCCTAGATATTGGAGAGAAAAGATTCCCCCTGGGGCTACAGAGAAAGATGCTGATGAAAGCGATATTGAGAGTGGAGCAGGTGATGCTTTCAGTCAGAGTCAGAGCTGTTCTCCTTGGTGACGTGGTACTGGCAAAGCGTTTCCTCCAAAGGAGCCATTGTTCCATCCGGCCTCACACCCATTGGTTTAATCACCTCCTCTCTGGAAAAAGGAAAGAGAAGAAAGAGGGGGAAAAAGTATTCACCAGCATCTCCTGCTTGCTTTCGCGTGGGCGCACACGCAAACACACACACACACACACACACACACACACACACCCCCAACCTCCCCCCAAATCCACATCCTTTAAAAAAAAAGTCTTTAAAACCAAAGTGTTTTCCTGAAGCTCTCTCTGTGTGTTTGGAACAAGAAAGATGAAAGGGGTGCGGGAAGGGGGGGAAAAGGGAAGGAGATAAAAGGCTTCATTCACAGAGGCCAAACCTACTAAGCCAATTAAAAGGCATGAAAAGTCAGGGCCTAAATGGGCTCTGGACAAGGGGCAGGTCTCTTCTATTTTAAGTAAAAAGCCATCTCCACTTTCCCTTTTGTGGCTCTGTTTTGTTCTGGGGTAGGGGAAAAGCCAGGGGGAGTTATTAAAGTTTCACCTGTCCCCCACGAACTAGGCACACCATTAAGTGGGGGCAATAGAAACATTCATTCGTTTGGTGAAATACATCAGCATTTCCCTCTCTCCAGTCTCTTGTGGTGCTGGAGTACCTGTTGCTTGATGTTGAATTAGCCCCTTTCCCCCTGCTCACTGGGCCTTTTTTTAAACAAGATTGCTTTTATTTGTGGCAGTTTAATTATGGGATTGACAGCCATTTTAATCTCTCCAAAGCTCCCCGGCGGCCTCTCCATGGCTAATCCAATTAGATCTACTCCACAAGTTCCAGCCTCATCTAAAGATGGTTAACTATTGATTAAGCCAGTCAAAAAGCATCAGGAAAGATTTATTTAATCCTTTCATATGCTCTCATTTATTACACGGAGATTATGGCAAAGAGAGGGCTGAGCCAACCAATTCAGATACCTTCCCTACTTTAGATGATCAGCGGCATTTTCTACAATTCCCTTAAAATGCTCAGAAGCTGCTTAAGCTCCCAGCCAAAAAAACCCCAAAACAACCCAAACCCTCAAAACCAAACCCAAAAACCACCCAAACAAAAACAAAAACCATGTCTATAATCAGAAAGTACATGGTAGTGGCTGAAATGATGAGGAAAGATTTAGAGGGGAAGGGAAAGAACCTTGCTCAGAACCCTCTCTCGGCCCAACTGTGCTTTGTCTTGAGACTGGACAAAAGAGGAGGGTTCTGACTTGGTTAAGCAATGGACAGTGAAACGGTGTGTTGCAGAGACAGCAGGAGCACAGCCCATGGACAAGTTAAGAATATCTTGTCAGCTGTCAGATACACCAACAGAAATGTCACAAGGCAGCCACCCACAGCCACAGCCCAGAGGCTGATTCCGTAAGTCTGAAAACCAACCTGAGTGATGCCAATGGTGAAAACTCCAGCTAGGTTAAAGGCTCCAACCAGATGGAATATTTTAAGGCTCTTCAAAACAAGATTCCTGGGTTAGTCAAAAGAGATGAGGCAGGAGATGGGGGCCAAAGACTGGACACTTGCTTCTGAGATTCTTCTTCAGGTATGGATTCGGTGAGTCTGAAAGCTTCGATCATTTGAGAAGTCATGATCACATCACTGTAGGCACTGTCCTTCTCAACCTCTCTGCAGCTACCCTCTTCTTCTGGATATCTTCTCTTCCCTGGGTTTTCATGACACTGTTCTTTCATGACACGTTGCTTTCATGGTTCTCCTCCTCCCTGTTGGACCGATCCTTCTCAGGCTCTTTGAAAAATCATTCTGCTTTCTACACATGAGTATGCCCAAACACTCTGTCATGGGCCTTCTCTTCTCACACTATACTCTCTTTGTGATGTTTTCAGCTTTCATGGATTCAACCATCACCTCTGTGCCAGTTGCTCCTGAATCTACCAATTCAGCACTCATCTCTCTCCCGAACTTCATTCCTAGATCTCCAACAATGTGCAGGACATCTCCACTCGAATATCCCATAGGCATCTCCAACCCAATATATCCAAATAGAATTCATTATCCACACCCAATCCATGCCTCCTCCAACCATCCCTATTTCTATCAAGGGCACCCTTATTCTTCTGGTCACTCAGCTCTGCACCCTTGACTCTTCACTCACACTTACTGTGTCCCCTTCACCAAATCCAACCAGTTGCCAGATGCTGCCCAATCTACCTCCCTCAACATTCATCCCACAGCCATGCTCTGCTCACACTGTGACTGCCCTAGCGCAGGCCCTCATTGCCTCTTGCTTGGACTACTACAAGAGAGCCTTCCAGTGAAGTCTTTCCATACTCTATTCCATACTCCATGGGAAAGCAGTGAGCTGGTGCAACTGTTAGTGTTGGACCCAGGGTCTGGAAGATCCAAGTTCAAATCATACCTCAGACAGACACTAGATGGGTATTATTTCACCTTAACTGCCTCAGTTCCCCATCTATAAAATTGGGACAAAAATAGCACCTGTTTCCCATAGTTGAGGCAAAAATGAGATCTTTGTAATTTGTTTCACAAACCTTAAAGTACGATATGAATGCTAGGTTATTATTATTTTCCTAGAATATGAATGGCTGGCTGACGGTTACTTCAGTATTCAAGAAGATTCAGTGGCTTCCTCTTGCCTCTAGGGTAACTACAACTCTCGTGTGGGCATCCTTTCAGACAGGCTTCACAGCACTCATTCTACACTGAGGTGGCCCATCAGTCCCGTCGTGGTGAAAATTCAATCAAAAGACTTTTTTGTCCCTACACATCCTCATATTATACTTCAACCAAATACCTTGGAGGAGGTAAGCCCTACTTAGTCTCTATCCTGTAGCATGCTCTGGTGCTTTTGCTCAGGCGCGCCCTCCTCTTGGAAGCCCTTCTAAGGGCTGCTCTAGGGCCATCTCTTTGGCGAGGCATTCTGCTGATGCCTCATGTTGTCAACATCCATTCTTGGAAGACCACTCTGTATTTACTTTATGTAGATCCTGCACCCAAAGGCCCAGGCACTTTGGTGTAGGGGCAGGAGAACTGGTCTCAAAGCAAGGAAGACTTGAGGTCAAGCCCAGCCTCTGACACATCCTGGCTGTGTGACCCTGGGCAGGTCACTTCCCCTCTCATTGGTATAGGCAACTAAGACTTTAAGTTGCAGAGAAGGTGCCAACCTGCATTGGTAGAGGGAATTTCCTCACCTGAGAATTCCCTATACCAGTGAATCCTGAGTCTACCCCTTATCTTCTATAGTTATTCATCTGTGAACATGCGATGTGCCTCCCAAGTAGAAGCTTCTTGAGGGCAGGAACTGCCTCGCTTGAGTATTTATAACCCTAGCACCTCACACATAGAAGGCACTTAATATTCACTGTGCGGTTAATAATGGCATTGCACGATTATTAGGCACAAATATTCACATGGTACGTGACTACGTCGGTGGGACATTACAAAAACTCCAGACACTAAGCCCAATTTCCTTCATCAGGACAACTAATCCCCAGGAATCAAAGATTTCTGCCTATTGTTCAATGGTCACATTTTGCAAAATGGCTAGCACATAACTAAGACAGTCTGGATGCCTGCTGAAGCTGCAGTGAGTGACCAGGTGGAGCTCTGAGTCCATTCACTGCTGATGGGCAGTAGGGCTTGCTATACAGACCTCCCCGTCCTGGGCAAGTGGATAAAGCACGATACCCGATGAGGTTTTAATTAGTGGGAAGGGGCATCTGACAAGGGGAATTAGCTACTGCTATCGCAATGAAATTGAGTCTTTTTAGGATTAAGATTTTCACGTATTAACAACTCTATCCTAGCTAATTCATCTTAACCAAAAGTTAAGGGGACAGCCCCCCTCTCCTTAATGAATGAATGAGAGTTAATGTCTACCATTTGGGTGCCATCATGGAAAACCACTCCTTGCATCTCACCTGGCTAAGGAAGATAGAGAATATGTGGCAGAAATGCACAATTGTTCAGGTACTTTGACTGTCCAATCAGGAACACATCCTTTATTGGGCTTGGCCCAGAAGGTAGCCATATGGTGACCACCTTGGAGGATCTAAGCCTTAGAGGTCATTCAGTCCAACACCCTCATTTTACAATGAAGAAACTGAGACCGAGAAAAGTTATGGGCCTTGCCCAAAGCCACATCTGGGTCCTGAGTGCCAGCGCCAGGAATTCAACCTACTTGTTCCAAAATGTTCCCCCTCAGGCATGATTGGAAAAAATGTTTTCCTAGTAATCTGGGGGCAGAGGACAAAAGGGAACCTGTACTGTTTTTTGTTGTTGTTGTTTTCTGCCCTCAGATTTCAAGATTTTCTCAAGCAACTGGACTTGATGGTCATTAAGGTCCCTTCCAGCTCTGAATCTAGAATCCTATGCTCCTTTGGTATTGTCTATCCCCAAGCTTCTGTTAATCCTGGAGGCTTCTAGTCTCCTCTGACCCATGTACTTTACTTAAGATCAATGGTGGGAGAGAACAGTGAGGCATCGTCTGTCCGTCATCAATCGGAAATTATTTTAACTTTCAATCATTTCCCTAGAAATCAATGTGAAGCCCCTGGTACATCTAGTGCAGTCTGAGGGCTCAAGTTCAAAGGGCTCTCCTTTGTACCCCCAGACCCTGTCCACCAGCCATGTTGATCAAACACCTTACTTGACCCAGGAGCCAGAGAACACCCTCGCCTGCAGCCCGTGTTTGCTGCACCACAAACAAAACAGGCGATTGAAGCACACTTGTTAGGAAACAGGACACAATTAAGTGGCTGGTAAAATGCATTCCTGGTCCTCACTTGCAGGTCTCCTGAGAGTTCCCTTCGAATTTACCTACCCAAGCCCCAGACTCTCGCTCCCCATTTAGCTTGATAACTGCTCCAAACCCACTGTTTTTTTTTTTGGGGGGGGGGTCCTTTCTTGTCCTTGCCGCCGTGAACACCAGGGCAGGACTGACACATGCGGACTTAATGACGGGGGCCATAACGAGCCGGCAGTCATACAAACACCAGCCTGCTCTTTTGACAAAGAAGCATGTTAGGGACCTATTCACCTCCCTCTAATTGAGTGCTGAAGAATAGTTCCGATCCTTTTATGTAACATGATTTTGTTCTATGATTGGAAAAGAAGAAAAGAGAAGGGGGGGGTAGAGAAAACTCTACCATGCCACCGCTTCCTTCAATCACCCCCTGATTAATTCTGTGTTTTTAATGAGCGTGGCTGCTATTTAACCAGGTTCAGTTACATACTTGTTTTGTTGACTTCTGTTCAATGTCTAACAAAACCTGAGCTGGGATAATTGGCAATCATTTCATTGGCAATGGGATTCTTGCTATTAATATAAGGTTGGCTTGGAAAAAGAGCCCTGACATTTTAAAATTAGGCATTTAATATTTAATTCTTCCTAACATTTGTAAGATGGGAGAGGGAAGTTAGTATAGAAATAAAACATTGTAATTAATGCCAAGCCTCTCTTCAACAATGCCTCGTAAGAAATGAGGCCTCAGTCGAATCTAAGAGGCACGGTGCTGTATATGTATTGGTTGAAATTCCAGGTTTGAGAACCATGATCTTACTTTGAGAATTGAGTCCTAGGGGCCATTTAAAAATATACGCCTGAACTACCCACATTTACAGATTCACAGAAATAACTGTCAACTCTGAGACTTGAAGCAGTTGGCAACAACAGGGGCCCTGCTCTTCTTGTCTCATTCACATAGAGAAATAAAGAGCCCCATAGGGCAACTTCAGGCTTCTAAAGGCCAGCAGTTGGTGAGGTAGTGTCAAGATGGCTACTTGGGCCTGGGGACCATGACTCGCTTTTCCAATCAACTCTAATATGCACTTATTAAGTGCCTACTGTGCGCTACTGCCTATGTGCAAGTATTAAGTGCCTAATATGTGCTAGGAATATGAAATCAAAATGGTCCCTGCCCTCAAGGAGTGACTTTCTTCTGGCAAGATGCCAACAATCTTCTAACTGGGTGAAAATCCCACTTCAGACATTTAGTGGCTGGGGAACCCTGGATAAGTCATTGGCCCTCTGTACACTTCAGTTGATGCATGTGCAAAACTAGGGGGTTGGAGGTGAGGTCCTCCAGTCTTTCCATTCTGCATCAATGATCCTGCCATCCCAGAAGGAGAATACGCCAAGAACCAAAGGGATCAGGAGAGACTTCTTGAGGCTGTGGCCCCCAAGCTCAGATGGCAAAGGCTCTAGAGATCGAGCTAGAAGGGGGTGTGAGGGAGGAGAGGAAATGGATGAGGAGGAGGGAAAGAGAGAGAGATGGGAAGGGGAGAGGAAAGGGAAGAGGATGGAGGGGGAAGGAGAGGAAGGGAGGGAGAGAGAGGGGCACAGACAGGCAGAGACACAGAGCCAAAGAGAGAGGAGAGCCAAAGAGAGAAGGGGTGTGAGGGAGAGAGGAAGAGATGGGAAGGGGAGAGGGAGAGGAAAAGGAAGAGGAAGGGGGGGAGGGGAGGAAGGGAAGGAGAGAGGGGCACAGAGAGACAGAGACAAAGAGGCAGAAAGACACACAGAGAGAGGACAGCCAAAGAGAGAAGGGGTGTGAAGGAGAGAGAGTGGAGGAAGGAGATGGAAAGGAGGAGGAGGGGAGGGGGAAGAAGGAAGGGAGGGAGGGAGAGAGACACAGAGAGGAGAGACACTGGCAGCTCCCACTGGCGGCGTGCATGGAGATTTTCTGTAGAGATTTTCAATCCCAGACTAGCTTCCCCTTCCAGGCTTTGGCTCTCCTTCCCAACCATCGGTTAGCTATTCTTCAAACATTAGCCTTTTTCTTCCTCTTCTTCCACCTGCTCAAGGTGAATCATCCCACCACAAACCAAGACTTCTTTCCCTCTTTGGAGGCCGGGACCCTCCAAATGCAGCCAGCCTGGTCCTCAAGTGACAGACACGCCATCTGTTACTGGCTGCCATCTGAGAGCACTCCAGCTTGGTGGGGCTGGCCACCCCTTCCATGGGTGTCATGGCCTTTCCAGAGCCATGTGAAGCCTTAATTCTTCAGTTTGGGGCCTCCTTGCAGCCTGGCTCTGCACACTGGGGAGTGAGCAGAGAAATGCAAATACATGCTCAGGGAAAATGGGTTATCTGGAGGGAGGTGGGGATACAGAAATGACTGGATGTAATGACACCAATAAAACATATGACAAAAGAAAAGGGAAGAAAGAAAAACCAGCGTGCCTATTGGCACCTGGAACAAGGCACTGGCAGTACTGACCGACCACGCTCTTACCCTGATAGGGGAGACTTAGGAGCTGCAGAGGGGAAGCACTCAAGTGAGCAAACATCCAGCCAAGAGCACCTTCTTTTGAAGTTTCTCTCCTGCTGAGAGAGCTCTTCTAGCAGAGGCCTGCTCCCGGCAGCCAGAGCTGCTCCTGATCTGCATGGGGAGATGTGCTGGTGGGAAGCACACAGGGCCCGGGGCATCCAACTGACTGGGCTCCAACAGCATCGGGCTTGACGGAGACCTTCAAGGTCATCCCACCCAAAGCCCTCATTTCACACTCACAGGCGAGGGATGCCTAACATCCTAGAGGAGGTTAGTGGCAGAGCAGGGACCGCAGGGCCCCAGATCCCCATTCTCATTCCAATGCCCTTGCCACCACACACACTGTCTCAGGGAGCTCTGATCCCCTCATGTGACCTAGGAGGTGATTTAGAGACCACTGGTTGGTAGAAATCAATTGCTAAACCAACAAGTCTTTATTAAGTGCCTACTAGGTGCCCGGCACTGTGTAGGTGGTGGGGATGCAGAGACAAAGGATGAGATGATCCCTATTCTCCAAGGAACTCCCACTCTAAGGGGAGGTTATGGATTTCCAACTAATGACGTACAAAGACCAATTTCCCTCAGGCTAATTTTCCTTCCCAGCAATCTCTGTGTCTCTCTCAAACAGAATAAAATTACTTAGATTATGACTAGCTTTCTCTTTAAAACCTAGTTTGAAATAAAAAAACAGCTGCTATAAATATTGTAATAATTTATATTATTTTACGTTTAAATATAAGTTTTTAACATGAACTTTACAGTCGATTAACATGAAATGTTTCCATATACAGACGAGAAAAAGAGGCTTGCCTGTGAAACCACCAATCGACCACCAAATTTAAAGAGCTAGCAACAACCCTGCCCTTCTCGCCTGTGTCCCCTTCTGAACTTCTGCAAGGCTTGGTTTGCAAAGTTTCACATGCTCCTGGCCTGCTCTGGTGTCCTTGACTGTTAATAATCCTAGAACCCAGACCAAGGCTCCATTAAGTAAAGGATGCTGACCATCACTAGGGGGCGGGGGATGGGGAAGAGTGGGCGTTTCTACATGCACCTGAGAAGTAGTTGCTGCCCCATCTTTGAGTCTGACCATGGCCACTGCTTTTTCACAGAGTTGGAAACTGAACCTCAGAAAGATGGAGAAACTTGCCCAAAATTCACACAGCTAGTCAGTGTCAGAGCTGGGATACGAACCCAGGCCGTCAGAGTCCAGCGTGATATAGTGCAGAGAGCATCTGTTTTCAACAGAAAGGATAGGTTTTACTGAGAGAATCAAATGCTGAAGATCCACCCATACAACCCTCAATAAGTCCTGGACCCACATGTGAGGAGGAGGGGCATTTCTGGAGGAATCCTGGGACGGCAGGGAGGGGCTGCTAGATACCCAAGTGCTGCCCAAACATGCGACCTATGAGGTGCCTGGCCAACGAGCTCCCTTAGCTGACTGGGGGTCAGGATCGGGGGAAGCAGGGATGGGAACCCAACAACTCTCTGCTGGGGGTGGGGCGTTTGGGAACAAAGATTTTAATGGTACAATGCGTCAACAAGTCTGCCTTGACTTGACTTTACAGCTCCTCTAGTCCCCAGGACAGTGTTCTGCACACAGAAGGTGCCTAATAAACGTCTGTCCTTTTTTTATCGGGTTCATTTTAATCCAATGATCGAAGCATTTATTAAGTGCCTGCTGTGTTCCAGGCACTGCACCAGACTAGGACTACAAAGGCCGAATTAAAAACAGGCCCTGCCTTTGAGGAGCCTACATTCTACTGGGCTGAGCATTCACATGTGAGGCACTGGGATGGAGGCCTCTGAAAGGGACCTACAACATTCACTCACCCAAAATGAATGCAAACATGGAAGGTAAGAGTGGTACCTAGGGGAGCTTACTGAGTTATTGTAGCCAGGCCAAATTGTACATCGTGGCTGGGCTGATGGACTGGTGGAGGAAAGCTTGTCACAAGCAAGATGAAAAAGAAAGGGAGTAAACAAAACTCTGAAGAAACCCCCAGAAAGGCTGACGGGGCTTTCCTTTTGGTCTGTTTACTCAGGAAGCCCATTGAACTCACCATTTTTTTCTGCAGGGGGTAGGCAGTAAGGGGCATTAGGGGCCGTAGTCAAGGCAAATGCAACTGGATTAGCTCTGCTGGCTTGGCTGTCGCCCCACGCAAACCTCATGCCTGCTAGAGTTGCAGGGGGGCTTTTCATCTCCTTGAATTCGGGAAGGGCGAGATGAGTTAGAGAGACAGAAGGCCTCCCCTCCCTCTTCCACCTGGGACCCCTTCACTGAGAGAGAAAGCATCTAGTGACTTGGTTTTCTGCTGCCTTCTACCTCAGGCCTGGACACGCTAAGTAGAGTGAATGCAAGTCTGTCTAATCAGGGGCACGCACGCCAAGGATCAAAGGAGCCATTCATTGGATAAGAGTCTGTAGGCATAGAAATAGTTCCCCCTCCCCTCCGCGAAGCAAACCTATGAGGGCTTTTCATCTCCAATCTTCCTAGGATGTTTTACAGGGGAACAACATAATCTCCAAATTGGGGCATGGGCCAGTCTTGGAACATTCACCATCACATGCCATGGGGTATGTATGTGGGTGGCGCTCTTGGTGTTCCTGCCCTCCCCCGTCTTATATTACACCTTGGCACCAATATAGTTAAAATTTGCAAGGCACAGGTGAGGAGGGTAAGCACTGGCCTTGCTTTCTGCAAAACCCAGGAGACTCAATGGGGAATGAGGGGATTCAATCATCAGCTTCACTGAGGGCAACATCTGGACCTTGGAAGACAAGCACCATTGCCCACTGCCAACTTTCGCTCTGTCCAGCTTGGAGTCCCAGATCTTTAAGCAAGAGGCGGGATCAATAACTCTCTTTGTGCAACCTCCAGGGGGTTGGTCACAATCATCTTGGTCATTTCTTTGACCAGGGTCCCTAGAAGGCACATCATCACCGTGGAATACAACCTTTCTGTGCTTCCCTTTCCCCATCTACAAAACCAAGGTGGCGGAGTTACAGCTGGCTAAAAGGGATGACCTGTTCTACTAGTCCCATGAAAGTGACGATGATGTACTCAGGGCACCTTGGGAGAAAGACGCCAGAGTGAAACAGCCAAGAGAATTATGATTAGCTAAGCAAAAACTCCATTCTACTCAAGCTTTAAATCTTTCTGCCTCTACAATTCTCTTTTTCATAAAACCAACATAGATGACCTTTAAACTTAAGGAATACAGCAGAGAAACCTAGTTCATGAGGAATGATTTCAGTCTTTGTGGTCCTTCCACACAACATCCCCTGCAGCTGGTCCCACTCTATCAATGATAATTCCTATTTTTTCCCATTGTTTATCTTTTAGTCCTGAGGGCAACTGATGTAGAACTATTCAAAGTAGACCAAATATGGACCCCACAATGAGCCAGCAGAGGGTTTCCACTAGTGCTAATCTCTATGTCCCCCTTATGCCTTTAACCTAACATCCCCAACTTTACAGGACCAATCGAGGGATGATGCCTGTGGCCTGGTGCCCACTGGCACTGGCATTGGTTCTAAGTTGTGGCGCTCTCAGGGCTCCTGACTCCATGGAAAGCCTTGTCTGAGGTCTCATCCTCACGATGACTCTGGATCTTCCGAGATCAGGCTCCCCCCCCATAGCCTCTGGATGGTCCTATGCTAAGGTGGGAAGGTATCAAGTCACAAGCAAGGTGACTATATGTGACCCTGGCAGACCAGCCTCACTAAGGTGGGAGAGGCTCATCACCAGAAAGCTGCCCACCAGGGCATGGATTTCTTTGGCCACAGCAACTCACAAAAGCTATTTACTAAAGCAGAGAACAGCTTCAATCTGCACCAGGGGAGAAAGTGCCAATAAAACCTGAGATCCCTCAAGGATCTGAGTAATAAGATTCTCTAATGCTCAGAGCCTCAACATCGGATGTCAAAAATGAAAATTAAACATTATGATTGGAGGGAGGGGAGGGGAACTACTAATGATTAGCAAAAGCACTGGTTCCAACATATGGCCCCTTCTGAAGACTGACAGGCTCAGATCAGTGAATGCTCCATTAAGCCAGTGGCCACCTTCGTATACCAGAGAAAAGAGCAAGAAGGCTCATCCACCATAGGCAAAGAATAGGAAGCCATATCCGATTTTCCTTATTTACTTGTGCTCTCTCCCTCTTTTTCCAGTGGTCATATAAATCAGGGGTTTTTAACTTGGGGGCGAGGGGGAGGGTGGTGGAGGGAATCTGTGAGCTCAGATGGGAAAAAATGACATCTTGACTCAATATCATTGGCTTCCTTTGTATTCCCATGTATTTTGTTTCATGCATTTATAAACATGATTCTGAAAAGAGGTCCCTCCTTCTGACTGCCCAAGGGGTGCAGGACACAAAAAAGAGGTGAAGATCTCTTTATGTATATGCTTTTCTATTCACGTAGATTGTATCCACAATGTAGAATGTGAGCACCTTGAGGGCAAGAGCTGTTTTTCATTTTTCTTTATAAAACCAATGCACACAGCAGGGGCTTAATAAATGCTTGCTGGATTAGCCTGGCTCAAACCATAGCAGGTATGAAAAGCCACAAGGGCTGTGAGAGATGTGGCCACCTTGTCTCCATTCATCATGGAAGACTTCTGGAATCCTAAGGGCACTCTCAAGGGCAGACAAAGAAAAAGATGAATTTTAAAAAAGAACCCAAATAAAAAACAATCCCAAGCGAAGCCAGATGGGAATACAATACCTGGAGAGTTTATCAAGCATGTTGACAAGTTTCATGGCCTCGTACTCCTTTTGTTCTTCTGTCATTTCATCTATGGGGTTTGGCATGGGCTCCTCTAAATGACCAGTGATAAGGTTAATGCTATGAAAAGAAAAAAAGGTTATGCTGCATGTTTTAAATGAAGGCTCTTCCGTTACTTTCTCTAGCCCACGTTGTGAAAGTCAGTTTGTAAGAGAGTCTAACAGCCAAAGAATATGGAAATAATTCCCACGTCAATTTCAAGAGTCATTTCATGATGACTCTCAAGTTAGGGCCGTAGGACTTCTATGGGAACTTTTTTTTAAAAAAAAATTTCCTTTGCTGGATTTGATAAGTAATCTTCGATTACTGGAGAAAAATTAAGACCGGGGGAAAATTGTATGGCTATTTGTTAGGCACATATTTTGGTGGAATCAGGGCCATTAGAAGGTATCATCCCGGATAGACAAATCTTATTCATAAGGAGACAACCCATCTCCCAGAAAGGAGAAAGGAGGGTTAGTTTTGTGATACAACATAACATATAAACATTAAAAAGCACACTGGGAAATGATAACAGGAAATGATAGCATGCCAATTAGGAATCCCAAAGATGAATTCATTAGCTCTATCACTTCAAAGTAAAGCAAAGATTCATCAGTATTTAGTACAAGAGAAAGAAAAAAGCAGAATGTGTTTTAGCATGCTTGATTTAAAGCATAAGATTTCTCAGGAGGCAGGTAAAATCCTCAAGTTTGGGGGTGGTATTGCTTTATATGGTATCTAATTATAATTATATATATTAAATTTAAATTTAATCATTTCACATGATATTGAATCCCAGGTCTACTCCTGGCACCTGTTAACAGGTCTACTTGCATGGCAGTCCCATCATTTTTGAAACTGGGAGGGATCTGCAGCATTTCATTATACAGAACAGTGACCTGAAGCCTAGAATGGGGAAGGGTCTTTCCCTAAGTTACACAAATAAGCAACTGTATGACCTGAATCTGAACCCATTACCTTTTCACTCCACCAAAGGCTGGGCTACCTTTTTTTGGGAGCAGAGAATAAAGGGAGATAATTACTGTGCAATAGGCCACTTGAAGGCTGTTACTATTCTGGACACCCTCCAGTTTTATTTGGGGGCTGGAGGGAACCAGCAGATGTTTATGCAGTGTTGTACTGCTTAGGCGTAAGTTCTTGACAACTGGCATCCCTGAAAATAACTGATAGTGAAATTTTTTCTTTCCTGATTGGGGCTCTAGTCTCTCACGGTTCCGATCTGGGCCCTTCCCTCAACTTCAAATCGACTTCAAATTTCTCTGCCCTGCTTCAACTTTCCTTGAAGACACACTTGTTAAGTGCTCTTATTACAAGGCTTAAGAGAATAGTGGAGGCTTCTCAGTCTCAACTGAGCAAACTCAGACTGACTAGAAGCATCTTTTGGGAATGTTTTCACGGAGGGCCCAAATAACGCAAAAGCTCATTTTCTATTTCCTTCTGTTCAGCTGCCCCAAAGAAAAAAAGATGAGAAAAGAACGTCTCGCTCCTAGAGGTATTCTTTGAGTCTTTCAAAAAGGTAGTTCCAGAGTGTCCACAAAAGAAGAGTGAACGTAGAATTCATCCCTCCTTGAAGCCAAGAGTTGGGAAAAGGGCCAAATTCCAGGCCTTGGAGATAGACAGGAATTTTATAAGGTAGCGTGAGAAGCGCTCAACTTCCACAATGGAAAATGTTGCTGCCAGCTTTCTATCATCCACTTAAACATACTGGATATCAACAGAACAATTTCTCTCACTGGCTGAAAAGTCAAGTGGGGCAAATAATTATATAGAGAACTTAGAGTGGAAAGGGAGCTTAGAAAGGGAACTTAGAGCTCAGGGAGAAGGAATAAGGGCACTTTCACTTTCATCTCAGAGACTACGCAGGAGGAAAATAAGGCCCAAGAGGAGGGAAGGATGAAACCCACAGACTTAGAGGTCTGGACCTCAGAGGTCATCTGATGCAGAGGTCCAGAGAGGGAATAAGGAGCAAAGCCAAGAGCTGAACCAGGAGGATCCTGCCTCTGATACTGGATGACCGCAGGTCAAATCTCTCCATCTCTCTGAGGTCTTCTGACTTCAGGTCATCACATTCTTAGACTGTGGCCAGCATGTAGAGAACAAAGGAGTCAGGTCTTAGGTGAAGAAAAGTAGGGGAGTAGCACTGTATTGAATACATAGGATATGTTCAGAAAATGGCTGACACCATGCCTGGTTTTGGTTTTCTGGTAACATTCATTCTAAGAAAGGAAAATCCTGATTTTATAATCAGAAAAGTGGGGGATTTTTCTCCCACAGTGGAATACAATTATCCAAACAAGGGATGATGTCCCAGGAAGTCTGACTTACGAAAAACAAGGGACATATTATCCATCTTCATTACTAGTAACCACTATGTCACAGCAGAGAAGACAATGATGAGGACCATGGAATCTCATTACTGAATGAGGCTTGAACCAGGACCTAGTTGAGGGTTCTTAAGAATCAAGAATTGGGCAGACATAATGCCTCACCTAGAGGGGGTCCCCTGCATATTAAAATGACTGCACTTCATGGCAATTCACTCATCAAAAGACTTTGGTCTCGAAGGGAGCTCTTGACAGCTACCTTATAGAGAAGAAATGAATTCCTGGAGAGTCGGGGCTTCCTCCTTGACCTGTATTCTAGTGAACACCTGATGCTAAGCAAGTGTGGGAGAAAGGTGTTATACAGATGAATGTTTCTAGAAGAGACATTTGAGGAAAGAATCACATGAAAATGCCATGCCCAATGCAAGGCCAGGAAAGCATGGGGGAATGCCTGAGAGCTCAGGGAGAAGGAATAAGGGCACTTTCACTTTCATCTCACAGGAATGTTTTAAAACTAGAATTTTACATACATTGTAGAATTTATAACAATAGCTGGTATTTAAATAATACCATTTTCCAAACTTTTTCTATTCATTTTCTCATTTGAACCGCATGGCTTTGTGAGGGGAGTATCGCAGAATTTAATTTTCCTATTTTACAGATGAGAGAATCGAGGCCCCTAGAGGGTAACAAGCTCGTGGTCACACAGCCAGTGAGGGCTGGAGGTGGGCTTACAAACCAGCTTCTCCTGACTTGAAATACACCATTTTCCCTACAGACCCCAGTAGGAGTAGGTCTGTCCCGGCTATTATGACCTTTAAGTCTCTCTTTACAGCAATTGCTGATTTTTTCATGTAAACCTGTTCTGTTAACTGTTGGCAGCGATGGATGTGGGGACTGACAAGGTTAGTCTACAGCAGGGGGAGGAAAAGGTCAGGCTAGATGCCAATAAAACATAGTGAAAGTCAAAAATGTGTCCAAGGTGGCTGAAACTTCTTGACGTGGCGTTATGACAGACCAAGATGTGGATCCCACCTCTGATATCGTATGATCAAAGCCCGATCCCTCTCTTGCTCTGAGCCTCAGTTTCCCTCCTCTGTAAAATGGGTTAGGATTTACCATAAAGGACTGTTATGAGACTCAAGTGAGATAATTGGAATAAAATGTTCCCCAATCCTTAAAGCACTAGATAAATGGCAGTACTTTTATTTAATAATCTGATATTTCATGGATTGGTAAAAGGATAGCAGAAAGGGAACTAGAAGTCAAAAGACCTGGATTCTATTTCTGACTCTAACACTATCTGGGTAAATCCTGAGTAAATTAATTTACTTCTCGGAACCCTAGTTGCCTCATCTGTAAAATGAAGTTAATATGTGTACATTCTATATTTCACAAGGGTGCTGAAAGGTAAATACTTTATAACTCTTAAAGCATTATATAAATGCAAATTATCATCATTGTGATTATTATGGCTACTGCTAACTCTGCCAGTGGACAGATCAACAGGGATATATTGATGTGAAAAGAAGACAGTGGGAAATTTTTTATATTATAGGTTGCCACAAAATCTAGTTGGCTGTTCAAAATGTCCAGTGTAAGGGTTACTAGCCCCTTTGTGCCCAAGAGCCTGGTTATACACTCACTGTGCACTGGGAAGGGAAGATGGGCCATTCTAAGGGAAGTGTCAATGCCCTCCAATTGGCAAGGGCTCATCACAAGGGCTTCTGGGGTCCCAAGACCCACACTGGATTTTCTCCCTTTTTTTCTCCCTACTTTTGCTATATGGGAGAAGGCAGACAATTGCTCTGAGAATAGGAAAATTAAAAAGGCAGACTAGTGCTTTCTTTAATGGACTCTCACAAAGGTTGAGCTGCCCAATATAACAGTCTAATGCAGAAGTAGTATGGAAAAGAACCACATGGCTGATGAGTTACTGAAGCTTATTCTCAAGAAAGTCTCTTCAGTTAGCTTCAGAAGGAAGGCTAAAAAGCTACAGGATTAATGAGAAGGTACTCGCTTGTATCAAGCTGAATTATGAAACGTTTTTTAAAAATAACACCTACAATTATGATATATGATTAATGTTTCCCATGTTTCATTATAGAACAATACATTTGATAAATGAAATTACAGAAAATTCAGAGTTATCAGTCTGAAGAAACTTGAATCTAATGCAGAATGCCCACCACTGCTCAAGGCATGCAAGACACCAATGGTGGCACAATGCCCAAATTGCAGGCCCAAGTACTTAACAAGGGGAAGTAGGGGGAGACACTGCAAAACCAAACATCTCACGAATAGCTTTGGGGTCATTTGGAGACTGCAAACAATAGTCCATTTCAACCTTGGGCTGGTGGAGACGGGAACCTCAAAAATACGATATAATAGTTATTACACGAAATCACTAGGTTCCTGTGATACAATTTAAATACCATAACGACATGTATCATCTCAATCCAAACTATATATAACAGATAGGCTTCTACATCTCAACAGATGGAATTTTTTTTGAAGCAATATTCCATAAAACAAAAATACAGAATTTGGGATGACTGGCTCTAAGAATTTTCTCGGGGGAGCTTACACCTTTCAGTAATGTCCTAATTAAAAGGAGAAGAATGCTCTTATCCTAGCAAGGCAGTATGGGGTAGTAGAGAGGAGAGACCATGAGGCTAAGAAGGTTCAAATCCCATCTTAGCCACATACTATCTATGTGACTCTGGACACTTCGTCTACTGGACAACTCTTTTTTTCCCCTTTGGACAACTCTGTAAGACTGTAAATTGAAAGAGAATTGCTGACTGGCATTGATAGATGGAATTCCCTCATCTGGGAGGATCCCTATACCACTGAAATCATTGGCCCAGTCCTTATCCCTATCCCAAACAGAGGATGTTTGGAGGAGTACAAGATAGCCATTTGCAGAATACACTCAAGTTGGATTAAAACGAGCAAGATAGGATGAGAAGTTTTAACCCGAGGCTAGCGAGATATAGAAATGAGAAAGAGGTTAAAGTTATATTTGATCTGCCCCACAGCAGGCGGAGTCTGGAATGCCTAAGTTCAGCTAGACTTCAGAATTTGTTGCTTCTCTCCAACACCCCGCCCAAGGCTTTGGGGGAAAGGTTTAAAAGACTGGACTGAGCAGACGCACAGGCGCGCGTGCGTGCGCGCGCGCACACACACACCTGTGTGGCATGTTGCTCAAGCTTGATTCTAAGTCTGTGATTTCTGCAAGTGTGCCAACAGCAGAAGGCTGGCTTCCAGTCCATTAAATACATTTATTTTGACACAAAAAGGATTGCTGTGATATTAACTGTCCCCTGTAGCATGATTGTAAGCTTCATACAATTCGGGGTCTCAGATTCCTCTAAAGGATTACCGGTTACCTTGGTGCACTAATCAGAATCCACTTACGTTTCTGACAACTGGGCTAAGGCCAACTGGATGGATGGACAGCTTCCCTACCTCTGCGTACACTAGCAACCATGGCATAAATGTACAGTGTAAGAAAATCAGCAACGTTTGCTCTTGGGAACTCAAAGAGAGGAGGGGACAAGAGGCACCTTGTGGGTAGAGGGATCGTCGATTCTATCCAAGACTGACTTTATAAGCTGAATTAGGTTGGCAGAGTTTTGTGAGACATCAACAAAGTTTTCATCTCCCCTGTTGGGGAGAAAGTTCTTGAGGTCCAGTGGGCCCATTTCCCAGAGGACAGCAGGTCTGTTTCCTAGCCAAGTGTTTGCTTAGCAGCTCTTTTAAAAAGGAGATGAGTTTAAGAAGCTTTTTCAAAATTTTAGGCAATAAATGAAACACCTAATCAGTGATGTTTTTTCTCTCAAATAATAAGGAGAGAATTTAAGATAAAAACAAAGACCAATTTGAAGAGTCAAGTGATGAAGACTGGAGAAATGGATATTTGGTCTGAGAACTCATTTTAACACGACTGGACTGCAAAGATTCTTTTGTTTGTATTAAGACCCCAACTGTAGAAAATACCCATTCAAGACAAGGCAGAAGGCTGAAGATGGCTTCTATTTGAGATATGGAGACTAAAGGGTCTGATCCCAAAAAGGACATGAGACAATACAGGAACAGTTGACATCCCACTTCTTGTTGTAAATAGGTTTTCCGAGAAAGCTAGAGTGTCGTGAGCCATAATCGGGCTCACAGAGGGCCCCTCTACAAGGACCAGTCCTGACCTGGGTTCCCTTTAAATCTCTTATTCCTATCTGGTTGTGGTGCATTCTGGATCTTTCTCTGACACTACCACACAAGAGGCCCCGTATGAGATTTCAGCTTCATTTCTGGCAGCGCACAGATTGGATGCAAGATTATACACTGTAATTCTGATCGCTACATTGTCATCCTGTTTAGGAGACACTGAGAGAGAGGTTTAAACCGAGGCTTTCCACCGAGTTCACTGTGTCACATTATGTACCTTCTCAGGAACCAGGCCTCCTGTAGTTTCTCCCTCATTTTACATTTCTAGAATTCTCAATTGGTGGATTCTAAGGCCTCACATTCCAATAGAGAGTTTTTGATGAGTTCGGCATGAAAATACCCTTCCCATGTGAATTGATTGATGGAATTCAAGGAACAAAGACAATTAAGGACTAGAAGAAATGAACCAGGAACCCCTTGCCTGGGGTACATGATGCCTAAAGGGAACTATCCTTGGCAACTACTCTGGCGAAACGGTGGCTGATGGTTTTATCTGAGCAAGTCTTGTGTTTGACCCGCACAGGAGCCAGCTGGGACTGACTGCACCCGAACTTTGCCAACGGCCCTTTAATCAACCCCCTCTTCCGTAAGAAGCTTGCCACAAAATCCCAAACAATTAGAAGCTTAGACACATTTTCATAGTCTACTTCCACGGTGATGACTGGGGAGTTTGTGCTCGGATTCAAAAGTAGATAAACACATTCGCTTTAATTTTGTTCTTTTTATTTTTTTAAGGGGGGGGGGGCATTCTCATTTGGCAGATGTCAATTTTCAATCTCCAGACTCCCACTGTGCCTGTCCCCAGCAGTGTCTGAAAGATCATAGGAGGGGACCAGACACTCCAGGCCCCACTGATGATGGCCAAAAAGGAAAAGTATCACCCGCCAACATTATCTGGGTCAGCAAATCCCAAAGACAAGAGTGGAGGCCGTTCCTCAGTGGTGGAAGCCAAGAACACCACAAGTGAGGAAAGCATTTCGACTTGGGATGAAATATTGCAGCTGGGAGAGCCTCTAAATCTTATCTCCTGATGCCAGTGAGGCTCCCTGGGGGTCTGGTTTTCTTACCCAAGACGCTAATGTCATTTAGGGCATTTGGCAAAGACGAGTCCCCAAGTACTAATCTGATTAAAGCTCCTTCCATGGTGACTAGCCATCACTTCATGAGCTTGCCCATTCAGAAAGACTTTACGTGGGAGATTCAAGAAAGATTAGAATTTGGGGGGTTCACCAAAGAAAGGGTCCAACCTGAAATAATCCAGTAACTAGACTATCTAGTTGGTCCTTTTACTTTACAAGGGCTTAACAGATGGAAAGGAAACTAGAGACTGAGAAAAAACTGCTTTCAGGATGAAATAATGAGCATCTGAAATACCAGGGGCTGTATCTGGGACCACCTGGGAAAGGATAAGTCACTTACTGGAAAGGCCATGGCAGCAGGACAGACTAATTTTGCCCTGCCCACATCACCTAAAACCACCACTTCCATGGAAGACTGGGAAGGTCTTGGAAAATCCATCAGGGCCAAGCCTGGACCACTGCCATCCAGTCCACATGAAAAAGGAACCGTTTGGAAGATGAAAGAAAAAGCAAGACAGAAAGACACAAATAACCCCAACGGGACAGGGAGAGGGGCGTCCAGACAATGTCTGATACCGTACTTGGGCTTTGCAGACTTGTATTCTTCGGTGTCTGTGTCTTCATCATCTGAGTACCAATGGTCACCTCTTCCTCCCGCCAAGAGGCCCCTTGCCGCCAACAGTCCTGCAGCATTGCCATAACCGGTGTACTTCAGGAGGCTGTCCACTGCAAAGTCACAGAGAGCAGGATGGCTGTCACAGTCAAGTCAAGTCAAGTGAACACCCGTGCCCACGGCCAGCTCCAGTCTTGCCCCTCCCGGCAGGTGCTTCCAGGAGCTGCTACAATGGTGAAGACTGTGCCCTATGTGTGCACTCTGGGAAAAGCATGGCAAGGAAGGGGGATGAGAACAAGCATTTATTAAGCACCTACTGTGTGCCAGGCATTGTGCGAAGCACCTTACAAATATTATCTCATTTATGAGATCCTCACAACAACGTTGGGAGGTAGGGGCTTTTATCATCCCTATTTTACTGTTGAGGAAACTGAGGCAAACAGAGGCTATGGTGCTTGCTCAGGGCTCAATAATACTGAGTGTAAACCCTTTTCTGTTGGGGCCTCTAGGGCCAAGCAGAACAAATCAACTCTCTCTTCCACAGGGAGACCAACCCTCCCAGTACTTAAGGGTTGCCATCCTGCTGCACAGAAGGGAAGCATCATTAAATAAGGGGCCAAGGACTCTCTGGGAGCTTTCACTGCAAACCATGGGGATCGTCACCAAGGGGGAGGGACCAAGTAGACAACTTATGGAGACCCTTGGTGAGCCTTGGACCACGGTCCATGCCAAAAGCTAACAAAAAGAAGACCGAGGCAATGGGGTGGACAATTTTGCAGTGAAAAGATGGGAAACGGGCTGAGACACGGAAGGGCAGTAGGCTAAGAGCCCTTCTCTGACTGGGCTAGTGTCAAGAGCAGAGCTCTCTAGGAAACAGTGCTTGAGACAATGCATCTTCATTTTTCATAAATTATCTAGGATCTGAGTTTTGGAGTAAAACGTGTCATCCTGCAGATGTCTAATGTGCGCCCCATGAAGGCAGGGGCTGCTTTGGTTTTCTAGTCACACAGTACCTGGTACACATAATAAATAAAAATAATATTAATAATAAATAAAATAATAAACCAATAATACATAATAAAATTAATGATAAATTACATAAAATAGTAATAAATAAAAAGCACTTAATAAATGCTTTTAAATTCATTCATTTGTTCAGCTGTTACTACGATGCTAAGTTATAGAGTAGGAGATGACAAAATGGTGTGGCTGTACAGGAAGTTGGCAGGTCAGCTTCACTCTGTGCACAGAGGAGAAACAAGTTGGAACAAGGCTTAGCAGATGGGCTCTTTGAGTGATACCAACTCATGAAGCTCCCATGACCAACCCCAAAATACACCGGCTGGGAAACAAAACACAAGACTCTTGTGCAAAATCCCAGTACATCTACAGCTGGATGACTGAGTATAACTCTGGTTATCACATCTTATCAAAAAGTATAACAGCTGGAGAAGGTCCCTAGGAAGGCAGCTAAAGAGTGTGTGTGTGTGTGTGTGTGTGTGTGTGTGTGTGTGTCTGTCTGTCTGTGTGTGTGAAAGAGAGACAGAGAAACAGACAGAAACAGTGGGAGAGAGAGGGAGAGTTGGAGAAAGAGACATAGTGTGGAGGGCAGAAAGAGAGAGAGAGACGGAAAGACCAAAAGAGAGGGAGGCAGGGAGGGATGGAAGGATTGTGTGTGTGTGTGTGTGTGTGTGTGTGTGTGTGTGTGTGTGTGTGTGTGTGCGTGTGTGTGTGCGTGTGTGTGTGCATGTGAGAGAGAGAGAGAAAACGAGAGACAGAGTCAGAGATGACAGCGTGGGGTGGTGGTGGAGACTTCCATATTCCAGAAAGAAAGCAAACAATGAGGCCTTCTTCTGGAAAGGCCTAGATTTGAGAGGACCGAAGTCCATGGAATCAGGGACCTCTTGTTCAGCACAGCACGCTTGGAGGGTGAATCCTCACACTCAGCAGTAATGCATAGTTTAGAGAGCGCCTCTTAACAACATTGTGATGATCAGATGAGGGGTTCATCAAATCTTAAGACCCCCAAATTAAAGAGTGTTTCACCGAAGGTCGTTTCTTGGCCAAATCAAGAGGGATTCTACCTTATAAAACCTATTCTTCAGTCCTTATCTCAGGCCCTTGGGCCCTGAAGGCTGGGCCCATGGAAGGCAGGTTCTGGTGTGTCCTACAGACCTGGAAGGGCTTCTAGGACTAGCCTGATGACAGACTATACCTGTCAGCCAAGGACCAGAGAGACTCATCAAATGATCACCTGAAACCACATTTTTTTAAAGTGCCTACTATGTGCCAGGCGTAGGGAATACAAAGGCAAAAATGACATACTCTTGGCCCTTAAGCCACTTCTATTCTACTAGGGAGATATAACATGATGTACAAACACCAAGTGATGGAAGGGGGCACTAACAACCATAAGAATCCAGAAAAACCTCTTGAAAGGGGCTGAGATTCCAAGAGGTACAGGTCAGGAAGGCATTCCAGGCATGAAGCACAGCCTGGACAAAGGCATGGTGGTTGGAGATACGGCCACGTATAGAGAACAGTAATTACGTCAGCCTGGTTAAATTATGGAAAACAGAATTAATGTTGGGGCAGCCGGGGGTGGGGGGGGGGAAGGAACATGTAATCAGCCTGGAAAGAAAGGAAAACCAGATTCTGGAGGGCTGTAAAGGCTGAACTAGATCTTAAAGGCAGTGAGGAGTCAGCACATGAATCCTTCTGGATAACAGAGGTCGAAGTGGATTTTTAAATTTAATTTTTTTGGGAGGATAGCATTTGAAAACACACTATCCAGAAAATCCCTCCGCTCCCAGACTCCTGGAAGACTGAATAATGACCACGGATATGATCAATCGTGAGAATCATTACTCTACCGAGCTGGCTGTCTGGAGGTAAAATACTTAGGCCATAATAGCTCCCAAAAGTATCTTGAAAAAAATTTAATGTGTAGTGTTAAATCTTTTGGGGGCTTTTAAATGTATTTTTGTTTGGAGGCAATCATGGTTAGGTGACTTGCCCAGGGTCACACGGCTTGTTAAGTGTCTGAGGCTGGATTTGAACTTGGGTCCTCCTGACTCCAGGGCTGGTGCTAACTCTTTTATCTTTATGTCACTTGCATTCCCCACGTGTCCCCTCACCCTCCCAGAAAATAACTGCTTGTAACAGAGGATAAAGGGGGAGGGACCAGACCTGATGTCAATGGTAAAGGCCATTTCCAAGTGAGGAAATTCTCTGTGCCAGTACAGCGTGGCACCTTCTCTGCCACTTGTGTAGCCTTAGAGAAGGGGTCCCTAATTTGGGGTCCCTGGAGAGATTTCAGGAAGTTCTGAAGATGGAACTTTTCACATTTTGCTCACTGTATTTCAATATGATCGGCTTCCTTTGCAATCCTGTGAATCTGATTTTGTGCATTTAAAAACCTAATTCTGAGGAGAGGTTTATAGGCTCTGGCAGACTGCCAAAGGGATCCATGGCCCCAGAAAGGTGAAGAAGCCCCATGATCCCCACCCCACTCCCTGCAGCAGTGCACACGTGGTCTGACTTTTCGGATGTACCGATCAGTTGTGCCCATCTACCTGCTTTGTTGAACTCTAAGGCCAAACAGAAATTACTTTCCGTTAGCTGCTACTGAGAGGCATTTCTGCACTTGTGTTTTCCTCCAGCAGGGTGTATTTGGAGATCTGACTGTAAGTATAGCCTCCTTTCACTCCAGGATGACCAGTTAGGCCCTCTCATTCAAAGGTGCTTCTCCTCTCACCCCCAGGAAGTACACCAGCAGAAAGCAAGGGAAGCTGGCCTCCACCTACCTCTTTCTTTGCAAAGGACAAAGAGGAATTCGGCTGCGATCTGCTTGACACCGAGGTCAACGTGTGTCATCAGGCGCACCAGCTTGTTCCTCACGGTGGTGCCGACTTCAGGGCGGTTGGTCACATCTCTCAGAGGAGGCAGGACCTGAAGACACAAACACACTCATGACTGTGGCCCAGGGTCCTAGGGGCGTTCTCAGACACTAGAAGTGACTCAGAAACCTGCCCAAGGTCATGGCGGCTAAGACCTAGAGCTGGACAGGACCAGAGGAGCCATCTGTCCATCCTGTTCACTTTACAGATGAGGAAACTGAGGCCCATGACAGTGAGGTGGACCAAGGTCACACAAGTCAACCATGCCAAAGCCAAGACAGAACCTTGTGTTCTGCTTCCAGAGCTGGCTCTTTCCACCTCTAGCTACCCAACCAAAGTGTTAGAGTGACCCAGGCAGGAAGGTCACATGGGACTTGGTCATCATCAGAGTGGCAAACATCTCATGGACTTGGTTTTCTAAGACCACAGGAACCTACCTCCAGGATGGAAAGAAGGAGCACCAGGAAGATTTGCTTTCCTCAAGTCCAACAAAATCAGACCCCAAATAACATGAGCATCTGTAACAAAACCTAGATCTGGGACACTTTGCCCCCTGAATACGTCCTACCAACGTATGGAAGGTTGGCCATTTGGACAAAAGCATCTCCCTAGGGCCCCCACTTCCCCACCCCCACCAGCAAACACACAGGCCATAGTCATTCCCTCTCTGCCTGCTTCCCTCTTGGCACATCCCAATCCACATCTTAATGTAAGACCAAGTCCAACCTTCCTCCATCCAAGAAGGCCCGGCCCAAAGAGATCCTTCTCTCATCTGAACTCCTATAACACGTATGCACTGAAGCACGGGGTTTTTAATTCATACTATCTGATATTTCTTTTCAAGTGTTCTAGGCCTTGTCTCCTGGATTAGACCCCAAGTAGGAAACCAAGTTTCAACACTTCTCTCGTAACCCCGTGGGGCCTTGCCCAGAGCTGGGCCTACAGCAGGTGCTCCTGAGCCAAGTAAAGTGATTTTCAGTCCAATTTCTGGTGAAAGAAGAGGACCCCGAGAGAGTCTGGCTTGGAGGTCTGGATTAGGAAACCTCTTCAGAGAGGGTGTCAGCTGAGAAAAAGAAGTGGGGATGTTCTGGGAAGTTATTTGGAGTTTGCTTGACAATGAGTTTATTTTCTTTCTCTTGGTACCTTTTGTTTTCACTTGTCTGCATTTCCTGTGTCCTTCACTTCACTTCCGCTCACTCGTCCCACCTTCCAATAGCCTGCGCCACATTTTACTCACCCCTCTGTTATTATCATCAATAGTAATCACCTCTTGGGAATCACGGGTAGATCCCAAGGTCCTGTCTACCACGGAACCTTACACACGACTGTTTTCTCTTCTCCGCGCCTCTTGCAGAACTATCATGGGAGTACTGGTTTAGAGTTAGGAAGGATCTTAGGGTCCAACTCCCCCTCCCCGTTTTGCAGATGAGGCGACCGAGGCCCAAAGTGGTTAGGTGACTTGCCTAGGATCACACAGCTAGTCAGTGTCTGAGACAGATTTGAACCCAGGACTTGCTGACTCCAAGTCCAATGCCAAATCAATTAAACCTCACTTCCTTTCTAATGAAAGATTCACTTGCTCTATTGTCTTCCTGGAGGACCACTACCCAATGCAGGATCTCCTATCTTCTCTGCTCCCATTAGACCAAGAGCTCCTTGAGGGCAGGGCCTGTCTTTTGCCTCTTTTTGTATCCCCAGTGTTCAGCACAGTGCCTGGCACACAGTAGGTACCTAATAAATGTTTACTGATTGAGTGATCCTGCCCGAACACCAAATGCTAGTGTGTTGTTTTTTTTCCTTGTACTTTACGATTCCAGTCTAGTACCTTGTGGGTCATCACCAAATACTGGAGGCTTCATTTGTTTCCTTTATTAGACATGTCAGCACCCCAAAATGTTGGCTGAGCCTGGCTCTTCGTGTGAAATGTAAACACAGAGAGGCTCACATACATGTTCATGCACTAATGGGCACTAAGGCTCCTGAGAGAGGTAACAAGAAATAATAGCTAACAGTTACTATTATGATGTCTGTGTGCCAGGCACTGTGCTAAGAGCTTTATAATTAATTACTATCTTGTTTGATCCTCACAATCCCCTTGGGAGGTGGGCACTATGTTTACCCTCATTTTACAGATGAGGAAAATGAGGCAAACAGAGTTAAGTGACTTGCCCAAGGTCACACAGCTAATAGGTGTCTGAGGCCGGATTTGAATTCAGGTCTTCCAGACCCCAGGCCCGGGGCTCTATCTACTGTGACACCCACTGCACATACACAAGGCCTTACTTAAAACAAAACAACTTTCTCAAGGTAAATGGAAACAGATTCTACTCATGGATTTACAAGTTTTCCTCTTAGCAATTCTACATGCAGAGATGCTCCAAATTTTCCCCTCTAGACTGATCTGTCAATGGACCTGTGATGGCGTCTCCATGTGGCTCCTTCCTTGACCCAGCCATGCTTTCTCTTCCTCAAATTCTGGCTCATGTTTTTGCGTAAAGCCTCCAAAGAAGATTCACTCGAAGCCCAGAAGCCTTCTTCCTCCCCCAGCTCCTTAAATCTGAACATACATGCCTTGCTTTCTACTCCAAGTTTTCCGAGAACATCTACTACAGGCAGCTAGGTTGTACAGTGCCAGGCTTGGAGGTAGGGAGATCTGAGTTTAATCCAGCCTCAGATACTTATTAACAGTGTGACCCTGGGCAAGTCACGTAACTGCCGTCTGCCTCCGTTTCCTTGTCTGTTAAATAAGGTAATAATACCACCCCTCTCCCAGGGTTGTTGTGAGGATCCTTAGCACAGTGCCTGGCACATAGTGTTACATAAAATTATCATTATTGTTGCTATAGAGCTCTGCGCACAACAGGATGCTCGATATTTTTTTTCAATCTGGTAGATCTACATTCCCCCACCTTCACTAAAAAACAAAACCAAACCCAAAGGAAGAAAAGGTGGATTTGATTCCCAAGCTGGATGAATTCCAAAGGACTCTCCTAGTGCCAATGGATCCCCATTTCTCAATTGAGAAGAGGTCAAAAGAAGAAAACGATTCCCTGATGTTTCTGGAGCTTGAAAAAAGAACCAGGGGCACAAAAAGAATACAAGTGAAAGTAAAATACCAGGCGGTCGGCTTTCCTAGTCAACACGCATCCAGCTGTTACCTGGTCTTTAATGAATTTCCGGATGTTTCGGTGAGCGCGGGAACATTCGGTTAATAAACTGAGTACTGGAGTCAGGCCCTCCCGATAGCAGCTTCCCTAAAGGAGAACCAGGGAAAATGGGTTAGCTGGTTGATATGATTCCACAAAAGACACAGACACAGACACAGACACACACCCAAAAATCTGACTTTCGGTTTGAGTTTATGAGATCAGAGGGTGGCTTCTCTCTTCAAGAATGAAAAACTTAGAGAGGTAAAGATCAGCTGAGCTTATGGGGGAACATCGATGGGACTGAGGCATCATAAACTCCCCTGAGTCTGACAACTCAGATAAGCCATGGGGACCAGCCCGTCCAGCCTTTTCATTTGATGTGTGAGGCCCATGACTTGCAGCTGAGCACACAAGGTCACAGAACGGTCAGGGTTCAAACTTGAATTCTCTGACTCCAAATCGAGGCCTCTCTCCAAGGCACCACAGTCTCTTTCTCCTATAGTACTTTACCTTACTCCATTCCCATTCATCCACAGTGATTTCCATCCTTCCTCAGCACCTTTGCCCTATATTTTCCTACATCCCCTGTCTTGGCCAACTGGCTGCCTTGGTTACAACATGGCAGCTGTGAGGTCCATATTCGAGGCCCTGGAAGCTGTTTACTGTTTCACTCTTGGTCCGGCTGACTCCAGTCAAAGAGGAATGGAGGAGAGAGTCAGCCTGGGCAAGAACAAAGCAACACCCAACATGAGAGAAGATGGCAAGGCAGCAATCACCTCCACACAGGAAGCTACCAAAACAGGAGATTTTCTAGGATAACCCAACCAAGGGGAAATGGAGAGGAAATGGAGGAGAATTCATTTCCTTTAAGTTAACTCCCTCAAATTTTTTTAAAGTTTGTGCTTATTTTGAGGGGGAAAATAGTAAGAGCAATGACTGTACACACGTATATTGTACTTCACAGTTTAGAAGTTGCTTCAATCAACAGCTCCATGAGGTGGACAGTAATGGTATGATTATTTCCATTTTACAGACGAGTAAACTGAAGATCAAAAAAATTCAGCAATTTTACCCAGTATTCTCTAGATAGGAGGTTGAATTTACACTCAAACCCTAAGAGCAGAACCCTTTCTTTAAAAAAAAAAAATTTCCATTTTTTTTTTATAATAGTGACTTCTAGATATGGTACCAGCCTCCACCTGCACCATCCCTTGTAACACAAGAAAAATTATAACTGACAGACTGACAGAGTCCTGCAGCATCTGATGGTATATTCCATTTTCTGCCCCATGTCTGTCCCCCCCCACCTTCTAATGAGAGGAGGCTGAGTCCTGGGACCAATGATGGATATTTACCCTGAGTTTAGTTTCTTTAAATTTATGTCTCCTTTTAAATGATTATAGACACTGTGAATATAATTTCCGTCAAGTCAAACAAATATTCCCAGGTTTCTTATATTCACCCTTCTGGCTCCATAATATCTTACTTGTACACATGAGTTTCTTCATCTATTCCATTAACAATGGTCATCTACTGTGTTTCCGACTATTTGCTGCACAAAAAGTGCTGCTTTGAATATTCAGGTCAATACATTTCATTCTGTCTTTTATTTCCCTGCAGTATTGGCCCAATACTGGGATGATCTGGTCAGAGGTTATGAACAGCTGAGTCATTTTTCTTGTACAACTGCAAATGGCGTCCCTGAACTTTAGACCAAATTCACTTCTCCACCAACAGTGCATTATTAGGATTCCTGAATATCCAATATTGCTTCCATTGTGTATCTTTGCCAATTTGAATAGAGTGAGGTGAAAGCTCAGAGACATTTTCATTTTCATCTGATCATTACTGGGTGGCCATTTTCCTTTTCAAAAGTATTTCTCATGTGCTTTGACCACTTGTACTCAATTTGATAAACATTTATTAAGCATCTACTATGTGACAGGCACTGTGCTAAGTGCTGGGGACATAATAAGAGGCAAAGGATATTCCCTGTACTCTCAAGGAACTTACAATCTACTAAACACATCTACTGGAGAATGACTCTTAGTCTTATACTTGGAGTCAAGACTCTTACCTCTTGGATATCAGACTTTTATCAGGAATATTTGATGCAAAGTTCCCACCCACCCCCATCACCACCTTTTGATGATTTCTTTTATTAGTCTATAGTCACAAAAGTCTTTTAATTTTATGTAAATTGAAATGGTGTCTTTTGTCCTTTCGGGTTACCTGCTCCCTTTCTTTGGTCAAGAATTCCCCCTCTGGCCATAACTATGAAAGGAAACTCTTTTAATTTTATGATGTGACCTTTTATGCTTGGGCAGCACATCAGTCTGGAGATGACTAAAGCACGTGGTCTAAGAGCCTGCTCTAAACCTAATTTCTTCCCAAAAGCTCTGTCGTCTTCTAGGAGCTCTTCTCAGCTAAAGATAAAACCCCAGTAAGTGATGGTGTTAAGCTTATCAAACACTGTGCCCAAAATTCCTATTGTTTCTGTTTCTTACTTACCTAATCTGTGCCACTTCTCTGCTTTTTATTTTTAGGCAAACAGTTTTGATGGGCACCACGTTATAATTTATAACTTGAATTTGGGTAGTGCTATGCGTTCTTCATTTCTATTTCCATTCAGATTCTAGACCTTTCGTTACACCACATAAATTTCATCATTTGTCTAATTCTACAAAATATCTCTCCCCCTGCTCCCACCTTGGTGTTATTACTAGTATAGCAGTAAATCTAAAATTAACCTAGGCTGTATCATCATCTTTATGATACTGGCACCACCTACTTCAAACCTAGACTACTACAGTAGCTTGCGGGCTGGTCTCCTGGCCAAAAGTCTCCCCCCCCACTCCAGCTGTCAAAGTGATCTTCCTAAAGCACATGAGCATGTCTAACCATGTCACTCCTCCCATTCAAATCAACTCTAATGACTCCCTGTCATCTGCAGAATCAACGATAAAGTCCTCTGCTGGCAATCAGGGCCCTTCACAAGTTGGCCTCCTCCCATTTTTTCAGTCTTCTTACATTTAATTACCTCTTTGGCCCCCTCCACACTCCGATCCAGTGACACCTGCCTTCCCTGTCTCCTTGCTGTTCCTGAAACTAGACACACTTCATCTCCAGATGAAGTATTTTCAATGGCTGTCCTCCATACCTAGAATTCTCATAATTGTTCATTCACTCACTCTCTCCCCTCCCTCATTTCTGCTCCCTGACTTCCTTCAAGACTCAACAAAAATTCTACTTTCTACAATGAGTCTTTTCTGAATAATGCTGATGCCTCCCCTCTGTTGATCATTTCCAATTTATCTGGTTGATATCTTGTTTGTAGAGCATTGTTTTCAAATTGTCTCTCCCATTAGACTGGGCATGGACTGCCTTCTACCTTTCTTTGTATCTCTAATGCTTAGCACATAGTAGGAGCTTAATAAAGGTTTACTAACTGCCTGACCACCCACCTAACAAGTATCTCTCCAGTTATTGAAATCTTTATTTTTGCAACAAAAAGTCTTACAGTTATATTTGCATAAATCCTATGTGTTTTGCTATGTTAATTCCCAGAGGGCTTGCATATTTTGTATTTTTTTTAATCAAACTTGTCATTTCCTTCTGATTTTGTTAGTATTCTATAGAAATGCTGGCAGCCTTGTGGATGTTGTATCGGGCTACTTTACTAAAACTATTAATCCCCTCAATTAGTTTATTCGCTGATGCTTTCAGGTTTTTTAAGCAAATCATCATCTTGTTCACAAATTTTTCTCTTTTGGTCAATGTTTATGCTTTTAATTTCTTTTTCCTGTCATACTGCTACACACAGCATTTTAGAACTTTGTCCAGGTCCTATTAGAAGGGAAAGAGGGCAGCCTTGTATGTCCTTGTTTGTACACGGAAAGGTTCTAGGTTTGCTTTTTTCCTTCACTCACTGCAAATAATGCTCTCACTTCGTTCCATATATATGATTCTAATCATATCTAAATATGACTCTTCCATGCCCAGGCTTTTGTAAGTTTTTAACACAAATGAGTGTTGTATTTTGTTAAAAGGTTTTGTCTGTACCTACTTATATAATGATGAGGTTTGATTTATATGCATAATTGTTCTCATTTTCTTAATGCTAAACCACTCCTGCATTCCTGGCATAAATACAAAGCAGTCCTGGTGAATCATTTTTTGGATATCTTGCTGTTAGTTTCTTTGCTGGGTTTTAATTTAAAAAATTGTTGTATCCAAATTCATTAGTGAAATTGATCTAAAGTTCTCTTTCTCTGCTTAGCCTGTCCCTGGTTTGGGTATCTGGACCATATTTGTCTCATGAAAAGCATGTGCCTCCTTTCTCTAGTTTGGAGTGGTAGATATTAACTATCCTTTAGACATTTGAATTTAAACATTGAATTTAAGCATTGGAAGTCACACGGAAGATTCTTCTAGGACAGGTTTCTTTATTTCTCAGTTTATTCTTGTATAATTTCTTTTTCTAAAATTTCACTGGAGCCCTACATCCTTTTTTTTTTGTTTGTTAATTTGAGTACTTTATATCTTTATAGATAATCATGCACAGCTTTGAATTGTCAAGTTCTGTTGGTGAGATATTGATTTGAGTATAGATTTTTTTATAATTCTCTTTATTTTCTATAAGTTGGAAATTCATCTTGCTTTTTCTTTTGGTAATCTGATATTTCTATTACAACATGTTAACTAATGTTTCACTGATTTTGTTAGTCTTTTAAAGAAAAACACCTTTGAGTTTTGTCAATTTTATAACTATTTTATTTTCAATCATCTACAATTTTCAAGATTCTGTCTTTGGTATTTCTTTTAGAGAATTGTGAGTTTGTTTATTTTTCTACTTTTAAAAATGGCATTCTCAGTTTTTCTTTTGGGTTATTCGTTGAGCTAGTAGGTTCTTTATTTCTCTTTTCCTACTTTGTTAATATAAATTTTCAAAGATACAAATTTTCCTCTGAGTACTGCTTTAACTGCAATCTATGATGTTCAGCATGTTATCTCATTGCTATTATTCTCTCTAACATAAATATTTATTGTTTACATGATTTATTCTTTGGCTGGCTTATTATTCAGGATGTTTCAGTTTAGGCCAATACTTTATCCTGACATTTCCTTTACTGAACACTCTTTACTGAATTATGGTTGGTAGAGAACTTGCTTATATTAGTTCTGCCTTTTTGTATTTACTTATGATTTTATTATGCCCTAGCACATGATCAGTTTGTGTAAATGTAGTGTGGGATACAAATGACAAATTTTTTGCAAGAGTACTATGGGATACTAAGACATATGTATATTCTTTATTCCCATTAATAAATCACCAGAGGTCATTCAAATGTCTTTTTTCCAAAAATCTATACAGCTCTATTTTTCCCTCTGATTTATCTTTCTGTTGTGTTAATCCTGTTCTGAAGATCCCTTCTCCATTCTGGGTACCAGTTTCTTCCTCTTTAAAAATGAAGTTATTGGCCTAGTTCAACCAAGGTCTCTTCCAGCTCAAAAACTTAAGAGTTTTAAGATTCATTTCCTAAGCTTCTGGTGATTCAGATTCCTTAGTAAGCAGCTTATTTGGGAGCACCTCCCAAAGCTATCCCACCATTGGTATTACCTTGTCTATTCTCTTCTCCATAAAGTCAAGGAGAACACGAATGGCCTCCATGTTCATGCCATTGTACACCATGGTATTGTACTTCAAATTGGCTTCTTCTTCCCTTGTTTCATCTGGGCCTGTTTCAGCTTCTTGGGTCGGTTCATCCAGAGTTGTTGCCTCCTGGGCAATTTCGTCCTGGGCTAATGGGCTAATGAGGACATCTAAGCATGAGACCGGAACGTTGCTTAAAAGGTTGACTGCATTGCTGGAAAAAAAAGAATTTTAAAATGTTTTAAATATTTGTGAATAACACTTTAAAAAAAACCAGGGCACAATTAACGGTCTGTAAGTGACTTTTAAGGAGGCAAATTAAAAAACAAACAAACCACCTTTGAAAAGGTGCCATAATATTTGATAAGTTACACAAGAGAAAGAGAATAGAGAACCAACAAATAACCCAAAAGATAAATAAGGAGGGCAAAAGAGACTGAAGAACACATAATCAGATGGGTCATTTACTGAAAGGAGAAAATGGGAGTTGATGAGCTTTCATACGTACTTTTCAGTTTATTCTTTATGAGTAAAATGATTTTCTGAATGAATGAGCTTTGCTCTCTTTTCCTTCACCCGGTTTGTGAGAGAAGCTGATGTGGCTGCCTCTTTTCCCATTATCTCTCCTTCTGAGAGAACAGAGAAGTGAGCTTGGGCCATGCACCAGCAGGGGGAGCTCACACACAGTTTTTGAGTCACCACCGATGTGCTGTGAGTGATTCACTGGACAACAAATCCACTGCAAGGATGGTGCAAACTACTTTTAAATTTGGCCTGCTCTCCAATCACGGAGCATCCCTCCCACCAGAAAGGGAAGCCATTCTAGACGCTGCCTTAATCTGCAGGAACTTCAGAACTGGGAGAAAAAGAAGCCGGTGCTGAAATAAATCCCATTTCTGGCTTAGATGCTTCAGGCAGTATCCTCAAAGTCTTAAATCCTGATTAAAAATTGTCCTCTCCTCTCCCTCATCTTGATTTACAGCTCAAAAAACACAGTGGAGTTCTGGATGTGGTCCCAATTAAAGTGATCAGTGGTAATCTTAATTAAGATAACAGTAACTTTGCAGACCACCCCCCAAAAATGAACAACTTTGAAAAATGCTTGTCTTGCCCTTCGGAAACTTGATCTTTCCACTTCTCCAAGCAAGAGTTTTGTCTTTCTTTCATCATCAGAGAAGATTTCATTTCTTAGTGGGTGTATTTTATAATGAAGAAGAAAAATTCTAATTAATGCATCGGACAGAGAACCAGGGTGGGAAACAACACAAGGCGGTACGTGGGGGCCAGTAACCACCCCCTAATGAGCAAACATTTTGATTTGCCTGCTACAGACTTGCCTGATGAAAAGATCTTCTCACTATGGCTATTTATAAGGAAAGAAAACTACCAACAAGGAATGGATTTTTTAAAAATCGTTTTCTCACTCTTTAATTTTACAAGTGCCTCTTTCAAATAAATGTTTCTTTGAAATCTCTAATTTAAAATTCTTCTTTTTTCATTAGGAATTTCACAAACATTTCCATACACAAGAGGAAAAATAAAGGATCAGATGTAAAACTGTGAATCTCTATTATGTTTAGCTTGGTTTTTTAAGTATACAAAGTAAACAACACTGCTCAGCTGGTCTGTATCTTGTTCCAAATTTTCTTCTGCTCTTTTCTGTGAATTTTCTAAATATTTCATTGTTAGGTTTTGGTTTTTTTTTTTTAAACAGAACTATCACGGCTCCTTGTACTCCACTGATAAGTCTTCCCTCTCCCCAAAATCCTTCCCTTATAACAAATACGGATGGTTAAGTAGGACAAATTCAGAAACTGGCCACATCTGAAGATACATGTGGCTCATCCTCTACCTTTGGGTTACCACCTCTCTGCCAAGGGGTAAAATACTGCCCTACTGGCCTTTCCCACCTGGATTCAACAGGTAGCTGATGGGATTGAGCTTCATATCTCCAATGGAAATAAACAGAAGAAGCAAAAAATCCCCTTAAATCCTAGAACCAAAGACAAATCTACAACTGGCCCAGAAATTTCAGCATTTTGCTATTATCGCTTTTCTAGGTTACAGGGAGTGTGGCTAAGCTAAGATCCCAGAACTCCAACCAAGAACCAAAGATCTCTGAGAAATGGAAGACTTCTTCCTTGACATCATTTTAAAGGACTAGCTCCCTTTTTAAGTGATGTTAAGTAACCAGTTTCCAGGAACTGAACAATTGTCAGAAACCAAATCTGGCATTCGATTCAACAAATATTTGGTGTTTTTTTCAGCTTTTCAAGGAAAAGTCCCCCCGTTTGCTGGTTTCTTATTAAAGCACCGAGTTCCCAAACAACTACAAAATTAATTTTCTGGATCACTGTGTCCGAGCTATTCTTTTCAAGTCACGAAGTGTGGCTTTCTGATCTCGTCACTTCGCTGACGGTTTCATTTGTGGTCAGAGAGTGTAGGAAATTCTCCAGCTACCGGGAAGTCGGGAAGTTTCAGAGATGTACACAAAAGGTTTGGAATGTCTGCTCCAGGGGGGAGAAATCCTGTGTATCCCACTCTCCCTTTTCTGGCTGCGGAGATCATTAATCACCGGGACAGGACATCCTCCCCCTCAAGCTCCTGAGCCCCTCCCGCTAGGCAGATTCTAAAGCAGGGCCAATTTAGACAGAGAGGACTCTTTAGTGCCTGGGTTAAGCAAGCCCTTGTTTGCGGAGGGCCGGAGAATGGCCTTCTCATGCAGAGTCCTGGCTTTGGACACGGTTTACTAACAGGGCTGGTCATTTTAATGGGAGGATGAACATTGCAGTGAGAAACACAAGAAGGGGAAAGTAGTGATTCAGGCACTCTGTTTTCTCTGCTAATTCTCTACTGTTTGGGTGTATTCTTTTTAAAACTTGTGGTTAATATTTTCTTCATTCCCACCATCACCCACCCCTCCCCAGGGGGAGACCTCCTGGAGCTCTCAGAGGCTGCCTCTTCTGCCAGACTGTTGACATCTACAGCCCCCTGAAACATTTCCAGGCAGCAGGACCTGACTCATGACCAGACTCCTCCACTGAAGGTGACACACGGTGATTTTTACAGAGGATGCCCAGAAACACCAACCCCAGAATGCACTTGCAGCCTTTGCCCACCAAGAACGCCTCCCCCCGCCACCCCTTTCTAAATCAATACCATCCATCAAGTGCAAAAGCTGCTCTTGGAGCCCAGAGACATGGGCTGAAGTTCCAGACTCACCCTTTACTAGCTGGGTCACCTTGGATAAGTCACTTGTGGGAGCTTCAGTTTCCTCACTTAAAAAGACTCCCTAAATTCTAGTCGATCTGACAACTCTTCGTTGAGCACCCACTGTGTGCTAGAAGCTGAGATTATAAAATCTGCAGAAACCAAAGCCGTGGCCTTGCCCTCATGGAGTTTATAGTCCGGTGTGTGCGTGTGTGCACGTGCGCATCCATTATGAGAATCAAATGTCATGCATAAAATACTATTTCTATAAATATCAGTACTTATTGGGGTTAATGGAGGCACACTCACAAAAATTTATTAATATCTGACAAATCCCTCCTCCGAGGCCTCCGTAGGGACAGGGAGGCTTTTATGGGCAATGCCAAGACAGCCCACACATGGGCGGGTCTAACCTAGCTGGAAGGGCCCAGGCAGCAGCTGCATGCCTGTGGTTCAGGCACAGCCCACTCAGTCTAGAGAGGGTCCCCAACAGCTGGGTTCTAAGGGGGTTTCTGCCCACAGCTCCCAGGGACCTCCAGGCTGTCATCTCCATCGGTGGAGGAGTATCTACCCACAGACAGTAGAAGAATATTTGTATCTAAGGCCTAGCTTGAACCTCACCTATAGCAATTACTGTCTGTACCTTCTTTCACTGGGGACTTTGAATGGTTACGTCAATTTTAGATCCTTTCTTTTACAATTTTTAGTTTTCTTTTTTTAATTCTGAGTTTAATCAACACCAAAAAAGAATACTTATCTATACCTAAGTAGAACAGAAAAAGCAGCCTATATGTGACACCGTAAATTTCTATTATATAACCATACTCTTTAAAAATTAGTGTATTTCATAAATTCATCCTGTTACTTTCAAAGCCTGTTTTCTTCTGAATTTCCTTCAGTTTTCTTCTGGGAATTTAAAAAAATGTTTCAATGACATTCTCTCTTTTCTCTTCTTTTTTTTTGGGGGGGCAACCCTATCATCAGCTCCCCTTTTGTCCCCAAATTCATTTCCCAAAATGAGAAAGGCACAATCCTGTCACAAATAGGCAGGTACACAAATCTTGTATTGTCATTTAACTTCTGATCTATGTCTGGGGACTCCCCAAGAGACACGGTCCTGGAGGAAAGCAACTGCATCTTCTCCCTTCTTCTGTTATTGTAGCACTTGAGGGACATATGGGACACAAACTCAGATCCTCTGGGTTCCAGATCCAAGACTCCTTCTACAACACGCTGACCTTCTCTAGAAAGCAGTGATATCTCTAAATTTGAACTCTGCACGCACACACACACACACACACACACACACACACACACACACACACACGTGTCCACCCCAAACCCAAAGAAGAATTTCTCCCTAACCTCACCTATAACATCCTAGACATGTGGTCACCCAGCCTTGGCTGACGCCCTTCATCGAGGGGGAACCTACCATATTACAAGGCAGCCCCCGGTCCCCTTTGGGACACCTCTGATTAGTAGGAAGTTTCTCCTTGTATTGAGCCCACATCTGCTTCTCTGGAACTTACAGCACCAAAGAAAACAAGTCTACTCTCTCTTCTGTGTGTCAGCCCTTCAAATGTCTGAAGACAGTGAGTGACCCTGGGGTTGCCTCCACCCTGCCACCCAGAAGGCAAACATCCCCTTTGCCCTTAGCAGAACAGTATGAGACCTTTACCCATCCTAGTTCCCCTCCTCCAGAAGCTCTCTAGCTAACCAGTCTCCTGGTTAAAACATGGTGCCCAGAACTGAACACAAACATTCTCCCTACAATCTGACCAGAGCAGAAGACAGTGGGACTCTCACCTCCTTGAATTTCCCCCAAATGGAATCCTAATATTTTCATTCTATACCTCATAGGATTGTTTCAAGGGAAGTCTACTACCAAACCTGAAAATGCTATTTGTGGGTGGATGTTGTCATTACTATGACCATCATCCTTTCTAAAAGATTTCACCAAGACTTTTCTTCTAGCAAAGGGCTGCACATACTTGGACGGCAAGCCTGAGGCTCCAGCAGCCCCACGTGTCACAGTAATAATAACTCAGATATCACTTTCAGGTTTGCAAAGTGCTTTACATACGATCTGACTGATCTTCACAGCAACCCTGGGAGAGAGGTACTACTGTTGCCATTCAGTTGTTTTCAGTTGTGTCCGACTCTCTGTGACCACATCTGGAGCTCTCTTGGCAGGCAGAGATACTGGAGTGGTTTTGCCATTTCCTTCTCCAGCTCATTTGACAGATGAGGAAACTGAGGCAAACAGGGTAAAGCGACTTGCCCAGGGTTACCCAGGTAATAAGGGTCTGAGGCCAGATCCGAACTCAGATCTTCTCGACTCCATGCCTGGCACTCGATCTACTGTGCCACCTAGCTGCTCGGATACTATTATTATTCCTATATTACAGAAGAGGAAACTGAGACAAACAGGATGGAGTGATTTGCCCAAGGTCACACAGCTAGTAAGTGTCTGAGGCCAGATTTGAATTCAGGTCTTGCTGACTCCAAGTCCAGGCATCTACACCAGCCAGATCATGAATGGAAGTTTGGTAATTCAGAAGAAGGAATTCATTTTAATTTGCTTAACTCTCTGATGTTGATAAATTTCATGTATTCCATCAAAAAATTATGAGGAAAAATTCACAGAATATTAATATACTTCTAGTGGTGACCTGATCTTTTTAAAAGTATTCTTTAAACCACCAATGCTCAAACCCACTGGTAAATAATTCTTTTGCTTTAAAAAAGAAGAATTCTTAGGCTCATAGCAGTTCAGCTCTTCTGGATGACCATTTTGGAAGAAGCAAACAAACTCATCCTTCTCTACTTGGTGGTGGTCACCATGGTTACTAATCAAGGGGCCTGAGTGAAGCAGCTCTTTTCTGTCTTCCACTGGGCCACGGTAACGGTAATGACTTCTAGCCTGATGGTGACCTTGCGTTTATCACAAGGCAGAGGATTAACTCCTTGTTGTTTAGACATACTTAAAAAAAAAAAAAAGGCATGAGATCTAGACTCATCTGAGACCCCCACTCCCACCCGCCTGTGAGGCTACCCTCTCCAGCCGGAGCTCACCCACCTGTGAAGCTCCTCCGTTTTGTCTTCAGTTGGGCCCATGGTGAGTAAGCAGTGGCGCAGGACTGCAGCCATGACACGGAACTGGTGAGAGTCACTCTATGGCAAACACAAGACAAGAAGGAACAAAGACAAGTGTTTATTTGGAAGGCCTGAAGGAAGAGCCTGAAGGCAGCTGAACAGAAGGGAGCCATGTGGTCAACTTGTCTGCCCTTTGCCCTTAAATAATGCAGAAGGGGCCTTGATGGTACACCTGGAGAAACCAACAGTCTAGGTCCCTTTGCATTCAAGCCTGGTCATGAGCCAGCAGCCAACATGACCAACTCCAGGGAGGACAAAGACCTAGAAGCAGCTGGGACCCACCCCTCCTGCTCTAGCTTACGGATAATTCCCAGTGGACTACAGGTGGAGGTAGTGAGAGCCAGCAAGGGGGAAAAGGCAAGAAGATATATATTTGTTAACTGTCACATAGCTTAGAAGCATTTCAGGCAAACACAATAATCCTCCCCAAATATTGAAAGGGCTGTCTGGTGAGAAAGGAATCAGACTTGTTCTGCTTTGACCCAGAGGGCAGAGGTGGGAGGGAGGGGGGGGGTTGGTGGTGTGTGTGTGTGTGTGTGTGTGTGTGTGCACGCACGCGCATGTGCATGCATACTGGTCGGAGGACGATGTTGCAAAGAGGACTTAGGGATGATGTAAGGGGTAACTTCCTCATAATCAGAGCTAGCTAAAAGGGAAAGGGCTGCCTTGGGAGTTAGGAGGTTCCTTCTTTCTTCAAGTAAAGGCTTTCATTGGGGGGTGTTCACATTAAAGGGTAGACAATGTCTGAGCGCCCTTCCAACCCTGACATTTGGTGATTCAAGATCATTAATGACATGGGATGACTTGAGGCCTTCTGAGAGATGCTTCCATCATCATGCCACTCACTTCCAACTACTAAGAGCAGCAAGGAGGACTAGGCTAAATCATAAAAACGCATTGAAAATCCCCCAAACTCATTATGACCAATATCCTCAACCTACTTCGCTTTCCCCAAGCTGGAGGTCATGATATTTCTTGACCTCCAGCTTTGGGAGAAGCCAGAGTGAGTGAACTTAGCTCTTCTTCCTCGGTCTACCTGCTTTCTACAAGACACCAAAGGGCTCCCAAGTGCCCCAAATCTTGGTTTCAGGTTTGGAGAAGACCAGCTTTTGGCCATTCTTCTTCTTCATCTGTCAGAATACCACAGTTGCTTTATTGCTTTTCATCAAGGTACAGATACCTCCTCTGTTGCCTTATGGCTAAATGCTTTTAAATGGAGGCCATATTAGTAGCACCTGGTACAGACTGCGGATTGCAAAGATATGACGTTTTAGAGCTAGGAGGTACTGTCAAGGTCATCTGGGGAGAGAGATAAGGCCAGGAGAGGCAAAATATCTAGCCTTGGTCAATAGGCACTGAGAGACAGGGCAGGGACCCAGCTCTTCTGACTATACCAGGGATTCTTCTCCTATTTTTATGTCCTGGACCCCTTGAGCAATCTGGGGAAGCCTCTCAGAATCATGTTTTTAAATAAGTGAAGGAAATGCTAAATTTCAGTTAGAGGCCGGTGAAAATGAAGATGCTGCTTTTCCCTCTCCTCCAAGACCATGGACCCCTGCACTATATCAGATACTGGGAGGTTAGGGCAGGAACATAGAGGGGGAATAGAAGACAAAACTGACTGAACAGAAATGATCAGGGAGTTTCTTGCTATTATTATGTGCTTCTGAGGGCCTCAACCAAAACTAATAGTAATTGACTCATGATGTCAAGAATATGTGGAAATCCTTCTAAAACCCTTTGTCTACAGTTGCCTCTGACCCAGTGAACCCTCCGGGGTGGCCTGAAGCATTCTTAACCCCACAGTCTAGTGCCCTTTTACTTGATTTTGATGGGCCAATCAGGGAATACATCTCCCTTAAACCAGATGTCCCTTTACTCTTGGAAATTACCAGGAAAAAAGTGATCGCTCCCTGTCCCTTTGCCTGATTCTGTACATGTAAGCTGCTTGCACAAAAAAGCAATCTAGCTTTCCCTCACTTGGCAAAGTGGATCTGACATCTAATTTTTCCCTTCCCCACTCCCAGTCTCCGGTCTATTTTCAACATGGCAGAAATGTCCTCAAAGCACAAGGAGCTGCTCATGATGAGTTGATGACCACTTAACTCATCAAGCCTTCCCCTTGTCTGAAACAACTCTTGAAACCCCAGCTCCTCCTGAAGGCCTTCCCCAACCACTTTGTAAATCTGGTGATGATTCCCCAGGAAATCATAAGGCTCGTCACCTCACTCTCTGTCCACTCACTATTCCAGCAGCTGACGAATGGACTTATGCTACCCTTGTGTTAATGGAAGATGTTTAACAGAGCCCTGGTCACTGCAGTTTTAGACTGTACAGAAGAGGGTGGAGCTGTGCCCAAAGCACCAGGTATGGTGTCTAGTGGTGCATCATTGGCAACATCAGCTACTTGGTACCCAGGCGCCAGACCTATCCAGCCAACTCCCAGACACCGTCTACTAAAGCCTCTACAGATGCTGGATTTGAGCTGTTCTGCTTGGCCACAGAGGTCATGATTACGAGTGATTTTTTACATATTTGGAAGTTCTAGAGAAAGACACTTCAGCTTGATAAAGGGCAAAGTTCCTAATAATTCAAACTATCCAAGTACGGAATGGGCTGTCTCAAAACACAGTGAATTAATTCCCCTCACTGAAGGTCTTTGAGCCAATTGTCAGAGAAACATTAACAAAAAGTCTTTCTGTTCAGGCCCAGGTGACCTCTAAGATGCTGTGATTCTATGTTTGTGCACACAGGAAGACTAAGTTTTTCACAATGATGACGGTGGTAGTGACGACATATTGTTTATTAAAGATGACATGTCAAGGGGCGGAGCCAACATGGCAGCTGGAAAGCAGGGACTAGCGTAAGCTCCCCACCAAGTCCCTCCAAAAACCTATAAAAAAATGGCTCTGAACCAATTCTAGAACTGCAGAACCCACAAAGTGGCAGAGGGAAGCAGGGCTCGAGCCCAGGACAGACTGGATGGTCTCTGGGTAAGGTCTATCCCACACGGAGCTGGGAGCTGGGGGAGCAGAGCTGAGCAGAGCAGAGCCCAGCGTGGGTGGCATGGACCAAGGAGCCCAGGAGCCTGGCGGAGTGTGCCCTAGCACCCTGAATTAGTGAGCTGCAGCAGTTACCAGACCTCTCAACCCACAAACAGCAAAGACAACAGAGAAGGTTAGTGGGAAAAGCTGCTGGGGACTGAGTTTGCGGTTTGGCCACCACCCCAGGGGCAGCGGAGGTGGGGCAGCTTTAGAACTACAGCTGCAGTTGCTTCTGGCCCCAGGCCCACCTGATGGGAGGAATTAAGTGGCTGATCAGAGCAGGAGTGAAGAGCCTGCTGAAGATCTAAGTCCAGTCCGGGTAGGGGGTTCTTGGAGAAGGAGGAGTGCTGGTGAGGCAGCGCATCCACCCAAGCGTGGAACATAGAACTCTTT
>CM053623.1:243582226-243625583 GCA_028646595.1 Phalanger gymnotis
TTTTTTTTTCATGCAACTAGAAAATAAGATGCACAGGCAATGGGGCGTAGAGATTTATCTTGCCCTACAAGAAAGGAAGGGAAAGGGGGATGGGAGGGGAGCAGGGTGACGGAGGGGAGGGCTGACTGGGGAACGGGGAAACCAGAGTGTATGCCACCTTGGAGTGGGGGGGGGTGGAAATGGGGAGAAAATTTGTAATTCAAACTCCTGTGAAAATCAATGCTGAAAACTAAACATATTAAAAAAAATAAAAGAAAAAAAAGATGACATCTCACACTCACTTCCCAAATCACATCCAGAGCGCTGGTATCTCTCAGGCCAGAAGGGCACAGGGGAAAAAGTATTGAGTTAGGACTCAAGAGTCTCTAGACAAGGGTTGGAGAACGTGCGGCCTCGAGGCCACACATGGCCCTCCAGGTCCTCAAGTGCAGCCCCAAAGGGTACTTGAGGACCTAGAGGGCCACGTGTAGCTTTGAGGCCGCAGGTTCCCCACCCCTCCTCTAAATTTTTTTTTCCTCATTCATAAAATGGGAGGTTTACAAGCAGCATACCATGCATGGCATAATGAACAGTACACTTCATTTGGAGTCTAATGGGAATCTAAATCCTAGCTCTAATCTGTAATTCCTGTGAGACATTGGCCAAGTCCCCTCCCTCGTCTGAACTTTAGTTTCTTCACATGTAAGATGAGGAGCCCGCCTACCTTAGTCGGGAAAAACATTAACTGAGTTGGCAAACTTTCAAACATTGCATGACCAAACTTTTTGGATTAAGCAAGATTTCCATGTGGCAGATATTTACATTTATCTTCTCCACCTTTTTGTTTTCCACTTCCTGTGGAAAGCCATCCCTTTGAAAGATCCAAGATCATTTTATTTATTATTGAAATGCAGCTACCCATTCAACAGCACAAAGTTAAATTAGACAAAGCACTGAGATGAAGAAGAAGAAAATGTCCAAATAAAACTTGGTCAGAAATATGTGTTTCTGAAGTTCCCACCACCAAGAGCCTTAAGAACCTGTATTTCATGTTGTTGTCCTACTATCTGTACCAATAATATCTCATTTCAAATATGAATAATATACCAGAGAGAAGCCAGCCATTTCAACACAGGAAAGAGTACATACGCTCACATAATGTCCTTGGAGTCAGTGAGTAGAAGGCTGAAAGCCCCCAAACAGGGAACAATCCCAGAATTGGGGGGATAAGTTTAGAAAAAATGTTGTCCTCTGAAGCTAGGATGAGTCAACATAAATTTAAAGCTATCAGCAAACTGATTATTCGTTAACATCATTGGGGTGGGGGTGGTCCTAGAGAACCTCCCTAGTGAAATTTATGAAACTGCCCTCATCTTCTGGATTTGGCCATTCATTCCTAAACATCTTCCTTGGATCACAGTCCTCGCCTCTCATATCTCGCCCAAATCCCAGCCTTAAACCTCTTAGATATTTGTGGTTGGTCCTTTGTTTCTCTTTGTGCTCTGGAGTTGGTGGTTAGCTTGGAAAACTTGTTTGGTTCCTGTGTTTTCCCAATTTTAATTATCATCTTCCAGGTACATTCATCTCTTGGGAGGCCCTGCAGGTCAGGATGCATGATAGGTAAAGAACAAAGATACTTCTGAGTCATCAACGTGAAGAGTTAAAGGAGGAAGGGACAGATAGCACCAGGCGAGGCGGTTCTCCTAGAAATGACTGAGACCTCCCACCAGAGGAACAAAGCCATCTTCCTGCTATGATACTCACGGGAAAAATGGTCAAATCCTTAGGGTATGTTTACTAGGGAAGGGAACCTCCCAACTTAGATTCACTCGTGGGCAGAAGCTAGAAACTCAATCCCTAAACCAAGAACCAGAATGAGCACATCAACCCAGCACAGAACTGAACCACCATTTTGTTTCTTTGTGGAGCTAGAAGCCAGACAGTGGAAATCAAACTAACAAACACCTGATCAAGTCAGTCCAAACTGGAGCCAAATCTTTATTTCTTTCACCTAAAATGGAATAAAATGTAGCCACAGACATTAGGAAAGGACTGGATTTTGAGTTGGAAGAACACAGATGGAATTCCAGCTCTGATACTTAGCAGATATATTACCTGTACCTTGGGTGGATCAGCTCACCTTAACCCTTTGGGGCCTCCACTTAGCCCTCTGTAAAATGAGGGCTGTGGCCTAGACCTTAGACCATCTCTTAGGCCCCTTCCAGCTCTAAATCTTATGAACCTATAATCAGACTGAACTATAGAGGGCAGGCAGGTGAAAGAAAAGTAAGATGACCATCCCACTGACCACTCTCGTCCTTTCTCCTCCCAGACACACTCTCCTCACTGGATTTCCACAACCTTGGTCTCTCCTGGTTCTCCTCCTAACTGCCCAGCTATTCCTTCTTCATTTCTTTCGCTGGATCACCACACCTATCCCATCTCTATGCATGAGTGTACCCCAGGGCTCTCCAAATGATCATCAGCTTTCATGAGTTCAACTATCACCTCCCTGCGGATGCCTCCCAGATCTCCATTTTCTGCCCCAATCTTCCTCCTGAAATCCAGGCTCTCATCACCAATCCCCTGTCAGACTTCTCAAAACAGATGTCTTATTCTCATTTAAATGCAACACGACCAAAACAGAATTCAATATCTTGACTTCCAGATCCACCCCTCTTCCCAATCTTCAATACACTGTCCTAGCTTCCCAAAGCTATGGATAACAGATGCCTCACTCTCTTTTGGTGCTCTCACCTCCCATGATGACCTGCCACTCAAACATTCTCAAAGCTTTGATAAGCAGCATGGTAATGTCAAAACAATGGGGGAGGGGGGAGGAAAGAAGGGGTGGGGAGGAGAGAGACAGACAGAGACAGAGAGAGAGAAAGATAGAGACAGAGAACACGACAGAGACAGACAGGGAGAGAACAGTAAGTCCTCTCCTGGCATTACTATCTTTGTCCCCTCTTACATTGCCAAAGTAGAGATGGGTCATCCATCTAGCACATTTTATAACTTTAAGAAAATTAAAGGGTTTTATCCTCTCTCCCATGAGATTCTCTTTAGCCAGAACAAATAGCTATTTTTTACACAATCACATTCTTCTTCAGCCCTTAAGTTTCCATCAATAGCTTTCTTATTTAAGATTGCTATGAGGTAGATACTGGTGCTGATAAACTGAAGGAAAAAACCTTCTGTTAATCTGACAATCAATCAAGAGATCTGATCCAGGTAGAGGGGAAGAGAGCTCAGGCATTAAATTTCTCTGTGCTGTGATTATGACTACTTTTGTGGAGTCTTCTGATATACAGCATCCCTGAGACACTGAATGAAATAAATGATTAATCTGCAGAATAACAAGGAGGTTAAGTGTGATAATAAAGTTGGTTCCCAAAACTGAAATAACTAGGACTGTGCTCTAAGATGGGAGGGGATCCGAAGAAAATGATATATATGTGAAGGACTTAGATCCTTAATATTGTTAAATCTGAAGACTAGTAAGCCTCAATTGTCTACCCTAAAAAAGGTATAATGACATGAAAAATTTAAAAATAATTTATATTTGGATTGAGAATACACTTTATATACAATAACAGCTAACACAGATTTGATCATGTGTTTGTGTATACAGAGAGAGAGAGAGAGAGAGAGAGAGAGAGAGAGAGAGAGAGAGAGAGAGAGAGAGAAGGAAAAAGAGGAGAGAGCTCATTGGACTAGCTGCTTCCCTTTCCAATCCATCCTTTACAAGGCTACAAGATCTTTCTCATGCACAGATCTGATCACTCCCACAACCTCTTACAAGTTTCCCTTCTGACCAAATAATAAAGTCTGGCATTTCAGACCTTCCATGATCTGGTTCCAACCAGCCTTTTCCCATACCAGTCCCTCTATGTGCTCCATTCTCCAGCCAAATTCAACCATTTGCTGCTCCCCAAAATGTGTTCCACACTTCTCCTTGCCTTTGTGGCCCGTGATGCTGGTTTTCAGAATATACCCCACACCCCCATCTTTTGAATTCCTTCCTATCCATACCTAAAAGCCCAACCTAAATGTCACCTCATTCCCCCCCAGGTAAGAATGACCTTTCCATCCCAGACCTCACAAGGCTGGCAATTCACATGAACTTATTTCGTATCCTGGTCATTTATATTCATATTATATTCCCCCTCTAGGAAAACTTTGTCCCTAATACCACGCAAATTGTAGGTCCCTAGTAAATGTTTTTTCAAATACTGATATCTCAATCACCAGAAGGATGTCAATACAGGGAGACCCCTCTCAATCTCAGCAAGACAAAGAAAGGTCACTAAAGCTAGAAGATTCCAACCAACTGGAAGACTTGACCTGGTCAGTAAGATCAACTGTCTCCCCCATCTCCTTTATATTGAAAGATCAGTGTGTTCATTCACCTTAGCTCAGAAACAGTCCCCATCCCCAACAAATTACAACTAATAATGGCTAACATTTCCATAGTACGCACCTTAAGGTTTGCAATGCGCTGTCTCACTGGATCCTCGTAGCAGCCCTGGGAAGTAGGTGCTCTTATTACCACCCCCATTTTACGGATGAGGAAACTGAGGCTGAGAGGCTAAAGGATTTGCCTAGGGTGACAGAACAGGGAAATGTCTGAAGCAGCATTGGAACTCAGGGCTTCCTAGCTCAAGGTCCTGCATGCTATCCTCTCCCCTACTAGGGGATGAAGTGGAATGCCAGGATGCTGGAAAAAGTAAACAAGTCTGGAGGCTGAATTAAAAGCCAGAGAGCCTTGGACTCAGCAGAAGCCTAGATCTGAACCCTGACTTCCACCTTTACAAGCTGCATCACAAGCAGACTGAACTTTCTGAATCTTGGATTCTTCATGGACAAAGTAGGTGTAATGATGACCATAGTGCCCACATCATGGGGGTGTGCTAAGGATCAGACCAAGAGCACACTGCAACCGTGAGGTTGCAACCCTCCAAATGCCAGCCTAGCTCCTCACTCTGCCCAGAGGCCAGCTTTCAAGCTATTCTTGGTAGGCCATGGCCAGGCTCCCCTGGAACCCCAGGCACCAGCGTGCCTTTTGTGAGCTCCTCTTACATTGGCGTGACTCACATTCAGGCAGCACTGGACAGTTCACCAAATGATGCTACCTTTACCTTTCTGGGCTTCGGCTTCTCCAGCTGGAAAACAAGGAAGTGAGACTGCAAAGTCCCGGGTGCTCTAAGCCTGACCTGTTGCAAGGGTAGCAGTGGCAATAGTAACTCATGGAATCTCCCCTATGGGAATGAAATGAAAGCTGGGTCTGCAGCCCCACAAATACACACCATCCTTGGCTATCTGGTCTAGAAAGAAGTCTTGGCCAGACCCACTGTACTCCCTCCCTGACCTACCAGAGGTAGCTGACCTCTCCCAGATTCTTAGGAATTTAGTGAACCAGCCACAGCCCATCTCCCAAATCTAACCTAAGAAAGGTCAAAGGAGACCAAACCCTTTCAAACCAAATCCCCAAGCTCTCTGCGAGATCGACTACCCAACCAGCTATTTCTGGGGCACCAATGTGCCCAGGACTGTGTTAGATCATACTCAGCTGATCGTACTGTGGAGACGGAAAGTTTAAGCATGCCGGAAAAAATTATATGGGCTGTAGGACATAAACAATGCAAACTGGCACTGGAAAGCAACAAACAAAGGAGAAGTGATAAAAAAAAAATTAAACACCTGATGAGGAAGGCCTCTATTTATGGTCATTAGAGCTACCATGAGAATGTCTCATCTTCTTCCATAAATGAAATTATAAAGGGTCCTCCTAACTGGGGTAGTTTTAAGTTGTTCAAAGGGCAGCTATCTCATGTGGTAATGTAGCCTGGGAGGTCAGACATTCCCCAAAGAGTAAGAAGGGCACTGCCAGCTGAGGGTAAAGGGCTGCCTGGAGATTTTCCACAGTCTCACTGGACTGGGGAAGAAACATGCCAAGGAAATTACTGGCAACAGCAGTTCCCTTGACCCACTGTCTACACAAAGAGTGCATGAATGGCAAAGTAAGAAGCCGCCAGCCAGAGTGATGTGCCCTGAGGCCACTATGGTAGCTGTGAAGGCAAAGCGGGGACCCTGAACTGTTGGCCAATGGAGCTCAGAGGGTACTACTCATGGGGCTGGCACCAATCATGATCAGTGGGAGGTCATTTCTCATAAAGGTCAAAGAAACAGATGGGAAGGCATAGGATTCCAAGCTGGTCCTACTGGAGGATCATCAGGATGATCAGCTTGACACAGAAAATGATGGCCAAGAGGAGCCCCTTCATGTTCTGGTACTACAGGAAGACAAGACTCCCAGAAAGAGAAATACCAAATCCACCATCTGCTGGAAATGGCTTAGGGCAGCTGGAACTGGTGAAGCAGGCAAACCACAAGGATCCATGAAATGGCCTGAAGATAGGAACGGTCTCATCATGCACCAGCACCAACCATATCATAACTAAATGGGAAAGACCTCACCAGCTATCAGAAGGGGCTTTGGACTACTGAGTGCCGACAGTCAACAGACACTCAGCTCCAAGTCATACAACAGTGCTCTGTTGACTATTGCAGGCCAGTTATACAAATTATCTACACTCCTTAGCATAGATTAAATAAGGTTAGAGATGAAATGGAAGAGATACTACAATTTGAAAGAGGAAAAGTTGAAGAACTTTGGCTCACTGAAACTCTTTATTCAATGCAGTCACTAAAAAAAAAAAAAAAAGAAAGTCTTAAATGATTTTGAAAAAGAGAAAGGGATACTTAGAATGGAATTCCCAAACATCCTTTTGGAGTTTGACAACATGAACCCAAATAGAAGATAAATTATGCTGAAATGAAATAATTTTAAAAAGTTCCTGCCTAAGAAAAGTTCACTACACTTAGACCATCCCCCTGGCATGCTATTACTGGGTATATCTACCTTTTCCTTTTCCTCCAACCAGAACCTAGTGTTCTAGCTTCTGCCCAGGGGCCTTGAACACCTAGCTGGTGAGAGTTCACTGCATCTCGGCATCTTCAGACCCACTACAATGCATTCTGGCCATCTCCCTGTTGGACTACCATGCACAAACCACTCCCCATTCCCCATTTAAAACATACCACCAACAAGATAATGTCAAGGAGAACTAATATAAAATGTATTTTTGAGGGAGATAGTTTAAAGGCAAGGTGGCTCAGACTAGCCTTAATCTATTAGCATCTCTCCTAAATAGGACTTAGTAAGGCTTCCAAATGGAAGGAACTGAGCCAGAAGATTTTATTAATCATGTTTTGTAAAGAGATGACATCAGACTATGTGGCTCCACCAAAAACAGATTAAACAACACTTCTGTCTCCTGAAATCTGTCTCTAATGATATTAAAATGTCATTTGGACTTGATAAGTGTAAAAATTCTGAACTTATACCAGGGAAAGATAAGAGACTCAAGGCTTGAATCTGGAGGCCACAGTGAACCAATGGATGAAGGTGATACCTACAAATACCTTGGGTCTTTTTCAGGCAAAATACATCAAGATTAAAGCTATCAAGAAGACTATGGCTGAATATGTTAGAAGTCTTACCAGCATCCTGAAATCAAAGTCGAATGAGATGAACACACTCACATCTATGTTATATCAGTCAATGTATATCTCTGGAATTTTATGATGGACCTGGAATATATCACAGCATCACCCTAAGGCACAAGCTTAATATTTCTACTTCTAAAAAAGGAGGAAAGTGATTAAAAGGCATTCATGGAGTAAGAGGAGCTCTTTGTGTTCCAGTACCAAGAGAAGAAAAGACACACAGAACAAATCAGAAATACCAAATATACAACCTGCAGGAAATTCTTTTGAGCAGAGTAAAATCCCACAATTATGAGATTAAAAAAAAACCAGAAATACTTTTGGAACAAGCATGTACCGCTTCAGCAGGCAACAATAAAGGATGATAACAGGTACACAGCATTGGGTTTGTCAAACGTAACTGAAAGTGGCTTACCTCTCGATACAACCTATGAAACCACTGAGATCCAAGACTGGAATTAAAAAGCCCGTGAGTGACATCTGCACAAACTCAGACAAAGAAACATTGAACAAATGGCTGAATCAGGCGGGTTTGATGATGGAAACAGAGAGGGTTATGACAGCAATTTAGTACCAGGTCACTGCCATGACATCCTGCAGAAGTGTTAACTTCAAGGAGCCTAGACTCCATGATCAATTTTAAAAAAGTATTCTGAACTCAACCAACAACTCCATATACATAGCAGGAGAAAAAAAGGGTATTGTACATGAAATCACAAATTTCCACCCAATGCAAGCTTAATTAATGTAAATTATGCAAGGAAAGGGTGGAAACTGACACACGACTGTAGACTAAAAAATTTAGGACCTACTGAATACACGAGAAGAGTTGGCCTGGTAGGTAGAATTATACATCAGAAGCTCACTATATTATTTCATGGACTGACAGATAAAAAAAATCCCCATTTTACAGACTCAGTCCTCAAAATATCAGCTGGAGATATCAATAAAACAATAAACCAACCAATAAACTGTGTTGGAATCAAACCATAATCACAGACCAAACTCTTGTCCAAAATCAGTTGGACATAACATTGATTCATAAAAATGTAACAACAATGTTTTTGAATAGACAATACCATCTTAAATATCCATAATTTCCAAGTTTTAGGGGACAAAAGTTATTAAAATATAGAAACCTGGCAAAAGAGATCAAAACCATGTGGGCTTAGCCTAAGGTCTGTCTGAACCCTATGATCCTGTTGGTTACTGGGGTTGTAGAGAAGCAAGCCTAGAGAAGATGGGTGTTGACCCCAACAAGAGCCCAGTCTTCTGAATGAAGCCCTTCCTGACCTCTAGCTGCCAGTTCCCTCCCTCTCAAACCACTCTGGGTTTAACTACCTCCTACATATTGGTATTTAATCACTTTATACTTACACCATATCTATTTATATAAGTGCTTGTCTCCCCCATTAAAATGGAAGCTTCTTGTGAACAAGGACCATTTTGTTCTTTGACCTTCTATCCTCAGGGCCAAGCATAGAGCAGAGATGTACAACAGTCGTCTTTGTAGCAGCATGAGAGGCAGTGTGATGCGGTGGAAAGAGTTGGCCTCCAGGAAGACGTGGGTTCAAGAACCACCTTTGACACATTCTGGGTGTGTGGCCCTGGACAAACTGTGCTCTACGTTTCAGAGAAGGGGCCAGTCCGCACTGGGAGAGTCCATGCAATCCCAGGGCTGGTTCAACCCCTATACCTTGATCGGGTTCTCAATTCTGCTCTTGGTTGTGGGCCACACAGGCCTGAGGGTGTCTCTAGGATGCACCTGCATGACTTTTGGCAAACCACAAGGGCCTTCCTGCTTTGCATGCCAAGCTAAAACACCAAGCTTATGACAACAGTCCCACAGGGAACCATGCAGCTGCAAAGATAACTAACCAACAACAACAACAACAACAACAGATTCCCAAATCAACGATGCAGAAGGAACATAACTGCAGAAAGTCCCCAATACACATGGACACTTAATACTACCAATCTTTCTCAATATCTGCTTTCAAAGTGTAAACAGAAGGTGTGGGCTTCCCTGACCATCCTTCTGGCTACAGCCAGGCTTAGCTCACTGCACCACGGCCATCCCCAACAGCTGCGGGGATACACCTTCAAATGTGTGACTGCAAAATGCAAACCTATTTGGGTTCAAAATCCAGTTATTTACATACTTAGATGTTCCTGCGCTGAGCTGATCCTTTCCAAAGCAGCCTATTGGTAGAAGAGGATCTTTAATAATGGGCAGGGACAATACAGAGGAATGAATGAGCAGAATTCCTAAACTCTGTATGAGAAGAGCTAATATGTTATTGGGGATAAAATAACTCATGTTATTTAGGCCAAGATTCAAAGGGCCTGGCTCTGGGGAGAAGGAGGGGTGGAGAGGGTTTAAGAAATGACTGTGAGTGAAGTGACTGAGAGAAAGACGAGGAAAAATCCCATAACCACAGGGGAAAATAATGAAATCATTTATGAGAAGCAGAGCTGATCACTTTACATTTCCTACTTTCTAGTAATCACATCCAGTGTCTGGCACACTGTGGAACTTTGATTCTGAAATGTCAGCCCTGGGGTGCCTTGGGTTGTCGGGATCTGGGAACATAAGAATAGTTCCTTGGCCCAGGAAAGAAAGGGCAAGTTAGCGGCTAAACACCAGAGTGGACTATGAAGCAGATCCAAGTGGTCAGCCAGTTTCTGTTTAACCTGAAAGACAACCAACCAAACAAGGTTACAACATGGAGAAACTGGTATAACACATGAAATGTACAATCCATGTCACTCTTCTGGAGATAAAAATCATAGTCTGGAGACAGCGATCTCAAAAGTCCTAGAGTCTAACTCAAAAACTAAGAATCCTTCTCTTCCTTTAGGATGCAGTCAGGTACACTCTTCTACACAACCCCCCCACCCCAACTGCTGGTGAGCCCCCTCCCCAGCAAGCTTGTATTTAGCTACACTGTCTATATCTGTACTCATTCACTTGATACTGGTGTTGTGTATATGTGTGTGTCTGTGTGTGTGTGTGTGTGTATGTGTATATGTATATGTATACCTATATGTATATATATGGAGAGAGATGTACTTGTCTCCCCCATTAAAATATAAGTCCTATATATTTGTATGTGTACATGCACGTTTGTATAATATATATAAATACATATATATTTATATTTATTTTATATATCTATGTATAATGTAACATATAAATATATATAAACGAGTAGGACCTTTCATTATTCTTGTATCCTCAGAACCTAGCACAGAGCCCCGCACACAGTAGGGGCTTAATAAATGCTTGCTGGTTAGTTGATTGAGCATGCTCCCCCATGTCTTCTCTTTTTAAGGCTAAGCGTACCCCATTCCTCCAGCCCACCCCACATGGTAGGCCCAGTTCTCCGCCCACCTGGTCAAGCTCCTATGTATGGCTCACCTATAGTTGGTGGGTTCTCTTCCTCCAAACTCACAGATGCTCTGGCTTTTTTGTTTCTGAAGATAACATACCCTCATCACTTCATAACTGAATCCTCAGTTTGGGGGGATTTTCAGTCCATACTTTAACCACTTTCAAAAGATGCATGAGACAAACCATATTTAAAGGGGGAAAAAAAGCATGCTGATGGTAACATGATAAAACAAGCTACATTGTGCACCTTATAAAATGGTCAGTGGCCTCTTCGGAGCACCCATGTGGTAAGCTAGGCTTTATTGATGGAGACACTAATACTCGCCAAAGTTGGGAAGCTGACTCTGGCCCAAGGAGCTCGCTGTTCCCCTGAGCCTGAGCTGCAACTGCCCAATCACCACCCCTTCCTCCCAGCAGTCTCAGTGGTCTGGCAGGCCTACCTCACTGTGGACATTCCAGCTGTCAACCGTGACATTGAAGAGGGCCTTGAGGGCCTCGATGGCACAATCCGTCTCCTGTGGTGATAGGGGCGGCCCGTTGTGGTCGATGGCTGCCTCGTACTCATCAGTCCACTTGATGCTGAAGGCGCTCTCCAGGGCCTGGGTGAGCAGGGGCAGGCCCTGGAGCTCATACCGGAGCTGGGACCTGATGTCAGTATGCAGGAGGGACAGGAGGAAGAGGAGGCGTAGATCGAAACACTTAATGTCGCTGATGACCTGTTGGTCCTTACACTTCCGCAGCAAGTTACACAGCATGGCGGCCAGATTGAGTTCCAGGCTGAGCTTTTGGGCCATCTGGCTGTTGAACACTATGTTACACAGGCATTTCAGTGATTCCACAATGACCGGGAAATCCGCCACCTCCTCCAGAGATGCCTCGGAGTCGTCCAGCTTGGCGAGCCGCATCAAGATCTGCATGTTCTCCTTGGTGGTGACTGGAACGAGAACCTTTTTGTCTCTCGAAAGGATGCGGAGGGCTTCCAGACAGGTAACTTGGCATGATGTCGTGATGTCTTTCTCCAGGACCTTAAATATCCCTTCACATAGTTTCTGAAAAAAAAAAGTAAGAGGAAACAAAAACAAAACCAGAATTTCAGACAAAGGATTTTAAGATATAATTCTAACCTGCCGAAGTTAACATCCACAGCTAAGGGCTTGTATTGTCAAAGGCCCCTGGTCACAAACTTGCTTTCAATTTATTTCAGACTCATTTCTCTTGATTTTAACCCAAGAAAGAAAATTATACATAGGACAGAGTTCCCTGTTTTTCTCCCAAACCTCACCAGGAAAGATGCACATCTCTTTAGTGATAAATCAAGAATTTCTCTACACAGACCTCCCTTGTGGAACCAACCAAAGTCTCTTCACAATAAAGCCTTTACTACATTATAACCAATGCCAACCTTATCACCTGGAGACAGTTTCCTATAACCAGAGGTGAAAGGGACCTTAGAAATCATCAAAGTCAACCTCCTCTTTTTACAGAGAAGGAAACTGAAACACATGGAGATGACTGAAGTGAAGCATCACATGGGGGATTCTCATTGCAGAGTCAGTGTTCAACATGTTAGAAGAGGAAGCAAGATTATCCTTGGCCACCTAAACTTACATACATATAAGTTTTATATATAACTTACATACATATAAGTTTTATATATATATAGGTTATATATAGGAAGCCCTCAGCACTGGAGCCCAAAACCCTCATTCTTACAAAGGAGAAATCCAGGGCTCACAATGTAACACAGAGAGTGAGGAGCTCTGACATCGGGGGCATTTGTTTAAAACTCTGTAGTCTACTTTTCTATTATCTATATTTTCAAATGAAACTTGGGAGCCCTTTTCTCTCTCTGCTATAGTAGAAAACCATCACCTTTGAAAAGATATGTTCAGTACTGTTTATTATTGAACAGGTTTATGTAAGTGAAAATGAAACTCCATATACTTAACAGCATATCTATTATCGTTTTTCTCCAAATTAAAAAAAAAATTGCAGGTGCTGCGTCCTTTTTCCGCTTTTCACTGCCAGAGCCCCCAAAGAAAGGAAGACCAGACCAAGTGGCAAAGGCAGGAAGCCTAACAGATGGCAGAACTCTTGGACAGAATGAAGATACCAGGAGGAGATCAGAGAATCTTCATGACACCCACAAAAGTGACGGTCAAAGGCCAGCCCAATCTCAGAGCTCTTACTCAGGAGGTTACCCAGCAACCAAAGATGGGAGAAAGGACTGTCTACCAGCAGCTGCTAACACTGTTCTGACTTTAACACACAATCTCATAAAACGTTATCAAAGTATTCAACTTCAGAAGCCTGGGTTGGGATCTTCCAGGGATGAATTACAAGTGAGGGAAAAAATTCAACGGAAGAAACTTTTCCAAAAAAAAGTTTCATTTTCATCCTAATGTCCATAGCTGAGGCTCTGTACCTTTCAGTAGCAAAGAACTACTCTGCTGGCCACCTGGAGTCTCACCATAAGTTAGGACCAGTGAACACTGACAATCCATCATGGAGGAGGTCCATTTGGAGGTGGGAGTAGGGAAGGAAAAGGGAATGAGAAGTTCCTACTTGGGAGGGAGTGGTTTCTGGCCACCCTGTTTTCCTGAAGCCTAAACATCATCATCACCATCACCACCACCACCACCACCACCACCACCATCATCATCATCATCATCATCACAACAGCTAACACTTGTATAGCATTTACTATGTAGCAGGCACTGTGCTAAGCACTTTACAAATATTGTCTCATTTGCTCCTCACAGAAAAATGCTATTATCCTCCTCAATTTACAGATAAGGAAACTGAGGCAAACAGAGGCTAAGTGACTTGCCCAGCATCACACAACTATTATGTGTCTGAGGTTGAATTTGAACTCAGGTCTTCCTATCTCCAGGTCTAGGGCTTTATCTAAGGAAGACTTGAATTCAACCTCTGACTGCCTCAGTTTCCTAAGGTTTGTAAAGCATTTTATTTATGTTAGCTCAATCAAACCTCAAAATAACTTTGTGAGGTAGGTGCTATAATTATCATCCCCATTTCACAGGTGAAGAAACTGAGGAGAACAGGTTGGGAGACTTGTCCAGGGTCATACAGCTAGAGTGTCGGAGGCCTAGGCCTCTAGCACTACTCCATTGGGGGGTGGTTCAGGGCTCATCCCCATGAGACAAAAGACAATGTAGAATCCAGAGACAAATTGTGTGGCCAACCTAATAATAAGTATGTACTCCAGGAGTGCAGAATGGGAATGGAGGGATGAGGAGGACTGGGATTGGGAAGGGAAGGGGCCAGGGAGATGAAGAAAGGCAGGCATTTCAGGCAGAGAGAACCAGAGAAAAAGCTGAGGGCAGAGGAGGCCGTTGCCCAAGGATTTCTGTGCTCATTTGCATGATAATCAACTTGGACCAGCTCTGGTCACTCAGAGTTGTGAGCATTCTGTCTACACCTGCAGCATACCAATTTGGCCTAGGCACTCTGGCAACCTCCTATTTGCTTCCAGTTTCTTAGTGACAAGTGTCAGAAAGTTGAAGGGTTAGGCAGAAATCGTTGGGCATCCAACAAAACCTGAGCTGGAGAAGGAATCGCCAAATCTTTCTGGCCTCAAAGATCACCAGCCAGATCACAATCAACAATCAACCACAGAGACTGCCTCTGGTCAAGTGGAAAGAGCAGGGGTTAGACGCAAAAGACCTGGGTTTAGCTCCTGGCCTTGCCACTTGCTCTATGACCCTGGATAAATCACTTGACTTTTCTGCACCTGCTGGTCTATAAAATGAACACAATGATGCCTGTACAACCACTTGTGGAAGGCTGTGAGAATCATAAGAGATAATATAAAGCCCTAAGGGAATCATTAGCATAGCCCTTTGACTCTCTTCCCAGTGTGCTCACAGAAAGGAAGCTTGAATAACCTAAATAAAACATGACAAGGAAGAAGGCAACCAGCTGTAAATTACAAATGTAAATACACCAACAAAAAAGCCAGCTGCGGTGCCAAGGGGCTAGGGACATTAGCTGGGTGACTTTGGACACATCATTTCTCTTTCCTCATTTGAAAAAATGAGGGCATGGGACTGGCTGGTCTGTCCAGTGGCTGGTGCAAATAAAGCTTCACAAAATGTCTGGTGACTTGCAGCATCTCTGTGGCTGTAACTCCCCTGATCTGGTGAGTGCTGGAATCTTAGTTGCTTTGAGTGACTTGTTCCATCGGCACCGATGGTGAGAACTAAGGGATGGGAACAATTTTCACTCATTTGTTTTGTTGTTGAGTTGGTTCAGTCACATCCCATTCTTTGTGACCCCATCTGGGGTTTTCTTGGCAGAATACTGGGGTACTCTGCCATTTCCTTCTCCAGCTCATTTTCCAGATGAGGAAACTGAGGCAAACAGGGTAAAGTGGCTTGCCCAGGGTCACACAGTGAGTAAGTATCTGAGGCCAAATTTGAACTCAGGAAGATGAATCTTCCTGATTCCAGGCTGGGTGCTCTATCCACTACAGCACCCCCTAGCTGCCCCTTTCACTATTTAGTACCATGGTTATCATTTTCCCATCATGAGTAGATGGGCATGAACCCTAGTTTGGTCCAGTCTTGAAGCCAAGCTTCATCATGTTGCTCTAAAGCCAGAGAAGTAGAAATAGGATAAAACTGTCCAAATTCTATGTACTAAGAGAAGACCATTGTCTAAAACATTAAATTCTTTATCAAGCTGAAATTTTAATTATTATTATTTTCTAGACTACAGGTTGCTGTCCTAGAGATATCACCTGCTTAGGCCTGAAGGTCTAGAGCTAGAAAGGGCCTCGTGGATCCTTTGTTTCCATCTGACTGTATCCAAAGGCGACAAATGAAGGAATGAGGCCACTTGAGAGCAGAGGGCGTCACAGGATGATGGGTAGAGAACTGGAAGGCATCTGCTCTCCAGGGAAAGGTCACCTCAGCTTTCTCAAACACAAATGGGTGCCACTAAACTGTATGGAAGGATCCTTGTATTTATATTACCTAATCTAATATTATCTAAGTTCTATTGCTTTTGTACTTATCTTGTCAAATATTTCCTGATTCTATTTTAATCTGATTTGGGCTGTACTTAGGAGTACTGCCTGCCACAGGCAATGTGTTTAATACCTCTGATCAAGCCCAACCTCCTAATTTTGCAGATGAAGAAACTGAGGCCTAGGTAAGTTGAAATGATTTGTTCAAGGTCACACAAGAAATGGTCAACTGTTTGAAAAGTCACATAAGAAGGAAGAATCAGAAGAGGGATTTGAACTCAGATCCTTTGACTTCAGAGTCAGTAGTCTTTCCACTGCCCTATGATGCTTGCCATAAGATGGTAGGGAGAAAGGAATTTAGATCTCATCTCGTTTATGACTACCATTGTACAGATAAAGAAACTGAGGCCGAGAGAGTATAAATGTGCCAAAGATCATACAAGTCTGATGGAACCAAGGACTTAACCTAGGTTTTATGGCCCCAAAAGCAGGGCCTTTCTAGAACCCCACAGAGTGAGGGGCTCTGGAGTGATGGGATTGATTCCCCTGGGGCTTACAAACTGCTTTTTAAACCCTCACTCAGCATGGGAAGGGGGTTGGGAGCCTTTTCCAGACAGTAGTTACAAATCACGATCATTTGCATGTGCAATATTTGCAAAACAACACTGCATCATCCACTCAATAATGCCAAACTATTATTCCAGTGAAGAGGGCTGGTCTCCCTCTCATTTCTTCTCCAACTAGACTCAATCGACTAGCATTTATTAAGCCTCTACCATGTGCCTGGCACAGACATAAAAAAGGCCATGACTCTGACTTCAAGGAGTTGCCATCCTCTGGAGGAAATCAGAAGCAAATGGGGGACACAGGGGCCTTAGGTATCTTTGTATCCTCCAGCCGCAGGAACTTGGCCCAATGTCTTACAAATACGAGGGCTTTATAAATGTTTGATGAATTGAAAATGAACCACAGAAGGCTAATCTCAGATTGGGAATACTGAGGGCACATTCATATATAATAGCATTTTGTTAAAAAAAAAAATCTAAAAAATAAGGAAGAGTAGCAATTCTGGAGTCAACTCCACCCGCCCACCCAGGCACACCTGAAAATCCCCCATTTGAGTCACTGGTGGATTGGCCAACAAAGCTGGGAAGCCTCCTTTCCAGGAAAACAAAGTTAAAGTGTACATATGTTCCTTGGGCTAGAAGGGGGGGAGGGGAGGTGGCTGCCTCTAATCTCCCATTAGAATTCTTTCTTTAGATTAGCTGGTTATCAGCTTGGAAAGCAGAAGGATCTTGATCCGGTATGAGTCTCAAGGGCTCTTAAAGGTTAATCTAGTCCAGTGGTTCTCAAACTTTGTGGTCTTTGGACCACTTTACACTCTTTAAAAGTTACTGAGGATCCTCCCCCTCCCCAAAAGAGCTTTTGTTTGTGTGGGTTATATCTATTGATACTTTATGTATTTGAAATTAAAACATTTTAGTGTTATGGAAATAGTTTTGACCCCCTGAAAGGACCTCAGGGTCCCCAGACCACATTTAGAGGACTGTTGGTATAGATGAGGAAACTAAGGAACAAAGCAGGGCCAATCAGCAGAGTTGAGCCTGGCCCCTGAGTGTCTGGGTGGCCCAGGCTAGTGCCCTTTGCTTTCATCCAGGGGTGTTACAGAGAAAGGTGCCCTTCCATTAGATGGGGGAGCAGAAAGTGATAGGAAGGTGAGCAGAGAATCCCTCAGGCTGGAGCAGAGGCCAAGTGGGGAGAGAAGGGCAGTGGAGGCCAGGGAAGAGTCTCGGGCTGGGGGGAGGGGGGCACAGGTGTCCAAAGGATCGCGTCACTGCGGGGCAGATTTGGCTAGTCCCTCAGGCTAGAGCAGAGAGGCCAAGGGGAGAGGAGAACAGGACCAAGGAGGAGTCCTGGGTCTGGGGGGGGTGTTGTGGAGTAGAGGCGGCAGACTTGGTTACTCTCAGGAAACAAAGGCTACCCAAGAGGGCCCACAGGACAGTCAAATTCTCCATCAAGAGTCAAATGCTGTGGCCATTTGTTTTCTACAAATACAGTGAAAATTGGATTTTGCCTATGAAGGAAGTTACTTTGCTTAAAATGGCTGAAACTGCATGTGAATCAGACTATTACTGAGCAATACTTGGATCACCCAATAAAGGGTGATCAGAGCTTCTGAACCAGACAGGACCTCGGACATCTACTGAACAGCCTCCCCTCATTTTTCAGAAGAATCTCGGTTGTGATGTGCCCTGTGACAAGGTCCTCTGAATCCAATGAAGTTTAAAGGCTGGGATTCCCCTAACATTCCCCTTAGTAGATTAGAAACTCAATGAGGGCAAGGGCTCTGTTTGACCTGTTTTTGTACCCTCACCATTACTATCCCAGCAAGTACCCCAGCTCTGACAGGGCTGGGTGAGGATGTTACAAAGCCATCATTGCTAAATTCTGGGGACTGGCACCCTCCCTCAAGTTCCTGCCCACTTTGTTGGGTAGTGGAAAGAATCCCAAGTTCGAACCCTGGCTGCCATTTTTTACCATCAAGTGTGAGCCTCTCATTTTAAAGATGAGGAAACAGGGCCAGAGCGGACAAAGTAACTTGCCCGCTAGTAAATGTTTGAGGTATGATTTGAACTTGACTGCAAGTCCAGCCCCCTAACCACTATTCCTCACTGCCTCTCATACTATGGTACTAAGGCCAACTTACTAACTGGACAACAATAGAGACTGGTCTCAAGGGCTTGATCTCATAGCAAGGCTCCCAACCCTAATCCCAGCCATCTGTCTCAAATCCACATGGCTGATCATAAAGTCACTTGACAAAGCAAGGGTAGATGGGAAATTCCATTTCAATAACTGGAAAAATAATCCTAGTGCATGTCTCCCTAAGAATACAGGGGTGGCAGCAGCATCAATGTCTATAAAAGACGGCACATTTCAAAAGCTAATCGCTGCAGATAGAAATTACCCCAAATCAAACACTACGAGGAAATTGCGGGCCTGTTTTCTAAAAAAGATCTGTTATAGGGGCAGCATGGGGGAGAAGTGGGCCTTAGTTGATCTATGCCTCAGTTTCCTTATCAGCCCCCAAGTGCTACCTTCCTTAGAGGTTTGTTGGGACTGGATTCAAGGGTTTTAGGAAAGCAGTAGACAGGCCAATCGATTGGGGAATGGCTGAGTGTGCTAGGGTTTATGAATCTGATGGAACAACACACTGTAGTGTGTTGCATTAGGAATGACCAAAGCAAGTTTCCAAGAAACCTGGGAAGAGTTGTATGATCTGATGCAGAGCTAAGTGAGCAAAACAACTTATAAAATAATAACCTGATTGCAAAGACAGGCAATTGTGGAAGACTTGAGAGCTTGGCTGACCGTAACAAGCAGCCATGATCCCAGAGCTCCGGTAGTCACGAAACCTGTTCCCCATCTCCTGACAGTGAGGGGACGGCTTCAGGGGGCAGACTGAACACACAATGCAGGGCATGCCCAATGTGGGAATTTGTTTTTGCTTAAATATGCATACTTGTCATAAAGATTTTGTTTTTCTTTTTTCCAGTGGCTGGGGCCAGGAGGGAGGAAAGTGCCTATTTACTGAAAAAAGAAAGAAGAAAAGACTATGCAAATTGTGACTGCAAATGGAGCACTCTGGTCTAAATATCAGCTAAGTGCTTTACAGCCAGTCTCATCTGAGTCTTTCATAGGTTCTACAGGTCTTATTACCCTCATCAGACAGAAGAAGCTCGGTGAAGAAGACTGACTAAACTATGTTCACACTGCTACTAAAGGACAGAAGCAGGATCTGAACCCAGATCTTTTGGGTCTCCAAGGCTAGCTTTCTTTGCACTCTACCATACCACCTCTCTGCACACAAGATGTACAATGACACACTTACCTAAAGGTTACTTACTCTGCAATTTCAGGTATCAGTAAATAAGCCAAAAAAAAAAAAAAAGCTTCCTGGGCAACCCAAAGAGAGGCCCCAAAGTCCCTTCACTAAAGCTCTCACTCAGAGTCTATTTGCCCTCGTTTATACCCAATTCTAACTGACTGCCTTGGGTGGCTTTCCAGTGCCTTGCAGATCAAAGGCAGCCGGCTGGGAGGGCTTGCCAGGGCTTCTGGAGCCTGCACACTGACAGCTGACAGAAGTCACAGGTGACACTCCTGGGAAGGGGAAGCCTGGGGCCATTTGGCATTATCATTTATACAAGTCTAGAGTCCATTGGATGAAGCATGGCAGGGGAGCCTGCAATGGAGGAGGGGGCGGGGCTTACAGTAACAAATGAAATGCCATTTTCTCAATCCACAAGGGCTCTTCTCCTCCCCGCCCTTCTTCCTCCTCTACAGCTTAACTGGGCCCAGTACATTAATGATTGGATTCAGCTGCTGTTCTGAGGCCTCAGGCATCTGCACCAGAGTCCAGGACCATGGCTGTTCTTTCTCCTTTATTTATTATTTTAATTTTTTCCCTAATTACATGTAAAAAACAATTTTTAACATTCATTTTAAAAATTCTGAGTTCCAAATTCTCCCCTTCCCTCCCTTCCTCCCTCACTGAGAAGGCAAGCAATTTGATATAGGTTATACATGCATGGTTATGCAAAACATATTTACATATTAGTCATGCTATGAAAGAAAACAGACAAAAAAAGCTAAAAATAGTCTGCTTCGATCTGCATTCAGATTTCATCAGGTCTTTCTCTGGAGATGGATAGCATTTTCATTAGAAGTCCTTCAGAGTTGTCTTGGATCAATGTATTGTTGAGAATAGCCAAGTCCTTCACAGTTGATCACTGTACAATATCAATGCTACTGTGTGTACAATGTTCTCCTGGTTCTGCTCATTTCACTTTGCATCAGTTCATGTAAGTCTTTCCAGGTTTTTCTGAGAGCATCCTGTTCACTGTTTATTACAGTATAATTGTATTCCATCATAATCATAGTTCAGCTATTCCCCAATTGATGGGCATCCCCTCAATTTCCAATTCTTTGCTACCACAAAAAGAGCTGCTAGAAATAGTTTTGTACAAATAGGTCCTTTTCCTTCTTGTTTGTTCTTTCTCCTTTCATTCTCATTCCAAACTCCACAAAAATCTCAAATCCAGGAAGACTTTATTGTTGATTCTGGCTCTAGATTAGGAAAGGCTCTTCTGACTAAGCTCCCAGCCATAAATGCCTCCTCCCCATCCGGGGTCTGGGGCCATTTAGTGCCTGGGCAAAGACTCTTCTCCATCCCTCCTCCCACCCCAAGGCCTGACTGTATCACAGCGCAGTGTTCAAAAGCCCTCAGAAAAGCTCAGGACCAAAGAAACTTATTAGTATTCTATTACAGCAACTGAGGTTCCGATCATGACCTTGTGTCATTAAGGAAAGGTTAAATTTTATAAATTATTTTTATAATTTATAATTATTTTTATAAACAAAAAATATAATTATTTTTATAAACAAAGGTTAAATCCTATCTCTGTTTAAACCTTGACTGAAAGGCTCCTCTGACGTTTTATCAATGGGGAGACAACCCTGAGTTCTCCAAGGCTGAGTGGGTCAGAAGGGGTAAACTCTAACAGGTCCTACACCAAGCATAAGAGGCTCGAAGAGCAGATCCAGCCAACAACGCCTTCTGTGTTCGCTGTCTGAGGACCAGCGGAATAAAAGCTGGCCACTGAAGGAGAAATTGTTTTGATTAGAACTCCTAGTCTGGCCTCCACCTCTTACCAGGCTCTCCACCTCCAGCCCCTGGGCTCTTGATTGGTGAGATGTCTTTACATCTGACCAAACCCCCACTTTGCACATCGCTCTCTGGTCATTTTCATGCCTTACCACCAAAGCACCATCTCTACCTCCTGCCCCCAGTTTTCCCCCTCCTTTAGGGAACAGTAATCAAATCACACAACTAAACCAGGGAAAAGAGGCATCAATCAATTTCCCTATGGTTACACTGACCATCCCTGTGACTTCCTGGACCAAAACCTCTCTCCTCCCTGGTCACTATAAGACAGATGTAATTTTTTTTTGTTATTTTCTCTCCCTCTGAACAGTTTCTCTTCCCCTTCCTGCCACTGAGTAGAAGGGTACTGGTTTTGGAGTCATAAAGACATGGGATCAAATCCAGACTCTGATCCTCAATAGCTGTATGATGACCCTTAACCTCTATGGGTTTTTGGTAATTCCTTGGCACCAAATCAACTCTAGGTGATCTGTATCAAGGGAGGCATTCTCATGGCAGGGGTGTCCTTCCCATATTTACATGTGTTCTCCCCACTGCTCACATCTCTATCCTGAGACAGCATTCTACTGTCCCTACTTCTTATGAAATGATCTCATTCTCTGTCCTGACCTCTCAGTCTAATATTGGTGGCGCCATCTTTACCCTGGCTGGGTATTTGCCTTCTGAAAGGCTCAGATCTGGAGTTTTCTTCTCCTTGTGGTCACAGCACTAACCACCTTCTCCTACTCATTTGGTTATAGGAATCATGCCTTTCATAGTCATTAGATATGATCTGGGTTCTTAGATTCTCCTGCTGATTAATGTCAGGCCACTCAGGTAATCCTGACAGTTCTGGATGTTAGTCTGCAGTGTGTGTGTGTGTGTGTGTGTGCATGCGCGCGTGTGTGGTGTGTGTGTGTGCATGTGGGGTGTGTGTGTGTGTGGTATGTGTGGTGTGTGTGTGTGTATGTGTGGTATGTGTGGTGTGTGCGTGGTGTGTGTGGCATGTGTGTGGTATGTGTGGTGTGTGCATGTGTCTGGTGTGTGTGTGTTGTTGTTGTTGTGTTGTTGACATTAATGTTTGTAAAGAGAAGAAACTGAGCTTCTATCACAAGGTCCTAACATAACTGGAGCCTGACATTCCATGATGGGCCCCCAAAGAGCCATCAGAAAACAGCTGCCATGGTCTCCAGCAATGCTACAGCACTCTAAGTTACAGATCTGCATTCTATAGGGAGTTTCCACACCAGAAGCTCCTCAGAGTGATTACAACCACACACTCCAAAACCTGTTTAATGGCCACTACGCAGAGACAAGGCCTACTGCAAAATAAAGAGAAATAAGGCTGGGGGGAGCTGCGACATCTCAGAAACAGAATCTCCAGTCAACACATGAACCCTAACACTGGGGCCAAGGACAAGCTGGCAAATGGCTCAAAAACACTGGGAGACTTTCCCAAGCATCCTCATCACACAGAAGCCAGTGGGGGAACCTCACCTTCAAGGGCCCTGCCCAGGAGAAGGGGGAAGGCAGGAGAGCAAGGGGTGGTGGGAAAGGGAGAGAGAAAGAGAGGAGAGAGGAGGAAGGAGAGAGGGGAGAGAGAGAGAGAGAAAGAGAGAGAGAGAGAGAGAGAGAGAGAGAGAGAGAGAGAGAGAGAGAGAGAGAAGAGGGAGGAATATGGGGTGGGGAAGAATGGGAAGACAAAAAGAGAGAGAGACAGCCAGAGATGGAGAGAGACGGAGAGAGATGGAGAGACAAAAGACAGAGATGGTCAGAGATGGGGCAGGAGAGAGGAGAGACAGACAGAAAGAGATGGAGAGAGACGGAGAAAAAGAAATAAGGAGAGGGAGAGAGATGGAAAGCAATCCACTAGCCCACCTCTTTGTTAAAAAAAAAAATGACCCCATTCTTTGTTCTGATCTCCTTGTCCAATATTGGTGGCGCCATCTTTATCCCTCGCCAGGCACTTGCCCTCTGAAAGGCTCAGATCTAGGGTTTTCTTCCTCCTGTGGTCACAGCACTAACTTTCTGTTCCTACTTATTCTGTTTTAGGAATCATTTGTCTCACAGTCATAAAATAGGATTTGGGCCCCCTCCAGGAGACAGAGAAAGAAAAGAGGAGCAAGAGATGGGGAGAGAGAGAAGGAAGGGAAAGAGAGAGGGGAGGAGTGACAGAGAAAGAGAGAGAGAGGGCAAGACTGAGACAGAGAACACAACAGTTCTTTTTTTTATAATCAAGTTTGGTGTGAGCTCCCTCTTAATTAGTAACCGAAAGACATATTGCATCAACAAGTGTTCCTTAAACAGATGGGAGATGTGCAGCTTACATGGAGATGAATCAGAAAATAAACACACATACACACACAGCCCAGCTCGTGGCCCTCTCCTGTCTTAGGAACGGGCCATTCAGTTTTGTTGCTTCCCTCCAGCTCCCCCAGCTTGGCTGCTGTTGCCTCAGTGGTGCTCCTCTCATAAATGGCCAAATCCAGAAGCACGTGGACTTGTGAGGGGGCAGGCTGAACACCTGGTCCACACAAATGAGTGACCATCTGTCACCTCCTCTGAGCCTTGGTTTCTTCATGTGTAAAGTTGGGGCAATAATACCTAAAGCCCCCACCTCCTACAGAATTGATGTACATATACAATCTCTTTAGAGACAATATGTGTGAAGTATTTGGCACCCTTCAGAGCCCCATAGAAACGTCAGCTAGGAAACAATCTTTACAGCCAGTGTCTCTGATAATGGCCTCATTTCTAACATACACAGAGAACTGAGTCAAATTCATAGGAATACAAGTCATTCCCCAATTGAGAAATGGTCAAAGGATATGAACAGGCAGTTTTCAGAGGAAGAAATTAAAGCTATTTATAGTCATATGAAAAAATGCTCTAAATCACTATTGATTAGAGAAATGCAAATCAAAACAATTCTGAGATGCCACATCACACTTACCAGATTGGCTAACATGACACAACAGGAAAATGGTAAATGTTGGAGAAGATGTGGGAAAATTGGAACACTAATGCATTGTTGGTGGAGTTATGGACTGATCTGGAGAGCAATATGGAACTATGCCCAAAGTGCTATAAAATTGTACATACTCTTTGACTCAGCAATACCATTTCTAGGTCTGTGTCCCAAAGAGATAATAAAAATGGGAAAAGGACCCATGTATACAAAAATATTAAGAGCAGCTCTTCTTGTGGTAGCCAAGAATTGGAAATTGAGAGGATGTCCATCAATTCGGGAATGGCTGAACAAGTTGTGGTATATGAATGTAATGGAATACTATTGTGCTATAAGAAATGATGAGCAGGCAGACTTCAGAAAAACCTGGAAAGACTTATATGAACTGATGCTGAGTGAGGGGAGCAGAACCAGGACAACATTGTACACAGTAGCAGCCACGCTGTGCGATGACTGAGTTTGACAGACTTGGCTCTTCTCAGCAATGCAAGGATCTAAGACAACTCTAAAAGACTCATGATGGAAAATGTTATCCACATCCAGAGAAAGAGCTTTGGAGTCTGAATGCAGATTGAAGCAGACTATTTACTTTCCTTTTCTTTTCTTTTGTTGTTTTGTTTTGTTTCTTCTTTCTCGTGGTTCCTCCCATTAGTTCTAAATCTTCTCTACATCATGACTAATGTGGAACATCAGCTATCACCACTGTCAACTGATGTTTCTAATCCAACAGGCCAAGGGCTGTTCAAGCTATTTTTCATCTATGGGGTGCAGGGCATGGAGTAGTGGATAGAGAGTCAGCCTCCAAGGCAGGCAGCCTCAGGTACAAGGTCCTCCTCTGACACATGGTGAAGCTCTCAAAGATGCCAAATTGCTAACAAGGGGCTGCTCTGCACTGGTGAAGGGTCTCTCTCTGGCTCCAGACCAGAAATTCTTCACACTAATGGAATCACAGATCCCATCCATATCCCTGTCCCTCACGTCTCCATCTAGAATCAGCATGTTAGTGCAGGAAAAGATGCTAGAGGCCATCTCAGCCAGGGCTTCATCCCCTTTCTTATGTCTTGGGCTCCTCTGGTCACTGGTGAAGGCTGAGACCCCTTTCAGAATCATGTTTATAAAAGCAAAAAATAAAATCTGTAGGATTGCAAAGGGAACCAAATGTATTATATTTTAAAAAAAACAAGCTTATGGACCTCAGGTTCGGGACCCAGTGTAGTTTGACTTCCTTATTTTACACAGGGGGAAACTTTTGGTTTTCCTGAAATCAGGCTGAAGTCTGCCTCTCTGCTGAACCCTCACTCAACACTGCTCTAGTTCTCCTCTGTGGAAACACTTGAGAGGCATCATAGCTAAACAGCCCTGGTTCTTTCACCTAGTTCTCATACATCACATCGTTTTTTGTTTTGTTTTTATCAATTAACAAACATTGATTCTCTCTCCCTCCCTCCCACCCCTGTCTCTCTCTGTATCTCTGTCTTTATCTCTCTTTCTTCCCCTATTTTAGAGAAAACCTTTTGTCACATACCCTGAACTGGAGGCCCTTCATCACCCTGGCAGCCGGGATCGTTGAAGCAAGGATGGGTCCATCCATCCATCTCTGTGATTTCTCAAAACTTCTCCCTAATCATGCCCACCAGTCATATCCTGGAGGCGGGGGTGGGGCGTAGTAGCTGTCAGGGCACTTCAGCTCAAAGGAGTGTTTTCTTAGCATCTCCTCACCTGGCTGAGCCTTTAAGCCCCTCTTCAAGATGCTTGCCCTGCCCCTTTCTTTTTGAAGATGAAGAAGACAGAAAGTAAACAATCTGATAGCTCAGCTCACTCTGTCCTCTCTGAACATGACCTCACTTCCCCTAAACAATGTCCCGCTTCTTCCTTTGTGGATCATCTTGTAGCAAGCATAGCTTTGGAAGTTCTTTTTGTAGCTCCATTCCCCCCTCTTCCCCAAACAAGGCTCAGCTCCTTCAGGCCTCAGCCTTTCTAACAATATTCTTACAGGCTCTGGTTCACTTTCCTGTATTCATCCTTTCATCTCTTATCCATGTTCTTGGACAATTTGAACTCAAAAAAGTTCCCAGTGAAGCCACTCAATTCAGTCCATCAGGCTTATTCACCACCAAACACGCCTTCATTCATGCCTTTCATCTATTTTTAGCAGATTTCTTAAATATGATCCTATAGTGATCATATCTACCTTTTCTATGAATTTGTGGAAATCTTTTCTGAAGTCTAGGTACATGTCTGCTTACGACTAAAATTCCTCCTTTGCTATTTATTACAAATTCATGACAACATGAACATTTTCTCTCAAAGTTCCTATCATTCTTATATCACTAACCAGTCTTTCCCTGTAAGTAAGAAGTAAACTCTAGTAAGTATGTTACATTCTTTCTATGATTATAATTCATTTAATTACTAAGAACCAAATGCATTAATAATTTTGTTAATTATTAATATTAATTACTTAATAAGATTGCTAATATTAATTACTTGCTGACCTACAAAACTTTCCACAAGATATGTCAAGAATTTCTAAGATACTCTGCTTTTGAGAAAATCAGACTTCCACCAGATATCTGAGCAGCTAAAATCCCTGCACTATACCAGTTTTATAATCCATACTTCACATTAAGAAAACAGTATCCATAACCTTCATCTGACAAGTGGGCTGTAGCAAATTTCCATGATTATACCCAAAAGCTTAACACTATGCTTCTACCTAAAGTATGTGGATTTCTATGACAGCATACACCATTCAGTATGAATCTCTCTTCTACATACACCATTCAATAGGACTTTCTTCTGCATACACCATTCAATATGACTCTCTCTTCCCTTCTATCAGATTTGCTTTTACTGAACAAAGAATATGCTTCCATGGCCTTCTTCCAGCCATGAATCCATGTCCCAACCAGTCCTATGAGATTGTACTTACCTCTTTATATGAAAAGCCCAAGTTTATTTCATCACCAACACTCAATACATTGGCATGTTGGCAGCTGAGGCCATAGTTATCAATCCTAACCTCTTCTCTGTTTCTTCCTGATAAATGCTTCTCACTTCTTCTATCTCACATCTGCAATACTATAGTAGGAAGTGGTAGCTTTGCCTGAACACTTCCTATCCTCCCTAAATTTTATATAGGAGAGTGGCGGATTTGTCTGATCAATCATATACTTCCTATGAGGTTCCAGATAACTTTAAAGAGTTCCTAAATTGTCAAGATTCTCTTTTTACCAGAAGGACATATTATCGAAGTTAATAAAAATGCTGAACTAACTATAGGGGGAAAAAAAATCTGATGTTAATTGGAGTAAGGGGGACCCTCAAGAATCATCAGTCTGATTCAAGAAGTATTTAGTACCCTGGAGTCTTACAGACCACACATTTGATTCCCCACAGGGAGAATTCAAGTCTGACCTTGGGACTTTTCTTCCTTGATAATTTATTGAATAGCTCCCACCATCCCTTCCACTGGAGAGCCAGGTCATCTGCGTCACCATTAACTCGGGCACTCAGCCTGGCATCCAAGCTTCTCTTTCTGCTCTGCATCAAAAGGCTCAAAGCTTTGATGTCTAAAACCGGAACCTGCCTGGATTCCCTGAACTCTCCAGATCAATCCAATTACTATACATGAATATTCTATTTAAAAAGTCAGCTTGGGCCTCTGAGACTCCAGAAGCACTGGCATTTAAGCAGCTGTCACAGCAAAACAACATAGGCCTTCTGACGACAGAACGGGAGGCTGACGATAGCACTGAGGCTCCTATCTGGGCTCATCTGTGACGCTGCTAAGTTGTCCCAAGCAAAGTCTCTGGATATAAGGGTTTTAGGAAAAAGGAGGGGTCATTATGAGAAATAGCCCGGTCGTTAGCTTGCAAGCCTGAAATTCTGTAAAGAAAAATGACAAGGCACCAACCACTGTTTTAAAATGCAGAAGAATTAAGAGAATGGTAAACCACAGTTGAACAAAATGATCTAGGCTTCCTTTATGTGAATCATAAAAACCATTCTCCCTCCTCCAATATTTGCCACATTGAAGAATCTGCCAAGAGAGCTTCTCTGATGTTGGAAAGTGCTGCTTCAGGGGGAAATAGCATAAGCATCTCTCTCAGAACTTGTTTCCATATAGGTTCTGCTGGAGATAAATGGAAAAGAAGAGAGTGCATCTTCTTCAGCAGCTGCTTTGAATCTGCCCAACATAACACCCCAGGGACCAGAAGAATAATCACCGACGTTGGCTAATGGGGACATTTTACAAGTGGCTTCGTAATTCTGTTATCTCCCTGGAAAAAGGAGAAGGTAACCAGGCCCAGCTACAGACTGGGAAATTGAGGCTTGGAGAGATGCTCCAAGGTCACACAGGGAGTGAGGCCTAAACCCAGGTCTTCCGAGTCTGGATCCAGGGCCCTTTCCGCTATAGCAAAGGTGAGGAACTTGGGGCCACAAGACCACATGTGACCTCAAGGCCACATGTTCCCTCCCCCGCACTATACCATACTGCGCTACAGCAGGGGGGGAAAAAAAAAAAGCCTTTCTGATGAAGAAATTACAACCCAGTAAGAAGTAAAGTTGCTTTAGACCAATTATAGAGTAATATGACAGTAAGTTAACCAGTGTAATTATGATTAAGACAACCGGAATACTTAAATAGGCTAGCTGCTGCAGCCGCAGAAAACGATTGGGTATGCTACTGCTTTAGGTGCCAGAAAACGATGCTTCAGGGAAGAAATGCCTTTTGTACAAGATCTCAAACCACGGCCTTTTTATCTTCTAAGAACAGACCCAGAACACTGCATCTGGAGTCAGAAGAGGCCTAGGTCCAAATCCTGGCTGCCCAAATCAAATCACTTCCTGTGGCTGGGTCTCAATCTCCTCTGGCGTAAGATGAGGCAGCTGGCCTTTCTGGCTCTAAATCCTGGGGTCCTTGTGATCTCTAAACAAGGGGAGATCCCAGCGTATCGCACACAGAAGGCACTTTCTCACAAGCGTTTGCTGCATGACTGAGAACTATCTTGTCGGCTTGTGGTTTAAGATGCTATGGGACACCAGGCAGGTTATTAGCCTGGATTTTTTCAAAGTTAACTTCTACCTACTTGTTATCCAGGACCACTGGGCTTCAAAGACCTCACCAAAGAGATTTCTGGGAACATAGATTTTGAAGAAAGGTTAGCAGCACACAGATGGAAGAGTGGTGTGTACCAGTGAAGATGGAGAAGCTGATTTCAGGGAATTCAGAGGCTTCTCTTAAAATGTGGAAGTAACAGAAGAAAAGGGAACGCGCCAACACAAAGCAATTCAAGGTTGGGTTGGGCCACTTCAGTAACAGTCTAGGGGTAAGTATTGGTTCTATGAAATCTACACGATGATGATTATGATGGTGACGGCAACTGATGATGAGATGGTGCTTTCCATTTGGTCCCTAACTCCTTCCCCAATGTGCTTCCCATTCAGCCCCTAACTCCTTCCTCAAAGTGCTTCCCATTCAGCCCCTAACTCCTTCCTCAAAGTGCTTCCCATTCAGCCCCTAACTCCTTCCTCAAAGTGCTTCCCATTCAGCCCCTAACTCCTTCCCCAAAGTGCTTCCCATTAGGTACCTAACTGTAATGGAAAGCAAAGTGGGACTTTTTGTTTTGCCTTTTTTTCTTTAGGAGTTCTAGTTCTTCTCAGCACTAAGGTAATCAAGTGCCTTTGATTAAGACTTTCCTTTGTTTGAATCAAGAGTCTGATTGAATCAAGAATCTTTGATGACCTCCTTAAGTCACAAGAAAGCCTAAGTCACATGAGTTTGAATCACTTGCTTGTGACATCCTCTGACCCTGGAGAAGTGTGTATATATACTCTGAGGTTAGCATTTTGCTTTGGGGGCTCACTCATTGGAAGAATGTTCCTGTGACTTGGCCAGAAGAGACTCTGGGTAGCCCTTAAGGAGCCTCCTCTCCGGCTTTGAAAACCCAGATGTTGGCGCTTCTCTCTCTCTCTGGTTACTATGTATGTATTGCTGTGGTCAGAAAGAAGCCTGTCGATTTATGTTATTTGCTCTGCTCATAATGTAGGTTTGTAATTTGTTTGGATTTGCTATGAAGTTCAGGGTGCTGACTTTTCCCCCTAAACTAAGTGAATGATGTATGTATGTTTAACTTTTAAGTTTAAAGTTGTTTAAAGTTGCTTTCCTTAGAAAAGCAGATCAAAGAAGCTGTGCCAGCAGCCCTCTTGTGTGCTAGTGTTGTTGGTCTTACACCTCCACAGCAGCTGCTAGTAACACTGTTGTTACATTACCCATCCCCAAAGTGCTTCCCATTTGGTCTCTAACCCCTTCTCCAAAGTGCTTCTCATTTAGTACCTAACCCATCCTCAAAGTGCTTCCCATTCAGTTCCTAACCCCTTCCCCAAAGTGCTTCCCATTTGGTCCCTAACCTCTTCCCCAAAGTGCTTCCCATTCAGTCCCTAATTCCTTCCCCAAAGTGCTTCCCATTTGGTCCCTAACCCCTTCCCAAAGTGCTTCCCATTCAGTCCCTAACCCCTTCTCCAAAGTGCTTCTCATTCAGTCCCTAACCCCTTCCCCAAAGTGCTTCCCATTCAGTACCTAACCCCTTCCCCAAAGTGCTTCTCATTCAGTACCTAACCCATCCCAAAGTGCTTCCCATTCAGTTCCTAACCCCTTCCCCAAAGTGCTTCCCATTTGGTCCCTAACCCCTTCCCCAAAGTGCTTCCCATTCAGTTCCTAATCCCTTCCTCAAAGTGTTTCCCATTTGGTCCCTAACCTCTTCCCCAAAGTGCTTCTCATTCAGTACCTAACCCCTTCCCCAAAGTGGGGCTGAACCAGTTCACCTTTGAGGTTCCTTCTAGCTCTTGTCCCATGATCCTACCTGAATAACTTTGGGCAAGTCACTTAACTTCCCAAGGCCTCAGTTTCCTCAGCGGTAAAACCAGGGGACTGGACTCTGAAGGCTCTTCCAGCTCTAGGTATGAGCTCTGAAGAGGTTTGCCCAGGGTCACAAAGTTGGTCAGCACCTAACATGGAGTTCTTATCCAGGGCTTCCTGGTCCCAAGGTTAATGCTCTTTCCACTGGACCACGCTGCCTCTCAGTCAGAAAGTCCCTTAGAAGGCATCTAATGGAAGCTCTTTTTTGGATAGGTGAGGCCCAGAGAGGTGAAGGAACTAGTTTGAAGTCACAAAGGTGTTTAAGGACTAGAACCCAGACCTTCTCATCGCTTACCCCAGCAGTTTTTCGGCTACGCCAACTACAAAAACTGGCATCTAGTTCAAGCTCCTATACCCTCGGATCACCTTCTTATGGCTCATCAGTATTATCTCAAAAGAAGAACAGACTCATAGAATGCAGCATCTACAGAACATGGAGACATGGCTTCAATGGGACCTAGAAACAAGAGAAAATCAGGCACCAAGACTCCTTCACATGCTCCAGAATATTCCTCAGTGACCATTGTTCTGTTAGTTTTCTACACAAGAACAATAAGGAATAAGAGAAACAAAACCTTCTCAAATGACTTCTTGCTTTCCCTTACAACTCAGCAGTCACCAAATGGGTGCCAAGAACCGAGCAGAAAAGGATCTGACAGCCTTTGAAAGATTTTAAGGCTTAATGGAATGAAAAACTCCCCAAGCATGAGAGCTCCCCACAAGCAGAACGGCTGCTTTGAAGAGTGGTGAGCTCCTCCTCATTCCTGGAGGTCTTCAAACAGAGGCTGGATGACCACTTGTCGGGAATGCCAGAGAGGGGAATCTTGTTCAGCCAGGAGTCAAACAAGATGGCCCCAGAGGTCCCTGACAGCTCAGATGGGATGTGTGTGACTTTATCCAGAAAGGAGCTCACTTTGGTTTAATAAGAAAAAAATTGGACTTTATCTCAATGTAGCCTAATGAAACATCAACATCCAGATTGTTCCAGTGAACTGGCAGTACAGTTGGCTAGCTGACATTTCTATAACCCTTTATGGCCTATAAAGCACTTTATACATAGTAAGTCATTTGATGCTTACGACAATTACATTAGTTAAGGAGTATACCTATTATTCTCCCTATTTTCTAGACAAAGCAGCTGAGGCTCACTGTCAGCGCCTTGCCCAAGGCTAGTAGGTAGTGAAGATCTCCACCTACAAACCAGGGCCTCTTTGTACAGCCCTACCTAGGAGGGAGGTAGTAGGTTCTCCCTCAATGGAGGTCTTCAAAGGTCATTATCAGGTGTATCACAGAGGAAATTGCCTTCAGGCAGAGTTAGTACCAGAGAGTCTCTGCCATCCCTTCCAACCCAGAGGTTCTATGAGATGGACTTTGAACTGGTTTTGTTATAGAGGGGGTGTGTGTGTGTGTGTGTGTGTGTGTGTGTGTGTGTGTGTGTGTGAGAGAGAGAGAGAGAGAGAGAGAGAGAGAGAGAGAGAGAGAGAGAGAAAGAGAGAGGAGGGAGGGAAGGGGGGAAACGGGGAGGAGACAAGGGAGAGAGGAGAGAAAGAGGAGAGAAAGTGGAGAGAGAGAGAAGGAAGGGAAGTGGGGGAGAGAGACAGAAAGACAGAGAGAGAAGGAAGAAGGAGGAGGAGGAAAGGGAAGGGGGGAGAGGGGAAGGAGAGAGAGAAGAGGGGGCCCGAGTGTTGAAGGGGGTACGTGTGTGTAGCATGTCCTTCATCCTCAATGGAACCAGCCTGACATGACACAGACTGCGTGGAGGACAAAGTTCCTAGTATCATGCATACACACACCTTGGAATCCCATGGTGAAGATTTTGTTATCCAATATAAATAACTGAAAAATCTCCAAGTCTTGGATAATCCTGCCCTTTCTATTCCCCAAGAATGGATCTTGTGCATGCCTTCTCTTTCCCTACCATACAATGTATGTAATAGAGCAGAAATGTAAACTCCTGGCCCTCAGATGGTCAGCAAGCTGGTGGGAGCCAGATTAATTAATGCACAGGGGAAATGTTTAACAAAATAAATAAAAATACAATACAATAAAAATACACAGATAATGTTAGCTTGGGCTTCTCTAAGTCAATCTGTGGCTCACAGTGATCTGTTTCTATCTGAATTTGGAATCATGGTGTCAGAGAATGGTTAGCAGGTCCTCAATGGAAGCCATACTTATTTTCTCCCATAAATGGCACCTAGGCCCTCCTAGATGCAGACTTTGCACACTTTCTCCTTCCAGTAGAATGCAAGCTTTTTGAGGGCAAGAACTGTCTTTAATTTAGTCTTTGTATCCATGGTTCTTTGTGCACTGTAGGGGCTTCATAAATGCTTTTTTATTCAGTGAAGCAAATTTTATGAACTTAACAAAATACCCCTCCCTTTAATCCCTCTGCACTTACTTCTTGTTACCTTCTGAGGAACCTTCCATCAATTAATCAACACATTTATTAAACACCTGCTGTGTCTAAGCCCTTGTTTACTAAAGTGGTTGCTCTCTAGTGTTTGGATTTATGGGCTTGTCATGCGCAGGTGCACGCAGGTATTACAGATTTTCATTCGCGAACCATGGGAAATGGGGATGTCCACCAGGAGCCTGCCAAGATGGAGACTGAGAGAGGGCTGCCTGCTATAAAATCCTTCTGGGCTACTGTTAGATATGGCTTGATTTACCACCAAAACAAATGCCATCTTCATGTACTTCGGAATCTATTCATTGACTTCACCCCAGGGAGATCCTTCCCTGTTCAAGGCAAGTGCTCATTCAGAAGCCCCAATACCTCTTCAACACCATTTTGTGCTTCCTAGGAAAATGCATACAATCTCTCTCCTCTCTCTCTCACTCTCTCTCTCCCCCCCTCCCTTCCTCCCTCTTCTCTCTCCCCCCCTACCTCCCTTCCACCTTCCTTCCTTCTCACACACACACACAAAGTCCATGAGGACAACACTAGCAGACTGGTATTTCTGGAAGTCAGCTCTTCTGCAGAAAACTAATAAATGCATAAATAAATGAAGACCCGCTCAGCCAGGCAATGCTCCCCTTCAGGAACTCTCATCCTTTGGTGAAGGAGGCCATCTTCCCATCCTATTCTGAAATAAACCCCTTTTACGAAACACTTGATGCCACATCAGCTCAAACTGGCATTCTTTATAGGTCTGTGGCTGTTTGGGATTAATAACAATCCCTGTGCCCCCACTTCTTCAATTTAACTTTTTGGCTGGGCTTTTTTAAGCCTTTTTGCTCCCCCCCCCATGTGCTTTCATGGTACATCTGCTTCCGTGTGAGCCCTACCCCACAATCCCTCCCTCAGTATCCATCACCCTGGAAGCTCTGAGTGGGAGAAGCATCAGGACAGCTGGATAAGCACAGGGGTGAACAATCAAATGCCGAGGAAGCTAACATTTGCACCTATAATGCACCACATTCATTGCAAAACCATTCAGACCCACAAGCACCCAATTTTATTTTGGCTGACCCACAACACCACGATCTTCAGTTGGCAATTCCCTTTGACATTTTCCAAATGGAGTCTAGCTTCCCAACACCAACAAATTCTAGGTAATGCATCACTCAGGATAAAAGGTGTCTGCATCTAGGCCCTAGCCCCTTCTAGACTATAAACTCCAAGAGGGCAAATCCCAGTGAATCTTCTTCTCTCCCTTAGTGCCTAGCACAGTACAGCACAGCACAGTCTGCAGGTAGTAGGTGCTAAATGTTTGTTGATACTGATGTTAGAGGTGATAATGGAACACGTGAGCACTCTAATTTTACCTACTCAAACATGGTGCCCCTTGGGAGCCCTGATTTACGCCACAACTCACAACTTAGTTGTAAGCAGGTCCCTTCACCTTAAGTGGTAGGCCTTTACTGAGTCTTCCCTGCTCAGGGTTACCATTTACTCACTTCTTGGAAACATTTCTCTATGGGAATAGCTCCCTCCTTAGAATGCAAGCTCCTTGAAGGAAAGGGCTGTTTTGATTTCTTCTTTGTAGCATCCAGGCCACCCCTCCCCCCATAGCTGAGATCTAATGAATGCTTGTTGATGGATGGATTCCCCATTCTAGACCACAGATGCCCTGCTTGGTTTCTCTGAGAATGAGGGGTAAATGGGAAGCAACAGGGGGAGGCCTGAAGTCAGAAGAACTGGGTTCAAATCCCACCTCATACAATTAGTACTACCTGTGTGACACTGACTGAATCACTTCCCTTCTCAGGCCTCAGTTTCCTCATTTGTAATTTAAGAAGGCTAGACCAGCTGGCCTTGAGGTGCCTTCCAGCTCTAGCTCTGCCATCCTGTGCAGACAAGTCATGCTCTGCTTAGGGGATAGGGACTAAATGATCACCAATGGATGGAACTGGTGGGTTTTCAAGTCAGCTCTACAGGAGACATTTTCAAGTCGGCACAAAGGTTTTGTATTCTTGTGTAAGAGAGAGAGAGAGAGAGAGAGAGAGAGAGAGAGAGAGAGAACACACACGGAGGGAAAGGGGGGAGAGGGAGAAAGAGAGAGGAGGGAAGGTTTCCAAGGTGCTTTCCTCAGGACAATCCCATGAGGTAAAGTTGTGCCAGGATTGCTCCCCTAAAAGAAGACCTGAGATGTTTGGTGGTAGTGAGACCACTTTCCCACAACCTATCAAAATCTGCCTGAGCAGGGAAGTCCTGAGGATTTACCTGAAGAACAGTGAGATTGCCCCCAGACAGTAAGTATCAGAAGAAGGAAAATGAGTGTCCCTGAGCCCAAGGCCAGCAATCATACCACTGCCCCACATGGCCTCTTGGTGGAAGGGGGGTGGTACATGGGGGTTACCCCAGTTTTAAAGAGGATCCCACCTGTCAGAAATGCTACAGGAGGGAGTCATTTTATTCAGAAGTTAGAGTACATGACCTGCCCAGCCCCTTCTACTGCTCAGATTCTGTGATTCAAGCCCACTCTGGGGAACACACCTAGCAAAGATGTGCACGCATGCACACGTGTGCACACACACACACACACGCACACATACCAAGGAACAAGCCAGGCTCATGCTTACCTTTCTCTTCTCTTCATCAGCAGGGTCGAATTTGAAAGTAGCTCTGTGCTGTCGGGAAAAGAGGGGAAAAAGAAACCACACGTCATTATAAGGATACAAAATTAACTTCTGTGCTCCTACAAAAAAGACACAGGAGACAAGCCACTGGGAAGGGGCTAGCCTTCTCTGTCCTATTGGGAGGACAAGAAAAAAACTCCAGGACTTTTCCTATTTCCTTTTTTGGGAAAATAATTCTTTCTCATAAGATGGTTCTCAAGAAGGGGTGAGTGGGAAGGGATCCAGGTGATTTCAAAACAAAAGATAGGAATAAAATTCTCCTTTGTTTTTCACGTAGGAGAAAGGACAGAAAACCCAGGACTTCCGTTTAATGGGGAAAGGTAGCTATGTATCAGCCAACAAGTGATAAAAACAGCAAATGGCATTTTGAAAATGCCTTACAAAGGGCGTTCCCAGCCATTCTCTCTTTGAAGTTACCAAAGTCCTCTGAAGTAGGTAGAACACAGGACTGGAGCATCCCGAGGATCTCAAGCTGGAAGGGACACCTTACCCAACTGATTCTCAAGAAGGTGAGGTGATCTGAGCAAGGTCACACAGCTAGTAAGGAGCAGGATAAGACAGAACCCAGGTCCTCTCACCCCAAAGCCAGCCATATTTTATTATCCCTAATTTAAATATGAAAGGTAAACTGAGGGAGCGTCAGTGAGAGGAAGTGACTTTGGTCCTAGGCTCTGTAGCAAGTTAGGGCCAGAACCAAAGACTTGTAAGTCAGCTCTTTCTACTACTTTGCACTCGTCCTTCTTAAGTACCTACTGTGTGCTTAGCACTGTACCAAGGGCTGTAGAGATATAGAAGCAACACAGACATGGTTCTTGTCTTCAAGGTTCTAAAAACTGATGATGATAATGGGTCCAGAAAAGTTAAATCATAAGCCTGAGATCACTTCCATGATCTTGCCCTTTATGGGTTGTTCTCCTCAAAGAAGGACATGATATAAGTTGAAGAACAGTCTGTGTTTAGGAATGGACTTTCTGCTCAACTCTGTGGGGTGTGCGCATGTATAATTCCACAGCTCAATGGGAAAGGGGGGAGGTGAGTTGTTGAGTGCTGGAAAAATGTGTTGGATTTGAAGTCAGAAGAACTGAGTCAGAGTATTGGTGCCATCACCAATGACCAATATAACCACTGATAAGGGCCTCAAATTCCTTACCCACAACAATAAAAATAAGAGGATTACACTGAACGTCATCCAAGGGTCCTCCTAGCTCTAAAGCTATGGTCCTATCATCTGGATATTTTCATAACATCTCCCCCTCCATCCTACAGTTGGATGAACATGAAGAACCAGTGATGGGTACAGGTGCTCACTCAATAACGGTCTGTGCTGATACCAAAAAGAGAACATGGGACTTTTAAAGCCACGCCAAGGCTTTTCTCCATAAGACCAAAAAACTAGGAATTCTCAAGTACTGGAGGCTTTCAATGGAAATTTCTGTTGGTTCAATTTCTGTCCTTCCCTTGTGTTTTGTTAGTTAGTTCAAGAACAAGTATTTGCTGGCACCATCTTGGATGTCAGAAACTTGGCAGATTGTATGTATTGTCAAGTTAAGATTTTTTAAGCACCTATTATGTGTTAGGCACACTAAGTGCTGGGGATACAAAGAAATGCAAAAAACATGGCTCCTGCCCTTAGGCAGCTTACCTTCTAATGGGACAGACAAAATGCAAGCAATATGTACAAACTGGACACATATACAAGAGAAATTGGAGATAATCAACAGAGGAAAGGCCCTAATATTAAGACGGCCTGGGAAAGTTATCGGAAAAGTCCTGGAGTTACATGAAAAACAATCCAAATTCCAATCACCACTCCAAGACTTCCTAGTTGTGTGACCTTGTATTGGTCACTTCCCATCTCCTCATGTCAAATTCTTCACTTGTAAAACAAAGGGACTGACTCAGAACCCCTTCATGCCCTTCTAGCTCCAGGTCCGTGACTAGAGATGGAATGCTACAATGGGCCAAACAGGCTGGCACTGGTACATCACCAGAAGGAACCAGGAGGTAAGAGATAAAGACCACATGTGGGAATCCTTCAGAAGATGTGCCTTGGAAAGGGCAAAGATTTAAAGGAGCTGGGATTTTCTGGGTGGTGGGTGCTCCCTGAATCAGCATGGATCAATCACAAACCCCACATCTTAGGTCAACTGTTTCTGTGAGCTGCCAAGGAGGAGGAGGAGAAAGTGGAGGAGAATGAGAAGAGGAGGAAGAGGAGAGAGAGCATGTGGGGCACTTCAGTCAGTAACCAACAACCACATGCCTTACACACATCCAAAGTGATTGGCTTTGAGATGAATCAGGAGGGGTCACAAAGAGGAAAAAACAGGGGCTCAGGACCTAATCATTGCTCAACCAGGGTATTTCAAGAAGATGAGCTGGAGCCCACCCAGAGGGAGACACTGCTGCACTGATCTCTACCAATCCCCACTGGATTTCCCACTAAGCCCAAAATGAAGTCACTTCTGGGCCCTTGCTGTCACCCAATGGACTCTGCCAGCCACACAACCTAAGAGGGACCCACACTAGAGCTGATATTTCTGTTTTTCCTCATCTCCCAATTCCGGGTAAACAGCCTGTTTAAAGATGTCAGCTAAGGCTTGCTTTAGTCATTACACACATCCACCTTCCCCTGTGTATTGTCTTCAGGTTGAAACAGATGCCCAGGTGACACCAATAAACACTAACCAATCTATCTGAGTTATGTGGGGGAGGGGGTGTCATGCTAACCCACTTCCCAAGCAGAGAGAGAGGTCCAGGCCCAGAAAGGTGATGAGCCACCGAGTTTCCAGGACTCCCCCAAAAGATGACAGCAAGTAGAGTGAGTGGCCCACTAAGCCTGCCCTTGTGTGGCAACTTTTTAGCTTCCACTAAAGCTCATTCCCTGGCTTTGGTAACAGAGCTGGAGAGCAGATGCCCTTTGACGTAGTTATCTGTATCAAGGCTGCTCTGGACTAAGTCTGAGGCTGTGTTTCCAGGCTAACCCCCAGATTAGGGTTTTCCAAACAGTGAGTCATACACGCCGACAAAGACCTTGCTCTCATCACGAAAGGATTTCCCCCATGGCCTGGGTGGCCTGGGTTCTTCTACAAGACTGGCCCCTGGGCTCACTCTTGCTCAAGTATCTTCTAAGCCCTTGCTCCCCCAGACCAGACATCCCTTCCTCTTCTTCCTCACCTGGAACTTTAGAGAAGCAGCAAGAACAGAAGACTCGGGTTCAAATCCCGACTCTAATGCTTATACCATGGGCCAGTTTCTGACTCCATAAAGTGAGCGAGCTGAAACCAGACCCTTCCACTGCTAAATCAATGATCCTAAGATCCCTGCTGGGGAAATTCATGGGCAATCAACAATGCGCCCCTTCAATGCTACAAAGTGTCTCCTAGGAGACAGGGTTTAATGAATAAATGAATGAATGAAAATAGACAAATTAAGCTCTTGCTAGGTGCCAAGCACTGTGCTAAGCATTAAGGACACAAATATGAAAAAAAAGACAGTCTCTTCCCTCCAGGAGCTCCCATTCCAATTGAAGGAGACAGCAATAGAAGGGCTCTGCTGCAAAGCGGATGGAGAGGCCCAGAGGTTCCAAGCCTGCAGCTACCAGGTGGATGGCAAGGCCTAAGAGAGCCTGGGGTCCTCAATGGCACAAAACTCCATCCTAAAGGTTTTTATTCTTCTCTCCTGCTGCATCAACACCCACCCAGCTTCTGAGACAACACAAAGTTCCCCCTTTACTCATGGTCTGGGTTGAAGAGAATCTTTTCCTTATTTCAACAGATGTATTCTCAGATTTAAAAAAAAAGACTCTTACATTTTACTAGGCAACTGGTAGGGGGGAGAATAAAATAAAACAAAGTGTTACCTTTACAAAGGTCCATAGAGATTTTCAGTTCAGCCCCAGCTGAGCCTGGGTCTCAGGACCAATTCACCACAAGATGTCCAAGGAACAAATATGGCAACCCATTGACTCCTCTGGCTATGGAGGCAGAAGCTTGCACACATCCTGTATAGCTTGGACAAGTCACACCCCTGGTCTGGGGCTCAGTTTCCTCATTGATAAAATGAGCAAGGGAGAGAATCTGGACTGAATGATCTCAGGTCCCATCCAGTTTCAAATGTACGATCCTATATTTCTCGCTAGGTCTGTACTCAAGCATAGTTTTCAAAGGTCTATGGAAATCCCTGTAATTTGTCTCAGCAGCCACCCACCCTTGTAGAATTGTATGTGAGAAGGCACTATTCAGAGGCATGCTCTGGGCATCTTAGAAATCCCAAAATGTGGAGCAGGTGGTTGGTACAGTAGATAGAGCACCAGTCCTGGACTAAGGAGCATCTGAGTTCAAATCCAGCCTCAAACACTTGGCACTTACTAGCTGTGTGACACTGGGCAAGTCACTTAACCCCAACTGCCTCACAGAAAAAAAAGAAACCTCCCAAATGTGGCACAGAATGGAAAAGGCTGACCACTAGATTGCAAGCTTCCTGGGAGCTACTTGTAACCAGACATGACCAACCCAAGGGCATCCACCATGATCCCATGAACCCGGGGGTCCCTAATTAATAGTACTTGCCACAGATAGCAGCTGTAAGGATAGCCCCAAGCATCCTTTCCTGGATCTGTTTTCATAACAGAAGCTCAAAGAGAAGGAAAAAGAGGATTCCCAATGATTTGGAGCAAAAAGGAGGACATGCTTTGTATTATTGATGTGAGTGACCTGGAGACAAAGGAAAATATTTGGATCTTCCTGAAAAACCTCTTTTGGCTCTTTTTTCTCTCTCCCAGACCACGAAAAAGAAGAGGAGGAGAACAAAGTTCATAAGAATCTGCAAGCTCCTTAAGCGAAGAGACAGTTTCCACCTTGCTGGAATGTGGCAGCTGCCCCGGGGTCTGTCAGGTCTGGTTACAACCAGCACCTGCTTCCCCACAGCTGAATCCAACTGACCCTTCCCCAGACCTGGCCTAGTGGAGACCTTGGGGAGTGCCCACCCAGCTCCTTCTATTATGTGGCACATTTTTTATGAAAAGATACTGTGAACGGCACCCAACTGGCACTTAATAAATGCTTTACTGATTGACTGGATCACAGATTTAGAACCAGAAATGAGCTTTGAGATCATTTAAGTCTACTCCTTCATTTTATGGAGGAAGAAATTCAAAAAGGTTTAGTGACTGGCCCAGCATCACTCAGATGATTGCTGCGGTAGTATCTGCAGTAAATTGCAGAGTTGGGAATCCAGGGCCTTGGATTCAAAACCTGCTTCTCTGCCACACTTTGCTGCTCCCAGCGAGCACATACAGCATGAGAACTGGCTAAAGGAAATGGGAAATTTCAGCCTGGAGAAGGGAGGACTATGGGAGACCTGACTGCTATCTGTAAGCATATGAAAGGCTGTCTTGTGAAATTAGATCAGACAGATTCCTCATAGTTCTGGGGACAGGCCTAGGACCAATGGATCCAAGTTACAGACAGATTTTAACTCAAAATTGGAGCTGTCCAAAAAAGGAACGGCTATCTCACAGTAGTGGATTCCCAGAACCGGTGGCCAGAGGATCACAGATTTTAAAGGCTGGAAGGGGCCACAGAGACCCTCTAGTCCAGTCCATTTATCTTCCCCTCACAAGGGAAGAAAATGATCACTAGTGGGGGATGTCATAAAAGGGTTGTCACAGAGTGGCCAGAGGGCTAAATTAGGTGACTTCTAAGGACCCTTCCAACTCTGAGAGCTCTCGAACTAGAACTGAAAATATAACTGAGAAGGTTCCCTACCCTTGGTCTAGAATATCCCTGCTTCATCCAGAGCCTATAACATGCCTATGGCCAAAGAATCAAGTCAGGTGACTTGGAAACTAACCAATGATACAGTCTCTGTGGCACCTCTGAAATCCATAGCTCCCACTCCCCAAGCCCCTCACCACCAGGCAGATTCATAGCTCATAGTAGTTGGCCAAAGACCCTTGTTGTCCATGAGGCTCTGAGTGGAGGGGTGGGAGGTACAGGCAAACATGTACATTCATTTGCTTATTTCCAAAAGCTTGGGGAGGTAATGCCATTCAATCCCCAGTCCCGATACTAGAACATCATCTACCATGAAAGTCAAGGGTCAAAAAGTCAATGCTCATTAGAGCTGAGACTAACCTTCCCCACAGTTGAACCCAACTGATCCTTCCCTAGTCCTGATCACTATCATCAGACCCTTTCTGCTCTTCCTCAAGCCTCCATGTTTCTCACCAAAAAGACAAGACACCTGTATAGGTCGTCTCCCCCAATAGAATGGAAGCACCATGACATCTTTGTGTCCACAGCACTCTGCGCAGTGCCTGGCACCTAATAAACACTTAACAGATGCTTGCTGATTGATCAGTAAATTGGTAGTTAGCCCCGACTCCAACCAGTACTAAATATGGCGGGAGAGGGGTTGAGTATCCCATAGCCACTAAATCAGTGGTGTTGCCTGAACCAATTCCAAGCATCTCCACAGAAGACCACTGACGTGGGGAATCTCCGGGTGTTTCACAGGGACCTCATGCCACAGAACAGGGGAAGACACTCGACTCATCCTACCCACCATTCCAACTACTTTTATGTTACACTTCAAGAATGATTCCAGGGGGCGGAGCCAAGATGGCGGCTGGGAAGCAGTGACTGGCGTGAGCTCCCCACCAAGTTCCTCCAAAAACCTATAAAACAATGGCTCTGAACCAATTTTAGAGCTGCAGAACCCACAAAGTGGCAGAGGGAAGCAGG
>CM053623.1:243626083-243643475 GCA_028646595.1 Phalanger gymnotis
GGGAGGTGGATGGATGGAGGGAAGAGGGAGGGAGGGATGGATGGGGAGGGAGGAATGGATGGATCGATGGACAGACAGAGGGAGGGAGGGATAGAATGGGCTGGAGCTTGCAATATGAATCAGAGAGAGGAAAGCCTTGGTGAGGAGCCTGGGGATGGGGGTGCTTGCATGGGAGAACCCTGGGGGGGATCGCCGGGGGTCTGGGGCGGGGGGGGGGGAAGGCGGAGTCGCGTGCATGCACAAGAGGAGGTCAATTGCACGGATGGGTACGCCTTGGCGTACAACTCGCATGCCCGCTCAGAGCCGGTCTGGGCTGGGGGGGTTTTGGGGAGAGGGGCGTTCGCACAGGGCGATGCGACACTGCCCGCCCGGGGGAGGGGGCCCGCGCCGGCTTTACCTTTTCGCTGTACTCCCGCAGGACCCTCTCGATGGCCCCCGCGTCGCCCCCCCGCAAGGTGTTCAGCGACCCCTCCGCATCCATCACTGCAGGTGCGGGGTGGCCGCGTGCTGCTCTGGGCTCCGGGTCAACGCCTCGCGCCCCCTCCCTCTCGGGCCGCTCTCTCGCCCGCTCTCTCCCCCTCCCTCCCACCCGCCAGCCTCCGCCTGACGTCACCGCTCCTCACCTTTCACCCTCGTGACGTCAACATCCCCATGGCAACCGCCGCTCTGCGCCGCGCCCGCCCGCCGAGGGAAGGCGGTCTGTGTTCGCCGCGCCGATTGGCTGCGCGTCGGTGGGGTGGGGTCCCAGGTGAGGATCTCCCTCGGCGGGGCAGACGGAAAGCGGGACCGTGGACAGAGCGCAGAAGGTGGAGTCCCCGCCTCGGCGCTTCTTCCTGGCGTCCCCGTTCTTCCTACGTGGCCCGGCGGGCCTAGAACTTTTTTTAACGTTGCTTCACCGGACTACTTCTCCCAGCATGCAGTGGGACAGACCAGCCTCGTCCTTCCTCCGCCGCCCCGCCCACCCATCAACTGATATGTCTCGAACTGCATGCTGGGAGTGGTAGTCTCCGTGCTCCTCGGGAAACTTTCCGGTCTCGCCGCGGGGCATGCTGGGAATTGTAGTCTTCTTGGGGGCTTGAGGACCACCTGGGCAGAGGTAGGAGCCCGTGGCACTTCGGCGGTTGGGGAGGCTGGGGCTAGTGCAGGAAGGCCCTAGGGACCTCCTCCCTTTACAACTCCAGTCCTCGTAAGGAAGCTGTTGCCCGGGGTAGCTTTGAGCCTAACCAGTCAGGCCCACAGTGTTCCCAGGACTGATACCAGGAACTGTAGGAGCTGGGCTCTGAGGGCTGGTCTGAACCGGTTTCTTCCTCTTTTTTTTTTTTCAAGTGGCTTTGGGTCCCTTTGCTTGTCGTAGCTTGAGCTTTGGCTTTAGGGTCCGCACCAACTGGGTTGTAAGCCCCTCTCTGCTCCTGACCTGCTGTGTGACATGGGAGGAGTTGCGCAACCTCTCTGGACCTCAGCTCTAAAACAGGGTTTCCTAAGGTTCGTGGGCTCTGAGGCGCCTCACCTCCCTGGGCCTCAGTTTCTTCCTATGTAAATTGGGCAGGATTGGAATAGGCGGTCTCTCTGGTCACTTTCAAACCCGGACCCAGCCATTCTCCCTACCATTGAAGCTTCAATGGCTCCCTGTTACCCTAGGATAAACTACAAATGCCTCTGGCACCTCAAGACCTTTGCAACCCTACTGGACTCCTGGCGATCTTCCCAGACGGCTTTCACACGACTCCCCAAGGCCGCCTCCTCCATTTCAGCCACACTGGGCCACAGTGGCTTCCCCATCTTGCGTCTGTGCCCAGAATGTTCTCCCTTTTCACCCCCACCCTCTCCTGGAATCCCCAGCTATTCTCAAGGCTCAGCTTCCTAGTCACAATCTCCATCAAAAATATTTCCTGCCATCTGCACAGTTAGGAGTAGTCTAGTCTCCCCTGGAAGATACTTTGTATCTATGTATATCTATTTTGTATCTACATAGGTCTGTATTTCCTCTCTCCCTCCTCAAGTGGAAAGATAGCTAGGTCAGACCTGGATTTAAACTTTTCAAGAGTTATTTCAGTACTCTGAGCCTCAGTTTCTCCATCTGTAAAATGAGAGAATTGGACTAGATGACCTCTAAAGTCCCCTCCACCTCTAGATCTAAGAACCTATGATGACATTAAGCTCCTTAAAATGGCCAATATTGTTTTCAGGTTTTGCATTTGAAGCCTCCAGGGCTTCCTACAGTGTCCAGCACACAATAGGTGCTTAATATATGCTCATTGACTTGGATTGAATGGAACTGAATTTCACTTCTAATAGTCCTCCATCCTATAGTTTGCCCCCCAAAATAGCAAATCTCCATCAATGGAGGTGTTCATAAATAGGGTCTTGATGGTAAGTGGTTTGGGTGTTGTGTCTAGGATTCATTCTACAGGGATCCATGGTGGAGGGAGCAGAGTACAAAGGGGTTTTGAGATCACAAATTTGGAGAACTACTGCTCTACACCTTACTAGTGGGATGGGTGTTTTGTGAATTATTGTGGCCCAGACTTTTATTACCTGGTGGCCAACCTCCTGGGGATCCGCTTTTCCAGATTTGCCTTCTCTTTTACATGCAGCACATTGCCAGGCCCATTCTTGACACCCTTTCAGCATGGCAGGACCTACAAGAATTTGTGTCCTCTTGGCATGGCCTAGAAGGACCCAAGAACACTTCCTTGCCAAGATGGACTTTAGTGAAGGCCACACATATACGATACGATAAATTTGTCCAGAACTTCAAAGTTTTAAAATAATCAGCCTCATGAAAAGGATACTTCTTAGGAAGGAAATGGATAACTCAAGTTTATCACAAGTATAAAATTAAAATATATTATTAAAAACACTTCATATGAAATTATTCAAGGATATTATCATAATAGCATAACCCAAGCCTCAAAGTCTATTGGTATGCGAGTCTCTCCTCATTGGTGGAGATCAATGTCCCCTACATCTACCTGTGGGGTGAAGCAGAATTGGTGAGAGTGGGAGAAAAGAGGGATCTAGTCTCTTTAGTCCGGGGGTGGGGAACCTGTGGCCTCAAGACCACACGTGGCCCTCTTGGTCCTCAAGTGCAGCCCTTTGACTGAATTGTAAAGTTTGGATTCAGTCAAAGGGCTGCATTTGAGGACTTTGAAGGCCACATGTGGCCTGGAGGCTGCAGGTTCCACGCCCCTGCTTTAGTCTCTTTGGGTTTTTCTGGCTTCCAGCTTTGATAGAGAAGATGTGAGATGCTACCTTATCCTCAGGTCATTGAAAGGAGAGAGTCTCTGGGAGGAAGCCTACATGCAAACTTTGATCATGCCTCCTTTCTCAGCTTTGCTACACTACAGATGTCATGGAATTTTCCCCTTGGGTGAGATCTGAGACTGTTCTTGGAGCTGAGATGTTTCACTCCCAATGGGAGAGTTCCTTCAATTTGTATTGTCTGGTGCAGGGATGGGGAACCTGTGGCCTTGAAGTCACATGTGGCCCTCTAGGTCCTCAAGTGCAGGGCACATGTGGCCTCGAGGCCACAAGTTCCCCCTGGTCTGGTGTATACACACATACACACACACACACACACACATACTAATATACATATATATACATATACTATATACGCACACACTTTCTCCAATTTCTGTTTTGCTACTGGCTTGGATAAATGAGCTTCTTTGCTATTTGCTTTGTGTGTTCATTGTAGCTCTGGTATTTGGCAGGACAGGAGTCAAGCCTTGCCCCCCTGCCCCATTAATAAATAGAGATCAGGACTTCAGCTTAACCCTTGTAGTGATTTCCCCTAGACTAATGATATTTAAGGAAACAGACAGGTATAATTCCAGCCCTGTACTCTCTCTCTCTAAGCATAGCAGAGTGGCCAGCCTCTGGCAAGAATGTGTCTCCCTTGGAGAAGGGGGTGGGAGAGATGCTAAAGATGTCTATTCTGGACTCTTAGCAAGCCACAGAACCAGCCACATTAGATTAACATATTAAAAAGCAGTTGGTTTTCTTGCTGGTCTAATTTTATTTTCTATCATACTTTTCCATGTTGATTAATTATGTGATGTAATTCATTAAGACTTTGAGTACCCACTTTGTGCCCAGCAAGGTAAGCAATGGTAAATAATGACTTTACATATAAGAGCTGCCTCCTGACTATACCAAGGGAATGAATAGACTAAAGTCTGACTTCTTTACTCCACCTAAGTTACTTTTTGGAAAGAGTCACCTAGAGATGGTGTTCCAAGGATCTGTTTTTCAGCAGACTGACAGTAATTCTTGGGGTCCAATAATTATACTTTTAAAAGTGCTTTTTAAAATGCAACAAATGATAAATTTTTACTTTATGAAATGACTGCTTAAAATTTATTTGATTTTATTTTAATTTATGGAATAACACAAGCATTTTGATAGCCTAGTACAATAAAAAAAGATGATTGTACATGAAACCGCACATCTACCATGCACAACTTGCTATTTCTTTCAAATATGCAACAAAATTATCATGTGAATTTCCTTTTGTCCCCTGCCCTGCCCCTTGCCCTAGAAATGGCTACCATTAGACACAAATAAGTGTATATATATAAAATTATTCTATATACACTTCTATTTATCATTTCTTTCTCTGGATGTAGATAGCTTATTTCTTCATATCTCTTTCATAGTTAATTTGGGTATTTATAATAGACAAAATAACTAATTCACTCAAAGCCATTCTTAAAACAATATTGCTATTACAGTATATAATGTTTTCTTGGTTCTGCCCATTTCACTCTTCACTATTTCATGTTCATTTAAAAAAAGATTTATAGGATCATGGATCTAGAATTGGAAAAGGTCTAAGAGGCCAACTACTCCAACACCCTCATTTTACAGATAAGGAAACTGAGGCCCAGAGACATTAAGTGAATATCTCAACATCTCTCATATGTTCTGCCCTCTCCCCTTTTTTTTCTGAAGTCTCATTGCTAGTATAATGATTCATCACCTTCACCACCCTTCACCTGGACTGTTACAATAAACAACCATTTGGTGACCCCACCTCAAGCCCTCCCCACTCTATCCCATCCTCCATAAAGTCAACAAAGTGATTGTCCCTGGTGTAGGTCCAACCGTGTCACCACCATCAGCACACACCGCCCCCTAATAAATTTCAATGGCTCCCTTTTGCTTCTAGGATCAAATACAAACTCCTGTTGGCCATTTAAAGACCTTCATAACTTGGACCCATCCTGCCTTTCCAGGCTTATGACACATTATTACCATCCATAGACTTGATACTTATTCCAAAACGATCTTGCTGCTCTTTCCATGTGCAAGTCCAAATCCAACTGTTCCTCAGGCTAGAATATACTTCCTCCTCACATCTACTTCTTTTTGGTTTATTTTAAGATTCAGTTCAAATTCATTTTCTACTGTGTGTCTCCCACACCTCCTAGCTCATATCTGTCATATATGTGGTTTGTATTTGTCTCTCCATGTGCTTGTGTCTTCCTCCATTGGAATGGAAGAACCCTGAGGTCCAGGACTGAAGCACTTGGAGCCCTGCCCCACCTAACACAACATTGGACACACAGTAGGTGTTTAATAAATGCTTAGCGATTGCTCAAAGCCATATGGTGACAGAGCCTAGACCAAAGGCTCATCTTGGACTCTCAGGCTGGTGACATTTACAAGCGTTCATGCTACAACCTTCATACACATTTCAGTCTTGTCTTGAATACAATGAGTGTGTGTGTGTGTGTGTGTGTGTGTGTGTGTGACTTGCTGGAACTGGTGGCAGGCATCAAACACCAAGCACCTAGGGTTCAAATCCTTTGTAAAAAAATCTGATCAGTTGCTACTGAGTGAGCCCCCTAAATTTGTGCTGGTCACTGCCCCAGTGGGGTGGGATGGGAAACACCAATAAGGAAGGCCCAACCATACCATCTTTGGAAGGAGACACATACAGAAGATTTCTACTGGACTGTAAGTGACTGAGGCAAAGACTCTACCTTGACACCTTAGTTGGGGTCCTGCTTCATTTTAACCCCCCCCCCCACATTGTCTGTCTGTCTTTGACTCTCCCTCTCTTCTCTCTCTCTCTATATATACATATACATGTATACATACACACATTCATGTATACACACATACATGCACAAAACACATGTATGTACACATGTCTTACATGTATGTGTATGCAATTCTTAGGTTCTATAAAATACAAATGCCTCTTTTAAAACTAATTTTAAAAGAAATGACAGTAAACATTAATGAAAATAATCACATTTTCTAAATAAATCTACATATTAACTAATGGATTCCAACACAAAATATCATGAATGAATAAGAAAGCCTGTGTTAAGTGCTTGCTACATGCTTACTATGTGTGAACCATTGGAGATGTGAATAGAGAAACAGAATAGTCCCTGTCCTCAAGAAATACCCATTCTAACTGGGCACAAACCATCCCCTCCTGGGGGGATGGCTCTTGGCTGCATGGGAAGATCTGGGGTGTCTCAGTGGCAAGTTACTCAGCTTGGCTGGAGGCTAGAAGGGACCTGAGGCTGGTGGAAGTACAGACAAACCTCTTTAGTGACATCTGCCCTGACAAAGCCCCAACAGAGCCGTGCCAAGGGCTTTGGTGGGGAACTGGCCTTTTCTTTTGCAGATTTTCAGTTGCGGTGGCTGCCTAGGGCTAAGGGGCTTGATGCCCACAGATTCCAAACTGTAATGGTGACCAGAGCAGGCCAAAGGCCTGAAATGGCCTTGAAACTTTTAGCTTCCGGGCCCCTTGGGGTAAGCTCTCACATGGTGGCAGGGTGTGAGGGGAGGTGATGGTAATGGTGGTGTCTCTTTTTGCTCATACTGTCTCCTGTACTAGTACCCCTGAGGTTTCCTGCTGGGGGCAGGTAGTGTGGGCAGTGGTGGTGATGGTGGTGGGGCCTCTTGGCCCCTGGAGTCACTCACCAGCCCTGACAATGTCTTCGTGGCTGCTCTATGAGGAGTACAAGGGCCTTTCCTGGCTCAGCTAGCTTATCCTGGGGGAAGAGGAAGTTCCTAGGAGGCAAAGCTGGGTGAAGCCAGAAGCTGTTGAGACTTCTCTGTCCTCATCTTCCTCCTTCTCAGCCTCTTGACCTGGCTGTGCAGGCCCTACCTCTCCCAGGCCTAGAGGCTCCAGGACAGGCAGAAGCAGTCTGGTGTCCCCTGCACAACAAGGACTGGGGGTCATGGGGAAGTCCTCTGGGGAGGATGGGGGTAATAGGGTGTGTGTTTGTGTGTGTGGACAGGACTCGGGCCCAGCCAACAATATATAACATATGAAGCTAGGGAAGCCAACACGTAGGGCAGGGAGAGGAGGGAGGATCTTCAGCACATTCCAAAAGGGCCTCAGTTTCTCCCAATTGATCAGAAGGGGGGAGCACCAACCCTCACAGGTATAATTGCAAAAATCTGAAAGCAACCTAAGTTTCCAACAACAGGAAAGTGGTTAAATCACTTGTGTCAGGGAAATGAATGGAATGCTCTAATGCTGTTAGGATGGACAAATATGGAGAATACAAAAACATCGAGCAAACCCAAAGGTCTGAAATGAGCCCAGGCAGACAAAGCAGCAGTACTATGGAAGTGGAGTCCACACTCACCACTGTCGCTGAGGAACAGCAAGGAGGACTGGGCAAAGCCTCCTTTTGATGGGGGCAGGGTCCCTAAGAGTGGCTCTGGCCCTCCTTCCCAGGAGTCATTGCTTCTCCATAAGCTGGGAGCCACTGAGACTCACCCATCCCCGCCTGCCCATTTGAAGCTTGGCTGTGGTCAGTGCTGGGGGTGGATGAGTCCTGAATGTTTGGGAGTACGCCCTCCACCCCTCCCCCAGTACTTTCTAAATGAGGTTCGCTGGGCTTCCCATAAAAGAGAAAACAGCCATGCCCAGCCCACATTTTTACCCTCCCTGGCAGCAGAGTACTAATTGACTTACCAACATTTGATTAAAGTCTTAAGGTTCCAACCTAGGCAAAGGTGGCAGTGACAAAAGATAATTGTCATTCATCATTGCCACATTTTCATCTTCTTGTTGGGGAGCATATGAAAGATTACATTCTAGTGAAAGGAAGACAGAATAAATTGCAGCCCGGGCCAGAGACAGGCCAGGCGCTTTCAGCCAGGCTGTATCCCAGCAGCTTCTGGCATTCCGGGCAGCTTGAGCTGCATGGGAACTCTATGGACTGCAGGGCCTGACACAGCGGCAGACCTGGCGGGATTGGTGGGGGTCAGAGGCAGAAGCCGTCAAAGGGTAGTGACCCTCCCAGCAAGAGGGAGCCTGTTAGAAAAGTGACTTCATTGGAATGACGGTGCTACCCACTGCTCCCTCCTACTGGGCTTTTTTCTACCTGCTAATAAAAAAATCTTCAAGTGAGCTAGTTTTTTACACACACACACACACACACACACTGTATGTATATTCAAAGAGAGAGAGACAGGGACAGGAGACAGAGACAGGGAGGCAAAGAGAGACAGAGGGAAAGACAGAGACAGAGATGGAGACAGACAGAGGCAGGGAGAGTTATGCTGTTATGTTACATTATATTACCTTACATTAATATGTATAACATAATATATAATATTAATTAATATATTATATAATATCATATTAATTTAAAATAATATATAATATGTAACATATGTTATGTCATGTTATGTTACATTATATCACTATTCTTTTGCTCCTGTTCCTTGTGATAATGGTTGAATTTCACTCTTTAATAAGACCTTGGTTTGTAGCATTCTCTGGACAGTGACAAATGAGCCCAAGGAAGGGAACCGTAAGGCAGCTCCTTCAGAATGTTGTTGAATTCCAGATCTGGAGGAGGGGAACATGGAGTGTTCATCATAGGAATGGACTCTTTCCAGCATATAAGACATTTCCCTGAGTTTCTGCAACTCTCCAAGTCCCTAATTTATTTCTGTCGAGGGTGATTTTGAAGTAGAAAAATGGCCTAGAAGGATGGAGGAAAGACTGAAGGGAGAGGACTCCAAATGCCACGGATGGGAGAATGCCAGATTTGGAGTCAGGAAAACCTGGGTTTGAATCCTGCCTCAGATGCTTAATAGCTATGTGACCCTGAGTAGGGCCTCATTTTCCCCATCTGAGGGCACTTGATTTGATTCTTTTTGAAATCTCTTTCTACTCTAAATCTGTGATCCCAAGATCAGGGCTGGTAAAAGATAACATCATATGAGGCAAGTCTGTCTCTCCAGGGGTGTCTGATCCAAGTCAGAGCCATGGCCTTTGGGGAAGGGGGTTTCTGAGTCAAATGCTTTCCATTTGCCTTTAATAAGTTTCAGTTCCATAAAAAGAAATCTAGCATTTTGGCTCTCGCCCCCACAGAGGTTCACTACATCCAAGTATTCTCTGGACCTCGTCCTCATTTCATGGGCACAACTTGGCAGCTCCCTGAAGATTTGTCCTGCCAAACCCTCACAAGGTAGCCTTTCTCTTTCATTGGAGGAAGGTCTTAAAAATCATCTAGAATCTTCTAGTTTAAGGCGTTCCTTTTATACTTGAGTAAACTGAGTCCTAGAGAGAAGACCTAGTGTTCATGGGTCACATGGTCAGTTTGCTGTGGCCTCCAGGCCTCTTTAAAGTCCAGTGTACTTTCTGTGTAGCCAGTGCTCCCAGTGATACATCTCCTACCTCTATACTCAAGGTCAGAATCTGTTTATCATTCAGGTAATCTTTATGTCAATAGGGCCCCACATACATTTTTAGGAACTTTTAAATTTCTCTGGCTCATTGCCCCCACTCAAACAATCCAGGAACGTCATCTGACATCACCCAGTGTGTTGTCACCAAGTCCTCTTGCAAGCATAAAGGTCACAGGTTTCAGCAAATGAATCGATTTGTTTATAGATCAGATTAAATGGGGCACACAACATTGCTTATGGAAAATAACCATAATTCCCCATCAATATCCTCTCCAGAGCTTGCTTAGCCTTGGTCAGTTATAGTCATACTCTTGGTAGGTTCCCATCAGGCATCACCTTTAGTATAGCTTCTCAGTATATGTCTCTGACTGAGGCTCTCGAGGTCACTCCTTGTCAACGTTCTCAGGCTCAGTTCCCTTAAGTCTTTGCTTGGGGATTGTCCTAGTTCTGAGTACCTGGAAGTATAATCATTATATGCTATGTCCTGTCACAGTGCTTCCATTGTCCTGAGTGGCATTCAATTGGTTATAATTCTCCAGTAGATGGCATTCGTCCTCTTCTACCTCTTGTGGTCAGAAGCATCCCAGTCAGAGGTCAATTTTAAAAAATACGTATTTCAGAGATCCCTTTTCCTGATGGGGATGCTTGGCTTTCTTGCAACCAGCTTTGAATGTAGGTCCCTATGGGGCCTTACTCCTGATTTCTCCCTTCTGCTTTAGTTCTGCTGATCTCTGACCCATAGGAGTATGCCCTTCAAATATCCTTCAGACCTTCTAAGTAGGTTTCCATCTCTGGTATCAGGTTGGGTTATGTTGACAGCACAGTCTACTGTCCTTTCTTTCTAGCCCTTAAGGTAGTCAGCTTCCTGCCCACTTCACTACCTTCTCCAGCTCAAGAGATTTAGCAAATCTTCTAATTCAGTGTGCTCCCCAGTCCCTTCTGGGCTTCAAGATCCACTGGAATCAACTGAGAAGTTTATTCACATCAACCTAGGGTGGCTCACTTGCCATTAGAAGAGAAGGATGGGACTGTGAGAAGCTAAGAACCACCCCAGCATAGTAACGTAGACCAGATAGAAATTATCTCATCATCTATTAAGCAACCACAGTTTTATTAGCTCTTTAAGAGTTTAAGATAATGAAGGGAGGAAAAAATTGGGAAGTCAGTTCTATCATCCTTTCTCCAGAGACACATACTCTTTCCCTAACTGCTACCAAGTTCTCAATCCCCTCTGTCCAAGCCTTCCTTTCCAACCACATCACCAGCAATAAACTCTGGCAAGTGATTGGGAAGAATGGAATTGGAAAGGGTTTGCAAGAGAAGAGATACTCAGTAAGCAGACAAAGTACAAAAGGTGGTGACCTCCTTGGTCACCTCCTTGGAGGAAGCCCCAGGGACCTCAGCCAAGCTATCTGTACTAAAGATGTAGCCAAGAAACTGGAGCAGAGGAGACAGCTAAAGAGAATCCATCGTGGAGGACAAGTAGAGTAAAATGCAAATGAAACAGGGAGATGAAGGATGGGGAGGGACCAGGAAGCTGAAAAGCAAATGAAACAATGTTTTACTGGTTCTAGAAAAGGAGTAGGAACCCTCAGAGAGGAGCCCTATTAAAAAGGCAGGGTGTGTGTGTGTGTGTGTATATGTGTGTGTGTGTACACACATACGTATATCTACACAAATATGTGTATATATACATACCTTTATATATTCACACCTATATATGTACCTCTATTGACCTATGTACATATATATGCACACCTATATGACTATATATAATCTACATATGTACATATCTATGGATGTATATATGTATACACCTAAATATGTACTATATATAAATAGATAGATATACACATGTCAAAGAAGTCAAACAAATAACCAAATCATAAAGATTTCTTTGTGGAAACAGACATTCACAAAAACAATTAAGGATCAAGTCATTGCCATAAGCGGTAACAGAAGAGTTATCTTTAAGGTGTTTGGACTTGGAGATAGATGCTGATTAATGAAGGAAACAATAGAAAATATGTTGCATGTGTCACTTCAGGCTATAAAAACTTATTCTTGCCCAATACTTAGATAACCACAATCCGGTGGCTAGAATTACACATTAAAGCTACAATACTATAAATATAATCCTCAAAATATCCTGGAGGACTCAACCAATTAACTCTATTGAAGAATTATCATAGACCAAATTCTTGTACTTTATCTATAAATTGATTTAGATAGTATTGTTGTTTTTATTATTTTAGCACAGCCCAGTCATGAACATCGAATTCTCTTACAATTACTTCTCTTTCTTCATTTCTGTAAAGAATGATTTGTAGTTATAGTCATTTAAATTCTGTGTGCATGTTTTTTGGTAAGTGAATTCCCAGACATCTTAGACATTCTGTAGAAATTTTGAATGGAATTTCTTTATCTATAACAATTGGGTTTTATTGGTAATGTATAGAAAGGCTGATGGCTTTGTGAGTTTATTAAATATTCTCCTACTTTCCTGAAGTGTTTAGTTGTTTCAATTAATGTTCATTTCAATTTCTAGGATTCTCTAAGTGAACCATCATATATTACCTGCAAAAGTGAAAATTCTGTTTTCTTTTTTCATTACAACTGCAACCTAATGACCACAGGGGCCTTTCCATGTAACTTGTAGCTAAAATCCTTAAGTATCATCTCTTGCTATTTGAATATAACCTTCTTGAGTGTAGGGACTGTCTTGTTTTCTTCCTATATCTCCAGTGGTCAACACAGTGTTTTGTACATAGTAGGTCAGGTAATCAAAACAGGCATTTATTATGTGTCAGTATGTACACTGAGTATTGGCGTACAAAGAAATGCAAAAAGACACTTCCTACTCTCAAAGAGCTCACATTCTTATGGGAGAGACAATTTGTAAAGAACTCTGTACATCTAAATTATTTACAGAATGGATGGATATCAAAATCAGAGAGAAGGCACTGGGAGTTGAGGTTGGGGGAAGACCTATGTAGAAAGTGAGATTTGAACTGAGTCTTGAAAGAACTAAGGTAGCTATGAGGGAGAGCATTCCAGGTAAACTCCCTATTAATTATCCTTATAATCTGAGTATGTTACTTTCTGTAAATATTAATCTATTAAAGGCAACATTTTCTCATCACACATTTGGTCATAGTTTCTAGCAATTTCCTAAATTTTGTCTTTATTTGTTGTTTTTGTTGTTCAGTTTGTGTCTGACTCTTTGTGACCCCTGTTTTGGGTTTTTTTGGCAGAGATACTGGAGTGGTTTGCCATTTCCTTCTCCAGCTCATTCTACAGGAAACTGGGGCAAACAGGGTTAAGCAACTTGACCAGGTCACACAGCTAATAAGAGTCTAAGGCTGGATTTGAATTCAGGTCTTCCTGACTCAAGTCCTCGTACCACCTACCTGCCCAGTCATGTGTTAGTTTTGACATTGGCAATTGGATATCTCTCTTTCTCTCTCTCTCTCTCTCTCTCTCTCTCTCTCTCTCTCTCTCTCTCTCTCTCTCTTTCTGTCTCTCTTTGTCTCTGTCTCTCTGTCTCTATCTCTGCGTGTGTGTGTGTCTGTCTGTCTCTCTCTCTCCTTCTCATTTGATTAACTGTTTGTGCACTTTTTTCCCAAAAGACTAGCTCTCAGATTTATTACTCAACTCAAAATGTTTGTCTTTAATTTTGTTTATCTTGTATTTGATTTTCAGAATTTCTATTTTTTCTGTTTAGTTGTTTTGAAAAATCTGTTGCTTTTATACTTTTTCCCCTTTTCTAAGGATTTACTTCTATATGTGTATGTCTGATTCTCCTGAAGAATGTAAACTCCTTGAAGGCAGGAACTATCTTATTTTGTCTTTGTATCCCCAGTGCCTGGCACAGTGCTGGATGCATAGTAAACGCTTAATGCAAGATTGTTGATTGATTTTTTGATTGGTATGACTGGAGAAGGCCAAGTTGTTACTTGTTTTGTTCTCATTGGCCACTCAATTTACATCTGAAATAGAAGCACAGGACAAACCCAATGGGTTCTGGACCCTTTGGAAGGACATCTCAGGGAGTAAAAGTTGTTCCTACACAGAGTCAGAGAAGGATGGAACCATGTGCAAGAGGCTGACAGGCTTTCTGTCCCTGCCCCAACCCTTTGAGTCACCAATCTATAAGAGTTCTGTTATTCCCTAACAGACAAGCAGATAAAAGGCATGAGCAGGAAATGTTTAAAAGGGATGCAAAGTATCAACAACCATATGAAAGATTGCTCCAAAACGCTGATAATAAGACAGATGAAGTTAATGCCACAACCATCACTGAGTGCCAGGTACTGCAACTGAAAAGAACCCTCGGGCTTTACATCATGCCCATCAGATTGGCAACTGAGGCAGATTGAGCCGCTAAACCCCATTGATTCTAAACCCAGGGTTTTCTGCACTTGATAAAAGCCACTGCATGACTTAGACCTGGGAGGCCCTTTGAGAGTGGCTGGGCCAATACCCTCATATTATAGAGGAGGAGGCCAGGGCTCAGGGAAGTTGTTACTTTTTAGGGTTACTCAGGCAGTAAGAAACAGTCAAGATTCTAACCCAGGTCACCTACCTAGGGCTTCTTACCACAGATATACCATGTAAGTGAGTCATCCTAGCTGGAACTCCTTGTCTTTCCACTAGGTTGTGAGCTCTTTGAGGACTTTGTGGTCTTTTAACTTTCCTTACACCACTATGTTTAGAGAGGGTGGCGCATGGTAGGTATTTAATAAATGCTTATTGACTGCCTGCTAAGCACATTTTCAGGAAAAGTTCCTGGCTTGTCTGTAGCACAGAGCATGCCTCTACTTCTGGAATTCACAGCTTTATTTTTAATGAGAGATTGACCCTGAACCCAATGTTTGCCATTCCTATTGACCATCATATAATGATACCTAATATCTAATCTATATCATATCTAACATTATCTAATATTATGTCTAATATATAATTGTATCTAATTATCAAAGGGAGAGAAGGTAGGTGTCTCTACTACCAGTGACCAACTCTTCCTACACAGACTCCATCCCTGTCCCAAAGTCAAAAACTTTCCATTATTGGTGGCTAATCCTGGCTGCTTCCTCTGGTTCTGATGGCCACCTGCCTCCTTACAGTGAGCTAAGGTTGGGGGTGAGGTCTTCACTTCTTAGAGATCAAAGCATTGTTTTTCCCCTTCAGGTGGTACTGGAGCAGCTTCTTCTCATCCTTTGTGTCTGCCCCATCTGCTATCTTTGTGAAACCGATTGACTTGGAGATCTTTCTTTTCAAACACATTGTACCGAACTGCCTGTAGAACTAGTAGCAAGCAGCTAAACTGCTGTGGATAAGCGAATGTCCTTGTTCACAGGATTCTCTCGTGTTTACAGTATTGGTTCTGAATTAGTAAGAGGGTGTCACTTTCCTTGTAATTAATGTTCTTCTCTAATGCCTCATCATGGCTGGGATCAAGGGCCACCCTGGGAATTCTTGAAGGTTATGGTGGCAGTCCCAATGCCAAGCTAATAAGGCTTTGAGTCCACGTGTGGCTCCGGACTAATTCTGTCATCTCATGGCCAATCTAGCTAATGTTAAAGGACTCAGCACTAGAATTTTCTTTTCACCACAGCACCTTATAAAAACTGTTCACTGAGGCATAGTAGGGATTATATACTACACTGATGGGAAGATGACCCCCAATAGTGAAATCAAAAATCTGAGAACTGGTTCATGCATGATTTTAGAGTCTCTTGGCTTAAAGCAAAGTTTTAGGAAGTGGAGTCTCTTTGAAACTGTTTCTAAGCCTGACTGCTTAGAGGAATGTACACTAGGGTAGTTCATTGAGATAAGATATTAAAACAGGTACTCTCATTTCATCATCCACGATTATATAGCTAAATGTTTTAAAGGGGTTCTATGTGCAGATATCTTAATGTAATTTAGATATGATTTTTTAAAAGAATATATAAATTCCAACTGACATTGAAAGCCTTAAAAATGTTTCATGTTAACATCTCTCATGATGAGTTTCAGAGTTCATGTTTCTTCTGCCTACCTCCCAGAGTTATTGTGAAGCTAAAATGAAATAATATTTGTAAAGCATTATGTGCTTGGCACATAGTAGGCACTTAATAAATACTTGTTTCTTTTCCTTCTAGGAAGTGATTTTTGACAGTTCTGAATTCTCGCTCCACATCTACCAAGGGTCCTGGATTCTGCAATTTTCAGCAAACCACTTAATCATTTTGCTTCTGTGATTTCCCTTTCCAAGCCCCATCCCACACTCAGTAATTGAAGAACTGGATTATAGAGCCCCCAGGGATCTCAGACACCGGCTAATCTAACCCCTTTATTTTACAGATAACAAAACTGAGGTCAGCAAGGTTAAATGGTTTGCCCAGATTCACACACCCGTTATGTATCAGAGTCAGGACTTGAACCTAGGTCTTCATGACTTTGAGAAACAGGGTTTTGTTTTTCTGCTGAAGCTTAGAATGTTTTAAGACTGAAATTTTTTTATACTTTTCAATTATTTTAATTTTTAAGATTAGTAGTTTTTAGAAACTGCTCAATAACATACTGGCTCCTTGGTTATTAAGATAAAATGTAATGAACACAGGGGAACCTCATTATGATGCCCTGGTGTTGAAGAACGAGATTAACTAACACATGTCTAATAGGTCAACAATATTAGGTCAGGCTTTGTGTGTGTCTAGTGGAAAATGTTTCTGGGGACATCCTGGGACAGGTGCCAGTGCCCAGCCTTTGTAGTAATTAGTGTCATAACACCCTATGATCTAGCAGTGCTCTGAGATCTGGATGAAACAGAAACATCTCTGGATGATTTTATCTGGTTCTCTCTGTCTACAATTTGAGTGGCTCCAGCTAAAAGGCTGTCCAGATTATGTACAAAACCCAGCTCACGCTTCATCCAAATGGAAGAATGAAGACGTTATTGAATCTCAGGAGTTCTTTTTAGTTGTGTGTGAAACCCTAGATATCTTAGACAAATAAAACCACTGCCTTGGATTTTAGTCACACACATGCACACATACACACACACACACACACACATGAATGTCACACTGGGTGATGCTATCAAAGATTTTATTTACACAACAATTGCTACAACAGCCGGTGTCATATTTCCACTTATGTGTTTCTTACCCATAGGGTAATAGGTCCACCATAATTGTTTGGTGCATTTTATAATACAGAAGGAAAATCTATGTTAATAACCACTAACAAAGTTCACAGATTACTATTAATTGGACAAAAAAAAATGTCTATGGAAAGTCCTCCCAGGAGTATGATATGCTTTGTTTCCACACATACACGGTACAGTAGGGGCTCAAAGGCACATCTTTGAAATATTTTTTTTCCTATCAAAGTGTCGGAAAGTATTATAGTCTCATGAAGGAATGAGGAGAGCCTTTGTCAGCCCCCGTGCTTGGCCAGGCCGAGTCAGCTTCACTTCATTTGCAACATGAACCTGGCATTAGCTGGAGTGTGACGGTTCAATGTCAAATATCCACGATCTCAAAAAACATCCAAGATCCCTCTTCTTCCCTTCTTTCCCTGACTGACAATAGCAGTTGTGCAAACTTGGGACCAACACATGTAGAAGAGTCTCCTTCAACTTAAGGCAGGACAGAGCAGGCCTCTCCTTCCTCTCTCTCTCTCTCTCTCTCTCTCTCTCTCTCTCTCTCTCTCTCTCTCTCTC
>CM053623.1:243643575-243675438 GCA_028646595.1 Phalanger gymnotis
CCAGGTGCAGCAGAAGGAAGGACACCATGGAACTCTGCAGAACACCTCTCTCAAGTGCTCACTGGACAACACGTAAAATGAAGGATGAATGTCGAGGTTTCTCTTCTAGGTGAACTGAGCAATCACCAAATAAAATAAGACTCCATTCTGTCTCTAGTATCCATCCCTCGAGACTAAAGAGTGTTTGTCAACACAGAAGGGAGTGGCTTATTGAGCTAGGCACCACACAAGAAAGACACAGTCTTGGGACAGAGGGAGAAGGCATGGGTTAGCCTCCTGAAGACAATGCTCTACAGAAATAGTCCAAGCTGGCTGACCTACAGGAACACTGCCATGCTGGAGTTTAGTGAGTCCTTTTTCTGAACTAAGGTTTACTCATCGACAATTCTAACCCAGCTTCATGTTTATTAGGAAAGCAGACATCTAGGTATAGTCCCATGAGTTCTAAAAGGTGAAGAGATCAAGTCTTCTGGTGTTGGTTGGATTTTTAATTATTATTAATTATTATTATTATTATTAAATATGGGTTCATACTATACCAGTCATTTTCATTTTGCCCAGCCTGTTGAAGCTTCTCCATTGATATAGGCAAAACCAGGAAAGTGTTGCATGTGCTCATACTCGGAATTCCTGCGGGTGGTCAGGGGGGTGTACATGTCACTAGAGCTTCCGTATCTTGTGGAGTGCACAGGTGGGCTTGGATAGCATGTGTTGGCTGAGGGTACTTCTGGCCATCGGGGAGTGACTGGTGTGGGGTGTAGTCTAGGGGCGCTGTTCATCAAACAAGGCTCCATCCGGGAGGTGGGGCTGTTGAAAGGGTACTTGGTAGGGTAGAAGAAAAAAATTCAAGAAGGTTAAAACCATAAGCTGTGCATTAATAGCCAGGTTAGTCATATTCACAGTCTGTTTCAAATTTTATTATTTTAGGATACCGCAGTGAGAAAATCAATTTTCTTTAAAAGACACTGGAGAAAACCATTAGCCATAGGCAGAGGCTTGAGAAGTCCTGGTGATTTTGTTCTCCTAAGGAGCAAAACCCTGTTCCCTTCTCCTAGCTTAGTATATTTGGAGTCCAGCCTTTAAGGAAGAGGGAAAATTGTTTTGGATCTGAAGAGAGGTACATGGATAAGGTGAATTTCATAAGTTATGGAACTGATAGCATTTCATCCACCCACAAGAATAAGACTTCCAAATAAAATACAGTGATCCTCTTTGAAACCACATTTTCCAGTTGAACTCAGCTACTATATGAACGGGCACAGAAAGGGAAGATTTAAGAGGGTGAGAATCACCAGCCCAGAAGTTATTGCTGATGGTTTTCACTAGAGATGGCCCATATTTTGGTTTAAAGCGATGGCAGTCCTTGGTGGCCTTCTGAGTAATGAATGACAAATGTTAGGGCTTGCTGTTAGGATGAGGGAAGAAGGGTATTCTGGAGGAAAAGGGAGGACTATGGGGCCAAGATCAGACAATCATGGAGGCTTCGTGAAGGTCGGAGGCAGAGGGAAAATGGCTCCAAGGAGAGAAGGTTCCTAGGAGAGATTTGTTTTAATGACAATAGATACTGTTGGGCTGTGCTCCCATTCAATTCCCTCCGCTGCCACAGCAGCTATGCAAATCAGCCCTTTTTTAGCACTAGCAGAGGAGAGGAGAGGAAAGAGATGTAGGCTCCCCTTGAAGCCTCTTGTGCCAGTTGGTACGGTGATGAGTCTTGCTGTGCTAAGGGCCACCCCAATGTGGAGGGGAGCCAATAATCATACGGCGTAGAGAGAAGGCAGGGAGGGAAGGAAAGTGCTTGTGTGTGGATTCTTCTGCTCCCCATCTGTCTCTCCTGACAGTTGGAAAGTAGGGACCAGAGAGATTAGGTAGGGGTCTACCTCCCGTAGGGGAGACAGACAGGCTGAAGCCTGGACAGCAGGGGGGGAAGGGAGAATGACAACAATGACTGCTTCTTCCAGTCAAGGCAGCCAAAGGGAATCAAGTCTTTCCCCTGTGAGATGAGCCCAAGGTTGGCTAAAACCTGGAAAGCAGGGCAGAGAGTGTTCGGGCCAAGATGGTGGATGGAAAACTGGACCACTTGTGGCTTAACCTTGAAAGGAGGAACTCCACCTTGGGAATGGATTCCCAAATGGGGCTAAGCCCACCTGACCCAGCAACCATGCTGTCAAGTGAACAGCTGGGTAGGAGGGAGGGCGTAGGTGGTGACTAGGAGCACCAGGGAGAAGGAATCAGGGCTGTTGCCAAGGAGACCGGAGAAGAGCAAACCCCATCTTTTGGGTCTCTACAGAAGATCTTTAACCCTGAGAGACAGCTGATCGCTCTTTCCTTTTGCTCCGTGCTGTGACAGCATTATTAATGTGTTGTGGCTTCTCTGGAGCCGCGGTAGACCACTAAGAAGGCAGGCCTGTAAACCTCCTGGCCTCAAATGGTGGGGCAGCCTTTGCAAGGTGGACCTGGCTTTCAGAAAAAACCTCAAACAAGAAAATGAGAAATTGGGGTGGGGTGATCGCTGGTATTACAGATGGATGCTTCACTTTGCAAAGAAGATCTTTCACTGACACTTTCTTGGTGCTCTTGCAAAAGTCTGTTTCTGCTTCCCAATGTTTTCAGGAGTGTACCCTGCACCTGATAGAGTGAGGCCCCCATTCTGCATTTTAAATGGAGAGGGGGAGCACAGGGGGTGTGTCTCCTTCATCAGCCCTCAGGGCTGCCCTACACAGTCTCCAAGCCTGGATTGGGAGTCCCCTTATCCAGCTGGTACATCTTGTATGAACTGGAGAGCCTTTGAATTCTGTCTAAGGCAATGGATTCCTCACCCTTTGGTAACTCAGTGGATTTGGAATTTTATCTATGTGGGTACTCCCATCATTGATGTAGATTGCAAATACTTCTGTAAACCTGCAGGTCTTTGACAGTTGCTATGGCCAAAAACTTCATCCTCCTGAAGGCAATTCAAATTAGTTCAATTCAATAAGCATTTATTAAAGTGCCTACTATGATCCAGGGACTGTGCCATACATTGGGTGTACAAAGACAAAAAAATTAAAAAAATTTCTGTCCCTGCCTTCAAGGAGCTTACATTCTATCCATCAACTTGATAACGAAACTCTATGAACTTAGCTAGGCTGGCTCAGATGGCAGACATAACCTGTACTCAAAGTATTCTGGTTTGGTGGGCATGACAGGTAGGATCGCCATCAAGTGTGGACTTAGTCACTGGTCGCGGCAGTACCAGGAGAGAAAGGGGAAGAGAAGAGTCAATTTTAGAGCTGTTATGGAGCTTAGAAATCACTTATTCCAACACCCTAAGAAGTCCAGAGAGGGTAAGATATGTCCAATAGAACAGAAGCTCTTGATCAATGACTGGATCGATTCCTAGCCTATGATAATGTCAAATCAAAGTCAACTACAAGTCATGGCATCATTTCCTTGATGTCATGGTCCTTTTTGAAAACGAAGGACAAACACAACAATGATAACATAGATAGTAAGCAACAGAGCCAGCATTCACACTGAGGCCATCAGCCACCATGGGTAGTGGAGCCACCCACTGAGCCACCTGCCTCTCACTAATGACCTACCTGGTTATAATGTTAAATGGCACTGGATGCACCAGAACCCTTGCCAGAACTCCCCTTCCCCTGCCACTGACTCGGAAGACTGAGGACCACTCACTCACCTTGGTGGCTTGTTGATTTGATCTTTGTCTTTGCCCAGAATCCCTAGCTCAGCTCAAACCCTCACCTCGTTCAGGAGGCCTTTCTCTGTCCCCACTGATGCTAAAGCCTTCTCCTCTAAAACTACCATATATCCACTCTAAGTATTTGTGCACAATGTGCGTGGTGCATTTCCCATTAGAATATAAGCTCCTTGAGGGCAGGGATTGGTTTTCATTTTGTGTTTGTATTTCCAGCACTTGGCACAGTATTGATTGGCTGAACGATTGACATGGCATCAGAGTAGATTGACCCATGTAGGCTGCTTACCACCAGATGGAGCATTTTCCTTCAAGAGAACATGGCACAAAAATTTATGGGTTTTGGCCTTGACCAAATATCCCATATGCAGCTGTGCCCATGGGTTGGGTCACGAGCTCAAACAAGAAAAAAACAACTAGGCTTTAAAAGAGGCTTTAAATATCTTTTATGTGACAATCAAATTCTGTTATGGCTGCTTCTGACATGGAAAGTTCTGTCCTGGTAGGTCAGCTAATTGCAAATGAGTCAGTGACTTCTTTTCCCCATAGTGAAGAGACCATTGAAAGACAATATTTGTGAAGTGTCCATTGGCCCCTGCCTGGCGATTAACTCAACCAAGGAAGCTTCTATTCAGCCTTGTTAGAGTGTCCACAGCAAGGCCATCTGCACGGATGCCGACCCAGGCGGCCTGCATCACCTCTAGCACTTTGCATCCGGCTTTAATGAAGGGTCCTGTAGCTTGCAGAACTCAAAACACTAGAGCCTGGAGATCGGGGCCAGACATAAAGGCCATGCTTGTTGGAGGGCTCTTAACAGGAAATTGCCATTTTTCTGGGCCAAATCCCACTTGTTGCTGGGACTATGGTTAAATTGAGATGACATGCATGGCTTTCTACCCCTTCTGAGTGCAACGTGTGTTGAAAGAGAGAGAGAGAGAAAGAGAGAAAGAGACACAGAGAGAGAAAGAGAGAGAGAGACAGAGAGAGAGAGACAGAGAGAGAGAGACAGAGAGAGAGACAGAGAGAGAGAGAGAGAGAGAGAGAGAGAGAGAGAGAGAGAGAGAAGGAGAGAGGGGATCAGTCAAATAGGATTTAGGTCCTTCCAAACTTTAGAGTGAATTTTGCCTTTTTGGGGTGGGATGGGCAACCATCTTGGAACATGCTATTTTAAGAGACTATTTAAGAGACTCCAGTACCAAAGGCTTATTTTTCTCCACATGGAGAACGAAAGAATGAATCCTTTATTCCTGTCCTTTGCCAAGCTGGCTGCTGCTTGTGCAAGAAGGTGAAAGGTGGTCCTGCAAGCACTGCAAATTGTTTTCCTAATGAAAGCTGTGCTAATATCCCCCAACATGTCATGTAAAGACTTGCAGCTAATGGACCATTCAAACTCATTGACCAGCTGAGTTTGCACAGGTAAAGGTCAAAAGCTTTACCTTGAGGAAAGATGAAAAAAGATCCCAGAAGGGTGAGCTTTTCAGCAATCAACAGCAAAACCAGCCCATGACACTCCGTTCTTCATCTTTAGACAGTCCCTGCCTGAGAAGCTGGACACTGGCCTTCCAATCCTCATGAAGACCCCCTCTTCTGTGTACCACCCATCATTCTATAAATGGAGAAACCGTAGCCCAGAGTGGTTGCAAGGGGTTTTGTCTTACAGTCACTGAGGAAGTCAACAGTGGAGCTAAGGGAAGAATCTGGGCCCACTTCTCAGCCCTAGCCCTGCTTCAGAAGATTTGATCATTTGGCCTCTGTTGGTAACCTAGAACACGCTCTAGCTACTGATTATTAAATAACATTTTTCAGGTATATGTCTTCCCAGACTTTCCCAGACAAAAGGATCACCCATTTGGGGGTAACTCCCAGCTACCACAAAAAAATCAACTTTGGCCAAACAGGCCTGTGTGAGACTTAGAAAGACATCCATTTCTCTCCATGTCAGTGAATTAAGCACAAATTCAGGAGATGAGCTTCTGGGATTTCATAAAGGAGAGAGGCCAGGGAAGAGGAAAGCAGGAAAGAAAATAAAGGAAGGTATGATTTCACTTTCCCTTTCATTTTTAGTTGACCTAGCACTGTTTGGATCCCACTGACAAGTGAGACCAAAACATGAGTAGAATATGTTCCCTAACACTGGTGGTCCCCAAGCGGAGGCTGGATGAGTACTTGTCAGGAGTGTTACAGAGGCCAGGTACAAATTGGATTCATGGCCTCTGGGCTTCCTCCCACCTCTGAGATTCTGTGATCTTTTGCAAGGCAATTCTCAGCCATCATTAGAACCTCTGAAAGTAGCACGGCTTCTGATCCCAGGAGCCTCAGCACCTTGGATGTTCGCATCTCTTACGCAGCTAGAAGCCTATAATGAATGCCCCAGGTGATGACCTAGTGGAATCAACGCCCCAGCTTGTCTGGGGATTACCCAAACACTCTCCCTTGATACTGCAGATGGAAATCAAAACATGGCCATTTATGCCAAGTGCTCCGTGTGTGATGGCCATATTCTCCTGCCTCTATCCAAAACATGATGTAATCCACGGAGCTTTTAGTGATCTCTTCCAGGCTACACAGATGTGAAGCCTGGATCATCCATTTTTATCCACATGCCCTGATATTTGCCAGAGGGAAAAATTGGGCACTGAGTGATGAGTAGATGAATGAAAAAGTATTAGTCAAGTACTTACTACAGGATGGCAGATGTCTGGAAAAGATTGTCAGGTCCCAGCCCAAAACTCCTTCTCACTTATCTCACACAAAGATAAGAAAACAGAAAACTAGAGGGGTGATGAAGCAAGAGAGGACTGTGTTAGGTGCCCCCAGTGACCAGTGGCTCCTTGGGATCAGGAACTACTTTCCGGTTTTTGTTTTTTTTGTATCTCCAACACCTCATAGAGTAATGAATTGGAAAAGTAGAAATGAAATGATAGGCAGAGGAACTTTGTCAACCACCTAATGGCAAAGGTTCCTGGCCATACGTGATTCTCACTTGCAAAGAGCCAAGGGAGTTAATTTAGCAGCTCTCAGCCCACGAGACATCCTAAGGGAAAGAATGGACAAACAGATACAATCAGGTTGTGTGAGCCAGCCGATTTTCCGACCTATATTTAAAGGTAAACCCTAGGTTTACGAGCTAGGTTGGTAGACTTGCTTATTTTTGTTGAAAATGAATGTACAGAAGGATGTCACTGGAGCTGGTTCATATTGGCTTTGGAGAGTTGGTTGTTAAATTTTCGATGTTATACCTCGGAAATAGGCAAATGCTACAAATCAGGGCTTGACTGAGTATTCTGTTGATTATCTAGAATTAAGAAAGTGCTGGAGGAAATGTGGATGATGAAGATGAAGCTTTAGAGTGTGGGTCCTTAAATATAGGTGCTATTGTTGTTTTGGGGGAGCTGGTTGTTAAACATTTACCAGCACACTCAATTACAACTCATAGGTGCATGTGGTGGAATGAGCAGGTGTGATACATCCAAGGTCTTGAGCTTTTCACACTGAAGGCACTAAGGGCATCAGGTAAAGAAAGGAGGTAGGGGGATTGAGCAGGGTCAGTTCCACTGAGATTCCCCCTCGATGGGGCTGGGCTTGGTCAGAAGCTCAGGGTAGAAGCACAAAGGAGACCATAGGGAAGGGGATCTGCCGGAAAAGGGACAGAATGCTCACAAGATGAGACACCTTAGAGTGATCCTGTCTGGCGTCCTATCATCACCAATGAGGAGGCCAAATCTGAGATTGGGGAAAAGACATCCATCACTTGATAAGGACACTTACTATAGGCCAACACTTGCTATAGTGGCAGCTGAGGGGTGTAGTAAATAGATCGCTGGGCCTCGAGTCAAGAAGACTCATCTTCCCGAGTTCAGATCGGGCCTCAGACACTAGCTGTGTGACCCTGGACGAATCACTTCATCCCGTTTGCCTTAGTTTCCTCATCTGTAAAATGAGCTGGAGAAGGAAACGGCAAACCACTCTGGTATCTCTGCCAAGCAAACCCCAAACGGGATCATAAAAAGACTGAAGAACAACTGAACAGATGCCAAGCTCTACGGGGTTGTCAGACCCAGCTCTAGGGAGCAGCAAGCTGTCCTATCCCAATCCCAGCTCTCATGTGGTGTTTCCTCCATCTTCTCCCAGGCCAATGGAAGAAGAAGGGCATGTGCAGGGAACCTGCATTTTCTAAGATGCCTTGTCAGATTTTCAAGCCGACCCAGATTGGTGGAAGCTTGGTATAGTCGTCTCTCCGTTGCCATGTGCCATGGTTTTTCCATTTACTAAATGGTGGATTGCACAAGTTATAGCGCCATGTCACACTAGGCATTAGAGATACAAAATCCCAAATGTAACAATCCCTTCCCTCAAGGGGCTTACAGTCTACCTAGGGAAACGTGTACGTCCACTCATTTACATCCAGAAATATCCAGAAAATACATACAAAATCAAGGTGAGGTCATTTCTGGGGGCAAGCACTGGTGGCTGGCGGAGGAGGGGTTCTCATGGAGGAGGTGGTGCTTGAGCTGTTTCTTAAAGGAAACCAGGGATTCCAATCAGCAGAGGGGAGGAGGGAGAACATTTCAGGGGGCGAGAGACAGCTAGAAAGCAGAGAGGCAGCAGATGGAGATTCATGCATGAAGAACAGGAACCAGGTCACTTTAAGCTGTCACCAGAGATGTTACTAGTCATTCTGTTGCCTGGAACAAGCACCGCAAAATGTGCCTGAGACAAGCGGCAGGAAAGACAAGCTCTGATCAGCTTTTAAAGACAAATTCAGTTGTGGGGCAGGGAGACCTTCGGGAGACAACTCAGACTTCCAGACACAAGGTTCTGGGTTGAAGAGGAGACCTCAAGACATTTCCCAATAGCAGAGAGACAGAGATCCTGTGACATTAGTCCCTGTGGGAAGAGACTTTGGGTACATTAGGAGGCTACCATCAAAGGAAGAAGAACAGGGCTGGGTCAGGGAGGATCTCACCTGGGGTGGGGCCACTGGGGATAGAATGATGTACCATCTAGCACTTTCCTATTTTAACTAATTATTCTTGATAACTAGGTGCTCAGTTATTTCTATAAGTACTATCAGGAGTTCTAAATTTCAGTGCCCTGAGGCAAAGTCCCAGTTGTCTTCCCCTAGTTATGGCTTAGTTTGTTACAGGTTGTTAATAACACAGATGGGCCTAGGACCCAAGGGTCCTGAGTCATCGTCCAATGATCTCTCCATCACACCATGCTGCCTATTAATGAGAAACATGGAGTTAATGAGGATGCCATAATAACAGAGATAATGAGATGACTTGTCCAAACATTCTTTATGAACACCTAAGCAAAGGTTTCAGGTAAAGGAGAGAATTCCTTTGCTAAAACGGTAATCTATACTGTCTCTTCTTTCACCAAGGGAAGAAGAAGCAGGCGTTGTCTGTGAGGAGATAGAAAAGCAGTGATGGGGATGGAAGTGATGTTTGAGAATAAGGAGAAATAACATCAGGAAAGAAGTTCTGAATGAAGAAAACTATGTCTCACTTTGGGTAACAGGAGGCTTGGGGACTCTAGTTAATAAGCAGAAAATTCTTTAGTTGATACCTGTCCTACCACTAAACATTTACTAAGCACCTACTATGTGCTAAACTGAGGGATGCACAGATGAATATTAAGAAGGCCCTGCCCTCAAGGAGCTTACAGTCTATTGGACTTTGCCATTGAAAATCTTTCTGAAATGTCTCTACAGCCTTACCAAAAACATTCTAATTTTCTAAGTACAAGAGCTATTTCTAGGTGCTATAAGCTGCAAAGATAAAAAAAATTTATAGTCTCTGCCCTTGAGGAGTTTGGAAGGTGCTGGTGGTGGTAATAAAATGTATAGAAGAATGATACAAAATAAAACATATTAAGTGCCAGGAGAGATCTAGCAAAGTCCTACAAGAAATCAGAGGCTGAAGGGATCCTAACCAACTGCCTCTTGTGGCTTAGGTTAACAGGAATGATCGAGGACTGGTGGAGACAGACATTATTTCCCCTGCTAGAAATTCATCCTGTTTTGGGGCACCAATATAATGACCAGGCCTCATTTGATTCATTTTGAAGCAGATAACCCAGAGAATTGGAGTGACTGACATTGGGCTCCTAACTCTCAGTGGCCACAGATTAGAGGCCTCGGACTTGATATGACAAATATTCTGGGTGTATTGAGACAGGGCAATGATTTGATAATGACTTCAAGATTAATCAGGCAGGGAATGGGAAGGTTGGGGGAAGGAAAAGGAAAGGGAGAAAGTTTTTACAGGATACCTCCTATGTTCCAGGCCCTGTGCTAAGCACGTTGATCCTCACAACTCTGCAAGGTAAGAGCCTTTTATCTTTCCCATTTTACAATTGAGGAAACTGAGGCAACAGAGATTAGGCACCTTGCTCAGGGTCACAAAGCTAGTAAGTATCTGAGGCTGGATTTGAACTCAGGTCTTCCTGGCTCCAGGCCCAGCGTTCTAGGTTGGTTTGGAAAGGACTAAGACCTTTAAGCATGAAGCATTGAAGGCACAGAAGTAGTCAGGAACACTCTACATTTTCTGGGGGAAAATAACCAGTGCTCTGTGTCTCATTCTTAAAGTGAACATTGATTTCCAAAAATTAAATGGAGTCAAGTTTTAGTTTCTTTAGTTTGTTTGAGGAAAGAAAGAGCGTCCTTTACTTAAAGCAGAGGAGCAAACGCTGGATTTGGAGCCAGAGGACCTGGATTCGAATCCCAGCTCTGCTGTGTGACTTTGGGGATGTCACTCAACCTCTCTCAGCCTCATTTTTTTCATCTGTCAAATAAAGGGGTCGGTTTAAATGGTCTCCCCCATTCTCAAGCTACGATCGGTAAGGATTTAGTAAGTTATTCCTTAAAAAGAATTGAATGCCCTGGTTGTCTGCCCTGGTGAAAAGTTCGGCTAAATGCATGTGGGAGACAAGCAGATGGATGGAAAGGGGAGCGTGAACTTGCCCAGGTTTAGAGCAGAGGACCCGAAGATGTCAGATACATCATCTACTTCTTTTGTCCACCCAATGGCACTCAACAGGAGCTGCGCACAAGCTAGTAGGGGCTTAACAAACACATGTTCTCCTAATTTAACTTGACAGCAAACATACAAGGTTTGTAAAGAAGGGAAAGCAACCTTACCTGTGAGGAGCCCCTGTGGTATGGAGAATAATGGAGGGGCCCAGAGATGGCCGTGTCATGGGGTAGGGATGGGTACTGACTCTGCATTGGGTGGGGATGCTGGTTGCTATAGGTTCCATAGTTGTAACTTCCCGTGTAGCTAAAAAGCAATGAGTATTGTTTCATGAATAATGTTATTGCAGCAAGTCAGGCAGATATTTCAAACACGTAGGATAATCAACTCTAGGTTCTCTGTCTGTGGGCTATCTCGTCTGGCTTCTCCTCATTGCCATTACTTGGCACACCCCAAATTATGCTTCCCAACCAGCCAGCCCATGCTCAAAGAAATGAACACTGCCCTGCTTCTTGGCAGGACCACGTCATGGTATCTGTGAGGCAGAAGACCAGCAACGGTGGGCAACCTTAGCTCACTTGCCTTGTAAATAGATTCATAAAGGTCAAACCTTTACAAGTCCTTCTTCCACAGGGGACCCCAAACCACAAGGGGCACAAAGACCAAATTGGAAAGGAAGGATGGATGGGAATTCTTAGTTCAGGGCTTTGGGTTGTTCATTTCCTTAGAGGAGTAGTTCTCAAAGTGTGGCCCAGGGCCTCTAGGGGTTCCCCAAGACCCTTTCAGGGGATCTGTGTGGTCAAAACTATTTTTGTAATAATACCAAGATATTTTAATTTCTAATGCAGCAAATATCAATAGATATAGCCTACTTAAACCAAAACTCTTTGGGATCCTCAATAATTTTTAAGAGTGTAAAGGGGTCCCAAGGCCAAAAAGTTTGAGAATCACTGCCTTAGAGAAAGTGATGGATATGCAGAGGCCAGCACCAGGAATGAAATGATAAGGCAAGGCCAGGGCCTGGGAAGGTAACCTACCCATGCTCATCTCGGTGGGGATAAACTGGTATCCGATGGGTGACGGAGGAAGAAGGCACATGAGTGCTTCTCATACAGGGCAGCTGTTGGGAGCTTTCTGCAGGTGAACCAGCGGCTGTTGTCACTGTGTATGTAAGGGACCAGGTGTAGGACTGCATTGCTCCTGCTAAGAGAAAATGGCACTCCATCATGGAGCCTGATCATAGGTTACCAATGTCATTTCCCCAATGGGCCCCAAGAGAAGCAAGGAGGGGACATTCAGCCAAGTTAACCAAAATGAAGTGCCATAAAAATAAGCATGATGAGAACCTTTAAATAACCCTAAATCATTAATTTAACAAGCCCATTTTGGTAGAGCTCATAGCATGTGGCACAATAATGAATATTTAAAAAAAAAACAATAGCAACACCTTGCCTTGATCTAATACAAGCAGAGATTTTGAGCTGGAAGGAACAGTAGAAGAAAGCTCTCCTTAGAGGAAAGTGTGAGAACGTAAGGACTCCTGGTCAGCACTTAGCCAGAGTTATATGCCAAAGCATATCCAGAACAAGGCAGCCAAGAGAGTGAAGAGATTGGGATCAGTGTCATCACAGACTCAACTGGAGGAACCGGGGATGCTTACTTTGGAAAACAAGTTATAGAAAGCACATGGTCAGTGGGATCAAATATGCGAGGCTCTGTTCCATGGAAAAAGGGATCTGGCTGGCCCCTAGAGGGCAAAACTCAAAGCAGTGGGTGGAAGCCACAGGGAAACAGACTTTAGCTCAATAGAAGGAGCATCCTCCTCATAACCGGAGCTGTCCAACAGCAGAACGGACTTGGATATGCAGTAAGTCCCCATCAGTGGAGGTGTAGAAAACGGATACACGTCCATCATGGGTGTCTTAGGGCATGTTCCTATGTCAGGTAAGGGGCTGGACTAGCTAAGTTCTGAGGTCTCTCCCACCTCTAAGTATTTATGATTTGATAACATTTCTCCTTTGAGTCAAGCTCCAATGCTGACCTCCTAACAATGGCCATATTTTTTTCTCCCAAAGGCAGAAAATTCCTGAGCGAGATTCATCCTAGTATAAAGTATAAGTCTAAACTATGTTAAAGGTTCAGATTTTCTAGGATGAGGTGGGGAATGTGGCAGGGCATGAAAACATGCAAAAGAATTAGAATGTACTCCTTGGGGATCAGATATGGAGAACAGCTGGCCTGCTTCTCTTCTAAAAATCAGCAGAGTCGTATCAGATCACTTGCCATCTTGGGGAGGGAAGGAGGGAGAAAACTTTGCAACTCAAAATCTTATAAAATGAATGCTGAAAATTGTCTTTACATGTAATTGGAAAAAAATAAAATACTATTTACATTTAAAAAATTAAAAAAAAATCATCAGTGTCTTAAGCCATCCACTTCTTTAAAGGATTTGAAAATCTAGGCTCTGCCATACTAACATTATGTAACATTTAGCCTTTTAGGAAAAACATAGAGGACTCATGACTTTACAGGAATTGAAGGAGGGGAGGTTGGGGTAAGAATGAACCACCCAGGGGTAGCTAGGTGGCGCAGTGAATAGAGTGCCAGGCCTGGAGTCAGGAGGACCTGAGTTCAAATCCAGCCTCAGACACTTACTAGCTGTGTGACCTTGGGTAAGTCACTTAACCCCAATTGCCCTGCCTTGCCCCTGCAAAAAAAAATAAGAAAGAAAAAAGAAAAAGAATGAATCAACCATTAGAAGCCAAATGAGAGCACTGGGATTTCCCTTAGATTTTTTTAAAAAGGAGTCAGACAAGGAAGAAAAGGATTTTTTCCCCCAGTAATGGGAACTGGCAACATTTGAGAGAAATCAGGCTATGAGGAAGGAATTGCCATCAGAGATCTGAGTTCCAAAACAGAAACACAACGAAACCTCTTGAGAATGGGCTCCCATAGGTTGGGTTTGGATTTCAGCTCTGCCATTTACTAGTTATACCACTGTGGGCGCTTTGTCATGCTGGGACTGTTTCCTCTTCTGTAAAATAGGATAATTCGACTAGATGACATCTAAGTTTCTTTCCAGTTCAAAAACTCTATGCTACTGATAGATTTTCAAGATGGCATATTTTTGGTGAAGAAGATCAACTTAGAAGCATAGATTTAGAACTGGGAGGGACCTTAGGGGACATCTAATCCAACCCCCTCATTATATGGTGAAGAGTAGTTAAGTGACTTGCCCAAGGTCTCAAGGGTGGTAAGTGGCAGGGCTGAGATTTGAACTGGGGTCTTCTGACTCCAAATCCATTGCTCTTCCCACTTTTCCACACAATTTCTCAGGATTCTAGACTTAGAGATAAAAGTGACCTTAGAGGTCATGTGGATCAATGGTATCAGACTCAAAGAAAATCAGATCCCTGGTTTAGAAAACCACACATTAACATTATCTATGTGGTATTATATTTTTACTTATTAAATAGTTCTCAATTACATTTTAATCTAGTTTGAAGGCCTCTTATCTATTCTACTGTCCTCATGGTACAGAAGAGTAATCTGAGACTGGGAAAAACTCAGTGACTCATCCAACGTAATATAGGCAGTAAATGGAAGAGTCAGGATTGGAATCCAGGTCCTCTGACCCAGAATCTAGCACATTTTTTCACTGTGTCATGATACCTCTCAAGGAAACTCCGACTGGGTGATCCCAGTTAACGCTATGACAAAATCCAAATCGACTAAAGGAGACAAAAATGATATGTGTTGCAAGGGAAAGAGGTGGCACATCATTTCTGTGGGTGGAACACTGGCCTTGACAAACTAGTCATGTGACCTGGGGCAAGTCATTTAACTTTGCTGGGTTTTGATTCTCTAAGAATAGAATAGACACTTCTGTGGCAACCTGCCCTGGTGGAATGACTTGCCTCATCTGGGAATTCCTTATGCTAGGATTCAGCCTGAGAACTAAGAATGTTATTTACTACATTTAAAACTAAAGTTGTTTTGTATTTTAAAAACATGTAAAAACCACTTTTTAGCTCCTCCACTGTACAGAAAGAGGAGGAGGACTGGGCTCGGTCCCCTAGACTACAGTATGCTAACTCTGCCCTACGCCATTGCAATAACAGATCCAGTCCCTAACCCAGGGAAATGTTTTTGGGAAGTGTTCACATCCAGTCCTATGCTCTGTCAAGAGGTCAGAAAACTGATGTTGAAATCTCTGAGAAGGTAACCATTATGCTGGGATAAATCACTCACTTTGCCAGGGCAAAGAAACAGCTAAGAGGGGGCAGAAGCCATCAGTCATCCATTAGTAAATAGGGGTACCCAGATCTTGGGAATGTGCTCATGTCTATGGTTTGTAAGGGCAATTCCATTAGCAAATGAGTAATTGGCTGGCCCAGGGAGCAAACCATATACTTATTAGCGGGGTGGCCATTGGAATAATCATTAATGAGGCTTTTGTCATTTAGGAAGAATGAGGGTCTGTCATCCTTTTGGAATCTTCTTCAATTGGGGGAGGGGACCCACAGATAAAGTTGGCCCCATCGGCTCAAGTTTCTGCCAGGGGACCATTTATATGGATCTGCTTTCCCTAAAGCAGGCATCATATAATCGCCCCCAATTTAATTTGCTGTCTTTGTGTTGGGCAAAGAGAATGGGGGCAGTTTGGAACGCCAAATGAATGGTTAACTTTTATGGCCAATGCCAGAAGTAAGGAAAGACTGAAGAAGCCTATAAAAGGTACAAACGGAAGGTCCTCCAACCCAGTGGTGACCCAGTCAGAAAGAATGAGGACCAAACAGGCCCATTTTGCGACTTTAACGGAGGTTAAGAAATCGCCTCCCTGTGTCATGTTAAACAGGCTGGCTGATGTGGCACCAAATGTTATGTTCCCTTTTCTTGAAAGAAAGGCAGGAATTTAAAATGTGTTGCAGGTTTGGAGCCAGGGGGATGGGGTGTAGGATAGGGAAGGGGAAGGGTGAGAAGTATGGAATTGTTTTCCTTCCATTTTTTAAGCCTGGAAATGTTTTTGGGGAAAAAAGACAGAAAACAATTGAACTAACTGGTTACCCTGTGCAGTTCTATTGAAAAAGGCCTGCAGATTGGGGAGGGGAAGAGAAGGGAGGGGCACAAGCATTTATTATGTACTTACTGTGTGCCAGGCTCTGTGCTAAGCACTGTACAAATATTATCTTGTTTGATCCCAGCAACAATCGTGCAAAGTAGGTGCTTTATTATCCCCCTCTTACAGGTGAGCACAATGAAGCAGGGAGAAATTAAGTGACTTGCCCAGGGTCACACAGCTAGGAAGCGGCTAAGGTCAGATTTGAGCTCAGGTCTTCCTGACTCCCAATCCAGCTCTCCATCCCCTGAACCATTTAGCTTCTGATGCTGGGTTTTTAGGACTTACATTTGAATCCTGTCTCTGCCAATGACTATGTATGTCATTGGGCAATTCCTTTCTCTTCTCTGGGCCTCAGTTTCCTCATCTGTCAAATAAGGGGGTTGAACTAGATGCCTTTTAACATCCTTTTCAACTCTAAACCTATGATCCTACCAACTATTTTCATCATATATAATAATGAAGTTTCTTTCACATGATCACAATTGACTATATGCCAATTTCTGTTTCACATACCTAGGTTTCCGCCCCCCCTATTTTCAAACAGTTAAAGCACATAACCTTAAAAAGAAATACTTGTGCAGATAAACCCAGCAGTCATTTGTCTATAAAACCGGAGCTTCCTTGAAACTATACCTTGTATCAGAGGATTTTAAAAAAGATTACAAAGATTTATGAATGTTCAGAACATGCTTAGATAAGTCTAAGGATTCCGTTGATGGAAACTTACTTTTGTAGGCCAGAAATGGCATATAGCGAGCTAATTAAGAGATGGCCCATAGTCACTGATGGACACACTCATCTTCACAAGGCCCCACACATTTAAAAGCTGTTGTATAGCTGGCTCGCCACTAGACAGCCAATACCACAACTCATCAGCCCCGGGATCATAGGTGTAGAGCCAGAAGGGATCTTGGAGGTCCACTAGCTCAAAGACCTCATTTTAAAGAGGAAGAAACTCATCTCTACAGAGAGTAATTGACATGAACAAGACCACACAGACAGGAAAATGGCAGAGCCAAAATTTGAACATCAGTCCTCTGTTTCTGAATCTTCTATGACTTTTGCTCTGGGTAAAGTCTAGCTGAGTTGGATATGGAAAACATGAGCAAAGCTTTGTTAGTTGAAAAGACATGTAACTGAGGAGGCCACATCATCAAGGAAATGAGATCTTCATCGGCGATGTTACTGAGAAAAATCTGACCAAGAAATCGGGATTCAAATCCATGTTTTCCAAACTCAGGTCAACCAGACTATCCAAAAGCAGAAAACCAACTTCCACATTAAGATAACATCCAAGACAATAGAAATCTGACACGATACCTTTCTAAAAATTACCCCAAAGAATAAGTTGTCTCCTTCATAGAACAATTATATTATTACTCTATAAATGGTTCAGCTTCCGTATTATTAGGGTTCAAAATAGGGCTGCAGATAACATGTTTAATAATTGCCTCATAACAGGCCTGTACAGCATCGATAACCCAAAGGAATGGATTCCTTGTTTTCTTCCAAGAACGTGTTCTCATTTTGAGTGCTAACTGCCTCCTAAGTCTTTCATAAATGGCATTCAAGGAAAACATTTGGCATCAGTTCCTGCATGATGAAATTTTTTAATGTGTCCTGGAGACATCCAAGAACAAAGTCAAAGTGCCCTGAATCTTCAAAGGTTACCAACATCTGAAGAGAATCTGTTCCATATTTATATTTCGGAAGAGATGCTTTTATGACCTTTTAACGTGTTGCATTCGAGTCTCCCATGTTCCAGGCGGCTTCCAACCCCCAGCACACCTGCCCTCCCCAGGCATCCGACTCATGACATACACCAGAAGGAAGTCCAGCAAACTCATAAATCAGATGAGATCTATAAGCAGGTAGAAAAACATTCCTTTCCCATTCCTCCAATGTGATTTCCCTTTATCTCTTTGCTTCACATTGGAGCATATGCCCCAAGGAATGATGTGGTCATTGAATTCTGGGTGAGGGTGCTCAGCAGCAGCAGCTACTACTGAAGAGAACTACCATTGAACAGTTTTGAAGGAAATTTAAGATGTTTCCTTCTCAAACTTGGGAGACCAAGAAATAAACAGCAACGGGAAACATGCAGGTAAACACAGCAATCTTCAAATACAAACTCACAAGGAAAAGGATTCTATCTAGCTGCTCACTCCAAGTGACCCACAGTCATCCTAAGTCAAGATGATGACAGGCTGCTAGGACTCGGGTTTCCATGAAAAATCTCATAAAATCCTTGGGACCTGGTGGGTCCCATCTTTACAGTAGCAAGAATCCCTTCTACAATGTTCCTGGTCATTTAGCTTCTTTTTTGAAGACTTCCAGTAATGGGGAACTCATCACTTTGCGAGGGCACCTGACAGGAAATTGTCTTGTCCTTTCCACAGAGGTGAAACTCGCCTCTTTCTAGGTTCTGCTTTATCCTCTGGGACGAGGACAAGTAGAATCTTTCTGGATCTTCCACCAGATGCTGGGGATGCAAAGATGAGAATGGAGCCTGCCCTTGAGGGATTTACCTCCTACTTTAAAACGGTAATGACACCAGATTCCAGACAAGAGCTGGGCTGGGAGTGGAGTGGGAGGGAAGGGGAGGGAAGATAGGGCCAGGAGACAAGGGGAAGGGGGAGCAAGGGAGGAAGGAAACAGCAGCTGGAGAGGACAGACCGAGAAGCAAGACTGGTTTCCATTAGAAACTGTAAGTTTAAGTAGACAGGAAATACTGGGCAATTAGCAAATAGGTGCAATCTTGCTAATTGCTGCTCATCAGAAAATACTTAATCTCAAGGGCTGTTATCATGTCCTCTGATGCCCTTGGCAGTGAATCTGAAGAGACCACATGGATTCAAATGGAAAGCACCCAGGAGTGAGGAATTTGCCTCTGATGATTTGGAAGCTTTGCTCTCCTCCTCTTGGGTCCAGCATATTTTTTGTGGACACCCCTCACTTGGGATCACAAATTGAGAGGAGGGAACTTTGAGATTACTTCACATTTTATAAATGGAGAAACTGGCCCCAGAAAGGTTAATTTGCAAACCCTGGGTCCTCTGACTCCAAATCCCACATTTTTTTTTCAGGACACCAGACAGCCTTGCAGTCAAGATAGTTGGGGCTCCCACCCTGGCTCTGATACTAACTCCATACACAAGCCACTTGAATCCTCTGGGCCTCAACTGCCTCATCTCTAAAATGGGGTCAATAATGCTTTTACTATTTTTTTCCTTTTTCTTGCTTCTCAATGGGAACGAGAAGAGAGGGAAGGAAAAAATTTGGAACTGAAAATAAAATGGAATGAGTGATGTTTGAGCTTGAGGCTGTGTGGTCTAGTAGATTGAGTACTGGGCCTGGAGTCAGGGAAGGCTGGGTTCAGGTCCTGACTCTGATGCTCACTCTCTGGGTGACTCTGGGCCACTTTGTTTTTGTGTGCCTCCCCAGGACATAATTATTAAGTCTTTGGCAATCTGGATTTTGCCTTGGAAGGAAGTAGGGAGTCCCCACCCTGGGAGCTCCCACTCTGAAGGAGATACACACCTTCCTAGTATAAGGAAGGCTACCTCCCAAGTCTGCCACGATGGACATGAGTTCTGGAGAGTCCAGCCTATGGCCCCTGGTTGGGTTGAGGGTGTGACTGTGGATGCACACGGAGACAGGCTGTAGTGCCTGGTCAGGGGGCTTTCTTTTGCCCTCTGCCTACCCTCCTGCTTACTCTCAGCTCCTTTCTTACAGTTTGTCCAGCTCTTGTAGGGAAGAGAGAGCAGGAAGAAATCTAGAAGTGTGATTTCATCCACATGGGGAGGTCCCATTGCGGGAGTTCCCTCTATCCATGTATATCAGTGCCTTGTCCGGAGGGTCACATAGCCAGTATGTGTCAGAGCAGGACCTGAACCTAGGTCTGATTTCAAGCCAGGTCTTTTAACCATGACTCCATCCTGCCTCCCCTATCCTCATTGGTGCCTAGCAAAGGGCTCTACATGGAGTCTGAAGCTTCTTAGTACAGGGTGTCCCAAAAGTCTCAGTGCAGTCCTAAGCTCTCCAAGGTGACAATGAGGCCTTTTGGGACACTGTCCATGTTTGCTGGATTGAACAGAAGAGGGACAGACACTTGCAAGGGGGCTGGACAATGGCAAGAGATGCAGATGACCACCTGTAAACGGGCCCAGGAAGATGAGGGTGACAGTGGCCAGCATTTCTAGAGCCCTTCAAGTGTGACAAAGGACTTTAACAAATGAGACAATACCCGTAAAGTGCTTGGCACCTAATAAGTGCTATGTAAATGCTGGCTATTATCATCATATTATCTGATTGTCACCACAATCCTGCCAGGCAGGTGCAGCAGCATTATCACCCCTTTTGTAGATAAGGAAACTGAGGCTCGGTGACTTACTGGGGTCACTGGTAAGCATCTGAGGCAGGGTTTGAACTCAGTTCTTCCTATGTCAAACCTGGAGCCCCGTCCATTGCCCTACCTGGCAGACACAGATTACCTTATAATCCCCTACTAACAGTGAGTCTGCTCCTTTTCAAGGAGAGCGTGTGGGTGGGCATCTGCCTCACAGCCCTTGGGTGCTGGGGGGGTACCTGTTGTGGTGAGGCCAGTATACTCCGGGGATGGGTTGCTGACAGGCGAGGAGGGAGGTGGAACCTCTACTGATGTGGTGGACTTTGCCGGTGAGAAGGAGGGCACAGGGGATGGAGTCGGCGGGGCGGGCTCTGCCAACAGGATCTCTTCTCTGACCTCTGCTGTGGGCAAAGAGATATTCATGCTAGGAGGCAGCCTGACAGCCAGATGCCAGGGGGTGGGCCAGGGGTGATTAGGACAACGGACTGTGTGCCTGAATGACCAGGGAAGCTTGGAACACACCAGTGTGGGAGCTTGGGGGGTCTCCTACAGTAACCCTATGGGAGCACGTGGACAAGAGTCAGGGAGGATGGATAGGCATGGCTGGGCTGTGTCACTGGACTGGGAGGCTAGACACAGAGACGGGGCAGGGCATTGTTCTGGGAGGGGAGTGGAGGCCTTCCAGGCCCAAGAGGTAGCTCACCCATTGACAGGGCGCCTTGACATTAAGGTGGGAAAGGCCCAGAAAGGATGAGTGTGGAATCTAAATTGGGACGATCCTTTCTCATTGGTTGATCTCAGAGTCCAGGGACCCCCAGGGTGTAGCTGGGAGGGACCTTCAAAGCTAACTACTTCATTTTACAACAAGGAGCTCACTTGGTGTGGAGTTGGAGAGCGGACTGACTCAGGAATAAAAAGGGCCAAGATTCACACATTGCCTCTGATGTTGGCTGTCTGTGTAACACTGAGCAATTCCCAGAATAAGCCACTCCCCAGGCATCAGTTTCCCCATTTGTAAAAATGTGTCAATGACCACTGGGGTCCCTTCCCTCTCTAGACTGATGACTCGTGCAGTCCTCTAGGGGCTGAGGTTCAGAGGGTAGAATCCACTCATTCAGCATCACACAGCTGGTGAACATCTGATGGAGGAGGTAAAGCCGGGTTCCAGGGATTCCAAGGCCAGTGTCCTGGTGACCGTGTCGTTGTGTCTCATCCAGATCACTTTAGGCAGTGGGGTAAGAGGAGGGTAGGGCAGGGGACAGTGGGGAGGATGAGGAGTTGGATTTCGAGCATAGGACCAGTTCTAGATGTAAAGGGGATCTCAGAGACAGACAGGCACAGACACACATAGACACACACAATGGCAGACACACAACCACAGATACAGACAAAACACACAGACACACATAAGACACATAGACAGATATAAACAAGCACACAGGTACAGACAGACAGACAGACAGACAGACAGACACACACACACACACACACACACACACACCTTACCATCATTTTAGAGAGGACCAAGCACTGACCAAGAGAGATTAAGCGCCCAGCCCCAGGGCAGTGGGAAGGAAGCTCTTGCTCATTTCTGCACTGGACCTCACAATCCAAAGGAATCCTCCAGCCTAAATCTTGAGCTGGAAGGAGCCTCACATCTAAGCAAGGCCAATACCCTCCCTTCGCAGATGAAGGACCGAGGCCCAAGGAGGGGAAGAGACTGACAGGACCAGGATCCCACAGGTTCTAAGTAATAGCCAGATCTGAACCTCAGGTCTCCAGAGCAGCTTCTAGGAGAGCTGAGCAGTCCACTTTCATGTGCTGTTTCCTCCAGACAGGGTTTTGGGCTCTCCCCAGAGGGAAACCTGCATGGTAGCAGCCTTCTACGCTTTTCCTGGGCATTATTGCTAGGGTCTCCCCTGCACATTTAACAAGCAAATTCTATTAGTAACCATGAGCTGGGCCTGCTGGAGGTGCTGAAGTAAGGGGAAGAAAATAAGCATTTATTTGTATATTTAATATTGTATTACATATTTAATTTATATTTTATATGTATATAAATATATAAACAAATAATATTATATATTATATATTAATTTATTATATTTAAATAAGCATTTATTAAGTACCTACTATGTGTCAGGCACTGTGCTAGAGTGCTTTACAAATATTTTTTCATTGAAACCTCACAACCACCCTGCAAGGCAGGTGCTGTTATTATCCCCACTTTACAGATGAGGAAACTGAGGCCAATAGGGTTAAGTGACTTGCCCACGTTCTCACAGCTCCTAAGTGTCTGAGGCTGGATTTGAATTCAGGTCTTCCTGACTCCAGATCCAGCTCTCTCTCCACTGTGCCACCAGCTGCTGGGCCTAGTCTGCCTTTTGGAGTCAATATTGAATATTCATGATGGGCCTGTTACAGTTTATTTCTTGGTGTTGCTGTTGTTGGATCTGTGATTGTACCAGTGTAGGGAGCTCTCAGATGAGGAAGCTGCTCCAGCGGCCAAGGCAGGCCACGATTCCACGATTCATCTTAGAGAGGCCCCTGGGGTTTGTTAAACAGCTGGCCCTGGCCTACATACATATGCCCAGCCAAGTTGGGCCCGAGGCAGGATTTGAACCCAGCTTGCCCTGGTTCTGAGGAAAGCTCTTTGCTCAGATCAAATGAGATAACATTTGTAAAGCCTTAGTATAGCTCCTGGCATGTGGACAGTACTCAAATGCTTCTTTCCCTCTCCTTCCCTCCCCACCCCTACTCTGCACTTTCTCTTAATTTCTTACTATGTGGCTACAATTTTATTGAGATTTTACAGTCTTGAAGATTAAAGAGTGGCCATGTTGTAATATTTTCTTGTGTTTGTATCATGTTTTATATTTTCCTAAATACCAAGAATGGGTGTGGCCTAGGGGAGTCCATGCTTGGACTCAAGCTGGAGGCAGTCTGACTGTGCGCCTCCATTTCCTTCATCTCTGACATGAGGAGATTGGACAAGATTTCTCTCGGTGGCCTCCTCCAGCACTAATTAGGCTCTAGTTCAATATCTCTGATCTCCTGTGATTCGTTAGAGCAGGGGTCAGCAAACTACCACCCCAGGGCCAAGTACATCCTGCTGCCTGTGTTTAGTTTGCTGACCCCTGAGTTAGAGACGAGGTGATGGGGCTAGATCCATGATTTTGTTCATATGTAGGGAAGTAAGTTCCTCCACGATGAGGGCCAATCTCTACACTGCTACTCCCAGTCTGTTTTAGAGAGTTATCTCGTGGTTTGTTAAGGGTTCCACAGTCAGGATGATTCAGAGATGGCCTGGAAACCAGGCTTCTAGGCTCTGATGCCAGCTCTCCTCTAAGATAATTATTATTATGATTAGTAGTAGGATGTCCATTTTATAGTTGAATATACTGATGGCCAAGGTCATATAGCTAGTTAGTGAGAGAGGCATGAGAGGAACCCCAAGTCTCCTGCCTCCAAATCTATTTCCACTGTAGCACACTTATTCCCCGGGATCATCCTTGTCCACGAAGGAATTCTCTTTGTAAATTGCTTTTTAGAGATAAAGCAGAACTAAGTATCCATGCATACATGCATATATATATATATACACACACATTTATATATACACACACACATACACACACACATATATATATACATACACGCATATATACATACACACATTTATATACACACACACATACACACATACACATATATATATATACATACACGCATATATACATACACACATTTATATGCACACACACATATACACACACACACATATATATATACATACACACATTTATATACACACACACACACACACACATATATATATATATATACATACACACATATATAAACACACATACACCCTAAAAATGAAGAAAAGCATTAGCCTCACTATTTGGGGCACATTCATCAGGAGATGTATAAGGATATCCTAATGGGATACTCAGGCCCATGGGTAGAGAAAGCTCTCAAGTCCAAAGTGAGGCATATCCCAATCAGTGGAGTGACTCCCACCCACCCCACCCCTGCCCATCAATCCAGCCTTACCAGTGCTTCCTTCGCCTTTCATGGCCCTCATGAGCTCATTGGCTCTCTCCTGACAGTGGAGCGATTCCAGCAGGTACAGCACATAGTCATCAAACATCAGGTGAATGAGGTGAAAAGACCCTGGCAACAGAAACAAAAGAAGAAGTTGCCCATTGTCCAGTACAACCACAGCTCTAGGATCCACGATGGTGGCCAAGGCCAAAAAGCTTCTGAGATCTCTTCTCTCCTGCGTGGACCTTTCCCTCTTCCACATCGGAGAACAGTCATCATCTGTGCCTCTCATTTTGGAGCAGAGTCTTTTCTTTCTGACTCCAAAACTCTAACCACTACATCACTTATTCTGTGTGACTGTGGGAAAGTCAAGATGTCTTCTCAGTGACCTCAGTCAACTGTCTAAGCCAAGGAGTTGCCAATTTTCATCAGCTGAGGGAGTTTCCCACACCAGCGTAATCCCAGGTCTTTAGCCGAATTCCCTAAGGTTCCCAGTTGGCTGTGGTAGAGCATATCAGGACCATTCCTTCCTTCATTCTAGAAACCGCTCTGTCCTGGAAAAAGCATGTTTAGGTGCAGGATTTTTAATAAGAGGGAAGTGGGTGGGCACTGGATCATAGATAAAAACATGGCACCTAAGTGTTGGTTGCCAGCATCAGCTTGAGCTTTGCTGGAAAACTGGTAGCATTGTTCCACTTGGGGATGAATGCTTTACTGAGTTGGGTTTTTTTTTCATTTTGTAAAGAAACTTCAATTTATTTAACTCCCTTAAGAACCAAAGCTCATCATGTGACAGCCTGCTTTGGCTGACTCACGTCACTACTCCTCTCCTTTTCCCCGACTGTGGCGGACGCAAATGCCCAGAGACTTTTGTCTGCAGCACAGACTCCTTTATCGAGAAGGAATTATGAAAGAGAACAGAGTTGATTGTCACGAATCATAGCGGAAAGAGACTTTGGTGGGGGGAACACTTCTGGGAAGGAGACTTTGGGGGAAGAGGTGAGATAGGATGGTTGTGATATTCCACATGATCTCAGCTAAGCCAACTGGCCAAACTTGGCACTGATGCCCCAGGATGAGGATAGCATGGAAGGGATAAGATGGCAGGAGCTGGCTAAGGTGGGTGGGGGAAGGGGAACTGAACAGAGGCCTCTCTTTTTTCCTAATTAGCTGTTTTCATACAGGGGACGCATTACCAAAACACAGCCACCAACTGTGCCTTTGACCGATCCAGGCAGAGACGGGGAGCTGGGCTTTTGTCTGCTGGGAATTCTTTCAACTTGTCTATCTCTCAATGCTTAACAACTCAGCAGTGTGGCCGATGAGGAGAGTGGCGAAGGTTTTTTTGCTAAATGGGCCCAGAGAGACAGGTATTATTTGAGGCCACCCAGGGCTGGAATATATTCTTGCATGGAAGCTGGACAACTATCTCACTTTTCCTTTTTCCAAGTGATATGTGACGTCTTTGACTTCCACCTTGGTCTTGAATTCACCCTAAAATAACACACAACCTTAAAGTACTCAAAATAAAGAGCATTGAGCTTGGAGTAAAACTCTGGACCTTCCTGCCTATGTGACCTTGAGTGAACCAATTAATAACAATAATGATGATGAGGAGGAGGAGGAGGAGGAAGAGGAATAAGAAAGTGGTGAGTCCAAAGAAGATGAACTCATATCCTAATATGATGATTCAATTTCAAGAGGCAATCGTTTTAACCACCTGTACAACAGTGTGTACACACAATCAGTCATTCAACAAGAGCTAATTAAACACCTATTCTGTTCCAGGCATTGTCCAAGGTGATAAGGACACCATGATCCCAAAACGATTTATAGTAGAAGAGCAGCTAGGTGAAACCATAGTGCGTAGAGTGCCAGGCCTGGAGTCAGAAAGACTCATCAGCCTGAGTTCAAATCTGACCTCAGACACTTACTAGCTGTGTGACCCTGGACAATTCACTTCACCCTGTTTGCTTCAGTTTCCTCATCTGTAAAGTGAGCTGGAGAAGGCAGTGGCAAACCACCCCAGTATCTTTGCCAAGAAAACCCAAAATAGGGTCACAGAGTCAGACATGAATAAAAAAGACCAAAAAACAAAATTAATTGATCTAAACTTTGTACCTTCGCCAGCACAAGTCTTTGCATGCAGGTGGCTCTTAATAAATGAATTAGTGAAATGCATACATGAGGCAGCCCTTTCCGTACTGCCGCAGATTTAGACTATACAGAGAATCCCTTCCAACCCCCCCGCCCATGCCCAGGGCTCCCACAGAATGTTGTCTGCCTCCCCTCGCCATTTGGTTATATAATCTAATTATCTGTGCTGTCTCCCCTTCTAGACTATAGGTTCTATGAAAGCAAGATTTAGGTCTAATTCAGATTTCTATCTCCCCTAATACCCAAGACAATGCCACATAAGTAGCAGATGCCCATAAGTATGTGTTGAACTGAACTGAATTCCTAAGTACATTTTGGGGGGAGAGTTCATAAGACCCAAGGATTTAGAAGTGGAAGAAACTTCAGAGGTTATTAAGTGGAATTTGTCATTTTACAGATGAAGAAACTAAGGCTTTAAGGGTCTGTCCAAGGTTACCACAGAACTGGGTAGTGGAATCGGGATCTACCACATTGCATCTCTAAGGCAACCTCATCATATAGGACAACCCTTTGGAGGTGGATGCTCTAAGGACTGGATTGACAGCCATCAATACATACGCCTGTGAGCTGACTACAATCGTGGCTGCCCGTCAATCTTGTCAAGCTCAGAATTCACACTCTGACCCTGATGCTCATCCTTACCTCTGGTCAATATTTCAAGGCCCTTCCTTGATCCTTCCTGGGGCAATGGCAACCCTTACTTGACTCGGGAAATGTGCTTAAGAATGGCTGAGTCTGGGAAATTTCCCATCTTGTGATCAAGCTGCAGAGGGCTCAGCCGAAGGTAAGCCCCTTCAGGGCTGGGACTGGCTTTGGTCTCAGGTTTCTACCCTCACAGTCAAGCACAACACCTAGTGTGTTGTAGGTCTTTGATAAATGCTTATTGAAAGACTTGATGTTGAATTGATGCATCAATGAGCCTTCTGGAACTTAGCTGGCAGGGGCGGGGGGTCGTTGGATGAGATGCTCCATCCATTATTGGGTCAGGATTAGATCCCATTCCATGACCCCATATCATTATTCCCTCCTAATCTGAGTTGCCTTAGTCCCAGAAAGGCCTATACATGTGGAGTTCCCCTAGAATCAAAATTTTGTCCACTAATGCTCTTTGTGCCCCAGACAACCAAAGGGAAGAGGCTGTCTAAGCCTAGACCAGGTGGGCTTTCTGTAGCTCATGTCTGTGATGCACACATGCATGAACAGATAAGATACACACCGAAGCTGGGGGCACTATGCAAAGTCATGTCCCGGATCACCCGGGTACCGAAGCAAGACCACATCAGAAGGAACTGCTGGGCAACCTTCTTCAAGGAACCTGGTCTCTTGGCAGCTACCTACAGGAAAACAAGTGATTTTTAATATGAGCAGAACCACAGATGGCATTTTTCAAGTCTGGGGCAAGCTTCTAAATCAAAACTCTTCAAATCAACTGTTGAAACTGAATTCATTTTGGTTTCAGTTGGGGAAGGGGAGGAAACAGGGAACCTGGGACACATCAAGGTCATTCCACATGGGGAAACAGCTTTGGGGTCTGACTGCATTGGGGGCCTGCCCATCTGGTGGCAGCGTATTTTAATTATTCTTACTAACTAGGTTAATTATCCTTTAATTATTCTTACTAACTAGGTGCTACTTGAAAGTACTTTCTCAATTTTGACACTCTTGGACAAAATCCCAACTGCCCTGCTCTAGTTATAGCAATGAATATAGATGTCCTTTAAATGTACCTACCAGTTATTAATATATATATATGTATGGACATATAATATATAAATATAACATAAAAATATAAACATAAATCCACAGGCTGTGTCTCCAATTGCAGAGCAATCATGTTTTATTCACTTGTGGTATAAGTTTGGGGTCAATTTCAGGGTGGTATCCTGGTAGCGCAAGTCTTGCCTCTGGCTTACCAACCTTCACAACACATCGGTCCACCATGGTGTCCAGCCACTCGATGTAGGATTCAATGGGTGACTGTTCCTCTAGGAGATGGTCAAATTCTTGATACACTGTCATATAAGAACCCAAAGTCACAACTGATGGGCCAAGTGGAAGCCTAGAGTTTAGTATTCAAAACCTATCACAAATAAATTTGCTGCCATCCTTGTTCCTTCTTCTAATCCCAACCTCAAGCAAGAATCAGGTGATAGAAATGCTTGTGAATTGCCCCCACAAAGGACCATGGGATTTTAGAGGCAGAAGGTATCCTAGATATTATTTACCCTGAGACCCTCATTTTTACAAAGGAGGAAATTAAAATCAAACAAAAAATGAGGAAGCAAACCCAGATCCAAATGAAGCATAAGTACTTCTTCCCTCTTTGAATGGAATTCATCATTTGAAGAATTCAGAGAAGCTTGAAAAGACTTATATGAACTGATACAGAGTGAAATAAACAGAACCAGGAAAACAACACATACAATAACTGCAACAATGTGAATGGGAAGAACAAAAAAACCCCTCCAACTGAACACTATGTAACTATAACGACCCATCTTGGCCCTGAAGAAGGGGAAAAGATGTACCTTTCTCCCTCCTTGGCAGAGATGAGGGGATAATGGATATGGAATGTGCCATGTCCTATCAGATTTGTTCAGACTTGGGAACGGCCTTCCCTCCACCCCCCCTCTCTTTTGTAGTGTTTGTTACAAGGGAAGGCTAAGTGTGCAGGGTGATATATTCAGAAAGGAAGGTGATGTAAATACAGTAGACAGCAATATAAACATTTAAAGAAGGGAGTTAATAACACTAAAGCACTCTCATCTGTTTTGCCCTTGGCATAGCTTGTCAATGGGAATGCAGAGGAAAGTGGAAAGTGGGATTTTTGGTTTCTAGCAAAGATGGCCCCACTGAAGCACTTTCTGCTGCCATCCCAAGGGAGGTAAAGACTTGGTTTTTCTTCAAAAGCCCAGCCCTCATGTTCCTCCCCACCAAAGACAGAAAGGAGGGCCCTGGATCTCGGGGTTGTCCGTCTTACGCTGTATGATGAGCTTCCTGTGCTCCTCCCGGGAATCTTCCATCGTATACAAGGTCTGCTTGGTGATGCTGTTCAGATCCACATTTCTCCAGTCCTCAAGCATTTGAAAAGTAATGTCTGCACTGTGGATCACAGTTCTTGATGCCTATGAGTCAATCCAATCAACTCATTAGCTCATGGCTTATTAGGTTAAAACCCCCTACATCTGATCCCCTTTTCTGCTTCCCAGGTGTGTCTGCTTAGAGCATTTCTTAAACTACTTAGAGATTCTAATACAGGGCAGTGGAAATGCAGAGAAATTGCCTTTCTCTGCTCCACCTCCCCCAGTCCAATTTGGGTAGCCATTATGGGGCTAAAAAGTCTGAATTGGATTTTTCTCTTGTGGTTGGTCTCTTCCCATGACCCCCATTCTCAAAGCAAGAAGCAGCCCTAGTCCAGGGGTGGGGAACCAGTGGTCTCAAGGCCATACTTGAGGACCTAGAGGTCCACATGTGGCCTCGAGGCTGCAGTTTCCCCTCCCCTGGCTCAGACCAGTCCTTCAAGCTGGTGGGCATGGAACCTAGACCTGCTAGCTCTGGGGCACAGACGTAGCCGATGGATCATAAGATCATAGGTTCAGCACTATAGTGGACCTTATAGAGGCCATCTGGTCCAACCCCATCACTTTACCGATGAAGAAACTGAGACCCAGACAGATTAAGTGACTTGTCCAATGGAGGGTGCTCCTGTACCCCATGGCAATGTTTGTTTATAGTAGTATAATACTCCCATTTTGTGTGGGAGGACATCTAGACTCAGACAAGTAAAGTCAGGTAGTCAGTTAATAAACACACATTAGGCACTTACTATGCACCAGGAACTGTGTTAAGCACTGGGGAGACAAAGAAAGCCCCTTCCAAAAACCCTCAAAAATTAAAAAAAAAATCATAGTCACTGCTCTCAAGGAATTCACAGTCTAATGAGAAGACAGCAAATAAACATACAAGATATATGCAGAGCATATGGATGGTAATCTGAAAGAGGAACTCGTTAGTACCTGCAGAAGGGGAAATCACTTGACCAAGGTCACACAGCATTGAGACTTGAACCCAGGCCCTCTGCCATCAAACTGAGAGGGCTTCCCACTGTACTTCACTGCCCCCAGGCATCTGTGTGCCTCCAGCTGGGTGGCATGTCATATCCAGATGTGGACATGAGCCTGCTGCTCCCATGTCCACGCTGAGTGGTTTCAGAAATATCTTTATTCTTATTTTCAATGTAGACATTCTGTTCTCTAAAGGACAGCAGGGTTTTTTAAGAAAAATTACTAGTATCAAATCAGGAATCAGATAAGGAGAAGGAAAAAGGGAAACTTAGGGGCCTAAAACATAATGAACCAACCAACAAGCATTTATGAAGTACCTACTATGTGCCAGGTGCCATGCAAGTCGATGGAGATACAAGTACAAAGAATCACACGGTCCTCACTCAAATGAGCTTATTGAGAAGGAAGCTTTCATCCTCAGTCCTAAGCATGGTGCCTGGCACATAGTAGGTGCTTAATAAATGTGTGTGGACTGGTTGATTACAGAGCAATAAAAGCTTTCATTTATAGAGCATGTCACAGCCTACAAATGCTTTACTTACACTGGGTCACTGGACTCTCAAAATAAGCCTGTAGTTGAAGAATACTTACTCCCAATTTAAAGATGAGAAAACTGAGGTTCAAAGTCACTTGCCAAGTGGAACATAAGTTTCTTTAGGTGGATAGGGGAAGGAAACTGTTTTATACTTGTCCTCCTATACATATGATCCTGGCACGGGGGGGCATTTAATAAGTGTGTGTCAGATGGCAGTGCCCAACATCATCCAGGCAGTGGGAACCAGACCTTGAAGCCTTGTCTTCCAATGCCATCGAATAACCACAGCCTAAGGTTTCCCCTGACTGAGACTTCTGGCATCACCAGACACCCAAGGTACTGCCAAGTTGACTATGCAGGGCTCTGGCAGAATGAAAGACATCTCGGCTGGGCTAGCGGGGCTTCTTCGCTACATAGGAGGGTTCCCTGTGTGGTGAGAGAAGGAGGGACAGGGACCCAGATGCAAGCCTCAGCTCTGTCGAGAGGAAACGTGAGGAAATGACAGCATTTTAACAAGCATCAATAAACCTTTTCTTCTTCTCTAAAAAGGTGAGAAAATTAACCTCCCCAGTGCTTCAAAGAGTGCCTGGCTCAGAGTAGGCACTGAAGACATGCTTTTGGAATGACTGACTTATTCATTCATCAGAATGAGAAGGAGGAAGAGAGGGAGGGAAGGAAGAAAAAGAAAGAAAGGAGTTATGCAAACCTAACCAACTCTTTAAGTAGATGTGAGCACACGCAGTGCCGTACACCTGTAGTTCCCCCATCTCTCTGATGAATAAGTCAGTCATTTGTACTCAAGAGAAGAACACCTTCCCTCCCTCCCTCTCTCCCTCCCTCCCTCCCTCCCTCCTTCCTTCCCTCCCTCCTTCCTTCCCTCCTTCCTTCCTTCCTTCCCTCCTTCCTTCCCTCC
>CM053623.1:243675938-243741220 GCA_028646595.1 Phalanger gymnotis
CTTCCTTCCTTCCTTCCTTCCCTCCCTCCCTCCCTCCCTCCCTCCTTCCTTCCTTCCTTCCTTCCTTCCTTCCTTCCTTCCCTCCCTCCCTCCCTCCCTCCCTCCTTCCTTCCTTCCCGAGCTACCTGAGGGCAGAGTCTGCTTCCGTTTTATCCATGCCCCCAACACCTCACACACTTGCCTGGTATAAAGTAAGTGCTTAATAAAGGCTTGTCAATAGAAGATCGATTCAGAGGCAGATAGCACGGCAGAGAGGCCACAGAACCAAAATGGGAGTCAATTAAGACCTGGGTTCAAGCACTACCTCTGACACTCACAAGCTTCAGGACCCTGGAGAAACCCCTTTAACCTCTCTGAGTCTCAGTTTTGTCTTCTGTAAAATGGGGATCGGAATAGAATCTGGTTGTTTTGAGCATCAAATAGGTATATATGCATACATATACACACACACACACATATATTTATAGTGTTATAGTAGAGTTATAGTATAGATATATATTTAGCGTAGTTACATAGTATAGGTATAATATATATTTACAATGTTTATATTTGTAATATGTTCTATATATTTATAGTGTTTCACAAACCTTAAAGTGTTATGTAAATATTAGTTAAGGGGCAGGGAGAAGGCTACAGTCATATGTTAGCTAGAGTTTCCTGAAGCCCATGAAGTTTTAGCCCTCTTAGAATGTCCCCCTGCCCACAAGGGATGAATGACTTTTCAAACTCCCAAGGAGGAAGGCAACGTGAGGCTATATTCAGGGAGTCCTCCTTTAGGGGGCATCCGAGCTCCTTCCATAGAAGGGTGTTTTCCAGAAAACTAGAACTCGCCCCATTTAAGCACACACATACACACACGTGTTTAAGCATGTTTGATCTTTAAACTTCTGCCTTCTTCAATGGGATTTTCTGAATATAATTCAGCCTTTTCTTGACGAGTTAGGGTTTCTTGTTTTTGTCATTCAGTCGTTTCAGTCACGTCCAGCTCTTTGTGACCCTATTTGGGGTTCTCTTGGCAGAGATACTGGAGTGGTTTGCCATTTCCTTCTCCAGCTCATTTTACAGATGAGGAAACTGAGGCAAACAGGGTTAAATGACTTACCCAGGGCCACACAGATAGTGAGTATCTGAGGCTGGATGGATTTGAACTCATGAGATAAGTCTTCCTGACTCCAGGCCCAGCGCTCTATGCGCTATGGCACCACCTAGCGGACTTGTGGTTGTCATCAGAATAACAGCTGATGGCACTTTTTGGCCTACAAAGTCCTTTCTGAGCGCTATCTTATTTCATCTCAGAATGACCCTGTGTGGGAGTTACTGCAAGTTATAATTCCCATTTTTCAGATGAGAAAGATGAATCCCAGAGAAGTATAGTAACTTGCTTCCTAATTAGCATCGGAAGAGGGATTCTGGCTGAGGTCTTTACTGCCAGACTCCTGACCTAGTGACCTTCCTACCCAACTCCTTAGCCCCCTAGGATCAGGGATAATCAATGATTACCCTGGTGAGGTCTACAGGGATTCTATATCCGGAGCTGGGAAGGCCCTTTAAGCTCTTACAATCCAACCACCCCATTTTAAAGATGAGGAGACTGAGCCCCAGGGAGGTGGGAGTGACTTGTGGCAAAGCCAGGACTCAAGCCTCCAAGGTCAGGGTTCTTTCCACTGCACCACCATGCCTCCCTCTCAATCACCTCCCACATGAATGCAGACTGCTGGGTTCTTCATGATTGCTGTTTCTAGCTTTTCTCTCTCCTTCTTCATTATCAGATCATCATAATCCCTGTTAAATCCTGCTGCAACCAATGCTCTTACCCAGGTTCCCCACCCCTGCTCTTACCCATCTCCTTCCTTAATCTATTGTGGCTTTGGGCATTGGACACCCAGGCTTGTTCGAGTTGTAGGTCAAATGCCCAGAAACACATTCTTCCCTGTGTGTAAAGCATATGGATGTCCACGCATAAACTTTAGGCAAGTCTAATTCTATATTTTTCCTCCAATAAGGAATCTGCAGTCGAGAGCATGTAAGTGATTTGCTTAAAGTCACCCAGCTAAGTGCTGGAGCTTGGATTTGAACCCGGTAATCCTCATTCCATTTGGAATCCTCATTCCAAATCCAGCATTTCTTTTACCACACCAGGCTGCCACTCAAGAGAAGTCAATCACAGACATTCTGAGGCGACTTCAGATATCCAATATACACTTTCCTTGTAAGTATTTAAGTGATCAGTGATTTTATTCCTTGTCTCCAAGAAGTCATAAACACTAGCTGTGTGACCTTGGGCAAGTCACTTAACCCCAATTGCCCTGCCTTCCTCCCCCCCCCCCACTCAAAAAAAGAAATCACAACTACCCAGCAGATGAACTGTCCAACAGATATATGGCATGGCCTTAGAAAGAAGTGGTTCCTTTTGTCGATTGACCAGTTGGGTACAAAGCAAACCCCATAGATTGGACAGTAAGCAAAAAACAAAAGATGCCGTTCCAACTACCTGGCAAAGATGGTTTAGCGATGTTTGCCGTCTCAGAATTTGGGAAAACCTTCTTGACACTGCAGATAAAAAGATTTACAGTTTTAAAACGTTCCATAATCAGCTGAAATTTTGACTTTCTCAAGGGTGAATTCCAAACCAGCCCCAAATAAGCAATCACCAATGATATGCTGACATTTTATAAACCCAATGGCTGAACACATCATGTCTATTTCTTTGTTCTACCCCTCATCAATGTCAAAAATGTTCAATAAAAAGAATACCTAGGGGCCTTTTTGTTGCTGCTGTGGCTCTTAAAGTTTAGATTTTACTCTGACAATCTTGTTTGGTCCAGGAAATATTGGAAAACCAATGTAATTATTCACCTGTGTTGATTTTCCTTTCCTGAATTATAAGATCCAATGCTTCTACCTTTAAATAATTGCAGATAGCAAATGGAGGTCTCGCAGAAATCCTCTTGAAAAGTAAATTTTTTTTAAACATCAAATCTCATTGAGCAAACCTATTATGTGTGATGGTGAGAAGTCCTGTATACATTAGGCATTTAAGAAATATCTGCTGGATTGAAAGCCTCTCAGAATCAGATTTGGCATCTATATAAAGTGGAGATGGTTTCGGCATCAAAGTTTGTATATACAGGTGGTCTACTAACCTGAAGGAAAGTTAATTGAATGTCTTTGTTTTGAACAAATGTGGCCTCTGATTGGTGGGTAATGGAACCTCTATGGTTTTGACTGGAAGATGACCAAGAATGTGCCTCAAACATGAAATGGCCTAAAGGAAATATGTAGGGGAGCAGGGAGGGATGGAAACAGCCATTGGTTCTATATTTGTGATGGACAACTTCATTAACACTTACATTTTAGCAAGATGCAGATTGTTCTCAGTTGACAAAAGACACAAATAAACACAATACAACCTATTACATGAACTGAGCTAAAGTATTTAAAAAAAAACCTCTACAATCCAAAAAAGCCAGTTATAATAAAAAAAAAAAACCCAGTGATATCACAAGAGAAATATCCAGTGCTCTTTGACCAACCTATCTTTGCCCCTGTCCCCACCCACTGGGGCTCTGGAAGGGGTGGTAACCTGGCTCTTTCCATTTATGACACACATTTTCTAAAGCGCATTTTAAGACTCTCTGGGGATAATTGCTTTCTTCCTGACCCAACAGGTACTAAATCTGGAACCACCATCCACATCACAGACTTTCTGCAGCTTGTCATTGTCCACATAATTAGGATGTGAACAGAACCACTATTCCGATTAATCTTTGGATCAGCAAATAATCAAAAATGTTCTTAGGATTATTCTAATTGGTGTCCAAAGCCAGCTCCCCAAACAAAGAGAGAGAGAGAGCGAGTGCGAGAGAGAGAGAGAGAGAGAGAGAGAGAGAGAGAGAGAGAGAGAGAGAGAGAGAGAGAGAGAGAGAGAGAGAGAGAGAGAGAGAGAGAGAGAAACAATAATGCCCTACCCCCACCCCCACCGACTTCTAATTTTCCAGGCCGATCAATTGTTAATCCTTCTCCTTAATTACTTTTTTTCTTTAACTTTGTGATGTGGAATCCAGCGCTCATGAAAAGAAAGGAGCTGAGACCCCTGAAAGGAAGCCGGCTTCATCAATAGGTGTTGTGCTCGGCAGGCAGCCCGCTCTAAAGCATGTTTGAAAGGCCCCCCTTTGCCGGCGAGAAGAGGGTAATTTGATCACCTTCAATCCGGCATTTCTTTGGAGCAGAATGGTGAGCTGTATTCAAATTGTGCAGCACTTTTTTTTTTAAAGGAGAACTTTGTTTTGCTTAAAATCATGTGAATATTTGTTTAACATCAACAAATTAATAGTGCACGAGTCTTCTCAAAAGTGCAAGAAAAAGACTCATCTGGATGGGGCAATGTGATCGAATCCAGTGCGAGAATTCTGCTGGGTGAATGGAGATTGCGGGGGAAAAAGCAAGATTTATGGCCTCGAGTTTCAAATGAATGCCATCCCTGGAGTTTCTCATTAGTCAGACCAAGAAATAGGATACAGTGCTCAAGCTATGGGGTCCTAGATGTCGAGCTGGAAGAGGCCTCAAAGGCCAGTTAGTCCAATTATCTTATTTTATAGATAAGGAAACTGAGTCCCAAGGAAATTAAGTTACATCCCTAAGCTCATACATGTTGTGTATCAGAAGTGAGGTTTGAAGACATGCCTCCCCTCACTCCACCTTGATTCCAGAGCTTGCACCCCTTCTGAAACCAAGAACTAGGCAGGCCAAGCAGCTTGCCAAAGGTCAGCCAGATAATTAGTGATGGCCCTGGGCATAGGACCCAGAGCTCAATGCTCTGTCCATGACACACCATGCTGTCTTTCATAAGCCCGTCCCCAACCTCCTCCTTTCCCCACTAACCAAATGTCCTTCCATAACTTACATTCAAACTTGATGTTTCGCAAATTCTCTGGGAGGTCATGAAGGGCAACCTTGAGCCACTCATCCAGCTGTTTGGCAAACTTTCGGATCACCTGAGTCAAACTGAAAAGAGAAAGGGTCCACTTAGCAAATGCACGTGGCTCAATGGGTCACTCCCAGGGAAAGCCAAGTCAAAGGCTTCCCCCTCATTACAGGGAGGAGTGAGGGGTTAACCAGGCTGAGAACCCAGCTGGCCTGTCTCGAAGGGGAATCTAGCCCAGACACCTCTATTTATGGGCATGACACAATGGCATGACCCAACAAGAATTCTTGGCTTCCTTTAAATCCCAACTAAAATCCCACCTTCTATAGGAAGCCTTCCCTCTTCATTCTAGAGCCTTCCCTCTGTTAATTTTTCCTATTTATTTTGTCTATAGCTTGCTTTGTATATATTTGGTTGTATGTTGTCCACCCCTCCATCCCCATTAGATTGTAAGCTCCTCGAGGACAGAGACTGTCTCTTTGCCTCTTATGGTATCCCCAAGGCTTAGTGCAGTGCCAGGACCATAGTTAGGTGCTTAATATATGTTTATTGAATCGAACTTCCCACCCAACCTCCCAAACTAGGTCTTCATGGGAGAAGCCTGAGGATGTCGGGATCATGTTCACAATAGTTACAGACACTCCTGTTCCTATGATGCCCATTACTCCTTGACAACCCTGGGAGATGGGGAGTACAAGCCCTATCATTGCCATTTTTGCAGATGGGGAAACTAAGTTATTCTTAAATGGTGCTTTCTCCCCCATGAGGTTGTACAGGATCATTACCCCTCTTTTGCAGATGAGGTACTTGGAGCTCCAGGTTCATACAACTAGGTAAGAAGTAGGGCCCGAATTCCAACATAAATCTCCCTTGACCACCATGGCACCACCCTTCTTTGATCTACATATGGCCTCTCCCTGAGGTGAAGATCTCATGTATTCGCTCATTCTAGGGTCCTCTGTTCATATGCTATCTATTGTGTGACCAGTACCAGGCCAGTACAGACTAGAAAAGGAGATGCTCACAGGACAGATCACAGGCTCCCAGAACTAGAGTGATAGGGACATGAGAGGCTGGCAAGTCTGATCCCATAGTGTTATAGACGAGAAAACTGAGGCCCTCAGTGGTTACGTGATTTGTCCAAGACTGTATAAGGCTGACAAATGATAGGGTGAAGATTTGAACTCAGATCCTATGATTCTCTTTCCATGGTACAATGCTGTATTCTTCCCACCTAGCTGAATAGGAATAGAGGAGAGTCCTCCTTTACAAGCCTGTCCTTGTAGAGCATCAAATCATCAAGTGTTTATTAAGCGCTTACTGCGTGCCAGGTACTAAGCTAAGCCACAGATGGAAAGGTCTTGTCTTGTGGCTCTGTACTTAGACGTGGCCCTCTGGGGTCATCTGTGAATGTGGCAGTGTCACCCTCAGAGGCATCCACCCCACATACATCTTTCTGCTGCTCCTGGATAAATCAAAGGGGCGTCATTCCCCAGTGGGCCACACCATGAACTAGCACAATTTTTCTGATTTTTGTACCAGTTGTAAAGTTGAAAGGAAAATGTCCCTGGCTCGTGGACAGGAGTCCCAGACCCCAAAGCTGTGCCCTCCCAGAGGGTGAGACAGCTGCCCTGGCTTAGCTCCTGGGAGAGGGGGCTTTTCTAAGCCTCTGACTACTGTTCACCTCTATGGGTCAAAAGCTATGGAAATTATAGTAAGCAAGACCCCCCATGTGGCTGCTAGAGAGACCACAGGAAGGATTCCTTTTCAGTCCCTTTGAATAACATTTTATGCCTATGAGGCATCAATCTCAGCCTTGGTATGGAAGGCCAGGCTTTGGCCAGGAGCACAAGATCACCAGCAGAGAGGATTGCGTGTTGGGTTTGCATTGGGTTTCCCATAGCGCAGTTGGCTTTTTATAAAAAGGGGTGGTTCACATACCACCAGAGCTTGCCTGGGAAGGCTTTTGTTCCATAGACTCCTACTCAAGGGTGCCAGACTTTCAGGAGGAGCCCAAGTGTGCCCCAGCTAATGGACTGTAGCCAGGCTGGGGTTATTTTCACTTCAAATACTGACCAGAGTCACTGAGTTGAGGGCCAAGGAAGAGCTAGGTTAGTTTAATGCAACAGCTCAAAGAGCAATTATTAAGCACCTACCCATGCCCTCAAGAAGCCTACAATCCATGCCAAGCATTTCAAAGGTCACTAACGGCCTCCAAGTTCTAAAACCCAGTGACCTCATCCTCCTTCAAATATCTCTGACTGACAATAATATCTACCACTTAGCACAGTGCTTGGCACACAGTAGGCACTTAATAAATGTTTGTTAATTGACTGATTGATAGACTACTCTCTTCTTGAATTTCTCTTAAACTTTGATATCCATGACAATATATCCTTCTGTTTCTCTGGCCATACCATCTATTTCCCTTTTACTGGTCTTTACAGATTTAGTTACTCATTTATTTAGACTAGGTAAAGAGGCCATTCTCTGCCTCATTTCTTACCTAGCCTTAAGCACTGTTGTCTTCTTCCATAATTATCTATTACCTTGCACACAGTACAGGTTTAATAAGTATTTGTTGAATTGTATTCACACTCAGGGATTCAACCAGAAGCTGTGTGTGTGTGCGTGTGTGTGTGTGTGTGTGTGTGTGTGTGTGTCTCCTATCTAGCCCTATTTCCTGAGATAGGGCTGCCTCCTGGATGGCCCAAGGCAATTCTTCCTCTGGATTTTTCTATTTGACTTAATGACACTTGTCCTGGTCCTCTGACCTTTGGCTGTTAGGCTATCTGGACTTCGAACACAGACATGGCCCAAGGAAAAGGAGACAACTCAGAAGGCACTGTCTTGGATGCGGCTCATGCTGACCCTGAGAAGCTCAGAGTCTGGAGGCACTTCAGAGGTCATTCTGTCCAACGTGTAGCCAAACAAGAATCTACAGTCGGAGACACCCAGCAAGTGAGGCACTGACCTCGACTGGAGGAGGAGCGCCATGGTGGCAGCCACTCCTTTCTGGAGAAGTTTTCCCTTACATCCACCCTAGGTTTTCCTCTCTGTAACTCCCTGCCCCTCCAAGGTGTTCTTGCTTTCTGGAGAGAAGCAAAATGGATGACTCCTTTCATACAAAAACCTTTCAAGTAACTGATGATAGCTATAATGTGGAGAGTGCTGGTCATGAAGTCAGAAAGGCTCTTCTTTCTGAGTTCAAATCCAGCCTCAGACACTTACTAGATGTGTGACCCTGGGCAAGTCACTTAACCCTGTTTGCCTCAGTTTCCTCATCTGTAAAATGAGATGGCGAAGGAAAATGGCAAACCACTCCAGCATCTTTGCCAAGAAAAGAGAAGGGAAGGGCTTCATCGAGGAAACTCAACCATCTGGAGATGTTCATGCCAGCCACATCCATCCCATCCTCTCAACACATATCCTGAGGACAAATAAAGCAATTCTAGATGACCCGTTTGGCCCAACAAGGAATTGGCATTGCTCAGTCGTCCCTCAAGAGATCTCCTGGGAAGCCCGACTTGCACGTGCAGCTGGGACAAGAAGAACAGTCCCCCTTCCCCCATCTGCTAGGGTAGCTGATTCATCCATGGTATCTGGGGGATGCCCATGAGGCAGACAGACAGACAGACAGACAGACAGACAGACAGACACTGGGCTCCAGGATGCTTTACTGGTAACAGATTATGGAAGAAGAATGTGGCTAAAACTAAAATTCCTGGGGCAGCAGCACAGGGGGCTCCCCCAGAAATGCCTTCTCGTGTCCCTGGTTTTGCTTAGGGGTAAAGAGCTTATGGGTTTCCATTCACCAAGCTCTCCCTCCCTCGCCAGAGAGCCAGGCACTGACCTGTCCGGTAACGCCTGCAGCACCGTGGGCATGAGCACTCCAGAAATTGCTTTGTACAGTATCGAGTCGCATACTCCCACGATGTTGACTACCGTGGAGGAGCCGAGCACGGGCAGCATGTGGGGGGGCATTCCTTGCCAAAAGTGCAGAAGAAAACTTTGAACCTGTATTCACCCAAACCAGAAAGAAACAAAAGAAAACAGTTTATTACAGGAAATTTCCTAGAGATGATATCATCAGAGATGGAAATGTATATTGGCTTCTACCCAGGCTAGAGACCCCCTGGGTGGGGAGGCTGGAGACAAGCTGAAAGTGACACCTGTCCCCCAATCAGGACCCCCACCAGCCTCCCAGGGCTCACAGCATCCCCATCCTGGGGTAACCCTCAGCAGAAGACTTTGTCTCTGCAGGGGCAGTTTCTTAAAATGCAAATGTTACCTGCCAGGGGTTACACATTGACCTCATTAACATCCATTGTCATGGATTGGTTTAACAGATGAACTAATTAGGACACAAAAAAAAGGTCACTGATTAGGGGTTAAGGGATGGGAGGTGAGAAAGGTCAGAAGCTTGGGGGAATTACGGAGTTGGAAGGGGCCCAGGAGGCCATCTAGTCCAATCCTCTATTTTTACAGATGGGAAAACTGAGGCCCAGAGAGGCCCAGTGACCTGCCCGAAGTTGTACAGGTAATGACAGCAATGACAGCTAATGTTTTATTAAGTATTTATTATGTGTGCTTTACAATAGTTACCTAATTTTATCCTCACAACCACCTGGGGAATTGTGGGGGGCGGTAAGTGCTATTATTATCATTCCCACTTTACAGATGAGGAAATAGAGGTTAAGTGATTTGCCTAGTGTCACACAGGAAACATCAGATGAGGGATTTGAACTCAGGTCTTCCAGCATTCTGTGCACTCTGGTACCCCCTAGCGGCCCCTGTGGGTTATTGTTCAGTCACTTTCAGAAGTTTTCAGTCGTGTCTGACTCTTCATGACCCCCTTTGGGGTTTTCTTGGCAAAGAAACTGGAGTGGTTTGCCATTTCCTTCTCCAGCTCATTTTACAGATGTGGAAACTGAGGCAAACAGGGTTAAGTGACTTGCCCACGATCACACAGTTAGTGTCTGAGGCTGGGTTTGAACTCAGGAAGATGAGCCATCCTGTGTCGAGGTCGAGTGCTTTGTGCACTGTGGTGCCACCTAGCTTCTCCTAAGTTAGAAACAGGTAGCATTTGAACTCAGGTCCCTGCTATGTCAGTTACTGCCTGTGTGACTTTGGTCAAGTCACTTAGCCTCTCTGGGCCATAGTTTCCTCTTCTGCAAAATGGTGATAATAGAATTAATAGGTGTTCTGCCAGTCTCACAAGATGGCTATAAGAATCAAACGGGACGATATGTGTGTGAAAGAGCTTTTCAAAACAGTACTTTGCACAATAAAATGTCATTGGGGCTGGAAGGGAACGTGCAGACCTCTTGCTGGGCAGAGCCTGAGGCTCAATCCCGATCATGATGAGAGGGAGAGGGGGCTGCTGTGGCGCACGGAAAGGGCACAGAGGGGCTGCCTTTGCACTACTGGCAGAAGGTTCCCCCGGAATCTTCTAGTCCAACTCCCTCAATGCTCTGGTACCAGCCCTGCAGTGGGGAAGATCCAGGTTCAAATCCTGCCTCAGACATTTTCTAGCTAGGTGGCCCTGGGCAAGTTATTCCATTTTTCTAGTCTTAGGTGGTTTAACTCAAAAACCTCTGAAATCCTTTCCATCTGTAAATTTATGATCCTACAAAGAAGGAAATTGAGTCTCAGAGAGAGGGAGTAACAGAGACAGCAAGGTTGGGATTCAAACCCAGAACCTACTGACTCCCCTGGGAGCCAGATCATGAGAAGAGGCTGGGTAACCCTGGATAGAACCGGCTTCTCCAGGGTGCTGAACAGAGCCTGTGGTGAGAGAATGCAGCAAGAGTCCCCAGGGCAGGCTGGGAGGGGCCAGGCAAGGTTGGGATCGGGGTCTCTCTCTTGGGCCATCTTTGTGATGCAGCAGGGGGTGTTCAAGAGCTCTGTCCTGGGCCAGGGTCCAAGCTTCAGACTGCCCCCATGCCCTCCCACAGAGTGCTCCCAAATCAGAGGAGTAAATGATCATTAAACCATGGCCAGGTCCACTCTAAGGCTGCCTATCTGAACTATGCCAGATGAGCTCACTCCTGAGGAAAGGGGGCACCCTGATGGTAGGCACGGACCCAGTAGTGCCATCTTCGAACAAAGTAACTCATTATGTTCTATTGTGACAATATTTTAATATCAGGAGAGAGAATAAAGGGCAAGAAAACTAATGGGGATTCAGCCTTGGAGTTGAAAAGCCCCCGTTATGTCCAAAAAGAAATTTTAATATGCCATCCAAGCATCCTTGCAGAGGAACTCAAAGAAGCCCCACACACTAGGGCTCATAAAAGTGAAGGCATTCCTGTCTAAAGAACATGTCCCCCCAGGCTCACAGCCCCCTGAGGGGGGAAATTCCATTTCAGGGAAGATAATGTGGGTAATAAAATAGCCAGTGGTGGGAAGGCAGTGGGCCTTGATGGCCAGGATGCCAAGGACTTCCACACAATGTCCCACCAACCTCTGAAGAATGCAGGTTTCTTTCCAGAGAAGCATCTCCTTTCCCAGCACTGAAAGTGAGCGCTCAGATCTTCCCCAGAAGCACAAAGACCCTTGGGAGGGCTCCATCTTCACCTCGCCCAGCATCCCTCCCCACCCAAGACAAGGTGCTACCCACGGTGGTCTGAGAGAATTCTAGGCTTCACCTGCTGGAAAATGCTCCCTTAGCTCTTATAAGGGTAGACTCAGGAATTATTGTTTGTGTGAGGACTTTGGAATTCCCAAGGGGCTTTTGAGAAATCTAGAGAATAAGTGGAAAGAGGAGAGTTAGCAGGAAGAGCAAGGCTTGGGAGTCAGAGCAGATGGGCCCTGTGCCTTGCTGCCTGTGTGACCTTGGCCTTAGATCTCTGGGCCTCGGAGGAGTCAGACTCCACAGCCTCTGGGGACTCTCCCAGCTCTAAATCAAGGCTGCTGTGAATGAGATAACCCCACTTTCTCTACCACTGAAGTAAGACCAGGGCTAGTGTGGACCCACTCTCATCCAGGCTCTCCTTGTCTAGTCCAAAGAACACCAGCTTTCCCCTCCCCCATTCTAGCAGGTAGGAGGGCTCCTGCCAGTAACTGTCACTGGGTGGGGTCACTGCCTGCAGCCCTAGATTCCAAGTGTGCATCCCCCATTAAGGATACTGGAGTCAGAAGATCTGGGTTTCAAATCCTAACTCTCCTATCTTACTGCCTTGGACAAGCTCCCTCTGGTCTCAGTTTCCTTGTCTGTAAAGTGAGGCCGTTGGACTAGAGAATGTCTCAGGTCCATTCTGGCCCTGAATCCAGGATTCTTGTGACCCCAGGGGGATTTTCTGCCTCCACCATTTATGCCCTCTACCCACTCCACGCACATCCATCCATAGTGACCCATTCACCCTACTATTGTAAGAGTAGTTGGTAGAGTGTCAGAGATGGGTAAGAAGCCTGCTTGGGAAATAGTGACTTTATGGAATTCTAACCCACTCAAGGGATTTTTCTCTCCCTGTTCTGTTTCCTTCTTTTTAAAAGAAGAGGGTCTGACCAATTGACCTCTACTGTCCCTCCTACCACTGCATTTATGATTATACTTGTTTGGCCCTGGGCCTTAGTTTCCCTCTCCGTTAAAATGAGGAGTTTGAACTGGCTAGCTTCTAAGACAATCTCTAATTGGATTAAAACTCTGGAATCGCCTGGAAGGAGGGACTCTCCATTACCAAAGAAGGTGGAGGGGTTTAAACTCAGGCATGGCAAACATCTCTATTTTCTGTCTTGATGAATAAGAATTTTAATTATATTGATTAATTACAATCCTCTCTTTTTCTTAATTCTCTGGTAATTATCAGAACTCAGTTCACTGTTTAAGGCAACAGAAAGTACCCTTAAAAATGCCCTCTACTGCTGGGCATTGTGATTTTGGAATAGACGGGGTGATCGCTTCTGGACCTACCTCATCAAAGTTGGCTCTGATCACCGTGTCCAGTATCCTCTGACAGTGGGTTCTGTACATCATAATAAAGGTTGAAACCTGAGGGGCAAACACAAGGCCACCAGTTAGACTGTTTAAAATACTTTGGGAAATTTCAGCCCCCAGGTAATTCCCTTCTGGAAGGCACTGCCTCCTTCCTCCTGGGCTGATGGACTGTGCAGACAAAATGGGGGTGCTGAAGACAGACAGCACCCAAGGGACCCTTTCAGGCCCCAGACCATTCCCTTCTGGAAGGCACTGCCTCCTTCCTCCTGGGCTGATGGACAGTGCAGACAAAATGTGGATGCTGAAGATAGACATCACCTGAGGCACCCTTGGCCAGATTCAGTTTCCTCATCTCTTAACTGAAGGGTGCTGCTTTCCCCTGGATCACAGGGATCAGCTCTTAGGTTCTCTTCATAGATCAGGACATCTGGAATTCCAAGGCTCTGGGGCCAAAATGTATAATTTATCTAAAATTTCAAGCAATAGATTAAGAAAAAACCCCACAGTGGTATTTTCTTGGGTTTGTTCCCTTGGGGAAAAAAATAAATCTAGGTCATGAAAAGGAGTGTGGCATAACAGATAAAGGACTGGACTTGGATTCAGGAAGGGCTGGTTTCAAGTCCCTTTGACAGGTACCAGCCTGGTGGCCTTCTTGCAAGTCCCTTTTCCGGGCCTCAAGTACTCTTTAGAATAATAAAATGCAGGTGAGATTCTGGTCTGCATGAGTGGAGGAGTATCCCCAGGGGAAATCTCCAACACTGACGAAATCATAGATCTGGACTAAAAAATAAATCATTGATTTATTGCAGAGCCCCAGAGAGATTCCAGGTCAGTCATCATCTGGATGAAGATGTGACCCAGACCATACAAAATGGCAGATAATCCAGACTTGCATTCTTGTCTCACCACTGCCCTGTGTGACCCTGGACCAGGTCCCATCCCCTCCTTGGGACAAAGTTTCCTCATCTGTAAAATGAGGAGCCTGGACTCGCTGGGTGCTAAAAATAATTCCCTCCCAGACCCAATTCGGTCATAGAATGTTAAAAGGTGAAAGGGAGCCGTCCTCAATCCAGAGCCACCCGGGCCCCCTTAATCAGTTTGATGAGCTGCCAGAACTGGAATTTTGTCTTTCTGGCCTCCTGATTCTTCATCCAGCTATTCCTATAATACAAGGTTGTATCCTAGGGGGATTAAAAAGTTGCCGCCTAAATTCTGCAAAATGAGTGATTAACACAATAATCAGGGAGAGCTGATTTCACAAATATGAGTGTGAACAGGATAAATCAACCCAATCATAATCTGTGATTTGTGGGGTTTTTTTTTAAATCAAATTGTGATTTCATTGATAGAGGGCCTCTGAATGAGGAAATGCCTTCTGCCAATGCAGACGCAACCTGCTCTTCAGCAGTCTTTCCTGGATGCTTCCTTGGGACACTGAAAGGTTCAATGATTGATTGGGGGTCCCCCAGCCAGAGGCAGAGCTGGGACCTACATCTGCCTGCCTCCAAGGCTGGCTTTCTAACCATCAGGCCATACTGCCACTGCCCTCATCACACCCCTGGCCTCTTCCAGGTCTTAGAATTGGAGGCTGAAACTTGCATAGTCCCTGGTTTCCTCTAAAATGTGCTTTGAGACCTAGCATTTTACATCCAGCTTATGAGAATGCCGTAGAAGGATCAGCAGATTTGGAGTCAGGAGGGATCTGGGTTTGAATCCCAGCTCTGATGTTTACTAACCAGGCAAATGGACCTTCCTGAATGCTCAGTTTCCTCATCTGTAAAATGGGGGTGGAGATCTCAAGCTGGAGGGGACCTAGAGATCGGCCAGGTCATCCCCCTCATTTTACACGTGAGGGAACTGACGCCTAGAGAAGTTAAGTGATCTGTACAACCTTAGTTGCACAAGTAGGAAGCACCAGGGGCAGGATTTGAACCCAGGTCCCCTGTAGAGCCCGTGTGGATAAGCTGTATTCCTGACCTTATATAATTTTTTGAGAGGAAAGTTCATTATGAACCTTCAAGCACTCCAGAAACCTGTTATACTTAGGAGAACCGAATGTATCATTTCCCTGAGAAGATGGGTTTGGCCACAGACAGGACAGCTCATTCATGAGGGGATCTATTTCATAGTCTACACCACATATGGCACCTACACTAGTTACCACACTGCCCAACAATCACTTTGGCTCTACATCATCAAAAGGAACAAACCAGCTCCCAACAGCCTTGGGGTCACCTCTACTTTCTGTCCTACACAGGTGAGTCTGTCACCTCCCCATCTTGGGACACTTGCTTGCTTCTCATCTCCCACCAGCTTTGGGAAAAGACCCTCCTAGAATTCAGAGATATTTGGGGAACACTTCCAAGTCTCCAAAGCCTCACGGGAAGCAGGAGTCTGAAGGGAGTGGTCTGCGGCCATGGCCGAGGGAGTCCCCAGCCACTGGTGAGTTTCATGTATAGGTCTTCTTCAAAAATCTTCCCTTCCTCAAGGGCAGAGGCTGTGCCTTAGTTTACCACATTACTAATCCCTAATACAGATTTACGGGGTCATGCGCATAACAGACGCTCAGCATATGCAGCCCTATTGAAAAGCATCTCTGATGTACTGAGTATGACTGGACATTTTGTGATCTTTGTATGGTGGTTATAGTTTTAAATGCAATGAGAAAGAGGGAGGGAAGAAGAAAAGGAGGGACACAAGAGAGACAGATGCACAGAAATACAGAGACAGAGAAAGAAACAGAGAGGGGAGGAAAGGAAGGAGAGACAGGGAAACAGAGAGACAGAAAGAGAGACACAAAAGAGACAAAAAGAAGCTGAGAGACAGAGAAAGGAAGGAGAGACAGAGAGAAAAGAAAGACAGACAGAGAAAGAGACTGAGTGGGTGAGGAAAGAAAGGAAAGGAAAGAAAGAGAAACAGAGGGACACAGACAGAGAGAGACAGAAAGAGACAGAAAGAGATGAAGAGACAGAGAAAGGTACAGAAAGAGGGGGGAGGAAAGGAAGGAAAGACAGAAAGAGAGACACTGATTTCAGGTGTTGTACCCACCTTCTCCTCTGGCAGACTGGCTGGCAGGTTCAGGTCTTTGACATTGGGGAACTCGGGCAGCAGGGTGCCCAGCTTGGAGCGGGGGGAATACGCTACCGTCTGCTTACTTGCTTCTTTCTTCCCGGACTCGCTGACCCAAGCAGCGCCTTTCTTTGAATACATCACGTCGTAATGCTGAGAGCTCTCCTTCACTGCAATGCCATAGTAATGGTACCTAGGATAGAGAGGCAAACACCTGAGCATTCCATCATCCAACTGACTTCCCAGGAGAGCCTCATCTCCTTGTGGACAGGGACTACATAAGGGGTTTAACTGAGCACATGGTAGATACTTAATAAATACTCACTAAAGTGAAATGAACTGAAAATGGTGCCATGAAAAAAATGTTGGGTTTGGAGATAGAGGACTGAGTTCAAATTTAGGTCTGCCCCCAAGACCTTCAGCAAGCCACTAAATTTTTTGGGTCTCAGTCTCCTGCTCTGTGAAATGAAGGGCTTCTACTATCATATGACCTCTGAGGTGCCTTCGGGCCCCAATTCTAGGATCCTACCACTTCTCTGGGCCTCAGTTTCTGTATCTGTAACATGGGAGAGTTAGGCTAAATGATCTCCTAGCCCACTCTGAGCTCTAGATCTAGGGTCCCATAGAGGTCTGTGAAGGGGATTGAGACATTTGGGGGCTACCATGGTGACCCTGCTGAAGGCTCTTAAGTTCCTTTCCCAGCTGTAAATCATACTAGGAAAAAAAAATAACCAAAATAGCTTCTTTTGGGGGAAAAAGAAGTGAGAATGTAGGGATGGATGTTTCCCATTGGTCCCTGGCTGGCCTGCTGGCCAGACAGCCCTGATCTATAGTAGGCCCTCCTGGCTACACGGAGTACTTTGGGGACCAGTATGGACCATTCTGTAGGAGTTGTATTTAACAGAAGACCATAGGACTTTACACCTAAAACTCTAAGATGCTGTGTGGTCCGGCCTCCTCATTTCATAGACAAGAAGGCTCAGGCCCAGGGTCACACGGAGAGCAAGAGTCAGAGGCGGGCTTCAACTTCATTGTCAAGGCTCTTTTCATGATGCCAGGAATCACAAGTCCAGAGTTCAAGCCTGGCCTCTCTCAATTATTAGCCTCATGACCAACACAAGGCAAGATTCCCTTCTCAATAACTCTGTTTCCTTATCTGTAAACGAGGGGCTAGGGCCAGCTGGTCTCTGAGAGCCTTTCCGGACCCAACATTCTATGTTTCTCTCTTCTAAAAAGACATGGCAGTGGTGATCTCACTGATGGTTCATCAGGTGACTCAGATCAGTGGGGTGGCACAGTGTGGAACATGCCAAGGGCTCCAGACTAACTCTCCTCTGAACGACATTAGGAAGGAGTCAGCGTGGGGAAGCAGATTAAGGACTAACGAGCCTTCCCTTTTAATTGCAGCTGGGCCAAGGCCAGGATGACCGAGTCAAATCTCCCAATGTTTGTCTGAGGACTAATGAGCTGGATGCTGGCTTTTCTGCCAATGAGTTGATTTTGAGACTTTGGCATACATATCTCTTTGCTTTTTGTGTTTAATTCTCTCCAGCTTAATAATAATGGGGATAATATTCACTGCTCTTATCTGCATGGGAGGAGGGTGTATAAAATAATGCCCATGGGGTCATTCTGGCTCATAGCAAAGAGATGAACAAATTTCAAGTTAGATTGGAAAGGACCTGAGGGCAGGGACTGTTCCACTGTTGTCCTTGTATCTCCAGCACATGAATCCAGCTATTACAAGGCTGTCCACGACCCTGGCACAATGCCTTCCACATAGTAGGCCCTCAACATAATCTTGGTGGTGGACTGAGTGATGGGTGGAAGGTAGCACTTTTTCAGCCAGGCGTCAGGGTCTCCTGACCGCAGATTACAAAGAACCCATGAGGCGCTGGTGTAGCACAGAGAAGGCCACAGAAAGGGTTTTCAAGGCCACAGCATCTCCCCATCCAGCTCTTTGGTGCCCACTGTGGCTCAGGACATCCATCAGCCTGCAGAACATCCCACTAGGTGGAATTCTCCCCAAGGGCACAGACCAGAGGGCTGTGTCTCCAGCCCCCAAGGACAGGGCCTTATACAGAGGAGACACTTAAAATGCTTGTTGAGTAGAATAGCATTGAAATGAATGTCCAGGCACACAAAAGTAGACCCCCAGGGAGAGTCGTCCCAGGTTGTCAGACTCCACCCAGCTTTCCTGCTCTACCACATTCCTGACAGTGCAGCCAGCTCCATAGCATGAAGGTTAGCTTAGAAACACCAGCTCACAAGGCTGGGCTACGGCAACCACAGTGGGCAAGAAAGCCTGGTGCCCTCCTCAGGATTTCTGGTAATAGCTGATACCTTGTCAATGGCCCTTCTATTGATCAGGCTAAGACCAAATCACATATGACCCATCATTTGTATGTCTCTGGTCTCTGCCCTAGGCTGTGAGTCAGAATTAGGACTCCAGCTGCTTCCTTAGTGCACAAGCCTCCCATTGGCCCCCTCGCTCTTACAGGGAAAGCCATATTCCCCCAAGCCTATAGAAGTCAGAGAGAGTTTCCATCTACAAGTTGAGAGCATCTTCTGATCTGCAGGCCAGAGAAGAGATCTCCTATTAATGCCCCGCTTTGGCACAGTACCTGACCCAGCATAGCTGCTGCTAAGTGCCTACTGATCAGCTCACTGTCCCCCTTCCTGGATCTATCACCTCACTCAAAGGGCTGATATGGAGAGAATTCCCGGTGCTGATCACATAATATTTAGTTGTCCAGCCTGAGGGCCAGAGAGCAGCCTACCCTGCTAGCAGACAGAGGGCGCCTCTCCAGAGGCTGACCTAACAGGTGTGCGCTGCTCCCCCGTGGAGAGGCTCCCTGCACAGCCAGCCCACTTCGGCTCCTTCACTCTGTAACAGCTAGGGATGGCCCTTCCAAGTGTGTCCAGCTCAGAGATGCTAAAATTCTAGGCTTCAAGGTCAGTCCTAGGGGAGCTCCAAATCATGGGGAAAATGTCAGGACCTGGAGAAGCTGATGACCTGCAGGCCTTGGGCAAATCCCTCTCCTTTCAGGGCCTCGGTGAGATGAGGGAATTGGTCTGGATGACTTCAGAGGCCTGTTCAGGTTCTAGGTTTATGATTTTATCACTCGGGTTTAAGCCAGAGGTCAGTTATGTGACCCTGGATAAAGCACCTCTTTTACAAATGAGAGGGCTGGATGAGGTGGCCTCATCTGGTTTCCAATGATGTATATTGGACATTGATGGGATGAAGAACCCCCCCGGTGCTGAGAAGCAGCTGCGGCATAGTGGACAGAGGTCTGGTTTTGGAGCCGGGAAGACCAGGGTTCCAGTCTTCTTTATGACACACATTGGCTGGGCCACCCCAGTTGAGTTACTCAGTGCCACTGGCCCAGGCGACTCTTGGACGATCTTCTGTCTTAGAGAAGGAGCCAAGCAGCACTGACAAAGGAAGGCCCACCCTCCCCACCCCACTCTAGGACCCAGCACGGTGTGGTACCCACAGCGAGTGAGCAAGAGATGCCCGCTAGAGTGAATTATATTAAACTGGAAGGACTCAGGGTTACTCACTTTGACTGGCCTCTAGTTCCAAGTCTTCTTGTGGTTAACTGTGGGAACTGCTGTCTTATAATCTGAAAATCAAGGCATCAATTGGTTTCCCATTAGAAAAGGGAGAAAGCATGCTTAGGCATACATATGTATGTGTATGTATGTGTAGACATGTGTGTATTGTATATGTGTATACATAATACATTGATACCCATATTGCTTTGCGTACATTGTATACATATAGACACACATGTGCTTATGTATGTATACATTAACATGTCATTAACATGTATAAGTTATAGATGTATATCCATACATGTTCATCTATGTAAATATACATGTGTGCACACATATATGTGTATGTGTATACACCTGTGTGTACTTCTGTACGTGTGCATGTATGTGATATACATACTATCTACACATATTGGGCTCTCAGAACTCTAGGCAGCTAAGGCGGTAGTTCTCGAATTTTTTGGCCTTAAGACCCATTTAGAGTTTTAAAAATTACTGTGGATGCCACTCCCAAAGTGCTTTTGTTTGTGTGGGTTTTCTCTATCAATATTTACCCTGTTAGAGAAATGAAAACATCTTATGACTATTATGAAAATAGTTTTGACCTTGCAGATCACACTTTGAGAACCACGACCCAGAGCGGGTGAGTTGGCAGAGGAAATTTCCTCCCTGAGAGCTGCCTACACCAATGAATTCATAGGTGTAGACCAAGAAAAGAGGAGAGCGGTGGGAGGGACATGGCCAGAGCTTTGCCCAAAGTCAAATCTGACAACAGCTCAAAGAAGAGTCTGAGCATGAGAAGACCCACTGAAAGACTCCAGCCCAGGTCTAGACAGGTCCTAATAAGGGCTTTCACTCAGGAGGTGGTGGTGGGAAAAGAGAAGAGGGGAACATGGGAAAGAACATAGCACCTTGGCAGACTCTGCCTGGGACCCGCTGCTTCCCTGAGATGCCAATATCTACTTTTGCCAAGGGCAGCCGCAGAAAGAAACCAGTAATGATGAAGGGAGGCAGATCGAGCATGTATGAGGTGGTGAAGAGGTATCAGTGCATGCATGCATAGCACATTTGAGAGGTGTTTTTCTTAGCAGGCATCCCTGCCAAAGGAAGTTAGTCAATCAAAGTCACCTCTGGCACTGGTGATCTGATCTGGCCATCTGTTGCAAGAGAAGTATCAGAGGTTATTATTTAAGGAAAGAAGGAGGAAAAAAAACAATCAGGAACCAGAGGAGGCATCATCATCACCTCCTCCCCACCAAGGTTACTTGCAGTCTTGCACCTTGGGAGCTAATGTGAGAAGCCAAAAGTCTAAGCCACTGTCAGGAGTCCCTGGGTTTCCAGCCAGTTTCCCTGGTGGTCTGTGTCTCTGGCCCATACCTCCTCACCTTCGCTGTTCTCTGGAGATCTCCTTCCCCAGCTGATTTCTGCTACTATCCTTTCTTTGGGCCACTCCCCAAGGCCCCATCCTGGCTTGGACACTTACTGGCTGTAGGACCTTGGGCAGAGCAGAGGGTCATGGGATTCAGAGGGAGCTGGGGCCTTGGAGAGCTTCTGGTTCAAATCTCTCATTTTATGGATAAGGCCAACTGAGGAGCAGAGACTTTTAAGTGACTTGCTCAAAACCTACAAGGGTGGTAATTAGTAATATTAAGTACTCTTAATTAGCAACATTAATAGTAAGTACTACTAATTACTGATATTGATTAATATAAAGTACTATTAATCAGTAGTGTTAGTAATTAGTAATATTACATACTAGTAACTAATAATATTAAGTACTATTAATTAGCAATATTGTTTACTGTTGAGTAATATTAATTAATATAAAGTACTAATGTTAGTTTGTAATTGGTAATGTTCCATATTAGTAGTTTATAATATTAAGTACTATTAATGAGACCAATTAAACTACAATGGAATCTTCCTTGGAAAATCATTTATTAAATGCCTTCCTTATAGAGGTGGGGAATCACGGATGTGTAACACTGCATACATGATACTGTTATACTCAGTTGATATGCTGCTTAATTTGGCTGAATTGCTTTTTTTCCTCTTTCTTTTTTATTCTGTTATAAGGGATGCCTTTCTGGCTTGGGTCAATGGAAGAGATATATTTGGAAATGAAGATGAAGTAAAAATCAAAGATAAAAATTAAATATATATTATTTTTATTTATTTTATTTACTTTTAGTTTCCAACATTCACTTTTATAAGATTTTGAGCTCTAAATTTTTCCTCCTCCCTCCCCTCCCAAAGATGGCAGCAAATCTGATATAGGCTATCCATGTACAACGATATTAAACATGTATATTTTAATTAAAGAAAATCTTTCAGGGTAATAGCATCTTGAGAGGCAAAATCAGGTTGGATGCAGAGTTTGGGAGGGGAAGTTTGTGATATCCGCAGGTGGGTTACCCAGAGCCTCCAGCTAAGGGCCAATATCTAGAGAGGTGGGAGAGCTCATCACTCTCTCTCTCCAGTAAGGTCAAGAGGACTGAAGAGACAAATCCTTGACAAGAAGGGAGGGAGGTATATCAGGAAGGAGGTTTCTGTGCTTCTCAGGTTATTTATTATTTATTTTATTTAATAGGTTATATTTATTTCTTCTATCTCTGAATTTCCATTTCCTGCTCATTGTGACCTGGGACTATGTTCCTGCATCACCTTGGACTCAGATTGGTGAATTTTCAGCCACCCTATCTCACTCCTTTCCCCATTCTCCTTTATGCACCTTCTTCCTTCCATGAGAATGTCAATTCCTTGAGGTCTTGCTTGCTTGTCTTTCTATCATAGGAGTTTAACACTATGCCCGGTACCTAGTCAGTGTTTAATAAATGCTCTTCCTATTTATGTTTTGAGAACATGCCCCATTCATTCAAAGGGAGGGGAAGAGAAAGGAATAAGCATTTATATATCGCCTACTACGCGCCAGGCACTAGAGGTATCAATGTACATGTGGATCACCAAAGGGCAATGAAGAGTGCCATAGTGGACGTGAATGGGCTGTGGCATATCAGCAAGAAGTGCCAATAAGTTGTTGCCCAGGAAATATCGGACACGAAAAGTAGCTGGGCCAAGAGCAAGCAATAAGAGACAGCTACCCATTGAGGGTAGCTAGGTGGTGAAGTGGATCGGGTGCTGTGCCTGGAGTCAGGAAGACATGAATTCAAATCCAGCTTCATATACTTACTAGATGTGTGGCTCTGGGTAAGTCGTTTCACCCTGTTTGCCTCGGTTTCCTCATCTGTAAAATGAGCTGGGGAAGGAAATGGCAAACTCCTCCAGGATCTTTGCCAAGAAAACCCCTAATGGGGTCATGAAGAGTCAGAAACAACTAAGCAACAACAACAAACCCATTAAAGGAAAGTATCCAGGGCACTGGGCCAGTCCTCTGTGGGGGATTATGGGAAGCCATGGACAAGAATAACACAGGATGATGTTGAAGATAGGTTGTGATATGCACTTTTGGAGGGAGGGCATACCCAACTGGTCGTAGATTCAAGAAAGTACGGAAACATATGCATGTGACCTTGGGTAAACCGCTTCATCTCCATGGGCCTCAATTTTCTCATTTGTAAAATGGAGTTGAACTGGATGGTCTCTAGGTTTATAATCTCAATGTCCCTTCAAACTCCAAATCTCTTCTAGGAGTTTATGAGTTATCCTGGTCTTCAAGAACAATACAACCATGTCTTAGCCTAGGGCACTTCACTCCTTGTGCTTCAGTCTCCCCATTTGTAAAAGGAGGGGGTTGGATGAGTGTTCCATGTCTAAATCTGAGGTCCTGTGAGACATGATTCTATGACCATGAACTAAAAATAGGGGATTAAATGCTGAATGGGTGGGGTCCAGATTAATGGGGTGCTACTGTATATGGAAATAAATAATATAACGCAACATATACGCACACCATACCAATACCAACAATGGCCTCTGAGGCCATGATGGCTATCAAGACATGGATGTATTTCTTGAATGCTGTAGGATAACTCACAGGCTCACAGATTTTGTACAGAGATCATAAGCCTGGAATTGAAGGGACCTCAGACACCATCTGTTGAATAAATACACAGGATGGGGCTCTTTGAGTCTATTTATGGCACCCTCCTTTCCAGAACACTTGTACTTCGGGTTTATTAGAAATGTAGAGTTGTAGTCAGAGGTTTGGGGTTCAAATCCTGCCCCTGAAATTTATGAGTTGTGTGATCTGTGGTAAATCACTGCCCCAATGTGGGCCACAAATTCCTCATCTGTAAAATGAGGGGGTTGGAATAAATCATTTCTGTGGTCCCTTTCAGCTCTAGACTTATGATCTTATGGGGTTTGTGCCCACCCAGAAAAAAAAGAAACTACAGAAGACAGCTAATTTTAAATGATAATTCCAGAGTCAGGAAGTTTGTCCTTTACAGTTGGGGGAAGGGAGGAAAAAGACCATCTGTATTAAATACTGCCCCAGTGGAGGTCAAGACTTTTCCACCCAGAGCAAAAGAGAGAACTGTGTCCTGGTTAGCACCTCCTCCTTCAAGTGATGACCAAAAAGAAAAGGAGTGGGGGTGGGTGATGGAAAATGGAATTAATTTTCTGTTTAATTATTAATAAGTGCTTCTCACGGGCCTACAAACCACCACCAATTTCCTGTCCTCCTCTCCCCAGATCACGAACTTCCTTCTGGTTCCGAAAGCCCACGGCAGCTTGGTTTTGGGCCCCCAAACACAGTGGTGTCATTCCAGAAGCAAGCCAAACTCGGCAAACAGCTCAGCGCCTTTGTGGGGCTGGGAGAGTCTGGCCTTGCGGTTTGATAAATGAGCAGACAGCCAGGCAGTTCCCTCTTTCTTGTTTTGTGTGGGCTCAATGAAGCCTGCCTAAAGAACACCACATGCTGTCCCAGCAACTGATCTAACATTCCCCAACATCTCAGCCTTCCAAATTCCCTTTAATTACACGTTAATCCCACCCCTCTCCCTTTCAGCCTCTAGTGACAGGGCTAGGGGCTCTGCGGGGCTGTGGGAAAAATAGGGCCTCGATGAAGATCTGGGAGCCGAGGCTATTGGAAGGGAGCTTTTCTGAGCTGGTGGAGGGAGGGGGGCAGGGAGGAAGGGGGGCTGCTATTCCTGCTCTGCCATACTAGACTCAGCTGGGCTGGCTGTCTTCTCTGAATCGAGGGAAACTGGCATCAGGAGCCTGCCTCGATTCAGTCCAGAAGGAGACCACTTGCAAAGTAATCCTCGTGATTTCTTTTCCCCAACAAACGCATTAAAGTTTATACATTCACATGAGCTTTGTCCCTGAAAATAGCCACCTCAGGAGGCTGTACACTAATTCCATGATACTGCCATTATTCTTTCCTCAAAACATTTCCAGAACGGCCTCTGGAACTCATTTAGAAACCACACAGGAAAGCCAGTCTCCTTAGAATGTATCTCTGTGAGGACAGGGGCCATTTTGTTTCTGTCTTTGTATCTGTGGGATCCAGAAGCATATCTGGCACACAGTAAGGATTTAATAAATGTTCATTGAGAGTCCATACTTTGTAGACACTTATCTGTATCTATAGGTTTCCTTATAGACTGTAAACTCTTTGAGAGAAGAGACCTTCGAGGTGGGGACTTTGAGTCTCAAGGCTGACTCTTGGGCAGTGAGATTTTCCAGTGGTGGGGTTCCTGGGGGCCTGATGGGGGAGTTCAAAGAAGTCTGCATGAGTGCAGGGTGGGAAAGGAAGAGAGAGCTGTTCCTAGGCCTGCTCCCAGGGCCAAGCAGAAGGAGTCAAATCCCCTCTGCTATATGTGAGGTCACCTCCCCGCAAATTGGATCCCCAGCTTAATCATCAAAATTATTCACGTTATTTGCTTCGGGCAAATTTTTGCCGCTGTTGAGGAGATCCAAAGGAAAGCATCTATGACTTTGAAGATAGCTCCTAAAAGGCATCTTGGACCTGTGGCTGGAAGGTACTTCAGAGGTTCTCTAGTCTAATCTTTTCATTTTACCGATGAGGAAACTGAAGCCCAGGGCGGAAATGAGGTAGGATCATGGAATCATGGGTCCAGAGTTGGAAATTTGAGACCTCAGAGGTCATCCAGCTCAAACCCCTCACTTTTTAGAGGAAGGAAGTAAGGCTCAGAGGTCCTAAGGTCCCAAAGTAGCCAGGCAAGGACCTCTGATCCCAAACCCAGCGTTCTCCCCATTACACCATGCTGAGCTGTCCAATTATTCCAAGCAGTCAGCCTCGTTGGCCTGAGTGTCCAGCTTCCCAGCAGGACACTTATGGAGAGAACCGTGCCCATTTGGAAAATAAAGCTCTGAAGCACTTGTTTAAAAGTCTTGTCCCATCCTTTGGGAGGTGTCCTCTGCATTTTAAGTTATCTCTTACAGAGGGAAAACAAAGTGCTTCTGAAGGCATGAAGAGCATCTCTTATGTTTGTGTGTTAGTATGGGGGGCAGGGGTGGCATCAGGTATGAAGGCAGGCTTGGGTTTTCCAAGGCAGTGCTGGCGTCTGCTCTGGCCAGACCCCACCATCCTGAAGAGGTTTTGGATACTGTCCCAGAGGCTGCCTGCGGGTCTACTGCCTGAGGACCGTCACAGGTAATGCCACAGAAGGATGGATTTGTATTTATTTATTTATTTATTGGCTACAGTACCTCATGAAGAGCTTGGACTAAGAGGTAGAGGGTCTGGGAGCCACGATAGTGGAGACAGGACCCCCACTACTGAAACAGATGCACATTGATAAAGAATGGAGGGGAAGGCAGCAGCGGAAAGGGATTAGGTTTGTACCCCAAAGATCTAGGTTTGAATCCTGACTCTCTCTGAGCCTCAGTCTCTTCATCTAAAAAATGGGAGGCTTGGGTTGAATGACCGAGAATCTTCCAGCTCTGAACCCCCAGCCTCAGTCTCCCCATGTGTAAAATTCAGCGGTGGACTAGATGACCTTCAAGGTCCCTTCCAACTCTGGGTTTCTGATTCTAAGTAGGAATAAGCAAGGAAGAATAGTCATATCCTAGAACTGGGCTCTTTACCAATCATATGCTGTGGGGGTGTGGAGGGTTTTTCAGAAATACGCATCACAAAACATGGCTTTTTTTCTTCCTTTTTACAAATGATTAGAACAATAGAAAGACAAATGATGGTGACGAGGCGTTTACACTTTGGAGTCCAAACATTGAGCAAATCTCATATAGGAGACTTATCATGTTCCTTCTGGCAACATCCCCAGCCTCGCCTTTCAAAGAGAGAAAAAAAAAGCAATTAAGCCTTATGCCACCTGGCCCTGAGCCAAGTCTATCTGGGGCCATACATGGCTCGCTTATCAAATCTGCAGACAGAGATAGCGCAGCCCCGATGATGGAGTCTGGACTCCAGAAAAGACCTTGGCAGCCCATAGCATCGTACCCGAACAGACAAGAGGAAATGGACTGGGACAGGTCAAAAGGCTTGATCGGAGGCTCGAGAAATCAGCTGCCTGATTACAAAGTGGGAGGAGGTCAGGACGAGCCATTCACCTGGGATGGACAACCAATGCAAGGCCAGTCCACAGTGGAGTGTGGCCGCCAGGACAGATGATTCCATCAGAGGATGAAGAGAAGCCAACGTACTTGGACAGTGACAGGGAAGTTATAGGCCCCCTGTATGCCACCCTGGTCAGGCCACATATGGAACATCTGGGGAAGGAGAAACTCCAGAAGAGGGTGGCTATCATGGTGAAGAGCCTGGAGGTGGCCAAGGGTCCATCAGAAGAAGGGAGTCAGAAAGCACAGCCTGGAGAAGAGAACACTTCAGGGGCATGATAATTGTCATCAGTATTTGAAGGGTTGTGTGTAGGTGGTGCTGCAGAGCATAGAGTACCAGATCTGGCGTCAGGAAGATCCAAGTTCAAATGCAGCCTCAGACACTTACTAGCTGTGTGACCCTGGGCAAGTCACTTCACCCTGTTTGCCTCAGTTTCCTCATCTGTCAAATGAGCTGGAGAAGGAAATGGCAGTTTGCCACTCCAGTACCTTTGCCAAGAAAACCCCAAATGGGGTCATGGAGAGTCAGATACAACCGAACAACAATGTATAGATGAGGGTAATTAGACTTGTGAGGGTGGCACCCGAGGGCAGAACCAAGAACAGTGAGTGGAAACTGTAAAGAGGTTGGTGTGGACAAGATGTCAGGGGAAAACTTCTTCCCAATTCAGAACTATCCCACAGTGGAAGTCCTGGGCAGATGCCTTGGGATCACCCCCATGGTGGGGGGATCTTGGGGGTGACTTTGTATATATGTTTTTTTTCTGCTCTGCATGTAAGTGGTTTCCCCCTAAAAGAACATAAGCTCCTTGAGGGCAGGGACTGCTTCCTCAGCACAGTGCCTGGCAAATAGTAACAAATGCTTCTTTTAGTAATTCATCCATTCCTTTGTTCAAAATGCCTTCTCTGAGCTAGGCAGTGAATTCATCACAAGACCTTCTGAGACAGACTAAGAAGGCTGGGCTAGACTCCTAGCAAACCAAGCCAACAAATATTTATTCAGTAGAGGCTGGAGAAATAAAGCCGAAGGCATGAGAACTCGCAGAATCAGAAGATCTCAAAGTTATGAGGGAATCTGCCCAATTATTGAGCTCTGCCCTCTCCTTCCCACTCCCCACCCCACAGGAGTCATCTCCTTCTCTCATCTCTTGGCTAAGTGGTCAGTTGTATCATTTGGAAGTGGAGAGAGATAACATGCCCAGAAGAGTGCTTGAACACCTCTAGTCACAGGGCGATCACTACCTAGCAAAGCAGCCTATTCTATCTTTAGGCAGCTCTGATATTGGGGGAGGGGACCTTTTATTCCCTTTTAACTTCCGTTCACTGGAACCAGCTTCTCGTCTCGAGTCCAGAGGAATAATTCTGACCCCAAGGATCCCCGAATCAGGAACTCAGAGCTGGACAGGACCTCTGAGGCTACCTCAGGCAAATGCCTCCTATTACAAATGAAGAGATGAAGAGACTTGCCCAAGGTCACACGAGTAGTAATTATCAGAGATGATAGTGTGACTGTCCTTTGAAGCTGTCAACTGTGTCAGGGGAAACCACCTAGACATAACCAGGTGAATACAAGAGATCTGCAGAGGAGATGGTGGGTGGTCTTAGTGGGGCCCCGGGGATCTGGGAAAGGCCTCCTGTAAAAGATGGAGTTGGAGCTGAGAACTGAAGGAAATCAGGGACTCTGAGAGGTGAAGATGAGAAAGGACAGCATCCCAGGCAGGGGGTACCAATGCAAAGGCACAGAGGTGGGAGAAGAGGAGCCTATTTGAGAAACAACAAGCAGGCCAGTATGACTGGAATGTGTGTGGGTATGTGGAAGGTAATCTTATGAAAGAAGATGGTAAAGGTAGACAAGGTCCAGGTGGTGAAAGGCTTCCACAAAGGACTTCAGGCTTGATGCCAGAGGCCATAGTGAGCCCCTGGAGTTTCCTGAATGGGAAGCAGTATGGAGGGAGGTGTCATGATTGGAGCTTTCTTCCCCTTCTGGGACCCCTGGAGACAACGGATAGACTTTTCTCAATCTCAAAACCATCCATTAGGAAAGAAGCTGCCTGTAGTCCTGCCCTGTCACTAACCAGCTGTGTGAACACTGGCGAATCCCTTCTCCTGTCCCTGGGTCTCAGTTTCTTCATCTGTAAAATGAAGGTGATATACCAGATGATCTCCCCAATCTTGAGATAAGTAATAGGGGAGTTATTCCCATTTTACCAATGAAGAAACTGAGGCAGAGAGCATTGAAATGACTTGGGTAAGGTTACCAAGTACTTCACTCCCCAGCCATGGATGATACCTGCCCCGGCCTGGCCTGCTTCCGCCTCTGCTGTCTCCTTTATGAGGGGATCTTTGGGGGCAGGGCTTGTCTCTGATTTCATATGTGTATCCTCAGCATTCAGCTTAGAGTAAATGCTTAATGACTAATTTTTCATGCTTTCATTCATGTTTTTTTTTCCTCATTCACAACATCAGAAAGGGATTTGAACCCATATCCCTTCTCTCCCCAAGTACACCCCCTCCCATGATGTCCTGCTGCCTCTTATTTGAGACTGCTTCGATGTTCCCAGGGCCTAGCTGTCGTGTCCCAGGAGTTTCATTTGGGCATCGTCTCGATAACAAACTGCTTCTACCTGAATCTGCCACAGATGCCATTTCTGGAGTTGTCCCAGAACATAAAGGTCAGGCCTGAGCTGGAAGTGTAAGCTTATCACTAGAACTGTGATTTCTTCCCTTTATTAAAGTGAAAGAATTCATCCAGAAGATTCCAGTATCCCAGAGGAGAAAAAAAAGTGCCTTTTAGGATTAATTCCTATCGAGGTCTAAAAGTCAAACACAAATCTTTTCTTTCTTTTCATATGACGCAAAAAGAGTCAGGCTGGGCAGATTTTAGCTTGTGCAAACTCAAGTTCTAAAGCACAGATCTCACTGTGTTACTTTCTAGTTCAAGAAAGTCTGATGGCTCCCTCTAGCCTCCAGGATCAAATAAATACAAATGCCTCTTTGGGGCACCTAAAGTCCTTTAAAACTTGGACTTGGAATAGGGAAGACATGAGTTCAAATCCTGTGCCAGAAACTTACTAGCTGGGTGGGCCTGTGAAAGTTACTAAATCTCTCTGTGCCTCAGTTTCCTCATCTGTAATGGGCTCACTGACATCCACAGTCCCTTCCTGACCCAGACCAAGGATCCTGAGGATGCCCCAGGTCCACTGTTGGCTGACTGTGGGCTTTAGAGTTATTTTTCTGGTCAAAATAGTTTAGACTAAGGTCTCTACTCTCTTGCCTGATCAAGCCAGGATTAAACAACCACAAGCAAAAAACAAAACAGTGGCTAGCATTTAGACAGCAACTGAAGGTTTGCAATAGCATCGTCCGTGTATTATCTCCTCCACACTAACCCTGCGATGTATATGCCATGATCTTCCCCATTTTACAGATGAAGAAACTGAGATTGAGAACAATTAAGTGAAAAAAGAGTACGTCTTTGTAAGAACAGCTGACCGGCCCCAGGAGTCTAGAACATTTCCCTGTTACTCGAGCTTCTATCACTGATTGAGAGCTAGAAGGGACCTCTGAGGCCACCTACTCCAACCCCCTCATGTCATAGAGGCCCAAAGAAAACAAATGACACGTAGCAGAGCAGGGTTTGAACCCAGGCCTCTGCCTCCAAACCCAGACTTCTCTACCACAAATTCTGTCGTACAGCTGAATTTTTGACTCTAGGAGTTAACCACCGCTCCTTCTTGAATAGCTGCACCAAAAGCAGAAGCAAGCCATTCCAATGTCGTTTAGCAAACTCAGAACCTGGATCCTAATTTTCAGACTTGTCATCAGTTTGCCTGCAGTGGTGGCAGCTGTGTGGTGCCAGAGTGCATAGAGCCTAGCCTGGCATCAGGAAGACTTGAGTTTAAATTCTGCCTCAGATACTTACAAACCACTGGTCATTTATAAGGAGTGAAATAGAGGGAAAAGCAGCAGTTACATGGTGGTGAGAATAAAAATGTTGAGACCTGGAGCCAGGGAGACTTGAGTTCAAATTCGGCAGCAGACATTTACTAGCTGTGTGACCCTGGGCAAGTCCCTTAATTTCTATTTGCCTCATATTTAAAATGGGGATAATAATAGCTCCTACCACTTAGGGTTGTTATGAGGCTGAAATGAAATAATATATATAAAGTGCTAACCATATAAATGGTAATGATTATTTAGAGTCAAAGAGAGTTTCTAAGTTGGAAGGGACAGCGATATCTTCGAAAGAAATAGGGAAGTTACATAATGGATATAATATTTTTGTGCTATAATAATGTCAGCTATTATCAATATGCTTCTTATTATTAACCTATATTAATAGTATTAATATTCTTATTAAATCCAGAAATTCCCATAAAGTGAGAGTTTCGTGTCTTCTCATTTTTCCTCTCAAGGTTGCTATATCAATGACTGCTCAAATTTGCTATTAAAAACTATCACCAGTCTGATTTTTTTTTCTCTAAAACTTAAGAAAAAATGGTGCCCCAGAGTTAAAAGTTCACAGATGAATCATAAAGCCACAAAGATCTGCTCAAAGGGGGTCTGTCCATCATTATTCCAGAAGGCTTCCCAGAACAACTAAGCCCTTTCTTGGAAGGAGATGACAGCTGCATGGATAAACGAGGCTGGGAGTTTGATTCAGCAGGCTTCATTTGGAAACTCTCTGTCAGCACCTTCTGTGGTCTGCTCTTGGAAAGCTGTGTCCTTGAGTTTTGCCTAAGACTTCCACCTAGAGCTCTGCATTTGTTGAAGGCGGCTGAGGGCCACTGGAAAGACCAGTCTCAGATGATTTGGCTTGGCATTGTCCACTTAACTGTTGCATATGAGGCAGCATAAGGTAGTGGATGAAGTGTTGACTTTGAAGTTGGGAAGACCATGTGTTCAAGTCTTGTCTCCAGCACTTATTGACTGCTTGTCCCTGACAAGCCCTTAAGCCCTCAGGGATCAAATGATCTAATCAACTCTGTCATTGTCCCTGAACGGGGCACATCAATCTACTCCCTCAAATCTCCACTCCTTATCCTGCTCACCTTTCAACCAAAGTATCCTTCCTTGGCTACTGCTCCCACATTAGAATATCAGTCAGCCAGTAAAAAGTGTTTATTAAGCACTTACTAAATGCTAGGACCAGTAGAAGAATGGGTCCTTGAAGGCATGGACTGTTTTTATGTAGCCAGTAACTAGCATACAGTTGGTGTTTAATAAACGTCTATTGATTGAATAAATGTTTTTTATTCGTATCCCTAATACTTAGCACATATTAAGTGCTGAATACATGCTTTTTCATTAATTAATTAATTCATCCATGCATTCAAGACCCCAAACAATGCTAATTTTAGGCAAGGGTGCCCAAAATTATTTGTCCTACTGCCAGCTTTTCAAAGAAAAAATTACTCAGCTTCCCCTTGGAAATATACTTTCTTTAATCCTTTAACCATTTTTTTAAAATTTGTATCATTTCAAAAATTATAAACTTTTTAAATGACACATCTTAAATTTAATAATTTATTGTAAATTTGTGTGTGTGTGGGTGGGTGGGTGGTTCCTGCATTGAAATTTTGATGATGCATATGATATCATGTAACATTTATAGTATCATATTGTAAACAAGTCATTACACACACATATTTCTGCCTATGCATGATGAACTTTGAGACAATTCAAGACATGCTTTTCTACCAACACTTGTTTGTTAAGACCTGTCAGCGGACTTGACCACTAATAGGTTATAACTTGTATTTTGTGTATTTCTATGGAAAATAATGTAATCACTACGACTTTAACTCTGTTACACAATCAATGAAACATGTATGAACGTTTTCTCAAAATTTTCTTATCTTTTCTTCTTTCCTTATGCTTCCACCACCCCCTTATTTTTATTCCATGCCCCCTAATTGCACCTGAAGCTACTACCCCCCCTCATCAGTCCAGCAACCCCCAGGGGGCAATATTTCCCACTTTGGGAACTTCTGCAAGATAATTTCCTACAGCCATGAAATCATGTATCTTGCCCCTCTTCACCCCTACCAAGATACCTAAGCTCACGTAGAAAAGAGGACACCAAATTGGACTGTCCCATCCCTTAGAAAACTCCCTATTAACATTATCTTTGGCGTATTGTATTTCTCTTTATTTTGTTAAATAGTTCCCGGTTACATTTTAGTCTGGTTGGGGGCACTCAGATGCACCCTGCAATGGGGCCCTCAGGCCGCATGTCTGACACCTCTGATTTAGACCACTATAACAGCCTCCTGATGGGTCTCCCTGCCTCTAGCCTCTTCCTTCTTCACTGTATCTAATACCCTTCTGCGTACAATGTTTAGAGAAGGAAGGAAAAATGCACTGGGCTCAGAGGAGGCAGGAGACCCCCCCCACACACACACACACTTCTTGGTCTTTTTTACTTCAGTCACTGAGCCTCAGTACTTTTCTCATCTGTATAGTAAGTGGGCAGGACTAGATCATTTCCAAGGGCCTTTCCAACTCAAAATCTAATGATGCTGTGATTGTAGTTCTCTCTCTAATCACTAGTTGATGCGTCCTCCAATTAATTGGAAAATATTAAGAACTGTCAATTAAACAAGGCTAATTAACAAGTGTGAAGAAGGAAATGGCAAACTCCTCCAGTATCTTTGCCAAGAAAACCCCAAATGGGGTCATGAAGAGTCAGACATGCCTGAAATGACTGAACGACAGCCACGCAGCCAGGATTTAGAGTTAGAGGACCTGGGTTCAAATCCAGATTGCTACTTATTCTCTATGTCACCTTGAGCAGGGCCCTTCCTACCCCTGGAGCTGAGTTTTCTATCAGTAAATGAGGGGTTTGCATTTGATGGTCTCTTGGGTCCCTTCCAGATGAAGATTCTCTATCAGTACATTGTCTAGCTATTCCTTTCACCGAGGTTCTCCTCTGATGCCTCACCATGAATGGCATTGGGGAGGGCCAGGAACCCTGGCTTTTCAAAGGCCAGATTGAAGAGCTGAAGCTCCAAAGGTTCCCTCAACCTAGAAGGGCTTCGGGTAAGGGCCCAATGACGGACACCATGTCCTAGGACCAGCTCAGATAAGTCCAAAGAGACCATCGCTAGAAGAGCTGAGGGGGTTGGATTTCTCTGTACCAGCAACTCTTGAAGACCATCTCCTAAGCCACAGAGGGGCTGTGACCTACATTGGTAGATAGATTCCTACCCATACAGAAGGATTAGAGATTCCTGAAGTGCTGAAATGCCTAGATGCTTAGCCATCAAGTTAGTAAATAAGGCTTTAAAGCAACTTTGTAATCCTATGTATTTTATTTTATAAATTTAAAAATATGATTCACAGAGGGGGCCATAGGCTTCCCCAGACTGCCTGCCAAAGGAATCTAATATACACAAAAAGGCAAAGAGCTTCTGCTTTAAAGGAACATTCTGATCATTCCCCTTAGGCTGTCTACTAGAATGCTCGATAAGAATCTCTCTCTCTCTAAAAGAAATGACAATTACTTCATTAATATTGACCTAAAGTATTGACTGGCCAGCAATCAGGCTTCCAGCCCTTCATAAATGGCACCCAGAAGCAGCGGCTCTGAAATCTAACTCTAGGAGTGGGATAAGGGAGAGATGGCATTTTTCCACTTGTGCTGATGGCTGCAGGTCCTGGAATAAATATCACAGTATCTGAAGAAAATAGGTTAAGGATCCTGCACTGGGCAATGGACAGGAGTGTGGTGGGGATGGTCAGGATTCAATGCATTGCAAACAAGTAATCATGAAAAATAGAATGATATCAAAGATATCTTTAGAGAAAGATGTAACCAGAAAAAAAAAGATGGGCTGAGGAGCAGTGAACAACAGACAAGACAACCTGCAGGTGCCACTGATAATTGTACAATGTTAAAGGGACATGAGGAAGGTAGCCAGGGCATGGGATAGACCCCTGTGGTGAATTTATTGGAGGACATGGGCCAATAGCTTAGGATGGTGAGGTGTGGAGGGGTGATCTGTATTGCTGGGGGGAGATGAGATCCATTGGGAACTTGGAGTATTGATATCTAAAGACTCTGAGCTATGAAACCAACCAGGTTTCCATTTATATATATATATATATGTGTGTGTGTGTGTGTGTGTGTGAGACCTAACATTAACCTTTAATACCTTAACACACACACACACACACACACACACACACACACACACACACACACACACAATGTCATCAGGTTTTTGAACTCACCTTCCCAAAGCTGGCAGCATTAACAGGTTGGGTGTCATTTTTCTCGCAGAAATCCAAGTAGTGCATATACAGAGCACTCCGGGGAATGCAGACGCCTTCTGCGATCTCATAATTCTCCTCCAGCCTGGAAAGACAATGCCAAACCAGCCCATTAAGTATCAATAGATTGGTTACTATCTGTTGACAATCCATCAATCTAGAACAGAGAAAAGAGCTCTGGCTCTGGAGTCAGACAACCTAGGTTTAAATGCCATTGCTGATACTTGCTACCTTTGTGACCTTGGGCAGGTCATTTTCCCTGCTTGGCAAAATGAGGAGGTTAAACTAGATGGCCTCAAAGGTCCATCAGCTCTAAATGATCTACGGAAAGATAAACAAGAAACAGGATGAGACGGCATGGAGGGGAATCCATTGAAATATCACAGATGTGAGCAACAGGGACCTCAGAGGTCCTCTGGTCCTACCCCTTCGATTTCCTTTTGATCGCTATAGGTTGTTGAACAGGGGAGTAACTGATGGCCAAGTGTGATGGCCCTGGAAGAGGTATGCAATGTGCATCGGGGGTGGCAGGGACTTGTAAACTAGCTACAATGCTCTCGTGATGCAGTGATGTGTGCTTGCATTTGCATGGTAGTAGTAGAGAAAGAGAAGAGAGGGGAATCTGAAAGATATTCCAAAGCAATGTGAGCAAGATTTGATATAAGGGATAAAGGTTGAGGTAGAATTAAAGGTGACGCTGATGTTTCACATACTTATTTTAGACAATTGGATAAAGGTTTAAAAAGCAGAAATCACTCTGCCACCTCTCCTGGTTCCTCAAGGACCTTATGTGGCTCCCTATTGCCTCTGAGATAAAAGACAAACTTCTCAATTTTGGCATATAATATCCTGCACCATCTGGCTCCAGCCTGCCTTTCCAAACTTTTTGAGTACTGCTGACCACACTAGCCCTTTTCCCTTGACGAGCCAAGCATGCCACATCTCTTTCAAATTGTCCACTTAACTTACAATACACTTCCTCCTCAACTTGTAAAATATCCCATCTTCCTCCAAGACTCAATTCATGTGTTCTATCCTTTAAGGAGACTTTCTTTTGGTTCTCTCAGGGTTGTCAGTGCTCACACCCCTTCCTCAAATAAATTTGTATATGCTTATCTCTTTACACTTATATTTTCCCCAGTAGAATGTAAACCCCTCAGGGGCAGAGAAGTGCCATGTTTTGGTTTTGTCTTGATAACCTCAGTATCAGGAACAATCAATGTCTGGTGAGTAATTGATGCTTGTTGAATTAATGAATGAATTTACAACCTGGATAGAATGTAAGCTCCTTGGAGGCAGGGACTGTTTGGGTCTCGTCTTTGTATCCCCCATGCACAGCACAGTGCCCAGCACATAGTGAGTGCCTAATAAATGTTTGTTGAATTGCAGGATGAATTGAGGGCTGTTGATTGAGTGAGCAATTAGGAAGCCTTTACAATTGTGTTATAATAATTTTGTCTTGGTATCACAGCACTTTACACAGGATAGGAACTTAATCGATGCTTGAATTGGAATTAAATTTCAATTGACTTTTCAACCCAACTATACCACTTGGTTTCATGTTTGCCTATCTAATACATTTGAACTTATAATTTGGGGACTGAACTTTTCTAGGCACAGGATGTAGCAGTATGATTTTATCCTTCCTTTACTTATTGATTCAGATCATCTCCTACAATGCATTTGAATATGCACACACAATTTAAAATATTCATTTATTTATATAACTAGTGAAAGTTAGCTTACATTTATTGAGCATCTGCTATGTCAAAGCATGGCTCTGGGCACTATGGAAGATACAAAGCCAAGTAGCATATAGTCCCTATATTTTCACAAGGAGGTTACAATCCCATAAATACTCTGTTCCTATAGTCCTTTAAGGGTTACTAAGCACTTTCCCCAAAATAAACCTACAAAGGAAGCAATACAAGTATTATTATGCTTACTTTCAACTGGAGGCAATTAAGGCTTGGAGGGTTTAAATGACTTATCCAGAGGCATACAGCTAAGTAAGTTTTTGGAGCTAGGCTATGAACCTGGGTTTTCTGACTCTAGGTCTTTCTTTCCATGGCCTCACACAGTCTCTCTAATTTTATAAGGGAGCTAAATAAATTCAATTCAATAAGTATTTAAGTGCCTAGCAAGGGGAGCATAGATTTTAGAGCAGGAAGAGACCTCAGACATCATCTAGAACTTCTGCACTTACAGAAGAGAAAGCTGAATCCCTCAAATTCAATCCTTTCAATGAGTTACTAAGAGTAAGTGGTCTGTCTGCCAGGGATGTGCAAATAAAATAGTCCTTGCCCTCAGGGAGCTTATATTCTAATATCAAGCATAAGCATAGATACTAAATTGATAAAAGAAAAATGAAATAGAAAAACAGATAAAAGAAATGAGTATCTTCCCTGCCAAGGCCAGATGTCAGGATGAGAGTCAGAACAACTCTAAGAGTTGGACAGTTAAAGAAAGAATCAATCACCAAAGAAATATTAAGCACCTACTATGTACCCCACAGGTGCTGTGTTACACTGATGTTGGAGATATGAAACAAAAATGAAGTTTACCATCTTTCTCTGATCTATTTAAAACAGAGAGAGAAACCACTGGTCCCATGAAATATCATTCTGTCAGCCTCTTCTCCAAGAATTTTACGTGACCACATCTATTTGTTGACCCTGATCCTGGTATCTGGTTGTGAAACAAGCTCCCAGGACTCAAAAGGAAAGGTTAAATTACATTATTTTCAATATCCCTGCCAGGAACAGCAAACTATTGTTATCGGATCTGGGCAATTGGTTTTGCAGACTCTGAGCTAATTAAGCAGTTACCTGTAAAAGCCTGATTCCTCCCCAATAACTAAATTTCTATGTGTGTTTTGTCCCTCCGACAGATTCAGCTTCCATTGGAGTCATTTGGGTGGTTTATGACCATTTTAATAAGCTCTGTGGACAAATGAATGCAATTGATTTGTAAGGGAAACATCTCTCCTTTGTGAGTTTCCACAGAAATATTATCGTGGCATCTTTCCCCCAAATTCACAGGCCTTCAACAAAACCTCTTTTCAAAGCCCAGAGAGTCGGCTTGTGTCCCCTTGTCACTAATTGGTACATCAGCTCCCCTGGCAGAATGAAAAGCTGTTAATTATTTCTCTTCATATCTGACGAAATTTCCCCCTTTTCTCCTCTCTTTCAGAGGCGATCATTAGCCTGACATAGTGAACAAAGCCACATTAGGACCTCAACTTCTTAATGATCAAAAAATAAAAATCTCCCCACTCAGTCCATTTTCTTATCTCCTGTTTAACAACTTTATCATATTTGAATTTGAACTCATCCTATTATGGAAAGATAATGAGGCTGCTGGTCTGCTCTCTAACAGAGACCATTCTGCGAAGGATGCATTTTTAACTGAAGACAGAGACTGTAACAGCCTAGGGTTGTCTGTACTGATATTTGCAATAAAAAAGTCATAATATTGAGGATATATTTTCCCCATTTTAATCTTAAGCCTGTGCTTTCCTGAATGCTCTTAAGACATACTTAGTGGGATAATGGAAAAGGTTCTGGATTCAAATTCTAATTCAGACCAACTCCTGTGAGCCAGCTTTCTTTTCTCTAAATGGGGGTGATATGTGTCCTAGTTACTGTCACAAGAGAAGCTTCTTATAAACCTTAACAGGGGCGGGCAACCTGCGGACTTGAGGCCACACGTGGCCCTCTAGGTCCTCAAGTGTGGCCTTTTGACTGAACCCAAAGTTCCCCACCCTTGTGTTAAGAGAGGATGAAAGGCGGCATGATACAGTGGAGATGAAATGCCAGCCTTAAAGTCAGGAAGGCCTGAATTCAGGTCTTGACTCTCATGTATGCTCTCTATGTTCTGGCCAAGTCACCCAACCTCTGAGATCCTCAGTTTCTTTATCTGCAAAATGGGAATAATTATCTTGTCGTGGGGCAGCTAGATGGTGCAGTGAGTAGAGTGCAGGCTCTGGAGTCAGGAGGGCCTGAGTTCAAATCCAGCCTCAGACACTTGACACATGTACTAGCTGTGTGACCTTGGGCGAGTCACTCAACCCCAATTGCCCTGCCCCAAAAAACAAACAAACAAAACAAAACAAAACAAAAAATAATCTTGTCGTGAAAAGTAGACTGGTATAGCAGACAAAAAACTGTCCTCAAAACCTGAAAGGCCTGGATTCAAGTTTCTTTTCTAAAACATACTGTCTGTGTGACCCTGAGCAAGTCCCTCACTTCACAATGTTTCAGGCAATCCTCTAAAATTCCAAGTGACAGGTAAGTAGCAGATCTATATAGATGAAGGGAGCTTCCCCATGCCAATGAAACCAGAGGTCCACCAGAAATATGAGGTCATATGCCAGTTTTTAAAAGTTTCTGTTATTCATTTCTTTACAGACTTATCTTGGCCAGGCTTTTATTTTTTTTACAAAAGAAAAATGAACAGGAGTTCACAAAACATGTCCGAATCTGAATAACTCTTTAAAGCTCTAGAAAAATCTAAAAACCAATAGAAAATTTAGGAAAAACTGTTTTTGGAGATAGCTGTGTGAGCATAGCCAGAAAATCAACCAACCAATCAACAAGCATTTATTAAGCACCTGCTGTCTTCCAGGCTCTGTGCTAGGTCCTGGGGATAGAAGTACAAAGAATGAATGTATCTCCTTGAGTCTTTATATAACTCTTCATATATCTCTATAATTAGAAAATTAGCTCCATGAGGGCAGGGATTGTATTAAATACATGTCCTTACTGATGGACAACACTGCATAGTTAAGAGTTCAGACCAGTGAACATGATATGTATAGCCATTAGACCCCTCCATGCCCTTCTTTTTTATTTCTCTCTGTCTTGACCCCTCTCCTCTCTAGTTCTCCCATTCCTTCTTCCTTGCTCTCCTCTCTGTACCTCCTTCTTCTTTTATTTTCCTCCATCCTCTTCTTCTGTTTCCTCTCACCCTTTTATTTTATGCCTCCAAGATTTATGTATTTAACTTTTACAGCTTCACGTATTCACCTGATTTTATCAGTAACCTCATTTTCACTTTCACATTGGCAACCACACACCTTGGCTGCTATATATAGCAGAGAAAAAAAATGTGAGGAGGATATAGGTAAGTTTGTGGAGAGGCTGGTATCCTACCAGGTGCTTCACTGGTCTTGTTCACCCTTTCATTGTATAGTAAAGAATACCCCATGCATTCGTTGCATATAATGCCCTCACACCACCATTTGACACAGGTAAGATTCAAGTTAAAAATGTTTTGGTTTTAAGAATTTTATTTGCTGAACAGTATTTATGGTACTGTAGATTTTGTGGGATACAAAAAACCGAATGTTGTCAAATTTTTTTAATTGACAAAAGGTCACAGAGTTCTAGGGAATTACTGATGAGAAAAATGTTTTTCATGTTAACCAATTTTATTTTGTGTACTGCATTTTATGGGTTATCTCATGGTTAATGTGTTAGGAAATGTGCAAAGTTAACAGAATTAATGTTTTGTTATAAATAATTGTATGCAGAAAAGTATATTTTCCGTAATCTCTACTGAAATATTGCAGTGTTTGGTGGCTGTAAGAACCTACTCCCTTATTTCTGCTCTCAAGTATCTTACAACTGGGTTGGAAAGACAAGACAGGCAAGTACACGTGTATAAATAATTAGAGAAGAGTAGGAGACAGCATATAGAATTTCAGAAAGGCCCTCGGAGGCCACATGATCTAGCCCTCACCTAAGCATAAGTAACCTCCACAGCTTCTCTGACAAAGGCCTTAGCTTGGACTTTATTTGGTGGACAGTTTGGGGGCAGGAGAATAACAAAGTAAGAACTGTGCTCTAGGCAGATTAATCTGTCAGTAGTATTGGGGATGAATTTTGGAGGAAGACGTCACTTGTCTTCATCATCCTAATGACTTGAGTCTGACTTAAACACTGAGTAACCTAATCTGTCCCCTTGACACTCAGCCTGTCATCAGTTAAATTGGCATTTGGTGCAGATCTGACCTTTGCCTTTCATTTATGGAAACTAGACTAGACTTGTTGCATCTGAAGGTTGATAAGGTCTGAGTTATGGGCAGTGCTTTAATACAAGAACTAAGAAAAGGGGGTAAACCACACCATGGCCCCGTTGCCTTCCTCTGGGCCTCTCCATCATGCCCCAGGAAACTTCTCATTCTGCACTTTGGCCCCAGAACTCACACCTCCTCAATACTTTTTGCCCTCTCTCTGACTGGAGGGCAGAGACCTCTCCTCACAGATCCCCCATTGGAGGATGGTGCCATCTATTCATTTCCCACCCAGTAGCACTCCTGGGTACTTCCCCATCATGCCTTTCCCCACCAATGCTGGGATCTTCTCCCACTGCTATCTGTGCCCTTGCCCCTACCCTCTATTTTTGTTGTCTTCAAAGCAGAGTGGAAACTCCTTGAGGCCAGGGACTGTCTTTACTTTTCTTTGTATTCCCAGCTCTTTGTACAATGCCTGGCATATATTAGGTGCTTAATATATGTTCGTTGACTAACTACATGATATGTATAGCCATTAGACCCCTCCATGCCCTTCTTTTTTATTTCTCTCTGTCTTGACCCCTCTCCTCTCTAGTTCTCCCATTCCTTCTTCCTTGCTCTCCTCTCTGTACCTCCTTCTTCTTTTATTTTCCTCCATCCTCTTCTTCTGTTTCCTCTCACCCTTTTATTTTATGCCTCCAAGGATTTCTGGGTATCAGTCTGCCCACTCGCTGACCCAAAAGTTTAAAAGTTTGTTGACTCTCACTTTGGACTGCCATGGCTTTATGTCTTTCCATTACAGGGCATGAGAGATGATGGTAAGGATAAGAAGATCATGTAATGCCCAAATCAAACAGGAATAAAAAAGCAGCTCGACCATTCACAATGTTTTAGTTCTGTTTGGCTCAACATTTTTATCAATGATCGGGTTAAGGCAAAGATGTCGCGTGTCAAGTGTATTACGTATACACGAGCTGAAGTATCATTTTTCAGTTCCCCCATCATATTTTAGGAGGGACGTTGAAAAACTAGAGGGCATCCTTAGGAGGGCAATCAAGTTAGTAAAAAAACCAGACACCACGGCTATGTGAGGCAAAGCTGGAAGGAAGCTTGGAGAGGAGAATACATAGAGAGGACATGATAATTTTATTTAGGCATTGGAAAGCCTGCCATGAGAAAGAGGGAGAAAGCCTGTTCTGCTTGGACCTGGAGGTCAGGATCAGGAGGAGAAAAGTGAAAATGGCAGAGACAGGTTTTGGCTAAACATAAGAACTTCCTTAACAGCGATGTGCCCGAGTGGAATGGGATGCTTTAGGAGGTAATGACCTCTGTCACTGGAGGTCTTCAAGCAAAAGTGGGGTGACTAGACACCAAGAAGAGACGAGATTGCTATTCTGCCAAGTGCATTCAGTTTTAAGAGTCTGTGGGTCTAGGATTCTACATGATGTCACTTTTGAATCAAGTGTTGGATTGTAAATGGGAATAAATTTATACTCGCTGATTTTACCAAGCAGAGAGGGTGCAGGAGCAGTGTCTTTCTAGAAAATCTCTGTTTCATAGAAAAGATGCCAAGCCCGGTTTTCTTCCTGCTTAGCTGTGGCCCCATGAATACTACAAAGAGGAACCTAAATTGGGCTTGTGAATTTCTGACTTTGGAATTTGAAAAAAAAAATTAGACAAATTATCCTAGGGCTTAATTTAAAAAAAAATAATAAAGAAAACTCAAATGAGAGACAATGAATGACCATTGAATCTTCCTTTCTGAGAAGGCTCACACTCTGTAAACAGCTGAAAAGGAAAATGTCTCCGATCTGACAGGACACAATGAATGTAACACAACACGGAAATGCCAAGAGAAGCATGCGGGGGAGGAAGGCCTTCCTTGATGGGCTGGCACGGAGGAGGCCTGAATGATCCCACGTTTCCATTTCTAAATTTTCTCCCTGAATAGAGGCTATTGTGTGAGCAGGATTCCAGCAGCACTGAGAGTCCCCAAGAGTGTTGGGATTTACTAACCCTTGTGCCGGAGGAAGCCGGAAAGTATTGGGCAGAAGGCATTTTTACAATATTTGCCTGTTTTCTTCAGGGAAAACCATGTGGCCAATTATTGTAGGCTTTCTGGCTGACATGTTATTTGTTCCTTACATAGAAGGAGTCTTGTGGAAAGAGAGAATGATGCAAGTGGGGTGGGGGAAAGGGAGGATGGGTGGGCAGAAGAAACAGAGTTCCCACCTCAAAGGATAGACATTAGAAGAGTCCACCAATATGGAACTAATGGTTCTTAGGCTATGTTGTTCCAAAAGGTGATCCATCATTCAATCAACAAACATTTACAAAACTCCTACAGTGTGCTAGGCATTGGGTATACAAAGATACAAACAAATCAGTCCCTGCCCTCAAGGAGTTCCCATTCTATCAAGGAAAACAAGACATAGAGACCATTGAGACAATTCTTAAATAAATTAAACACTCCACACAGCAGTATTTGATAACATTCATCCACCCTTCCCTTGAGATAATCTGTGTAGGAGAGAAAGTGCTAGACTTGGAGATAGGGGGATCTGAGTTCACTTAGTAGCTGAGCAGCCCTGAGGACAGGGCTGTCTGACATTTCCTGTCTCAGACCCTCCGGGTCACTTCTCACATGGAGACACTCCCATGGACAAGAAGAAAGTGCTTTGCAGATTCCTCGGGGCTAGAGAAAGGTGAGTTTTCATTATTATGTCATATCTCTTGTCTCATATTGTTGGCCTGCTTTGGTTGCTCTCCCATAAGTACACAAGGAGCTGTTGGCGAATGATTCATGACCTTCCAGAACACTCTAGGTAGCCCAGAGAGTCACAGATGCAGACCTCACTGCACCCCCCAAATCCAATGAGAAAGCCATAAGCAAAGAACGGTCTGAACCAATTGGCATTCACAAATCATTTGGGGATTTTCCTAGTGAGGAAAATCCCTCCCCAGATACAGGTCAATATCTGCTAAGAAATCCATAGTGGGAGAGAGCTTCCCTGGGGCACAGAGCGGGAATGTGCTCAGGCTCACACAGCTACCCACGATCCTCCTCACTCACTGCATCATCTGTGTCTCCATCAAATCACGGATCTGAAACCAGGCAATTTCTCTAGGTCCCTTCCCTCAGCACCAGTGAAAAGGAGAGGGCACTGAAGTGAAAGTGAGAAGACCTGAGTTTGAATCCCTCTCTATAAAATACAGGCAACTCACCCCCCCCACCCCATCCCTAGAGCCTTGGTTTCTTCCTCTGTCCAGTGAAATGGCTGGAGTAGATAGATAGCCTCTAAGATCCTTTACAGCTCTTAAGCCTCTGTGCTATAAGAGGCACATGCTAATACCAATGAATGTGCCCATTCTTTGTATCATTAGGAATCCCAGATCCCGGCAGGTCTTCTCTGGAGAAGCATCTTCCAGGAGTCTGCCCCCAACAGGAAGTGTTCTAGCTAAATGCAGAGGGCTGGGCAGGGTCAAGTCTACTACAGAAAAAATAACAACAACCAGAAACAATGACCCTAACCCTAGAGTAACCACTGCTAACCTTAATCCAGTAACCCCTAACCCTAACACAGACAGTGAGCAGCAAAGTTGAGGTCTATCTATCCATCTATCCATATCTATCCATATCTATCTATCTATCTATCTATCTATCTATCTATCTATCTATCTATCTATCTATCTATCTATTTATCTTTCTTTCTTTCTTTCTTTCTGTCCGTCTATCTATCTATCTATCTATCTATCTATCTATCTATCTATCTATCTATCTATCTATCTATCTATCTATCCCATCATAGATGTAAAGCTTTCAGGAACCAACCATAGAGGTCAAAGAGTTTAACCTCCTTCTTGTACAGACGAGGGAGGTTCAGAGAGGTAGTGACTTGCCCAGTGTCTGTGAAAGAAGGGAGGGATTTGCAAAGCTAGAGATGGGGGGTTGGTCAGGGAGAATCCATTCCTGGCATCGGAGATAGTGTGAGCAAAGACACTATAAGAATATCAATAACAGTGAAATGGAGTATGGAAGTGTAGGTAGGGTGCACCTACCACTTATGACTTAGTCTACCTTCATATTTTGATATTGAGAAATGCACCATTGATGGACTTCACAAGATGCTGCAATTCTCCAACCTGGCTAAGACTTGAGCGCTTTCTGCACAAATGCTCATAATGAAGTTACCTGATTATCACTAATAATAACAACCATAATTCACATTCATAGAGCACCTGAAGATTTATAAAGTATTATTTCAATTGGTCCGTGCTTTTTAAAAAATTAATGTTTGGTTTAAAATCCTTTTAAATAAATTTGATTTAAAATCTTTTCATTTCAACACCAGTTCCATGTTGGCTCCATGGGCAAGAGGATAGAAACACAATATTAGGGCTTTATCAACGTTTTTGAAGAGGAAACTTACCACTGAAGGGTGGCAGGTGTTGAATGGGGTTTGGATGCTCGGTTATTTTCTTTTTCCTCATCTGCGGAAGGAAAAAGAAAGAATTAGACTCAGCAGGAAAAGGCAAAGGGTTTTGACTCTCTCAGGTGGAAGAATCGTGTGCCCGCCTGCCTGTTTGGTCTCCCATCCACAATTAGACTCCTGCCACAGATACTACATAGCACTGGTGCAGTGGGCAGAAGGTTGGAGTGGAAGAGGACCTGAGTTTGAATCCTGGTTTTGCCTCTTAGTAGCTGTGTGACCTTGGGCAAGTCACACCGTCCCTGGGACAAGGTCTCTTCATCTATAAGGGAGAGGGCTGGGGCAAGAAGCCTCTAAGGTCCCCTTTACCCCTAAACTTATGACCCCATGATCATCGAATATGCTAGGAAAGCTAATAAAGCTTAATTAAACAGCGACAGAGTAACTCACAAGCCCATAACCATGAGCCTCTGGGGGATTCTTTTACCTAGCTGTCACACAAGATTAGATTGTGAGTATCTTGAGGGCAGGGATTATATCCTGCCTCTTTTTGTATCCCTAGCACTTAGCACAGTGCCTGGCACACAGCAGGTGCTTAATAAATATTTATGGATCATTGATTATTGATAAGAGACCATTAGAAAAGAAAGCTGTCTAAAGCTTTTCTTTGCTCTAGTCCAGGGGTGCTTAACTATTAGATAGTAAGCTTCTTGAGGGCAGGGATTATATTCTGCCTCTTTTTGTATCTCCAGCACTTAGTTCAGTGAGTAGAACATTGTAGGTACCTAATAAATGTTTATTGACTGACTAACTAACAAGATACTATTAATTCCTTTTTGTCTCCAAACAGAATTTTACAAGACACTGCAATTTTCCAGCCCAGCCAAGAGCTTAACATTTTCTATGACAATACCCATAAGGTTTTTTTTTGTAAGTTACCTGATTATCATTCATAATGACAATCATAACTCACATTCACAGGATGATCTGGTGTGTCTAGCTAGGGGGCCTAAAGCAGAAGGCACTGGTTCTGGGTCAGTGTGTGGGATGAAAGACCCTCACCAATTAAATTTATGATAAGGAGCTATCTCAGGGTGGGAACAGAAATAAATTTTATTCAATTCTCGAGAATAGGATGTCCCCTGCCAGAAGAGATCTAGCAAGGGAGGCAAAGTTCATGGGGCAAAGCACCAATAATTATACCTAACACGAGAGAATTCCCGCCCACCTCTGACCCTTCTCACCATTGACTGGGAGGTGGGCTTACAATCTGAGCACGAAAGCTAAACAAAGAACTGGGAAATCGAGGCACAGAAACTCCAATTCCCATTCCCTTAGTTAATGATTACAGCTGAGGTGACATCTATAAATCTAAAGAAGGAGAATAGGATAAGGGGAGGGGGAGACCCTCTCCATTCTTTTACAGTACTTTTATAGTAAAGGAAAGCCAGTCACAGTGACCCCATTCTTACTGAGCAAACCTTTAAACCAGAACCAGAAGAAAGAACAAAAAGTTTCAGGGTAAACTTTCCCAGAAGCTGAGCCATCAGACTCTCAGGGCCTCAGAATTCTACTTCCCTATTTCCCTATTTCTTGACTTTTAAACATTTCTTAGTATAGATATAGATATATATTTATATATATATATATCTTCCCTGTGAAGTCTTGACATTTTATTTACCTCACACAGTCAGTGTCCAGCCTTATATCTAGTCATCATCTTTTCATGCAGGCCTATATAATAGCCCCCAAAACACCACAAGGTAGGATGACTCTTTGAGAAAGGGAATGTCTGGCCTACACAGAGTCTCACTCTCTCTTCTTTATTCGCTTGCTTTGTTGGAATGTGCAATATATAAATATAGGAAGGACCAGCGTAGCCCAGAGGAAGCCCAATGCAGGGACCCCCTCCACCAACGGGTCACAGAGGGCTGTGGATTAGCAGAGCATCCTGTAAGGTCAACGGATCACAGATCTCAGGCACCTTGACTTGTTCGGTCATTTCAGTCGTGTCTGGCTCTTCCTGACCCCATTTGGGATTTTCTTGGCAAAGATGATGGGGTGGTTTGACATATTCTTCCCCAGCTCATTTTACAGATGAGGCAACTGAGGCAAATAGGGTTAAGCGACTTGCCTAAGGTCACACAGCTAGGAAGTGTCTGAGGCCAGATTGGAACTCAGGTCTTCCTGACTCCAGGCCCGGCACTCCAGTCCAACCCTTTCATTTCACAGATGAGGAAACTGAGACCAAGATCGATGTGGTAACTTGTCTGTGGTTCCATAGCTAGTGAGTAGCAGAATGAGGATTCTAACTCAGAACCTCTGACATCAAACCAGGCCCTCCTGCCTCGATGCCACACTCCCAGGGTCCTTTTCCTGGCCTGTAAGTGGCACTCCTTCCTCTGGTCCCCCCTTCCTTCCTCCTTCATGGGGGTAATCTCTCCCTTCAGTGAACACCCGGATCCCCGCAGGCCCAGAGGACCCTGTGGCACATTCATTACTGGTCTTGTCACATGTGTGTCCTGAAGCCCCATCTGGACTCTCGGCTCAATGAGAGGAGGGCCAGCTCCTAGCACGGGGCCTTTGCACCGACAAGCCATGCCCAGGAAATGCTGGCTGCTCATCAGCTCGAAGAGTAGGAAGGAACCTTACAGATCGTCCTGTCCAACCCTCCCATTTTGGAGATGAGTAAACTGAGGCACAGAGAGGTAATAGGATCGAAGATTTGGAGTTGGAAGGGAGCTCAGAGATTCTCTAATTCAACCCTCTTGTTGTATGATGACAAAACTCAAGTCTGAAGAGATTGAACTAGCCAAGGGCCGTATAACTAGTAAGTGGCTTAGGTGGGATTTGAACCCAGATCTTACTGACTACATGGGTAGTCAGGTGGCTCAGTGGGTAGAGTGCTGGGCCTAGAGTCAGGAAGACCTGAGTTCAAATGTGGCCTTAGACACTTCCTAGCTGTGTGACCCTGGGCAAGTCACTTCACTTCGTTTGGCTCAGTTTCCTCATCTGTAAAATAGAGATAAAAGTGGCACCTCCTTCACAGAATTGTTGTGAAGATTAAAAGGAGACAACCTCAGGAAGTTCTCTGCAAATCATAAAAGACTCTCCCAGTGCAGACTCTTATGATGATGGTAGCCTGCCCTAACATCTCTGAAGGTCCAGCTGGGGTATGATCTGCATGGAGGACCCATGCGGATGAAATAGGCCCACTGGGGATAGTGACATGATCTTGGCATGGCTCTCAGAGGCCGTGATGTCCATCCTGGACCAGATGGCCCAGTGGGAAGAGCCCTGAATGTCCCTGGCTGGGGGAGAGCGGGGTCCTCACTGGCCCGTGCTCTAAGCTGGTGCCCACTCTTCCCACGGATGCTGCCGGCAGTTGGGAGAAGATGTGCCCCAGGGGGATGAAGGGAGGAAGAAAGGTTTTTTAGATATTGCTCAATTATGCAGTCTCAGTAAACGGAGTCCTAACTCCGCCATTAATTACCTAACATCAGCAAGACCTTGGTCTTTTCATAAGCCTCAGGTGGCACAGTGGACAGAGCACTAGGCCTGGAGTCAGAAAGGCCTAAGTTCAAATCCGGCCTCAGACTGGGTGAGCTTGCGCAAGTCTCTTAACCCTGCTCATCTCAGTTTCTTCATCTGTAAATTAAGTAGAGAAGGAAATGGCAAACCACTGCATTATCTTTGCCAAGAAAACCCCAGATGGGGTCACAGAGAGGCGGACAACAACAACCATCTTTTCACCTACAAAAGGACTCTTCACAACCTGGACACTTTTAACCCCTCCTGTCTTATTACACACTGGCCTTCTTGCTAACCTTCACACCTGCTACTCCATCTCCCACCCCCAAACCTTTGCCCTGGGCTTCTCCCAATGCCTAGAATGCTCTTCCTCCTCGCTTCTATCTCCCGGAGTTCTGGATTTTACTTCAAGACTCAGTTTGCTGTCTTTTTCAATGCCCTCAGAAAGATAAGAAAACTCAAACCTCAGGGCAGGGCTGCCATGGCTTGCTGGGAAGGGAGTAACAATCTGCCCATGGCTAGCAAACTCCTACTTCCTCCTCTCCTAGTCCTGGTGATAATGGAATCCCGGCCACCTAGGCAAAACAGCCGATCCCCCACATTCCCATCTCCCATCTGACCCAATCCTGTCAGGTCTATCCATTGTGCCTCTGGAAGCCCATTCTATCATTAATAAATAGCCCTTCTAGCAGAAGTCTTCCCTTAGCCCTCCTTCCACCTCCTCACAATCAGCGACACCTGGCTCTCACCCCCTTCCCCAAAGACCCTGCATCCCTGCTGCCCTCCCCAGTACCGACTGTGCCCTGTCTGCTCCTCAGTCTTCTCCGCTACTTGTAGACTCTCAACATGCCTCCATCCCTCAGCAAGCTTTTCTCTGAGGGTCTCAACACTCAGAGCTATTACCCAATCCATATCTTGGTTGCCATAATCTCCCCACCCCTAGTTCACTCCCTCTCCTCTCTTAGGAATTCAGCACCCAGCTCGCAGTCATAGTTTTCATTACAAGCCTTGGTTCCCACACCTGGGAACTTTGATAAACACACTGACAGCTCCTTCAAAAGTTTGGCCTTTCCAGCACATCAGCGACTGTACCTGACCTCCACCTGTGCCACACACAAAGATGGCGGTACCTTTGAGCCCATCATCTAGAATTCTTCTACTTCTTTATAAGCCGGGCCTCTGAAATTCCCCTCTCAGGCCCTAACCTCTTGCCCTTACATGAGCCCCTCGGCCTCGCTCCTTCTAACCGTCTTCCTCATCCTCCTCATGACCTCCCTCTAGCCCCTCTTACCCTTTCCTGTTTCTCCCTGCTCGGGCCTCACTTTTCTTCTTCCACAGTCTCAACCTTATACTACATTGGTTGCCAAACTTTTTTGGCAACCTCTCAATACAAAATATTGGCATGCGCAGTCTAATACGTGTGTATTGATTTTTAAATCACTTACATGTACTGCTGTACTCACAACTTTGCATATTATAAAGCTTACACACGAAAATTAAAGAAAGATGAGATAGGGATGACATAACACTTCAACCTAGCGTCAGTAGGAAGCCACTGGAGTTCACTGAGCAGGGGGATGACACGGTCAGATCCAAGCTTTAGGAAAACCACTTTGGCTGGGGCATGGAGAAATGGAAAACGGACAGAGTGGAGGCAGGGAGAGAAATCAATGAGCAATAGTCTAGGCATGAGGTGATGGGGTACTGAACTAGGAACTAGATGTGAGTGGAGAGAAGGGAACAGATGCAAGAGGAAGAAACCAAAAACTGTCAAGTGATTGGGTTGGTGGGAGGTGAGAAGTTGAAGATGTCACTGAAGTTATGACCTTGAATGACTGGAAGGGTGGTGGTGTCCTCAACAATTCTGGAGAAATTTGGGCAAAGACTGGGGTTGGTGGGGCTAGGGGCCTGGCCACCATTTTGGAGACTATAGCTCCAGTGAACCAGTTCAACTCCATACTCTCTTTTACTCTCAGATCTCTTGACCTTTTCCCTATCTCTGTTTATGCTGTTCCAAAGCGACCTTGGGTTACTCCCACAATCCACCTTCCACCATCCACTGTCCACCTTCTACTTTTTACCTTCCACTGTCCACCACCACCATCTAACATCCAACTAAAAAGACATAGAAGAAGTGGAGATAAGGGCAGGTGACTGAGGCCAGATGAGTGAGAGGCCCTATAAAAATGGTAAGCCAAAAACCCAGAATGAGATGAGGCTCACAATAGGTGCCAGACAATAAAAGGGGCTCCAGAAGGGTGGTGGGAAAGGCAGAACTGGCTCCATGTCATGGGAGGAACTCGGGCTTTGCAGTCAGACAACCTGGCTCCAAATTCCATGCCTGTCACTGGTAACTTGTCACCTTGGACAAATTGTTCACTATCTCTGTACCTTGGTTTCTTCTGTTACCTAATGAGATGGGAATTAGACTAGATTACCTGTGAAGTCTTCTGCAACTTTCCCAGCATGATCTTAGGAAGACCAAAGAAGGGCTAGGCCTGCTGTTGAGAGTGAATGAAAAGCTCAAAGATGGGATAACACTGTGCAGACTAGGAGCTGGGCATAATCCTCTATGTGCTGCATTCCCACTTATGCAGCCCGGAACCATGTTTCTCTCTTTACATCACACTGCCGATTGGGTGAGAGTGACCTTATGTCTCACTGAGATCACCGAATCGTTTTTAAAACTACTCTTACAAAAACCCAGCATTTCCACATCTTTGATTTGAGGGGCTCACTCTTCCTCCTTTAGCATCCCCTCTCCACACCCCACATCTCCTCTCCCTATTATGATTTCATCCTCCTTTCCCCTTGTTCTTTGTAATGGTCTCCTTAGTCTACACCTGCACTCTAGTCTGGCGGGGAATCTCGCCCATGCTGGGATGACACACAGGACCACAGCTAGAAGGGACCAGAATTCTTCTTGTCCAACTCCATGATTTTCCCTGAGCAGACTTAAGATGTCCAATCAGGCAGCAAAGCCCATTCATTTCACCTCCATCATGCCATTTTCTCTACTCATACTCATTGCCACCACCCTAGTTCATCATGTGTACAGCCCCTTCGAGTCTCAGCTATTATATTAATCTCCTAACCAGTTTCACGGGCTCTCCCTGATCCATCTTGGTCACAGCTGCCAAAAAATCCCAAAACAACAACAAAAACCACCTTTCCAAGCTTTCAATCTGCCCATATCTTTATCCTCCTCTAAAACTATGCATGGCTCCCTATTGCCCCCAGAATAAAATACACCTGGCATTTAAGGCCAGCCACAAATGACGGGCTTCCTGTCCAGCAATGTATCACATGACTCTCCCTCATGTATGTTACATTCCAACCAAAGTGGGCTATCAGATATCCCCTGATCCTACCCTGGGCAGGCCAGGAATCATAATCCTTATTTTAGTCTCTTAACATTGATTCAATCTTGTTTCTCCCATTTACTGAGAAGTTTCATCACTATAAAGGGATAACTTTTTTTTTGGTCGGAACAATTCATGAAGTGTGAAGGCATGGCCATCAGCATTGATGGAGGGAGCCATATGGGGAGGCCATCATTAGAGGTCGTCAGGTCACAGCTGCATGACTACTTGCCATAGCCCTTGTAGAAGTGACTGTTGTCCATGTAGAGATTAGACTAGATGGCCTCTGAGGTCCCTTTCCATCTCTAAGATTCCGTTATTCTGTGGTTCTCTTCCTATTGTAATGATGGTGACTTGATGATAAATTCTTAGAGAAATACATTTCGGGGTTAAAAGTATATTCCATTCCAACGGCCTTCAAATGGCCAAAATCGATTTGGCAGTCTGTCACCAAAGGTTCCAAACCCTGATAATTAATATTTATGAAAAGGAGAATGTAGGCATGGTCTGCCATTGTGGACTACATCATAGAGACGGGGTGGGGGGGGTGGACAACACAAAACTTGTCTCGATCTCTAGCTCAAGAGACTAGCTCTAGCTGGTGTAAAAGTGAGCTGGGAATGGAGAGACCTGAGTGGTGACCTTGACTCTTCCATTATTAGCTCCATGACCTTCAGAAACTCATGCCCCCTTCTCCTGAGCCTCAGTTTCTTTATCTGCCCCTTGAAGGAATTAAACAAGAGGATTTCTAAGGTCTTTTCTGGTTCTAAGAATTGATTCCCATTTAACAGTTAAGGAAACTAACACCAGAAAAGTATTGCCCAAGATTATGCAGCTGGGCTAGTGACAGAGCTAGTCAGCCATGGGGTAGCGGAAAGAAGTTTAGGTGTCAAGTGAGTAGAAACCTAGTTTCTAATCCTGGCTATGTCTCTTACTAGCAAGCCTCGGTTTCCTTTTTTTTGTAAAATAGGGATAAAACAGACTAACTACCCCCCAAGGCTATCATAGGGAAAGCATTCACTTGGACCTCTAACATTAACAGCCCCCAACTACCTTTGCAGTCCAGCCACACTGGCCTTCATACTGATCTCCACACATCACCCCATCTCCGGTCTCTATACTTCTGTACTGGCTATCCCCCAGCCCCAGCACGTCTCTTCTCCTCATCTCTCCATCTCTCATAATTCCTGGTTTCCTTCAGGACAGCTTAAGCATCACCTTTAGTCTTTTCTGGTCTTCCCAGTGGCTAGCTCTCCCTCTCCCCTCAGGTTACCTTATATATGTTCTCTCTGTCTCTGTCTCTCTCTTTTTCTCTCTTTCTCTTAGAGCCAAGCACTTCCCTGTTAGACTGTGAGCTCCTGAGAACACCATTGAAAGTTACACCTTGAAGTTATCATAAATTTAAAAGGAAAAGTAGGCTGTACACAATAGAGATTCCTGGTTTTATACATAACCCTCTTTTTAGGTTCTACTTTGCATATGGAAATGCTCACTTTATTTTGGTGTTCGTTAAGTTTGGAATTTTAAAAAAATGATTTATTAAAAACAGAGTGTAAGCTCCCCTAAGGACAAGGACTGTTCTCTTTTGTCATTGTATCCCTAGCACTTAACTCAGTGGCTAGCATCTACTAAGCATTTGATGAGTATTTGTAGATTGACTATATAAATTTGAATCAGGAATAATAATAAACACCATTACACGGCACTTACAGTGTGCCAGGTACTGTGCTAAGTGCTTTTTAATCATTATCTCACAACCCTGCAAGGTATCCCCATTTTACAGATGGGGAAACTGAGGCAAACCAAGGCTAAGAGACTTGCCCTGGGTGACACAGCTGGTACAGAACTCGAGTCTCCTAAGTCCTCGTCCTCTATTCTTTCCACTCTACCAATTATCACTCTCTGGCCATTCTGTCGGTCCCCTTCATTACCTATCCTAGTGTTTATAGGATCATGGAGGTGGAGCTAGGAGGGACCTCAGAGGCCACCTAGTACAACACCCTCACTTAAAATAATAATAATTATATTTATTACTATGTTATTACGTAAATATATTATCATCATTACAATTATAGCAGCTACAATTCCACAGCACTTACTGTGTGCCAGGCACCGTGCTAAGTGCCTAACAATTATCTTTTCGGACCCTCACAATAACCCTGGGAGGTGGGTGCTATCATCATTCCCATGAAGAAACTGAAGCAAGCAGATGGTAAGTGACTTGTCCAGGGTCACACAGCTAGTCAGTACCCGGGGCTGGATTTAAACTCAGGTCCGCCTGGCTCCAGATGCTGGGCTATATCCACTGCAGCACCACCTATCTGACAGGGTAAGGTTCCACCAGGGTGGTGGTCATGTCAAGAGGAGAGAAGGAAGAGTATGAAAGAGATGGAGGAGATGTTTGAACCCTCCGGACCTGGCAACTAATCAGTTTGGGAGGGGAGAGAAATTGAGGGGTTGGGGATGAGCCCGAGGGCCCGAGAGGATGTCGGCCCTTGGGATGGAAACGGGGGAGTTGGGGAGAGGGAAGGGTTTGGGGAAAGGATAATGAGCTCAATTTTGGACGCACATTTAAGATCACAGCTCCAGAGCCCACAGGGATCTCAGACACCATCTAGTACAATCCCTTCATTTGGCGTTCCGCTTTTCTCATACCCATTTATTAAAGACTCTCATCAAAAATGGAGTCCCCTAGGAGAGGCGTCGTAGTGGGCCGAAAGAACCCAGGTCTGGGACTTAGAAGACCTGGGATAGAAACCTGACTCTTCTACTTACTGCCTGCATGACCTTGGGCAAGTCCCTTTCTCTTCTGGGCCTCAGTTTACTCAACTGTAAAACAAGAATGTCAGACTAAATGATTCCTAAGATCCACTTCCTCTCTATGTCCTGTAATCTTCAGTGCTTAGACCCTCCGTCCCCCCATCTACGAAGAAGCAACGTGGCACAGTGGGCCAGACTGTTGGACCTGGAATCAGGGAGGCCTGGGTTCAAATCCTGACTCTGTCACTATCTGTTTGGCCCTGGGCCTCAGTCTTTTCATAACTGAAATGGTCCTATGGCTTATCTAAGTCTCAGGCACGTCATCTGTAAAATGAAAATAACGATATTTGTAATATTTCCCTTCACAAGTCCATCATTAGACACATCAGAGAGGCAAGGTAGCCCAGTAAAGACACAGCCAGCCTTGGAGCTAAGCAGACACATGTGACATCATCAGCTCCCAGGAATTCAGCTACCATCTCAGGCGCTGATGATTCTCAGAGCTACTTAACCAGCCCCAAGTTCTCTGCTGATTTCCAGGCTTCCATCTCCAACTGCCTACTGGACATCTCGAACTAGAGGTCCCAGAGACATCTTAAATGTGTGTCCAAAATTGAGCTCATTATCCTTTCCCCCAAACCCTTCCCTCTCTCCAACTTCCCTGTTTCCATCCCAAGGGCCAACATCCTCTCAGGCCTTCAGGCTCATCCCCAACCCCTCAATTTCTCTCCCCTCCCAAACTGATTAGTTGCCAGGTCCGGAGGGTTCAAACATCTCCTCCATCTCTCTCATACTCTTCCTTCTCTCCTCTTGACATGACCACCACCCTGGTGGAACCTCACACCTGGACTACTGCAGGAGCCTGCTGGCTGGTCTCTCTGTCTCAAGCCTCTGCCTGCTCCAGGTCATTGTCCATTCAGCTATCAAAATAATCTTCCCAAAATGCAGATTTGACCATGTCACTTCCCTATCCAACCAACACCAGAGGCTCCCTCTCAATTCCAGGATCAAATACAGAACCCTCTGTTTGGCTTTTAAAGCCCTTCCCAAGCTGGCCCCTTCCCACCTTTCTGGTTTTCTCACACCTTACACACCTCCACCCCAATGCAGTCTTCCACCCAATGACACTGACCTCCTGGCTGTTCCTCAAACAAGATACTTGATCTCCCACCGCTGGGCATTTCTCCTGGCTGAGCCCCATGCCTGGAATGCCCTCCCCCTCATCTCTGCCTCCTGGCCTTCCTGGCTTCTTTCAAGTCCTAGGTAAAATCCCACCTATAAGAAGCCTTTCTCAATCCCTTCTTCGAAAGGAAGTCTAGTGACTTCCTTCTACCGATTATTTTCATTTTATCTTGTCTATGGCTCTGAAATATCACCCTTATAAACCATGACACTGGGACCACTCTGGAAGTGAGAGCACCCTTTGGCTAAGATCTTTAAATACTCAAACACTCTTAGGTCCAAAGCAGCTACACTTTGTGTAGAATTTCATTCTATGGTGAAAGTGTGATGCCGGGGTTCTAGTATAGCTAATAAGACAGCAGGGGTTCTAATAGCCTCTTTGAATAGCTTCTTTTGCCAGGGGTCATGCCCCTTCTACATTACTTCAAAGATTTGTGGGTTTGTCTGTGAGATCACAGCCCCTCTGTGATTTACTAAAGTGTCTTCAAGTGTTACCATGGCTGAAAAATTCAATCTTCCTTTGGCCAACCTAGTGGTGAGTAGGCTGGTCCTCAGGAAACAGACCTCTAGTTAGCTAGTTATCTAGAAGCTTTCCTTGAAGGTTTTCTAGCTTGCCCAATGGCCCCTCGATAAGACAACAGGACATCAGAGGAAGGCAGAGATGAAGTTTCCCCTGGGTTCTGAAGCCCATCCCAGCAATATTTGGAAGGAATGTCAACCTTCGATCAGGCTGCTGGTTCTGCCAAGTGAAATGAAATTGGGCCCAGGAATTCTGGGTACTCACTTTCATCATTAGAAACATTCCCCAAAGATGTGTGGCTGGAATAGCGCTTGTTTTCACTTTCGTTGAGACATCTTTCAATCCAGCTCTCTGAAAAATAAAAGCAAAAAAAAAATGCTTTGTTAGCATTTGTGGGGAAATGGGAACCTTGTAAACTCAACTAATTATCCACTCCTCCCATTATGATTCAGAGGGGGAGGGGAGCCCAGTGGCCACCCTGCCCAAACCCCTCAGCTTTAGAGGAGCAGAACGAGCCCCAGAGAGGTCAGTGACTGGACCAAGATCCCCAAAGCAGCCAAAGGCAGAAAATCAGGTTTTGACCTCCAGAGCTTTTGACTGTAAATCCAACAAGACACCCCATTTGTTCCAAACGTGATACATATCTGGGGAAGCTTTCGTTTTTCTATCGCTGCTGTTGTTTTTGGAGAGGCACTCAGACCTCATTAATTATAATAATAGCTAACATTTATATAGCACTTACTATGTGCCAGGCATCATTACATATCTCCTTCGACCCTCCCAACAACCCTGTGAGGTAGGTGATGTTATCATTATCCCCATTTTACAGATGAGGAATCGAGGCTAAGTGACTTGCCCAGGGTCACACAGCTAGTTAGTGTCAGTGGCAGGATTTGAACTCAGTTCTTCCTGACTCCAAGACCGGTGCTCTATCCACTGTTCCACCTGGCTACCATTAATTAAGAGCATAGTGTTGTGGATAGAGCATTGGGCTTGGAGCCATAGAGTTCTGGGTTCAAATCTCATGTCAGTCACTTACTAGCTGCATCAGCCTGGGCAACTCAGTGGGCCTCTCTGCGCTTCAGTCTCCTCGGCTGTGAAATAAGGGGATTGATCTCAATGGTCTCTAATGTCCTTCCTGCTCCAAGGCTACGTTCCTATATACCTATGAAAACCGTCTTTCTGATACTCCAAGCATTTCAGCTCTGTAACCACAGACAGCTTTACTGTTAGGTAACAGTTCATTTTACCCTCCGATAAACTCTAAAGTCCTTGAAATTAGGGATTATTTCATCCCTCATATTTGCAGCCCAACACATCACAGGTGTTTGTGGCTGTTCAGTTGTTTCCCACTCTTCATGACCCCATTTGGAGTTATCTTGGCAAAAACACTGGTGAGGTTTGTCATTTCCTTCTCCAGCTCATTTGACAGATGACGAAACAGAAGAAAACAGGGTCAAGTGACTTGCCCACAGTCACACAGCTAATGGGTGTTTGCACTCAGCACTCTAACCACTGCACCACCTCACTTCCCAAACAGGTACTCAGTAAATGGGTACTTAGTAGATGTTTGTTGACTGATTGACTGATCTAACAGATTTTGTAGGGTAAGGGTAAGTAATTCAAGAATTATTATCCCTAATTTACAGGGGAGGAAACTGTGGTTGAGGAAGTGATAGGATTTTCTCAAGGTCAGACACAGTAAGGGCAGTTTTATATGACAGAAGTGCCACTGAAAAATGAGTACTATGAACAATAACCATGTAGTTAACCTGTTTTATAGATTCAGACTTTTTACATAGAGAATATTCTTAAAGTAGGGTACACTTGTAACCCCAATGCCAACTGAGTCCACCAATCAATAAGTATCTATTAAGTACCTACTATGTGCTGGGCACTAGGCAATTACAAACTGGTCCAAAACAGTGCACTGTGACAGGTATCACATGCTCTCTTTGATAAACAAATTTAATTAAACTGATCCTTCACCCAATAACTGCTCATCTCCTGTTAACTAATAGTCTGATATTTGGAGATAAGTCTAGTCTGTAAATATCCAACCTAATACACACACACACACACACACACACACACACACGGAAGACAACAAAAGAAGATAATCATCTGTGGGCATTGATCAGACTCAAATTAAATATATGTGTCACCAGATGAAAGGACCACAGGAAAAGATAGAAATTTAGATGAATTTTTGAAGGTTTTAGTAAATGGTTTTAATGGGTGAAGATGAAGGGGAAGAGAATGTTGATTATAGAATTATAAGGGACAGATCACAAGAATCATCTTTTAAGTAATCCTTCATCTAACTTCAGAAGTTGCTTCAAGCTTCTCAGATTAAATAACCTCAGGCCACTGTCTTAGCTTACATTTGGGCCTAGCCCTTCTTTGTAGTCAACTACCATTTTGCATTGTGAGAAGAACTTCTGTGTTCTTTCCCCAGTGCCAAGGCCAATGGCTCCCAACCTGTGGGTCCTAAGTGTCTTTAAATTTGTGTAGGCACCATACTTTGTTATTTTAATTGGCTCCTTAAAAGCCAAAATGAAATTCCAGCCACTAGTTTGTTAAATGACTCAATATAAATAAATAAGCAAACATACTGTCTGTCTTTCGTATGTATAGTAACATTTTCAAATGTATGTGGAGGATTTTATGATTAACAAAATAAGAATTTACTTTATGCTAAAAAAGTTAATTGAGTTGGATATAATTAACAGACTCAAAGAATCAAAGGGTTGAAAAAAAATTCAAAGTTCATCTGGTCCAACCTAGACCAAACCAAGAGTCTCCTCTGCAACCTTTCCCAATAAGTACTCACCCAACCTTTTTTAGTAAACCCTGGAGTGGGGGTAGGGGAAGAAAGGCAGGAAAATGATGTTTATTATTATTATTTTGTACTATATAATGCAAGGGGATTATGATAATTGATTCATGGATTTCAAATTGGAAGGGACCTTACAAATGATCTTGTCCAACTCCCCTTACCTTACAGATGAGAATGCTGAGTCAGGTCAACAAGCATTTATTAAGCACTTACTATATACTAAGCATTGTGCTAAATGCTGGTGATATAAAGAAAGACCAAAAAACAAAAAACGCCACACCAGAAACCCAGTCCCTGCTCTCCAGGAGTTCAGTCTCTCATGGTTCAGGGGTTCAGAGAAATTAAGGGAATTGTTGATGGTCTTTCAAGCATCGAACTCAGTTCTTATATTAATTCCAAAGTGGTAAATTAAACTAGGCAACCAGTAGGTACAAAGCACTGTGCTAAGTGTTAGCAGAAGTCTGAGGATGGTGTGTAGTGTGTGGGGCAAATTTCAGAGAGGAAGCAGAGAGTTGAGTGTCAAATTCTCTAGACTATGACTCCTTGGGCAACACTTCCAAAGGACTGGAGCTAGAAGAAGGTGTTCCCACCTGGTAGGAATCAGGTCTGATAGTTCCATTCTTTCCACCAAAAGTGCTTTGTGACATTGCTTGGGAGGGGAGCAAGGAGAGGAAGAAGGTGAAAGAAGGAATACAGGAGTGGATGTAGGAATGTAGATACCTTAGCACAGTGCTTTGTACATAGTAAATACTTAATAAATGTTTATCTAATTTAATTCAAAGTAGAGGAGAGAAAGGGAATTGGGACAGGTTCCCTTACCCTCTGAAAAAAAATGAGAAGGAAATAGAAGTCCAGAATGAATCGAAGACAAGCAGAATGGCTTTGAAAGCTGTATATTGAATTTATTATGTACTAAAAAAAAAGAAAAAGCAGAGTGTGCATTATAGAGGCTCAGTTTCATGTACAAATCCTCTCCTGTTATACAATGAATATGGAAATGTTATCTGTATTTGTTTAAAAAGATTGTTTTTAAAAATAGGCTCATAGATTCAGAGCTGGAAGAGACCTTAGAGTCTAACTTGCTGATTCTACAGATAAGGAAATAGAGGCCCAGAGAGGTTAAGTGATTTGCCCTGGGTCACACAGCTGGTCAGTGACTAAAACAAGGTTTGAACAACTGATCTTTTTGATTCCAAGTACAGTACATGATGCTGCCTATATGGACAATAAATCCACTGTTTAAGCAAGCCCACACTCAGAAATCATGGATCCATTAACTCATCAAAGAAAATGATACTACATGAGCAGACAAAGCTATAATCAATTTTATCTACTTTCATACAATTTGGCACATCTTTAACAAACTTGGGTTGGTCCAAAAGTAGGGATGAGAAAATATACCTTTGTGTCCTCTTTGCAGAAGTGGGGGGCTATGGATACAAAACATTGCTGTCAGATTGAGGTGATTGGTTGGTCATTTTCATCAAACTGCTTTTTTACTCCTCTCTTTCTCGCTTATTCTAAGTTACAAGGTAAAGCTCTCTGAGCAGGGGAGGGGGAAGGATACATTGGAAAATGAGGGTTATATAAAAATAAAAAATAGCAATAAAAATTTTTAATGTGAAAAGTTGAAATTGAGGGGAATTTAGAAACATTCTATAAAAGATATCTGCTTACAAAGGTTTTTACATATTAACATATAAATATACACACACATATATACACACATAGATGGATAGATAGACAGACAACAGATAGATAGATGGATAGATCAATAGGGCAGGTAGGTGGCAGTGGATTAGAATACCTGGCCTGAAGTCAGGAAGACTCATCTTTCTGAGTTCAAATCCAGTCTCAGACACTTATTAGCTCTGTGACCCTGGGCAAGTCATTTAACCTTGTTTGCCTCAGTTTCCTCATCTGTAAAATGAGCTGGAGAAGGAAATGGCAAACCACTCCAGTGTTTTCTCCAAGAAAGCCCCAAATGGGGTCACAAAGAGTCAGACACAACTGAACAACAACAAAATAGACAGAAACACACAGACATAAGCTTGGACTAAGTTGTTACGTCAAGGTGGCATTTACCTCTTTTACAAGGCAGAACAAGGGCCAAGCATATTGCTGTTTATTTCTGCCTATCAGAGACTTTTTTCCCAGTCTGCCCTCTACTGATAGAAGGGGAAAAATGAGGATGAGGAATCCTAGCAAAACCTTTTACATTAAAGAAAGTGGAGGGAAAATACTGATGACATTACTCTATAGACATGGGAAGAGAGAACGAATGCCTTGGGAGAGACGCCAAGTGGGTATTTCTGCCTGGTTTTGGGTCCACTGAGCCCCCCAGCTTTTAGCTCCTTCCTACTCACTTAGTGGAAGGACAGACGAAGCCAAGGAGGAGAGGAAAGACTAGATGCTCAGAGTTGAGAGGGATCTGTTACTTTTAAAGTAGGGGTTCTTAATCTAGGGTACCTGAACTTATTTTTTGAAATCTAACCTTAACTGTATTCTCATATAATTGGTTTCCTTTGGAATCCTACACATTTTATCTTGTACATTTAGAGACATGATCATGTGGAGAGGTCCAGAGGATTTACTAAATGGCCAAAACATGCCCCAAATGGTTAAGAACTCTTGCTTTAAGCCTGCAAATGGACATTGGGCAGCTAGCCTGGGTCTGTCATGGTTAGAGTATTATACTTGGGATCAGGGAAATTGGAGTTTGAATCTGGTCTCAGACACCAGCTGTGGAACCCTATGCAAATCACTTAGCCTCTCTGTGCCTCAGTCTACTCGTCAGAAAAGTAGGAAGAATGATAGCTTCTACCTCCCAGGGTTGGAGTGCTTGAAAACCCTACTTCTGGTCTCCTAGATGTCATGTATAGACAAATAGACCTTCACGCTGTTTACCAATGTGCCAAATTATCTTGGAACAAAGGCTCGGTGTCTCCTTAATACCGTCAGTTATAGCCATTTCCCAAGCACCAGTTTCTTTAAGGAATCTTCAGAGTGGTTCTAAACACTCCAAGGTTCTTCCATAATTAGTGAGTTCCCCCACACACACCCCAGGTTTCCAAAATACTTTACACAATCCCATTTGATCCTCACAAGAACTCTACAAAATCAGGGGCATGAGTATGAATTACGACAAAGTAAAACTGAGACCCAGAGATGAAGTGACTTGTCTAAGGTCACGCAGTCAGGCAGTGGTGGAGCCAGGAGTTAAACAGAGGCTTTAGACTGAGGGTAGAAATCACCAGCTTAGGCAGTGACTTCCCCTCTTTGGTCCAAAGTTTCCTCCTCCTTAAGGCTGGCTAAAGGGACCTTTTAGAGATGATCTCATCCCACTGCCTCATTCTGCAAAGCTGGAAGACCCCTCAGAAGCCATCTTTTTCAATCTTCTCATTTTACCAATTTAGCTATGGTCACACCAATGAGATTTGAACTCACAGCCTCTGACTCTGGAGCCAACATTGTTTCACCATAATTAATGGCAGAATGGAACTCTAAGCCCTGCTCATGTAGTTCCACGTCCAACCCTCTTTCCATTATGCCACATTTTCTTTTAGGTTATTTTCCAAAGGTGTAGTCCAAATACACTCCAAATATAGCATGGACAACGAAAGCCATGCTCTAAAGGCCAGGCTCTGGTCTGGTTCAACAAACACTTGGTAAGCCCCTGCTATGTGCCAGGGACTGTGATGTGCTGGGAAAACAAAGCCCACAAAAGCAACCAACCAACTACCCAACTGAGAGTTTACATTTTACTGGATTAATTATAATAATTATTATTATAATAGTAAAGGTAAAGATTATGATGAAGAAGATGATGATGATAATGACAAAGCAACTGTAGTGTAGTAGAGAGCTGGCCTCAGAACCAAGAAGACCTGGGTTCAAGTCTTGTCTCTGAGTCACACTAGCTGACCCTGGGCCTTAAGCTCTCAATGCCCCAAGCTACTCTCTCAGAATAGAAATTATAGAGGACTAGCCGAAGAGGGAGTTTCCACACCGGCAGTTCCTCATACCAATGAAATTGTCACTTCAGACCAAAAACAAACTCCCATCCACCTCCAGCCCCAAATGACTGCAGGAAAGAGTAATTGAAAGAACGTTGGAACCCTAGGAGATTTTGGAGGCCACTGAATTCATCTGCCACTTAATGAAGGAATGCTCGTTTTGGCTCACTGCTTCCTTCGCTGAACAGCTGTAGAAAGTTCTCCCATTTTATAATGGGGTGACACTTGTCTCCTGGTTACTCCCATTCACCAGTCTTACTTTGCCTCCAGGAGTGTACAAAGATCATTCCCTTTTCTAGAAAATGACCCTTAAAATACATGAAGATGATGAATGTATCTACCCTCAGCTGATCCTTCCTTCTCCCCAGCTGAACATCTCTAAGTCCTTTCTCCAGTAGGTACCATTTTGGGAAAACAAAAACAAAACCCCTTATCATCTTGATCTTGCTCCTTGGGACATTCTCCTGTTTGTCAATCTCTCTCTTCAAATGCTACACCAAATCTCAATTCAATTTGACAAACTTTTTTAAGGGCTTACTAGGTGCCTGTGAGGGATGCTGAGGATTCAAAAAGGAAACAGTCCCTACACTCGTGGAATTTAAAGTCTACATGAGGAAATAGCATGTGTGCCAGTAAGTATTAACAAAAATTAAAGCTGGGATGGACCTGGGATTTCATTCATAGATGGAACTTCCAGGAGAGGAAATTCTCTCTACCAATGCAGGTTGTCACCTTTTCTGCTACTTATAGTCTTCGAAAGTCACCTGGGGCTCTGACAGGTGAGGTCACACATCTAGGGTCACACAGCCAACTTCTCAGCCAAAATAGCTCAGTTTTCTCATCTATAAAATGCGGATAATAATAGCACCTACTTCACGGGTGGTTGTTGTGAGATCTAATTAGATCAAGAGTGTAAAGCCCTTGGTAAATGTTGAGTTGACATGTAAATATGAGTTAAATTTTTTAAATTTATTTTTTATTTTTAGTTTATAACACTCAGTTCCACAAGTTTTTGAGTTCCAAATTTTCTCCTCCTGTTTCTCTTCCCCCCTCCCCCCAAGATGGCATGTAATCCAATATAGGTTCTACATATACCCTCACATTAAACTTACTTACACAACAGTCAAGTTGTAAAGAAGAATTATGACCAATGGAATGAGCCATGAGAAAGAAGAAACGAAACCGAAAAAGAAGAAAAAAAAGGGAGGAGATAGTTTGCTTCGATCTATATTAAGACTCCGTAATTCTTTCTCTGGATGTGGATTGCTTTTTCCATTATGAGTCTTTTGGAGGTGTCTTAGAACTTTGCATTGCTGAGAAGAGCCAAGTCTATCAAAGTTAGTCATCACAGATGCC
>CM053623.1:243741320-243776666 GCA_028646595.1 Phalanger gymnotis
AAACTGCCTGTTCATATCCTTTGACCATTTATCAATTGGGGAATGACTTGTATTCCTATAAATTTGGCTCAGTTCCCTGTATATTTTAGAGATGAGGCCTTTATCAGAGACACTGGTTGGAAAAATTCTTCCCAATTTTCTGCTTCCCTCCTAATTGAACTTGACTCCTTTCCGCTGCTGCTGGCATCCCCCAGACTGTCCATCCGCAGGACCCTTGTCATTCGCTCCTCTCTCCCCTGTTAGCCTGAGAGCTCCAGGAAGGCAAAGATGACTTTTCATGATGTCAGGATTCCCATCCGCACCCAGCTCAGGGCCTCGTACCCCTCTTCTGGTGCCAATAAACTGTTTCTCATTCAAAGTTCATCCTCATTTGGCTCCAAACTACATTTTCAAACTAATTTCATCACCCTCCCTCCCCAGCTTCATTCATTTCATTCACATTCCCTGGCTCCAGGGGCAGCACTCTTTGCCATTCCTCGGGGGTCCCTGGAACCCCTCCCTCTTCAACCTCCACCCCAATGCATCTCTGGCCTCTCCTGATTCCCAAGGTCCTTAGTGCTGCTCTCAAAATCACTCTGTATTTTTTTCTGTATATATTTTGTGTTGCCTTCTCTGCATGTACAGTTTCAGAAAGCTCCATGCGTTGGGAAGAGTGTGGACTTCAAATTCGAAGGACTTAAGTTGGAATCCTACTGCCTACCTTTGTGACTTTGGACAAATCACTTCTCTGGCCCACAGTGTCCTCATCTGCAAAATACGGATATTGGACCAGATGACCTCTAAGCTCCCTTTTCCTAGAGTATGTAATCTCCCCGAGGGCAGAGATGTTTCATTTTAAAACGTGTGTCGCCAAAACCAAGCAGAGTGCCTGACACATAGTAGGTACTTAATCCTAGGTAAATGCTTGTAGAATTTTAATTGAATTGCCCATAGGATGGAATTCATAATAAATGAATTCTAACAAAAACAAGATAGGAAACGGAACACATCAGAAAGGTTATCTTCCAAATTAATGAAACAAGAAATTGTTGTTCTCTGCCTATTTCTACATAGCTTACAGCTGTTATTGGGCAGTGTATGGGGTGGGGGCAGGGAGGAGGGCTGATATGTTAACAGGCCTGGTTTCTGGATGCTCCTTAGTTGAAAAGTGGCCTCTCGTGCGTGGCACTGTCTGGTGACCTGAAAAGACGAGGATGGGAACAGACTGGGACAGAGTTCCTGAAATCCTTCAGAAGGAGTTTAACACACATGGCATTCCCAGGAATCAGATCTGCATTTTCTTCTGTTACATTTGAGGAAACAAAAGTGATCATCTCAGTGGGGAGGGGAGCAGAGCCAGGAAGAAGCCCTTCCAATTGCCGTCTCTTAATTCCTGTTCAGTAAGTCTCTCGATTTTCTAAATTTAAGGTGTATGGATGAGGGTGAGGAGGGGGAAGAAGTCCTGGATCTGAAGTCAGGAGACCTAAATTCAAATCCCAGCTCCAATGCCAACCGCTTCTGTGACCTTTGGGAGAGTTACTTGGACAATCCTGGCATGAACTTCCACATCTGTAAAATGGAACTATATACCGCCAGCACTACCTACCTCATGGTGTGGTTGTGGACACAGTGCTTTGTAAGGCAGACACAAAGTGCCATAGAAACCTAAGTGATTAATGCAATATTTTGCTCTAAGAAACAATATGACAGAGAGGCATGGGAAAACATCATCATCACAGCTAATATTTGTGGAGTGCCTACTGTGTGCCAGGCACTGTGCTTAAACACTTTGCTATTTTTATTTCATTTGATACTTATAACAATCATGGGATGGAGGTGCTACTGCTACCTCTATTTAACAGATGGAAACTGAGGCAAACAGGTTAAGTGACCTGCCCAGGGTCACAAAGCTAGTAAGTGTCTGAGGCAGGATTTGAACTCAGGTCTTCTTATACGCACTTCTTATAAGAACTGATACTGAGTGGAAAATGATATACACAAAAACTGTCACAATGTCTGTGACCTAACATATTGAGCACATGTGCTGCTCAACCCCTGGCAGGTCACATAACAAACAGAGTTAGATTGGACCTTGGAAGTCATGAGCCACTCACTCCCTTATTGAGTAGATGAGGAAACCAAGGCATAGAGGAAGTGACTTGTCCAAGATCACTTGGCCGGCCCACACCAGAGCCAGGATCAGAACCCAGGTCTTGGGACTCTCTTTATCCAGGGATCTTTGCCTAAAATTCTTAACACTTGTTTGCTTCCCTGGCAGAGAAGACCGTCGGTGAACAGCCCAATTGTTCCCTTTTTGGTCCTCACAGAGCAGGCTAAAGAAACAGCTTCTCTTTAGCGGTAACCCTGTGACCCAGATTCCAGACCAGCACAGTCCCTGGCTGGGCTGCCCGGCTCCCAGGCCCCCAGGCCTTTGTATCTGCCTGCCCCCGTTGGCAGGAGGATGGACCCCTCCCAGCCACTCATCTAGCTGTGGCTCTTTGGGCTTCCTCCTGGGGCTCTCAGATCAATTCAATCCAACACGTTCATTTATGATGGCCCTACTACATGTGAGGCATCCCCTTGTCCTGGTCTTACTCACTTTCTCAAGTCCAGCGGGTCTGTTCTGCAGCTGTTAAAGGGCCCCTAGGTCTCTTCTATGGTGGTACCTCAGGTTACAAAGGATGCTGTAGAATAAAAAAGACTGAATCTGGAGCTGGGAGGCTGGGCTTGGGACCAGCCTTGGCCACGAGCCAGCCAAGTGATCCTGGCACCAGCCTTTCTGGGCTCAGCCATTTACTGGCTGTGTGACCTTGGATAACTTAATTAACCTCTCTGGGCATGAGTGTCCTTATCTATAAAATGAAGGAAGCCCCCCCACTCACATCAATGTTCTTACAAGCATACCTTGGTCAACTCAAGGCATTTCTATAGGCTTCAATTTCCTCATCTGTCCAATGAAAGGGGTGGACTAGACAACCTCCCAGGGCCCTTCTGGCTTCACATTTATGATTTTATGATACTTGTGTAACCCTGGGCAAGTCACTTCCCTTCAGTTTCCTTATCTGTAAGACGGGAATAATAACCCTTATTCCATCTACCTCACAGAGTTGTTACAGACTTCTTCAAAAACCAGAGAGTGCTCAACAAATGTGAATTAGTGTTAAAGTATTTTCTCTTTTCTCTTCTCCTGAACCTACTTTCTCTGTGTGTGTGTCCCTTTCTGTTTCTTCTGTCTCTCTGTCTCTGTCTCTCTTTACATGTCTCTGTCCGTCTCTGTCTCTCAACCTCCCCACCCTCAATTCTATTCAAGAAACATTGCTATATGCCAGATCCTGTGCTAGATATAAAGACCAAACACAAAGTATCCCTGGGCTCTGGCAAGGGTGCAGCCTATGCTCACAGGTACAAAGTTATCTCATGAAGTTTCAATAGGTTGAGAGTGCTCCTACACGGGTGACTGGGAGGGGTCTCGAAGGCCTCCTGAAAAGGCAGACCTTGGGCTATGGGGCTTCTCCAAGGCAGAAGGGAGAAGGAAGTAGTTGGCCAGCCTCTTTCCAAGCTTGCCTTTGGCCATGTTCTCCTCCCTCTCTGGTTCCAGGCCTCTGAGGACCAGCCTGGTTCATTTAAGAGCCTCATCACCAGGTGGGCCAGTCACAAGGAGACGGACTTTTCCACCACAGCTACCCTTGAAGATCACTGCCTAAGTTCTGAGGGGGCCAGCAGTGATGCTCTGTCAAAATCACTGATTCTTGAAGTGCGGTAAGTGAAAGTTAGAACTATGGGCAGCTCCCTGGTGTGCAGGACTCTGGGAACACTGCAAAGAAATCTCTTTAATTCTGCTTTTTATAAATGAGCATATTTTTAATGTTAGAAAATTCTGCCCTCCGTGGAATGAGGCTATCTTAGCCTACATTAATTCACCTTTGGCAAAAGCAACCCCAAAGGGCACAATTTCACCCCCTGCCTAGGGCAGGCTAAGACTTGGTCTTTGATCCACTGGGTGCCTCCTATGTACAAGACCCTAGGCTAGGTGCTGCTCTAGGAAATGACCAAGGTAGGAGCTTCAGATAAGAAAGGACCCAACTCATGATACTTCCACATCATATTCTATGGACTGCCATCTCTAGTTTTCTCTTCTTCTCTTCCTTTTCGGCTTCTTAGTTAGACCCAATCTATTTTGAAAATCAATACAGTGTAGTGGTGCGGCTAGGTCATACAGTGAATACAGCACCGAGCTGGAGTCAAGAAGACTTGAGTTCAAATGTGGCTTCAAACATTTACTAGTTGTGTGACCCTGGGTGAGTCCCTTAACCCTGCTTGCCTCAGTTTCCTCATCTGTAAAATGAGCTGGAGAAGGAAATGGCAAACCAATCCAGTACCTTTGCCAAGAAAATGGGATCACAAAGTCAGATACGATTGAAAAACAACCAGGTAATGGAGAGGATGTTGGGTTTGGGATCAGGAAGGCTAGGGTTCTGGTATGATTCTGACACTTACTATCTGTCTGACCCTAGGTAATCTCAGCCCCTCTCTGGGTCGAACTTTCCATATGTGTAAAATGAGGGGGGCAGTCTAGGCTGCCTTTAAGGTCTATGAGCTTATGACCCTTCCCTTCCTTCAAACACTTAATGGTCTTTTTCTCTTCTCCCTCCTCCCCTCCCTTCTTATCCTTAAATACTGGCCTGCAACTTCCACCTTACAAAGGCAGTCCTGAGGACCTGCTACCTTCTGGATCCCCTGGCATTAGGCCTACCACTCTGGGGGGGGGATGCTTTAAGACAACTCATTCGATGAAACCCCCCAAATTCTAAAACACACATTGTGGCTCATTATTTGTAATGGCAAAGCAGGACTGTTTTTTCCACAGTATAACAGGATATTATTTGTTTATAGATTGTTTACTGACTTGAGGGAAAAGTTAAGAACAGAGAAAAATCAGAGTTGGCTGCCACTATGAACCAAAAGGGGACGGGGCAAGACTTGTCACTTCCTGTCTAAGGAAACACCTTCCCTCGACCTGCTAAGCAACTGACAGTGTTTGGGAGGTTCTCGGAGCACCAACGGGGGTCCCCCAGCCAGGACATATCAGGGAGCTGAGTCTGGGTCTTCCTGGTTTGGGGTAGGGGCGGGGGGGTGTCTCTGCCCTAAGCAAAGCTGTCTCTCAGGGGCAATGAATGGAAGGCCAGTTGGAAATCTTTCGAAGGAAGTTAATTAGGGAATAGAATTTAGTTGACAATATTTTATAATTAACAATCTCTTTTTGTTGCAGCTGCTATGGCAGATCAGCAACCCACCTACTGCTGAGTGTCTCAGGGTTTTCTGAGGGCACAGAGAGGCTATGAGACTCACTCGTGGCTGAACAGCAAGGCTGTGTCAGAGGCAGGATTTGAACCTTGATCTTCCTGACTCCAGGACCAGCACTTTTCACTATGCCCTGACGCTTCTCAGTTGCAACTTAAAAAAATAATATGAAGGGCAATATCAGCTAATGACTTCATATGTGGAATAGGAATCAAATTTCTTGCCTTCTCAATGGGTGGCGGAGGGGCTGAAGGGAGGGATTGAATTTGGAGCTAAAAATATAATTTGAAAAGCACACACAAAACAAATAATAATAATTGACATTGTAACTTCTTAAAAGCCCATCCATTGCTTTAAGCGAGGCACACTCGGGATGCTGCCATTCAGGAGCCCCACAATAAATAGCCATTTACTCCGACTCTCCTCCATCTGTCGCTGGCTCCTTCTACCTTTTCTTTCAGGTTTTCAGCAACTGGGCCTTAAATTCAAGCCTTCCTCCTCTTACCAAATGATTGGTTGGAGGAGTCCTTTAAATATAAATTTCCCATTGGGCTTGAAATATTGTTTACAATTCATTAATTTCTTGACTGAGGGTGGGGGAGGGGGATAGAGCTAATCAGAGGTCAATGAACTGAGGCAAAAACCAGAGTAGAGGATCTCGGGGATTTAATGGAGAGCAAGGGGAAGAGAGCTCAGCCCCGAGGGAAAGAGCCCAGACCCAAAATTTCCCGGGTGAAGAAACTCTGTCAAGCAGCCGAGGTTGGTGTCTTCCCTATAATTCCAGTCTTGAAGGGCTGTCTAAAGCTGAGGTTCTCAATTATGACCCTTTAGGGGGTAATCATAATATTTTCCACCCACTTACCATTTCAGGGAAATATTGTCTATTGCAGAAGGGAACAATTCTTTTAGGAAGACAGAATGCCAGGGTATAGCCTGGTCTGCTTGAGAAGATCCTGGCCTCTCTCTTTACAGAAGGAGCATCGCAGAGATGGATGGTGAGCTATTCCACTGATCCACTCTCTGTCTGGACCCCAGAGCCACAGCAAAACAGCAGGACGTCACCTGTGTCAGTGCAAGTGCAAGTGGGTGGTCAGAGCTAGGCGGGTCACTCTGAAGCGTGTCCCCTGTTCTGTCCCAGGCGCTGACTTCAGGGGAAGGAGAGCTGGGGGGAGGGCTATGGGATGGGCCTGGGTGAAAAGGAGGCTGGATCAGTCAAAGGGGTCTCTGCTTCTCCCTCTAGCTCCTCTATGGGAGCCCTAGAATTCCAGCCCTGATCGGTGGCTAGGGCACTGGACTGGGGGACAGAACGACCTGGCTTTACATCCCACCTCTGATATTTACTATCTGTGTGACCGAGGGAAACTCACCTCATCCCTCTGGGCTTCCTTTTCTTCATTTGAAAGATGGAATGAGGTATGTGTATGTGGTAGGAGTGGGGTGGGGGGAAAGAGGGCTGTACTCCCTGGCCTCTGAGGTCTCTTCCAGCTCAAAATCTATGCTCCTGAGATCATACCATCCCCCTTCATCCCAACCTTGCTGGCCTTTGACCCTGTTGCGTTACAACAATCCCCAGAAGGACAGAATTCTGAAGAGCGGGCCTTCTTGGGAGGTCCTATAGAAATGCACTGTCTTTGTTCTAAGACAGGGTTCAGTTTAGGGCAGGGGGAGGAGGAAGGCATTATTTCTATTCATCCCTAGCTCTTCTCCCTCTCTCACCCCTCATATCCAATCAGTCACTTTTCCTCATTCTTCCCCTTCTCTCTGCTGATAGGGTTACAAGCCTAGCTCGAGCCCCTCCCAGTGCCTCTCACCTACTGCATTAGCCTCCACGGGGTCCCCCTGACTCAAGTCTCTCCCCTCTCTTGTCCGCCCTTGTCACAGCTGTCCAACTGATATAGATCCCTATGGCTCAAGTCTGGCTAGATCACCCCACTGCCCAAGATCACTGGCAATATAACAATTTACAGAATGAGTAGGATGATGGCCAGCTGGGTGGAAGTGGATAGAGTGCCAGGCCTGAAGTCAGGAAGACTCATCTTCCTAAGTTCAAATCCGGCCTCAGACACTTATTAGCTGGGTGACCCTGGGCAAGTCACTTAACCTTGCTTGCCTCAGTTTCCTCATCTGTCAAATGAGCTGGAGAAGGAAATGGCAAACCACTCCACTATCTGTGCCAAGAAAATCCCAAATGGGGTCATGAAGAGTTGGACAGAAATGAAATAAATAAACAACAACACGGTGATAAAAAGAACCACACTGAAGACGGCAGAATTCTGCTTCGTGTGGTGACCAAGCTTGACTCTGCAAAATTGGCAAGAAAACAGATACACTAGTTCTGGGAGCAGAGGACCTGGGTTCAAATTCTGCCTCTGATGTTGACTACTACAACCTTAGGCAAGTCATTTAACTTCCTGGAGCCTCAGTGTTCTCATCTGTGAAATGAGGCAGTTGTAGATGGTCCTGTGATCCTGTGAGCTCCTCCTCTGGATATAGTGGCAGACTAGGGCATCAAGAAGACCTGAGTTCAAATTCTGCCTTGGATCCTTATTAGCTGTGTAACCCTGGCCAAATCACTTAATATCTCTCAACCTCAGTTTCCTCATCTGTAAAACAGGGATAATAACAGTCCCTAGCCCAGATGGCAGCTACGAAAATCAAATGAGATAATATGTGTAAGCCCTTAATAAAATTTTAGAGCACTATATTAATATTTACTATTATTGCTTGTATTTTTGCTATTATCAAAGAGATTATTGATTCGAAGTATAAAATGGCTCTCTCAGGGCTAGTTTGTGCTTCGTTTGCATAAGGACACTCCCAGTTACAAGGAACAGTTCTACTGGAAGGGGGAAGGTATGGCAGCAATAGAATATATATATGTATGTGTGTATACATATATATATAAACATATATATGTATGTGTGTATATACATATAAACATAGATGTATATATGTTTGGGGGAGGGCTGTGGAATGTATACATATAAACATATATGTATACGTACGTATATATACATATAAACATGTGTGTATAATCATTCTTTTTTAATTCCAGTTTGGCTGTTTGGATAATCCATCCTCTCCACGAGCCCCACAAGGTCCAAGGCTTTCCACTCACCATCATTTCCTTGCCATAGAACATAGCCTAAGCAAAGTTGCTGATGACAGGAGACCTTGGTGGGTTTGGATGGGTCCCCTCAACTAGCCCGGAGCTTCTTGAGAGCCTGTAGTCCCCTCGTAGAGTTCCAAGTGGCTCTCTTGCAGCTGGGCACATGAGAGGTGCTCCAGTAGTGGCTGATTAGAGGAGTACTTTGTGGAGGGTGACTTGAGTAAAGCCCAGAAGACCACTCTCCAGAAAAGAAAAAGATGAAATGCTGCTCTCCCCCAAAGTATGGTCATCATTCTCTAAGGAAAGATTGGTCCTGTCTTTTCCAGGCTACAATTTTAAGACACACTGGAACAGGGAAGCAATGTGCCAGAGAGTCAGAGCCTACGGCAAGGCAGAGTCAGTGGGAAGCCCATTAGACACCAGAAGCACATAGGGTGGCCATCGGAGGACCCTTGCTGCAAGCTTTAAGGACTTGGAAAGCACCTTCCAAACATTCTCTCACTTGATGGTCACAAGCCAGCGGCGGATAAATACTAGACATGGAACCAGGAATACCTACATTCAAATCTCACCTCAGATACTGACTAGCCGTGTCAACCTGGGCAAGTCATGGAGCCTCTGAACCTTAGTTTCCTCATCTGTGAAATGGGGATAATAATAGCATCTACCTGACAGGGCAGTTGTGAGGTTGAAATGAGAAGATATAAGTGATTTATAAATATGAGCAATTACTTCCCTCCTTCCTTTTCAAAGGTGGGGGTCGATGGGTATGGAACATAGCACATTGTTGACCTCTTGGTTAGTTTTACTGAACTTCTTTTTTCTCTCTCTCTTTTTTATTTTTTGTTACATGAGATGGGTCTCTGGGAAGAGGAGAGAAGGATATATGCACAAATGGAAATAATGTAAAAAGCATCATAAATACTTTGAAGATAAATAACACATATACATATATGTATATATCATATGATTATAATTATATAAAATTATATATTATAATATTATATTATATGTATATATATATATATATATACACATGTATCCATATCCATCCATCCATCTATCTATCTACTAGGATGGGGAAAGGAGAAGGAGAGGGAGAGAAAAAACAAAAAGCACACAGCAGAGAATAAAAGAAAATGTAGAAGGAAGCCTAGAGAGCAGAGGAGCTTTCAAAACAATGTATAGTACTTATATAGGGTTTTTTTTAAATGAACGGTGTGCATTTAAATTCAAAATGAATAAAAAACAAAATAAGGAAAAAATAAAAATAAAATAAATAAATAGAATAAAATAAAGGAAAAAGAAAATAAATGTGTATGTGTGTGTATGTTTATATGCCAGAAATATTATCCCCATTTTACAGATGAGAGAACGTGAGTAAGTGTCTTGCCCAAGCTTCACAGGTTTTAGAGAGAGAGGGCAATTTAGAGGTCACTTAAGCCCAAGGCCCTCTTTTTTACAGATGAGGAAACTGAGTCTTAGAAGAGTATAGCAACTTCCTCCTGGTTCCTCAGGCAGTAAGAATAGCTACCATGTTCATAGCAAGCACCTGAAGGTTTGGAAAACACTTCATATGCACTATCTCAACTGATCCTCAGAACAACCTTTTCAAGTAGTTTCAGTGAAGGGAAGTGGAAAAAGCACTGGACTGGAAGTCAGAAGACTGGGGTTCAAATCTCTGCAACTTTACAATTTGTATGACCTTGGATCAGTCACTTCTACCTTCTCAGCCTCAGTTTCCCCTGGAGTAAGATAAGGGCACTTGACTAGATGAAACTGGAGCTGGGAAATGACCTGCCCATGGTCACAAGACTTATAGCCCTCTGTGTTGGCATTTGAATTCAGGTCTCTCCTGACTCCAAGTTAATTACCTTTTTCAGCACGCCTTTTAAAATTAGTATCTCCACTCTCACAAACAGCCTTTGCACTGAGGGATAGAGGTAGGGGTTCTTTCATTGCCCATTTCCTGACTCCCCAAAACAATCAATCAATTAATCAACAATTATTAAATGTCTACTCCATGTCAAGCATTGTGCTAGGCAGGGGGCGTACAAAGATGAAGAACGAAACAACCTCTGCTGTCCAAGAGCCTATATTCCTTGGCACTGATTGATCAATCAGTAAATCGATGAACAGAATCACAGAATTCAGGATTTGGAAGAAACCCACTCAGGCAATGCCTGGGCTGATTTGACAGAATCTCTAATTACTCAAGACTCTTTCAATGATTTCAAAATCAAAGCAGACACAGAAATGCAATCAAGTCCAACCAAGACACAAAAAGAATTCCACCAAGGATCATTCAGCCTTGGCTTGAAGACTTCTCAGGAGTGGGGAAGCCACCATGCCTCAAGACAGCCTGCTTCATGGGGGGACACTTTTGAATTGTTAGGAGGTTTTTCCTACAGTGAGTGCTTATTAAGCACCTGCTGTATGTCAGACACAGTCCCAGGCCCTAGGGATACTACAAAGACAAAAATCAAGCAATCCCTGCCCTCGAGAACATTACATTCTATCAGTAATACCATAGTATCACCTATTTAGAGGAGAAAGCAGATACATAAATAAATACAAAAATAAAACAATAAATGAATATTAATAATAAACATTTATTAAGTGCTTACTACGTACCAATCGTTGTGCTGGCTCCAGGGATACAAAGAAAGGCAAAAACTTTTCCACGGTCAAGGAGCTCACAGTCTAATGGGGGAAATAACATGTAAATAACTGGACAAAGAAGATCTGGCTGGGATAAACTGGAACACACCCCAGAGAGAAGGCATTGATTCTAAGGAGGAATCAGGAAAGGCTTCTTGTAGGGGTCGAGATTTTAGCTGACCTTCAAGGGATCGGCAGAAGCCAGGAGGCAGAGGTGAGGAGTAAGAGCATCCCAGGCAGAGAGGAGAGGCAGTGAAAAGGGCAGGGTCAGACGGTGGAGTGTCTTGTTTGATGAGTCACTGGACAGGAGTAAGTGGAAGAAAAGGAGGGAGGTGTAAGAACCTGGCCAGGTAAGAAAAGGCCAAGTTAGAAAGAGTTTTAAAAGTCAAACAGAAGGCTTTATTTTTGATCCTGTCAGTAAAAGGAAGCCACGGAAGTTGGTCAAACAGGGAGGTGATATCATCAGACCCGTACTTCATTATGACAGCTAAGTAGAGGACAGATTGGAGAAGGGATTGGCAGGGTCACAGGAGAGAAGAGGGCATATGCTAGTGGTATTGCTGACAGGCCTTGGTAACAGATTAGATATGGGGCTGAGAGACAGATGGTAAGGAGTCAAGCATGAGTGATTGAGGGGATAGTGGTGCCCTTAAAAGTAGGAGGGAAGTTAGGAAGAGGGTGGAGAGGAAAGGTAAGGAGCCCCATTTTGGATGTTGAATTTAAGGTGCCTACTGAACATCCAGACCTTGCACAGCCCTCCCTCATTCAAATCAAATTCAATTGCAAGTCATGTCATCCTCTCCCTGATGTCATGGTCCTCTTCAAGAATGAAGGACAAACTACACACACAGTTCCAGATGCCTGAAAGGCAGATGGAAATTTGCCACTCAAGGTCAGCAGAGAAGTTGGGGCAGGATGAGCAGGTTTGAGAATCATCAACACAGAGATGGAAAGTAAACACATAGGAGCTGAAGAGATCCCTCAAGAAGTAGTACAGAGGGAGAAAAGAAGGCCCCCAACAGAGTTGTGGGGGAATGACTTGGATGAAGAATTTTGGGGAAGGTATTAGTAACTAAGGCTGGATCAGATCACAAGGAACACAGATTTAGAAACCGTCAAGCTCCACCCTCTCACTTTACAGTGTGTGTGTAGGGCAGGGGGGTTGGCGGGACCTGAAGCACAGAGAGGTTATGTGATTTGCCCAGGATCACATAGCTAGTGTGTGACTCCAACTGCAATGAATGCCTCCTCCAATGTGCCACATAGACTCCTAGACCAATTTCTGCTTTCCCACCCTAGAGCAGCCTGTATGTGTCCTGGTGGGAATGCAGCCCAGGCCTGGAGCAAGGGCAGTATACAGCAGCCTGCAGGATGCCAGCCACCACCATCTTCATGGCCCCCTGGCGGGGGCCCCAATAGAGATGGCAACCAGCTCTAGAAAGCCCCACAGCCCGGGCACCGGGAAGAAACCCCAACGACGGCCGATAAATGATGCTTTCTTCTCATCAACAGCCTAGTTTCCAAACTTTCCAACGAGTGCTCGGGTAGAAGAAAGCCGTGTTTTCTCTGAAACGCTGGCATTTCTGAAAGGGGCCAAGACTCCAGGCCCAGCGGCTTCAAATAGTCTGCCCACTGAATCGAAGAGAAAAGTTCATGGAAACCAAATGCACTCTACGGCACAGTGTCTCCCTCCACGCTTTAGAATTCGTGTGGCCCATGCCTAACACTTTGAAAGTCTGAGCTGGGCGCCTCCTCAGAGAAAGGGGGCCTGTTTCGGAGGCTGCTGGAATCTGGGCTCCTTGTCCATTTCTAGGCCATTGCCACGGCCAGCTCTCAGCGCCTCTGGAGAGCCAAAGAAGGTTTCAGAGAGAAAGGATTTCTGCTTAACCTGCTCCCTTCCTCCCAAATGCCACACACCACAGCAGCAGAGATGAGGCCAGCTTCAGAGAAAACTCTGCTTAGTCTCTCTGGCAGGGGGAAAACCTGGGGGTTTTCTTTTCTTTTGAGAGACATACAACTCCCAAAGCTCCCCTAGACCTCTGAATCCTATTTTTGCTATCATGAGCTGAATGAAAGAGCTCGAAGAAAACCTGATCGCAAAATCATTCAAAGCCTGGTGCACTGGAAAGATTGCTGCCTTTGTAGTCAGAGGACCTGGGTTTGAATCTTGGCTCAGTCAAGACTTCTGTGGGCAAGTCATTTCTAGACTGCAGATTTCTCCTTAAAATGAAGGCATTGGGCTAAATACTAGTCACCGGGCAAGATTTATCAAATAATATGTGGAAGGCCCTATACATTCTGTAAGTCTCACATTTTTAAACAAGTAGAGGCTTGGTTCTTGTTTGTCCTATCAGGGTGTGAAGTAGATTCTTATACATGTAGCTGGAAGGGTCCCAAGATTTTTGCCTTTATAGCTGGAAAGGTCCCCTGATTTATACACTTATAGCTGGAAAGGTCCCATGATTTATACACTTACAGTTGGAAGGGTCCCAGGATTTATACACTTATAGCTGGGAGGGTCCAAGGATTTGTGCCCTTATAGCTGGAAGCGTCCCAGGATTTATACGCTTATAGCTGGAAGGGTCCCAAGAAGCCATCTAATGTAACCCTCTCACTTTGTGGATGAGATCACTGAGGCACAGACAGGTTAAAGAATCGCGAAGGGCCACATAGTAAGTGCCTGAAATAAGATTTGAACTCAGGTCCTGTGATTCTCAATGCAGCATCCTGTCTCCTATGATGCATGGCTAGCTATTCAAAGAAAGAGGAGGGCTCACTGAGGAGGAGAGGGACTGAAATTGCTGTGATTAAAAGCCAAGAGTATCCATAAACTTTGTATGTCCTAACCTAGGAAAGAAAAATAGAGTCAGCCACCAGTGGATAGTGCAGTGACCTCAGGGACGGGAGACCTGATTTCCAGTCCTGTGTGACCCTGGACAAGTTGCTTGCCTCTCATGCCCTAGGCAATGAAATGATACAGTTACAGGGCAGGAGCCAGTCTTGCATTGGTGTTGGGAGTTTCCTTCCTGGAAATTCCCTATTCCAATGAAATCATAAGGAAGTAATTAATTTTATAAAATAAATACCTGGAAAGACAAAAATAAAACGCAAAGAAGCGCATCACAGTTCCCAACTTAGCCTGATGTCCTAATCAAGTGCCTGAGTAACACGGCCCAGACAATCCCAGGACTCTGTTCTTTAAGGAAGGTACCCATTCCTATACCGGCAATGCATGGGGCTGGTTTGAATCAATAATTCCTCATGACTGTTCAGGTTAATTCAGTGACTTCAGCCGCAAGGCCAGCTCAGGAGCCTTGCTTACTTAAGCTCGCTCTGCTCTGATGGAGCCAAAGGGCTCACAGCCTCCACTGCTGATGCTTTCTGCTCTGACAGAAATGCTACTGAGGGTGGGGATGAATCAGGCTGTGAAGCTGCTCTGAGGAGATCTGGGGGCAGTGACACTACAGGGCTCCAAGGAGCCGGCCACACCTCAGGACTTCTGCTAGGGCATCTTTGTCTGGCTTGTAACCCTGGTACACTCTTGTGTGCTCAGTCTGCTAAGAACTGGGCATAGAGCAGCAACTTATGTGTCCCTAGCACTGAGTATGGAAAACTGAATTGGTAGGTGGTTCTTTGGTGAATTTTATGTATTTTTTTTAAAAGTCACCCCCACTATGAAAATGAAAAATGAGACCTGAGAAACTCAGCGAAGCTTTTGGGCCAAGTCACCTTAATTAAGGAAGCTCCAAAAGTTTGCTAGTTTGTATGATATCAGCATAAGTTCACTGACAAGTAAAATGAGAGAAAGATAAAGAAAAAGATACAGAGGGAGGAAGAAGGGAGAAAAGAGAAGAAGAAAGGAGGAAGGGAGTGAGGGAAAGAAGGAAGAAGGGAAGGGGGAAGGAAGGGAGGAAAGGAGGAAGAAAGGAAAGGAGGAAGAGAGGAAAGGAGGAAAGGAAGGGAGGGAGTGAGGAAGAGAAAAAGAGGGAAGAAAGGAGGAAAAAAGGAAGAAGGGAGGAAGAGAAGGAAGAAGGGAAGAGAGGAAGGAAAGAAAGAAGGAGGAAGGGAGTGAGGGAAGGGGGAAGGAAGAGAGAAAAAGAGGATGAAAGGAAAGAGGGGAGAGAGAAAGGGAGGGAAGAAAGGAAAGAAAAGAGGAAGGAAGGAAGGCAGGGAGGGAGGGAAGAAAGGAAGAAAAGAAGGTAGGCAGGTAGGCAGGCAGGGAGGAAGGGAGGGAGACAGGACTCCTGACTCTGGCAGCCCCGATTTCAAACCCCATTCAGATATTTCACAGATTTAGAGTGAGGAGAGACCTTAGGTCATTAAATCCAACACTCTTATTTTACAGATGAGAAAGTAATTTTTTGGAAAAAAAATCAATATTTGCATAGCCTTTTTAAGGTTTACAAAGCACTTTACAAATATCATCTCATTTTATCCTCTATCCCCACCCTCAATTTTCAAAAATTCTGCAAACTGGTCAGACCGTGGGTCACTGAAGAATAACCCTGTGGCTGAGGGAATGTGTTGAATGCAGCCCCTCCCCCCCATTTATGAGGCTCCTGCCTCTGACCTCCCCTCCCCCTTGAGTCTTCCACCCCACCCCAGCACAGCACCCATCATCCCCATTCTACACACGAGGAAGTTGAGCCTCCAGTTAAACTAAGCAAGCACAGGGCCACACAGCTAGAAGGTCATAATAACGGCTGATATTTATAGAGTCATTTAAGATCTGCAAAGCCTTTTGCAGGGAATGGCTCATTTCAAATGCAGATGGCTATTTTCCTGAAAAAACAAACATGAAGGAGTTTGTGCTTCAAAATGGGGCTGTCCCCCCTACAGCAAAGTAAGAAGGAAAAAAGGAAAAAAGAGAGTAGAAGAACGAGCTCTTGGGTGTTCAGAAATGTCACATCCAATTTACATCTCTAAGGTGGAGTGGGTGACCAGGGCCCTCCTACTCCAAGCGAGGTCCTCTGGGGAGCCACCATACTGGACTGAAGCCCAATCCAAAGGGACTTTCCCATGCAGGAAAATGCTGATGCTCTTAACACTTAATGGGCAAGGAAACTCAGGGATGGAAAATGATAGACCAGAGGGAAGCCATTTTGGAGACAAGGTAGTGACGCAGAAGGAGTCTATATTGGGTCCCCAAGGAGCTGGGCCCAAACCCCAGCTGTTGGACCTTGGGTGAACTGCTACCAGTCTCTGAGCCTATGTTTCCTCATCTGTAAAATGAGAATTTGGACTAGAATCGAGAGTTCTTAACCTGGGTTCCATGAACTGCGGTTTTATGAAAAATATTTTAATATAGTTTCTTCTATAATCCCATGTATTTCATTTTATACATTTAAAAACATTATCATGAGATGGGTTCATTACATTGACTACCAAAGGGCTCTGCATATGACACAAATTAAGAATCCCTGGACTAGAAAATCTTCCAAGTTCCCTTTAAGCTATGAATCCCACAAACTTGTGACCCCAGTAAGAAAGACTTGGGAATGGGGATGAAGTGGGCCCCTCAATCTAAGTCATCTTGGGGTGTGTTTTTTACACACTTCGATCTTGAAAAATGAAGACCCTATATCCTTAGAGAGCAGAAGCCTACCAGGATTGAGAGATTCGCCCACAGATTGAAGATGATAGAATGTTTGCCTTGTTTCCTAACAGCTGGGGTTGGGTAGACATTATGCTGATTAACAGAGACTGCCTGGGTCGCTGCTCCTCAGACAAGACACCCCATCTGCCGACTCCCCACATGTCCACTGGCTGGCCCCCATGACTGGAATTTTCTCCCTCCTCATCTCTATTGCTTGGCCTCCTTCAGCTGTGCACATCTGTGCCCATTTGAACAGTTTCGCATTCCAGTCAATTGTGTTGTGAAGTATTGAGATCTAAAAGTTTGATGCAATTATATCAACAAACATTTACAAATTGCTTGCTATGTATGCATGGAATATGACACATGTGTAGACATGAAAATACAAAATAAATATAGGCCAAATGTGTGCATAAACACCCAACAGAAGAGAGGAGGGGGTGAACTTATCCTTGAAGGAAATCAGGGATTATAAGATGGAAAGTGAGGAGAATAACTGGGGGTTGGGGAGGAGGAACATACCCCTATATAGAAGCACAGCCTTAGAGTCAAGGAGACCTGGGCTCAAATTCTTTCTCCAGTGAATACTAGCTCTGTGATCATGAGTCTAGACACTTAAGGTCTCAGTGGCCCAAGACAACTCTCTAGTAAGTTACAGGTGAGTTGCCTATCTGGAGCAGTGGAGGGAGTTTCCTCACTAGGAGTTCCCCATACTGATGAAATTGCAGGTCTGGATTCTCCCTACTCCCAAAACCGGCCTACAGCAATCAACGAGGTATTGTCAACTATATTGGATATTCTTAATAAAAATTTTTTTTAAAAACTAAACTAAACTAAATGCTAACTCAGAAATCCATCTCTAAAATCCTGGGAACTGCAAAATTCTAGAAAGGCCAAATTTGCTTTCAGCTTCTGAGTTATGATACCATAATAATTTTCTAAAAGGTAGATGAAAATAAAATTGGGGCATTCCAAACTTTCTAGAGATATGCTTTTCATATTTCATTTAAGAAATTCTTCTCTAGCCTTTTTTTTTCTGAGCTAACATGCTCATTATGGAGGGCAAACCTAGTTTTCGATGATTCACAGTTGCTGTTTCACATAGACCATTTCAAAGCTCTTGTCCTAGAGGTAAAGGTAATAGAAAAGAAAGAGTTCTTTCCCTGCTACAATCAGACTCTCCCTCCAGCTCATTTCTTTTCTGCACTGGTCCTGCTTAAATAGACAGGATTTGATGAGGATCTTCCTGCCTGGGTGCAAACTTTAAATAATGGGATATTTCTACATTTAATTATTAGACTTCTTCCTCAGACAAGTTCCCCAGAAGTGGTCAGTTTCAGAAGCCTTGGGAAACAACGGGCTGAGGGAACCTATGTAAAGTTCCTGGAATTAGAACCTGGAAAATGAAGAGAAGTGAACGAGGGAGTCAGATCTGAGTCTCGCCATCAACCAGCTGCAGCATTGTGAGCATGTGGCTTGGTCTCTCAGACCCTCTGCCTCCTTTTCTGTAAAATCTTCAAAGGAAGTCCCTCTTGCAGAACAAAAATAGGCTATATATACACAGGGTGTTCCAAAGTCTTGAGGTAGTTTGAAGCCTAAAACTATATTTAGGCATTTGGACCACCCTGCACAATGGCTTCCTTTAAGTCAATCTCCTTTGCCTCTCACTGACCACCTGTACGAGGTGGCTGCTGCTATTCCTCAAACTTTATAGTTAAGATCAAAGAGGCCCAGGGTCACATGTATAGCAAGTAAGTGTCAAGAGCAGGATATGAATCTAGGTCTTCCTAACTCTAAGTCACCACCCACACAATGTCATTTCACTACCCACAAAGCAAAGGGTTTGCAACAATGTAAAAAGAAATAATGACAAAAACAACAAAGTATCAAAACCAAAAACTGACCTGGATCCAGGCATCTGACCAATCTGGCATTTTCACTGCCATGCCTGGAATTCTCTCCCTCTTCACCTCTATCTCTTGGCTTCCTTCGAGTCCCAGCTAGAATCTTCCCTTCTACAAGAAGCTTTCCCTTAATGCTGGAGACCTTCCCTCAGTTATCTTCAATTTATCCTGCATCGATCTTGTTCATAGGCAGTTGCTTGCAGGTTATCTTTCCCGTTAGACTATGAGCTCCTTGAGGGCAGAAACTGGCTTCTGACTCTCTTTGTGTTCCTATCATTTGGCATAGTCCCTGGCATATAGGTAGTACTTAATCAATGCTAGCAGACTGATTGATAAATTACAAATTAGCATGTATACCGAGATTTAAGGTTTTGTAATTAGGCTGATTACGGTGACTAATTGACCAGACCCTTTGACCCAGAGGTTCCACTTCTAGGCATATGCCCTAAGGGGGTCAGTAACAAAAAGAAAGGCCCCATGTGCACACTGCATGTGTGTGTGTGTATGTATGTGTATGTATGTGCGTCTTTTGAATTCCACAGGTAAGGAACATGGCATTTTTTGATATCTCAATCAGTTTTGCTGAATATTTTTCTCTTCTTTTTTTATACATGGAATGGTTCACCAGAAGGAAGGGATAGTGGGAAATGTATGTAACATTAAAAGACAGTAATAAAATGTATTTTTCAAAAATAAAGACAAAGGAATCAATAGCTAATGTGCATAGGTCTTTCAAGGTTTGCTTTTTTCTCCCCTTTTGAACTGTGATTGCATTGGTAAACCAATTGTTCATGCTATCTTAGAGAGTTTTCTGGAGCCCTAAAGAAGTGACTTGTCTAGGATCACACAGTACTGTGTGAGACAAAGACTCAGGTCTTTATGGCGTTGGAGCTGTCTATGAATTCACTAAGCCACACTATCTCTGTACATTATATACCTTACCTTATTTGAGCCTCACATCAACACTGGGGTGGAGACAAGGGGAATATTAACAGGCAAAGAAACTAAATTTTGGGAAGGGGAAGCCATTATTATAAGATCACAGAGCTACTAAGGGAAGGAGCAGGGACTCAAACCCAAGTCTTCTGATTTCAAAATTGGGGCTCTTGGGGCCCCTAAAAAGACTTTGGGTGTTTTAGTCCCCAAAGTGCCTCAGAATCACAGTACTCCAAAGCCATGAAAACAATGGAACTGAACAGCTCAGGGGATAAGGCCTTAGAAGCCAAGCACTGGCCAATCCATCCCAGATAACCACCTGGTGCTGCCTAGAACACTCTCTACCTCACACCTCCAGGGGATCGAAGAGCTCAGAGATTTCTATTTGACCCTTTGAAGTCTTAGTGATTGTTTTAATTCTTCCTCAGTCTCTGCATGAAATACAGAGCAGTTGGGGCTGGGGTGGGGACACAGCATAGAGAGAAGCTCACTAAGCGGACCTAGTTCCTAGGCCCCAGCTTGCTATTAACTTGATAAGTAACTGCTGGTGAGTTCCTTCCCTTCTCAGGGTATCAGTTTATTCATTTCTAGAATGAGGAAAATGGACTGGGTAGAAAAGACCCTGCCAGTCAGCTGGTTTGACCCAGGAACTACAAGAATCTCTACTATAACAGATTCAACCAAGTCCCTGACATTCCACATCCTAAGGTCCCTCCTAGCTCTGACATTTTATGTTCTAAGCTCCCTCCCAGCTCTGACATTCCATGTTCTAATCTCTCTTCCAAATTTAATGATGTATAAGTCTTTGAGATACATCAAAGAGAAAAGAGACACATGGCAGCATCTTCCCTGCTTTCTGATGCCTGATGTGATGACTCAAAACAACCAGAGGTACTGCATGGGCTCTGGTTGTTTGGAATATCACAGGTCCTTGGAGGTGGGGGGGGGGGTAGGGGACCTGGTGTCCATGGGTCTCCACCAAAGCCCCAGGCTTGAGGATGCTGGAGGATGAGTGGACTTCCAGAGCTAGAAGCAAGCAGAATACTGTGTTCCCATCTTACATCTGTGTGTAACTTTCTTCATAAAGAGACTAAAGTCAACACATGAGGGAGAGGAGAGAAAAACCTATAAAGACTGCTCTGCGCCAGTGAATTAGGGAATCATTAAATGTTTGAGCTGGAAGGACCTATGAGATTCTGAGCACTGGACTCGGGCTCAGGAGAGCAGGAGAGAAATCCTAGCACCAATACTTACTAGTTGACAGGCCCTGGATAAAGTTCCACAAATGCTTTTTAAGAAACTCCAAAAGCTTTTTTTAAAAAAATGTTTTGTTTTTTTTTTTGAAAGCACTTCAGCTTCCTGACAATAGCTGACACTGACAGTGCTTTGTAGTTTACAAAATATTTTGCGCTCTTATTTGATTCCTTATGGCCACTAAGACAGGTAGGTACAGAGGGCATTTTTAATTATGCTCATTTTATGGATGTGGAAAGAGAGGTACAAAGAAATAACTCACTCAAGAACATGTAACTATCAAGAGACAGAGCTGAGATCTGAACCCAAGTCTTTTGGCTTCCAATTCCATATCCTTGCTCTACTCTCTTCTAGTGCTGCCCCCTGTCATCACCTGAAACCTGGATATTGTAATGGCCTGGCTCAGGGGCAAGGAGGCCACACGTGGCCCTCTAGGCCCTCAAGTTCAGCCCGACTCCCCACTGCTGTGCATCCTCCACCTAGCTATCAAAATGATCTTTCCTAAGGTCCAGGTCTGACTATATCACCTCACTCCCATTCAACAAACTACAATGGCTCCCTGTCACCTTCTGAATGACCAATCATATCTTCCATTTGACTTTTAGAACCATCCATAACTTAGCTTCTTCTCATCTTTTCAGTCGTCTTAAACCTTCCTTCCTTCAAATTCCTCTCCCATCCCTTAACACTGGCTTCAGAGCAGACAGGCCAGCTCCTGACTCTCTGCATTTTGGCTGGCTATCCCTTCTCACCTCCGCCTTGGGGCTTCCCTGAATGCCCAACTAAAATTCTACCTTCTGGGGGAATTCTTTCCCCAACCTGCCCCCCTCACTACTGGGGTCTTCCCTCGGAGATTAGCTACTCTCCTACATAGCTTATTCGGACATAATTGTTTTCACGAGGCACTCAGTAAATGCTAGTTCACTTTACTTTGGGGAGAGGAGAAGGAAAAGGCAATTTATTAAGTGCCCCCGCCTACATACCAGGCACTAATCTCTTCTGATTCTCACAACAATCCACAATTCACAACAACATTATTATCTCCCTTTTAGAGTTCTGGAATCTGAGGCAAACAGACATTAAGTGACTCGACTAGAGTCACACAGCTCAAAAGTGAGGTCACATCTGAACTCAGATCTTCCTGACTCCAGGTCTAGAGTTCTATCCACTGAGCCACGTACCTGGGGAAAGGGCTTCTAACCAGTAAATCCCAAACACTGCTTAAAGTCTTTAAGGTTAAAATGAATCAAGGACCACCTCCTCCAGGAATTCTTTCCAGATCTCTCATCTCAAGCTAGGAGTGACTGAAAGAAATCAGAGGACCAAAGATATAGGACCGGAAGGAACCTGAAAGGCCAACTAGTCTAATCCCTCTCCCATTTTACAGAAAAAGAAACTGAGGTTCAGAGAGATTGAGTGACCTTCTGAAGGTCACACAAATAGGACTATAGATCTAGAGGTGAGAGGAATCTGGGAGGCCATCTGGTACAACTCCCTGTTTTTACCAATGAAGAAACTGAGGCTAGAAAATGTAAGTGCCTTTCTCAATGACACACAAGTAATAAATCTATCTCCCCAGCACACAGTAGGAGGATCTTCATAAGAGCTGCTTGACAATGACCAGAATGCTTTGGGCTTTTTCCTCCCCAAAAAATCTTAGCCTGGCACCCCCCCCCCTTCCTTCCCACACTGCACCATCTCACTTCTCCGTGATTCAGCCGAAGAAGGGAAAGGGAAAGTGGCAGCTGCCCGGCCTAAGGGAAAAGAGACTGGCCTGGGAGTCTGGTCCCTATCCTGCTCTGCCTTAATTCTCTGTTACCTTGGGGTCTCCTCATTGGGCCTCAGATTCCCTTGTGCGCTCCAAGATTTGATTATTTCAGGCACTTCTGGGAGTGACCCCGAGCCCCTGGGAGGGAAATATGCTTTTCAGCTTGGGCTTCAGAGGGATGGGGCAGCATACATACATATACATAGAATTAGCATGGAGCTGACAGAGAAAGCCTATTCCAGACAGGATTCCAGAGGGATGAAGGGCAGAGGGAGGGGCTGGAAATAAGTCTGGCTGAAGGAAAAATTCGAGACTTCGGCCACCTCTTCTGCAGGCAGGCTCCTAGACCCGGGAACTTTTCCTTAGGGGCCGGGAGGCCCTAATGCAAAATTAGAGATTGCTTCCTCTCTCCTCCTAAGTCTCTTTGTTGTTCCGGCTTTTCATTTCAGGCTCCCGCCCGTTACCCTCTGTTTTCCCCACCCCCCCCTTGAGTTCCCCAAACTGCAAACACATAATATTTGGCTTTTCGCTTCCTTCTTCCTCTCCTCCTCCATGTAGTAACCATGGCGATGTCGCCTAGGAGGAGGGGTGCAATGGAAATCCCAAACTGTAGTTAGTTACCTCCATCCAGAACAAACTCTCCACCTCCAACCCCTGCTCCGAAGACCCCCCCCTCCCATCCTAACCCACTATTAATCCTCCTTTCAGCTCTCAGGGAGAAGGAAGCTCTTGAATCCCAGAGGGCACCGACGTGGGATTCGAGGGTCTTGGGGGTGCGGGTGACGTCTTCGTCAGGGACCTAGAATTTAAGGCCGGACCTGAGATTCGAACTTTACCTCGGCTCAGACCTGGGATTCGAACGTTGTCCGGGTCCCAGACTTGGGCTTCGAGCATTACCAATGGGGTCCAGGCCGGGGTCCCGGCAGGCATGAGCCGAGCTGGATCTGGCCCCGACCATGGCCCGAAACTAGCCTGGGCCCCATGGTCTGAAGCTGCTCGTTTTCTTGGGAGCCCTCTGAAGACCAGAGCAGAACCCCGGGGACTCGAGAACAGAGGGGCCTGGTTTCAACCGAGCGGAGTTTCAACCAATTCCTGCACAGAGTAGGCGCTTAATAACTAACTGTTCATCAAATTGAATGAACTCAAGCAGACCGTTCGGCGGCCGGAGGCAGGTTTTCCCAGCAACCTGTTGCTTGGGCTTGGCAGGTGGCTTAGGAAGAGAAGAATGCCCTCCGCCCCACCCCCAGGCCTTAGTGCTACCAACACACACAAGCGCAGGAGGAGGGCGAGATGCACCCCCTCTCCTCGTCGCGAGAGCCCGGGCCCCCAAATCCCATTCCCTCTCTTCTCCGCCTCTCCTCCCGCCCCCTCACTCCTCCATCCCGCCCCGCAGCGAATAGATCCCTTCCCCCCAGCAGGAGAAAGGGGATCGGAATGAAGAGAAAGCGTCTTCCCCCGGGACACGCCCCGGGGCCAGGAGGTTAGAGGGAGGCGGGGGCCGGGGGATGGGAGCCCAGGCTCCGGGAAGAGGTCAAGCGCCTCGGGGAAGGGGATGAGGAGGCCCGGCAGTTCTTGGCTCCTCACACAGTGGGCGCTCCATAAATGTTGACCGCTGTGCCTGTTAAAAAGCTCCTAACCTTAGCCCAGCTTGAGATAGACGAGGCCTTTCCCTCTTCGGGTGGGGGCTTCAGCTCCACGAAAAAAAAAAAAAGCCCCAACCCTTTCGGGCTTTCCTAGAGTCAGTCCTGCCTCCTTTTAATCGACACAAAGCCCTGGGGTGTTAGAGAAGGGAAGAGGCGTCCGGAGCAGCAAGGCCGGGGTGTGGAGAGTGTGAAGGCGTCTAATCGAGGTTGATTTTATTTATGCATCTGAAAAGTTTTGCTTGCCTTAACTTGGAGGCTCTTGTTTCACAAGAAATACTTTTGTTTGTTTTGTATTTTAAAGACACCAGACAGACCAACTCTTCCCTTCCCCACAGGCAAACCAATAAAAATCAGTCCTTAAATTATCGTTCCGTCGGTTACTGCAGAGAATTTTATTCCCTAAATTTTCGAATTTCCTAGTTAATTTCGAGAGGGGCTTGGGGAAAACTCTGTCCTAACTCATCTTTGCTTGTCCTAACGCATTACAGGCACATAGCTCTCGGCTTCTGCTTGGCACCTAAACACGCACACCTTAAACGCTTAGTTTTTGCAAACCCGAGGGCTGATGCTGGTGGTGGCTATTTTGATTCCAGTTACCTGGAGGGGGCAGCTTGATGGTGCCAGTTAGAGAGGAGCAAGCGAGAACAATTCAGAGCGGCCTCGCCAAACCCACCCGTCTAGCTGTTTGCCCGTCTGTCTGTTTCAATTAGATTCCAGACCGAAGCTCCCGGATCCCTGCTGGCAATAAGAAGTGATCTTCTAAAGGGTGTTTCTTTGTAAACCTTGGACTAGAGTTGGGGGGAGGAGGGAGGGCGAGGTTTCAGAAGGAAACACAGCTTGTCTGCGTCTTCCTTCGTTCTCTCCCAGGCCCATTCTTTGTCTTAGCTAAACACTTGTTGGGCATTTTTTTTCTTAATAAAAAGTTTCGAATATATTAAGCGGCGCCCTCGGTGGGACGCAAACGTGCCTCCCTGGAGGGTCACAGCAAAGTGAGTAAAAGGGAATACAGAAGACGATGCAGCTTGACTAGAGTTCGCCACAAAGAGGTGAACTTTCTAAAGTTGTGAGCTGGCTGGTTTTGTTTTGTTTTAAAGATTAGGGAACAAAGCCCGGGGGTGGGGGAGGAGACTAGCCCGGGCCTGATTAGCCAGTCCCGACTGAAATACGTGCCCTTCCACCTTTTTCCGAGGCGCTAAACGGTTCCCAGCTAGAGATCCTGGTGGTGAATGGGCTGGCCTCGATGGCCTCTGACGTCCTTTCCAACACTGACATTTTTTCTGATTCTGGGATTCTGCGGGTCGCACTTTAAAGTTCTCTCTGAAATAAAGAGGAGGCCGAGGACCGGCAGGCAAGCGGCCGGCGGGCGCGCAAGCTGCTCTGACTGAGGATTTAAAAGGAGGCCGCGAACGTTCTGGGAAGCTATATTTCTTCCCCAAATAGCAAAGGAAGCTTTACATAACAACTGAAACTCAGAAGGACAACTAATTGGATTAAGCCCCCTGAAAGGGAGGTGAAGGTTCTTGAACCAGCCAGAGCAAATCTCCACTTTTCTGGCCATCTGTTTTGCACGGCTCAACCCGTACCTGGCCGGAGGCTCTGGGTGCGGCCGGCCGCCAGTTTGCATCCCCACCCCCTTTCTCCGTACATTTACCAGGGGGACCTGAAGAGCTAGGGGCCGGCGTCGAGGGAGCCAGGAGCAGTACTCCCGGGTGGGGAGCTGTGCTGACGTGACGATCGACGAGAGGAAGCTACTCCAGGGGGAGGGGGTATAGTGGGAAGGTCTACTAGGACCACTGAGCAGCTTTATGAAACTTCATGTCCAGAAGGAAGAAGGCAACCTCAGGCACAGTGAGCCTCAAAGTGGGCCAGATAACATAAGGCGGCTGAAAGAGAGTCAGCGAGAGGGCAAGGCCAGAGCTTCCAACAGGGCCTTGGCTCACATTGACTGGTTAAGCTAAGCAACCCCCGCGGAGCAGAGGAAACGCTCTGGTGTCCGGGCCTTTACCACCTACCTCCGCACTGCCTGAAACTGAGTCGGGCAATTTGGGGGTGCACTCCCCCTACACACAGCTGCACTCACATTCAAGTCAGTGTCATGATCTTTGAAAGAATTTCCAAGATCTCTGTACTTAAAAGTTAACTCCTCCCCAGTACTGAAAGAAATTATGGGGGGGGGGGAGACACACATACAGACACAGAGACTGAGAGAAGAGGAAGGGGAAGACGAGGAGAGGGAGAGGGGAGGGAGGGAGGGAGGGAGAGAGAGAGAGAGAGAGAGAGAGAGTGAAAGGAAGGAAGGAAAGGAAGGAAGTTAGACGCATATGGAGATTAAGCTTCTTTCCGGGAGCCCGAAGTAAAACACTCTCTGACTTCCCTCTTGCCACGTCTGTGTGGGGAAAGAGCTCAGAGGCAATAGCGTTTCAGGGTCCGATTGAGTGTCAGGAGGTGCCGAAACTGTGCCCTTTCAGACCGCTGGCTGCCCACAAATTCTCCCGGCTGGGCCCGCATCGCTAACAAATCCCACTTGTTCCACTTTCCTCTTGCCAACCGCCATGGGCTGGGCAGCAACTAACTGTTCCTCCCCTTAATGAGTTCGCAAGTTTCCCAAGCAATCGATACTCTACTGTGTAGCTGGCTCACTTGGATTCCCCGCCTGCCCAGGTGCGCCAGCACGCTCTAGCACCGCCGCCTCCCCCCCCCCCCCCCCCCCCCCCCCAGGTGCGCTAGAGGTTAGTATAGCCTCTGAGATCCCTTCCAGCCCCAGACTTCTGGGATCCCGGAAGGGGCTCACATGGTACCCGAGTTCTCACTAAACTAGCACCTGAAGGCTCAAGATTGGAACCCACTCAGCAGCTGGAGTAAAGTTCCCCCTGCCTCCCCCTCCCCCCGCTGCCCGATGTCCTCATAGAGATAGGACCAGGACCCACTGGCATCCAAGGACGATTTCTATCCCATCTCCGCTGAGAAGAGGCAGAAACTGGGGCGGAGGGGATGAACAGGGGTCACTTGCTCTATTTCTCCATTTGTAGATTTTGCTCTGTTTTTCCCTACTTCTGAATAGTTTTGGGGAGCCGGGCATGAATGTGTGATGTGGTGCCCCAGTTGCTCGAGGGGCCTGGGCGGTATACTGGTGTTGTCTCGTTGCCCGTTCTTCCCCCTCGGTTCCCGCTACCGCGCTCAGCAGCCCCAACTTAGGGAAAGGTCCAGATCTTGGGGACTTAACATCGGGATCCTTGAAGGGACGGGGAGTGGGGTGGGGTGGGGGTGGAGAACCTGAGCTGCCAGACAAGCCTTTTCCCTTAGGGAAGAACGGTGCAGGAAAGTAACGGAAAAAAGTTGAGTCCGTTTGAAAGACGCTAGAAAGAAGGTACCCTTGGGAATGGGGGGGGGGGAGGGAGAGAAGGGACCTCATTAAGGAGAGCTACCCTATCCTCTCGAACAGGAAAAAGCAGTTTGCTTCAAAGGATTTGGGAGAACCTTGCCTCCACCACCGTGAACTGTTCCCCCAAAAGAAGCCAACACCTTAAAAGTGCCACCCAACAGCCATCGAATTTTGAGACAGAGACATCCAGCTCTGCCTGTTCCCTCTCCCGCCCGCCCCACAACCATATTGCCTTAACCGTACTTCTTGGGCTCCGCGCCCCACTTTCCTGGCCCTAGGGAGCTCGAGGGGATGCTTAATGAAACTAGAAACGTGATTTCCTCCGCCTTATTGCCGGTCCGAAAACCCCCGCTTCCCGGAGAGGCCCTAGCTAACACACAAACTCCCGGGAAGCATCTCCAGCTGCCGCAGCCGCTTCTGTCGGGACTTCCCCGACCCAAGTGAGCATTCCCCACAGCCTCTCCCTTCTCCCACCCCGCTCCCGCCCGGGCCACCTCTCCATCCTCTCTTCCACGGCAAAATCACCTCCATGTCCGGGCTCACACCCTACCCCACGAGGATAAGCCCCTTCAAGAGAAGGGCTCAGGGAGGACCGCTATTAGTGTGGAGCAGAGAGGTTTGCCTGCGGCTCGGAGGTGGGGTGGGGAGCGGCGGGAGGGGATGGGGCAACACGAGATCTCTCTAAGGATCTGCAAGTAACACCTAAGTAAAAGTCAAAACATTCCCAAGAAACTTTCGTGCGTGCAGAGCTCGGGGAGCGTTCCCTTCTAGAAAGCAGACGGGGTGATTTGCACCCCCTAAGAACAACTTTTAGCTTGGTCTCTTTCCTTGGGGCTCACTGTCAAGTTGTCCATTTGAACGGTTCACAACTCTAAAATCTCTCTCTCTCTCTCTCTCTCTCTCTCTCTCTCTCTCTCTCTCTCTCTCTCTCTCTCTGTCCCTCTCCCTCCCCATTACTCCACTGCACGACATCCTCCTCCCCCCCAAAAAAAAGTTGAACTAACCTGTAGAATCCATGTCAGGTTCCTCCAGTAACCCACAATGCATGCTCTTCCCATGGACAGTACCGAAGCCCCCCAAAAGTCCTGAGGTTTGGAGATCCCCTGTCTGAGAGTTGGGGTGGGGGGAGAAGGGAGAGAGAGAAATAGAGAAAAAGGAAAAGAAAGAAAGATAAAGGAAGAGAGAGAAAGAGAAATAGGAGAGAAAAGGAGGGAGACAAAGTGGAGAGAGAGAAAGAGAGAGAGAGAGAGAGAGAGAGAGAGAGAGAGAGAGAGAGAGAGAGAGAGAGAGAGAGAGAGAGAGAGAGAAACACTTAGTAATCCAGCGGGGCAAAGCCAAACCCGTCAAAATGTTTGCGGATGTTCATGGGAAAAAGCATCATTTTATAGGAGCCCTGATGGGAGAAATGTCATTGATAGGCCGGCCAGCCTGATGAATGGCTGCTAGTCAGATGGGGATGTGGCCCGGCTCGATGTGAAACCCATTGTGGCGCTGTTTTGAATAAGAAAAGCTGCCTCCGAAAAGGGGGGCTTAGATCTACGCAATCCCAACCCTTCGACTTCCCCCTTCTATTACAGCATTAAAAACGTTTTCTTCTTTAAAGTTCCAGAGGCTTGCCCCCCAGCCTTATGCCGGTGACTCATTATAGTCAAAATCAAAATTGGCTTAGATCTGGCCCCTCGCCCCCTGGTCCCCCAAAGTCTTCTGCGCCGGCCTTTAATCAAATGTAGGGGAGTGGATCCCAGGGGCTGTCCCCCCTTGCAACCGGGAAGTTGAAGAAGCAAGCTGGGTCCCTCCTCCCTGCAGCCGGACCTTCGCCACCCCCCACCCCCAAACGTCTGAAGTTGGGTGTCTGAGAACCACCCACGCCCCGGAGCTAGCTGTCCCCACTCCGCCTCCGTCTACCCCAACACTCCCCCCCTTATTTGTATTGTATGGGGGGTGTAGAAGGGGACAGCCTGGAGTACCCCAAACAAGAGCAGGAGAGGATTCCCTAACTTGAAGCAGTGGCGCCCACCTCTGGGCCGAGACTGCCAGGCCCCAAGTGGTGGCGTGGTGCGGAGGCGGGAGGGCCGAAGACAGGCCCGAACCCAGGGCCCTAGGGGAGGGAGAGTGGCCCCAGCAGCGGAAGAACATTCCTTCCCACCTTGCAAAGGCAAAAGAGACTTTCCTCCGCCGTCTGAGGGAGCCGGGGATCTCCCAATCTTTTTTCCTTTTTCTATGCCCCCTCGCCCCCCCGCCCAATCTAGAAGTTTGTAAGGAGCCCGGACCGTTACCTTAAGTGGGGAGGAGGGTTTCCCAGGCACTGGCACTGGCTGCCTCCCTCCCCCTTTCTCTTCTCCCCCCTCCTCCCCTTCCCCCTCCCCTGCCCAGCTCAGCGAGCCGGGCTCCAGGAGTTGAATGTGCAGAAAAGGGGCTGGGGGGAGGGCTTGGGCCGGGCCGGGTAGGGGAAAGGGAGGGGGTGTGTGTGTGTGGGGGGGTACATGCTGGAAGTGGAAGCAAAGTGCAAAGCCGGGATCTCTGCAGCCTAGGATAAAGTGGCTGTTTTAGGGAAGGGAAAGCTGTGATTAGAATATGAATAGAGCCCCAGGAGAGGAAGAGAAAGGGGATTACAGCTGAATTACTTTGACCATGGACAGAGGCAACGTTTTCTAGGGCCTCAGACTCTCCCCCCACCCCGCCCGCCTCCGCCCTCGAATAAAAAGGAAGAGAAGGGGGGAGGGTTGGGGGGAAGAGGGAAGCACCCAAACCCCAACCCAGTAACCCGTTGCTGCCGCTAAACAGGAAGAGAGAGAGAGAGAGAGAGAGAGAGAGAGAGAGAGAGAGAGAGAGAGAGAGAGAGAAGACAGAAGAGAGGAGAGAGAGGAGAAAGAGAAGAGAGAGGGGAAGAGAGAGAAGGGGGGAGGGAGAGAGAGAGACAGTAGGAATGGGAGGGATTTTCTTGGGGGGTGGGTAACTGGAGGGAGAGAAAAGACAGTTGGGATTTTAGCAAGTCACTAATTGTTTCTAATCCATTCTCTAACCCCGGAAGGCAGCCTAATTTCAATTCGAGTGCCCTGGACCTGGATGAAGACTGGGGACCTGGGTTCCAATCCTAGCTTTATGCGCGTCCCGGGTCTGGGCCTCAATTCCCTAATTACAAAACCAGGGGCTGGGACTAGATTAGCCCTAAAACCCCTTCCGGCTCTCCTGCAGACCTGTGGGACCCAGGACAAGGCTTTAATCTCTGCGCTTCACTTTCCTTTCCTGCAAAATCAGGTTGGATCAGATGAAGTCGATCCTGCAGTCTCGGCCAGTCACTGCCCCCCACCCCCACCTCACTCCCGATCTCTAACTCAGCCCCAACCACAGATGGGGAAAGCGGGAAGGATGGTGTGCGTGTGTGTGTTGGTCATGAGTGCATATGTACATCTGTATGTGTGTTGGTCATGAGTGCATGCGCACATTTGTGTGTGTGTGTTGGTCATGAGTGCATGTGCGCATTCGTGGGTGTGTGTGTGTAGGGGTCATTGCATAACTGGGTGGGCTAGGAAGGAGGGCAGTCCAGTGGTGTCCAGTGACCGCACCAGGTGCTCGGAGGCTTCCATTTTCGTTACCAAATTCTGGGCGTTGTGAAGGTGCTGATGGGGGGGGGGGCAAGGACAGAGAGTTTGTCCTTGTTGAAATGGGCTTGGTAAAGTCATTCTTCTTATTGGGGGAGAAGCCAAAGAAGCCAAAGATTTAAGGAGGGAGAACGGAAAGAGAATCAGACGACCAGGGTTCGAATCATCTCTACTACCTACAACATAGAAGGCAATAAGGACTGCACCTGATTTCACTAGTAGGATATGCAACTCCCAGGTGAGGAAAGTCTCTCTAATAGTCTAGATCAGCACGTCCTCTAGGAGCTGCCTAGATAGAAGTACGGTTAAATGGCCTGTCCAGAGTTACAGGGAAAGTTACGTGTCGGTGGCGGAACTTGAATCAGGGTCGGCCAGGAAAGGCCAGCTCTTTACCCACCACATCAAGTTGCCTCTGTCTGTCTGTCTCTCTCTGTCCGTCTGTCTCTGTCTCTCTGTCTGTCTCTGTCTCTCTGTCTGTCTCTCTGTCTGTCTCTGTCTCTCTCCCTCTCCCTCCCTCCCTCTCTCTCTCCTACCGATCATCCCACTGTTTCAGACTTGTTGCCTCAAGGGTTTTGGAGGCAACCTAGCACAACAGAAGCAATCGGTGACTACGAAATCAGAGGACCTCAGTTCAAACCCCACCTTTGGGCAATCCTTCCCCCTCTCTGGGACTCAGTTTCCTCATCTGTAAAATGAGAGGGTTCGACTAGAGAGTTCCCCAGATCCTTTCCAGCTCAAGATCTGTATTTTCATTGTTTCAATCAAACTGGCTTATTTGTTGTTTCCTGAAGGGAACATCCCAGATCCTGGCCTTTGTACTTGCTGTGCCCATGCCTAGAATGCCCTCCTTTTTTTCATTTCTGCTTCAAAGAATCCCTTGTTTCCCTCAAAACGCAGCTCAGGAAGTCTATATTAATGCCCCCAATTGCTAGTCCCCTTCCCTCCAGAAATTATACTTATATGTATCTGTGCATGTGTGTCTATGTTGTTCAATCGTTTTTCAGTCGTGTCAGACTCTTTGTGACCCCATTTGGGGTTTTCTTGGCAGAGATACTGGAGTGGTTCGCCATTTCCTTCTCCAACTCATTTTACAAATGAGGAAACTTAGGCAAATAGGATGAAGTGACTTGCCCAGGGTCACCCAGCTAGCTGGATTTGAACTCTGGTCTTCCTGACTCCAGGCCATATATCACTTCATTGTCAGAAACTTTGTACCTCACTTTATGTTTCAGGAACTACAAATCTGATAATACCCATTTTGCAGATGAGGAAACTAAAGCTGAAGGGGTAACTACTTTCCCTATGGTAACAGAGCAAGAAGAGTCAAAGGTGAGATTTGAGCCCACGTCTTCTTGACTGAAGGCTCTGTGCTTTTCCCACTCTATCTAAAATCCCCAGGTTGGGAGAGTTCTGTACTTGGAGACAGGAAGACAACTTGAACCTCAACCCCTGGGCAAGTCACTACTTTGCTCACCTGTAAAATGGGGATTTATAATCATTGCAGTCCATGCTTCCCAGGGGCGGTCTGAGGCTCAAAGGAGATCTGGGCTGTGAAACATTCTTACACTTCCAATCATTTTATAATGACAGCTGTCGCTGTCATTATCCACTACACTTTTCTGTCACCTTCTCAGTAGACAGGAGCATGGTGATTTGTGGCAAGGCCCTTCCCTGCCTTAGTTTATTTGTTTGTAAAATAAGGGAGGTGGGGTTTAGCATGAAGTGCATCCACCCACCTCTAAGCCTGCTGTCCCACCATCGCAGGTCAGCCCCAGATCTCCAGATTCTCAGGACAGGGGCTCCGGGACCCTCAACTCCTTGTCTTGCCCAATTACCCCTCAGCCAGGTCCTGAGCCCTGACAGTTCTCTCCCACAGAATCCTAGCCTGGCTCCCTCAATCCCCTAGATCAATGGAGGTAATCCTCTAGAGCCATCTGGAACCTTAGCACCTGATCCCTGGCACTCCTCCCACCCCCCAGGAAAAGGATGGGGACATTTTCTAAAGACTTAAGAACTGCCATCATGAATCACAGGGTCACACAAGTGGGCTGTCCATCTCAGTAATGCAAGCAGTCAGGCTTTGTCCAGAGACCTCAAACAATGAGGGCTCTACTCCTAAAATTGAATTTAAGTCAACAAACGTTCATCAATTCTTATAATTCATTCATTCAATAATATCACCACCTCTCAGCACAATACTAGGCATATTATAAACATTAAATACTACCCTTCCTCCTCCTCCTCCATCCCCCTTTTCTCCTCCTCCTCCTCTCTCCCTCTCCCTCCTTCCCCCCCCTCTCCCTTTCTCTCTGTGTCTCTCTCCTTTCCTCCTTCCCTCCCCCTTTTCTCCCCCCTGCTCCTCCTCCTCCTCCTCTTCCTCTTCTCTACCTGTCTCTCTCTCTCTCTCTTTCTCCCCTCTCTCTTCTCCCTCTCCTCTTTCTCCTCTCCTCTCTTTTCTCTCTCCTCTCTCTTTTCTCTCCTCCACAGTGCAGTGCAGGCCTCACCTATCAAAAGCGCTTAAAAACTGGCTTGTTGATTGATTGAACATAGCTATGGAAGGCAACTTGCAGACAGAGCCAGCCTTGGAATGAGGAAGACCTAGGTTCAAGTCTTGCCTTTGTGTGACCTTGGGCGTAAGGCCACTTGTTGAGACTCTAAGACTACAGAAGAAGTGGCAATTTGCATTAGTGGATGAGAGTTTCCACACCACGAATCCCCTAAACTGATGAAATGCCAATCTCCTCTCCACTCATGCCAAGTCCTATCCCAGGGGCTGTGGACAGAGGCACAAATCCTTGTGTAAAGCTTACAGTCTGGCAGAAGAGACAAGACATGGACAAAATCCACAGAATACAAGATAAATTTTAAGTGCACTGGAAATATCCAAGTGCCAAGAGAAAGACTTCAGGAAGGAGAGAGCAGCAAGAATAATTTTTTTGCACCTATGCTATGGGGATACCTAGACAAACATGAGCACATCTACATATCTATGTTGGCTCAGAGACTGAGAGCAGGGAAGGATCTTAAAGAGCTTCCAGACCAAATTCTTCATTTTTTTTCCTGTCTCAAAAAAAAATATTCCTTCATTTGTTCAGATGTGGAAACTGAGACCCAGAGAAAGGAAGTCATCCGGCTGATGTCCTGCTGTGGCTATGGAGACCCAGCATTGTTCCCACCCAGCCACACCAGCATGGAGATGCTGTCTCTGCCCTTCAGGAATTGACAATCTGGTAAATGATCTTAGAGGAGGATAATGTAAATGGTCAATCACAAGTGCTAAATAAAATAAAATAGAGGCTAGGAGGAAGTGGCATTGGAGTCAGGGAAAGACAAAGCAGATTCAAAGAAAAGGAAATAAGCCATTTTGGCTAGAGGCAAGGAGGGGCTGGTACAGAGGAGTCATGGAAAGTTCCAAAGCCATGCAGGAGCCAGCAAACTGCCTCTGGCAGTTTCAGCGTGAGCATTTATACCTCGGAAATGGGCAAACATTATACCTCAGGACTCGATGGGGCTTGCTTTATTGTTTTGTTGATTGTCTCAACTTAAGAAAGGGATTATAGCGGAGCCAAGATGGTGGCTGGAAAGCAGGGACTAGTGTGAGCTCCCTGCCAAGTCTCTCCAAAAACCTATAAAAAATGGCTCTGAACCAATTTTAGAACTGCAGAACCCACAAAATAGCATAGGGAAGCAGGACTCTAGCCCAGGACAGCCTGGATGGTCTCCAGGTAAGGTCTATCCCGCATAGAGCTGGGAGCAGAGGGCAGTGGAGCTGAGCAGAGTGGAGCCCAGCATGGGCAGTGCAGACCAACCAGACCAGGAGCCTGGCGGAGCGTGCCCTAGAACCCTGAATCAGTGAGCTGCTGCAGTTACCAGACTTCTCAACCCACAAACACCAAAGACAACAGAGTAGGTTAGTGGGAAAAGCTGCTGGGGACTGGGAAACAGTTTGTGGTTGGGCCACCGCCCCGGGGACAGTGGAGGTGGGGCAGCTTTAGAACCACAGCTGCAGTTGCTTCTGGCCCCAGGCCCACCAGGTGGGAGGAATTAAGTGGCTGATGAGAGCAGGAGTGAAGAGCCTGCTGAAGATCTAAGCCCAGTGCAGGGTTGGGGGTTCTTGGGGTAGGAGGAGTGCTGGTGTGGCAGAGCTGGCGCATCCTTCTAGGCTTGGAACACAGAACTCTTTAGTCTACAAGCAGTCATACCCCACTGAA
>CM053623.1:243777166-243793662 GCA_028646595.1 Phalanger gymnotis
CATTTACTAGCAGGTCCTTGGATTAGACCCAACCTGGAACATTTTGAATGCCAAGATATGGAATTGGAGCTCTATCCTGTAGGTGGAAGTGAGCTATTGGAGGTTTGGTAGAGGCAATGTGGTAAGTAGAGAAATCCTGTATGTTGACGAGGAATCAGAAGACCTGGTTTCAGTATTCTGCCAAGCTCTTCCATCTAAAGAGGGGCAGTGTCGGAATGAGTGCTGGGCTCAGACTCAGGAAACCTCCATTCCAACCTTGGCTCTGATATTTGAAAGTTTGATCTACAGATTCGAACTTAATTTTATTTCTGGATCACGCCTTTCAATTCCACAAAGGTGTGATATTTACTATTTTTAGGCACTCTGCTAGGTTCTGAGGCTACAAAGACAAAAAACAAAAGAAGAAAACAGTCTCGCCCTCAAGGAACTTATACCCTGGGGGAAGGGTCAGTCAAATAAATCAATAAATTGATGAATAAGCTTTAATTAAGTGCTTAATGTGTGCCGGGTGCTGCATTTAGTGTTAAAGATACAAGACAAAGTGAAAATTGTCCCTGCCTCCAAAAGCTGACTTCTAGGGAGAATTTTACGTAATCATTAAGTCAACAGAAAGTTTACACAAAGTAGCTTCAAGAGGTGAGAAGTGAGGGAACATCTCAGCAAGGAAATATGTCCAAGCAGGGATTTTCTGCGAGGACCCATCTGCCTCTCTCTGCCTCAGTTTCCTCACCTATAACATAAGGTTACTGGACTCCTTGAACTCCCCTTCCAACCAGAGAGCTACAATCCTCTAATGTTCTGTAAGAGAAGTGTTTTCTGAGCAGAGTTTGAGTTGGGGATTTTCCTCGAGTTGGGGATGACTGCCCACAACACAGAGCTGGTCAGTGGTCTTGCCCTTGCCTGGTCCACAGCAGCACACCTGCCTCTGAGCCTGCCTTCACCAGCTTGCTGAGGACACTGAGACAGAGGGGCAAGGAGAGGGTGATGGAGAAGGGGTGGTTCATCTCCCAGGATGAGGCAGATTCATCTCCCAGGAACCATCAGAAAAGGCAGTCTGCACCACAAGAGTTTGCTAGGATAGCAGTTGCCAAGTTTTTCTACTGTCAGCATTCCCACACTCCAGGACCAATGTATTCATTAGTAGGAGGCCGGCACGAAATCTTCACATTCACTTTGCAATGCCATACCAGCCAGAGAGACATCCCTAACATTATATAACATACAGATATACTACTAAAGCTTTAGATAATACACACACACACACACACACACACACCATTATTGTGCATTAGTAAACAGAGGCTCCTGACCCAGTCTAATTTCCCTCCCCACCCACAACATCCTCACACACTTCCATCAGAGTGGTGGGCATGGGCAGTGTGCCCAGATATCACCCTCTCCTGGCTGAGGCCTATAGTCTATAATCCATCCAGGCACAGGAGTACAAGAAAAAGCAGAAGACCATTGGTTGCCACTGATTAAACACTGGTAGGAGAAACCTTTATTAAGTAAGTATCTGGGTACTCGCTACCCATGCCCTAGGTGACCGGAAGAGGAAAAGTTTCCATAAGACAGGTCCTGCCGTCAGAGAACTTCCAGTCTAGGGGACTCCACAAAGCAGAAATCCACAGGGGAGCGAACAAGAGTGGCCATGTCATTACTGTTTTCACATCACATCCCTCCCTGGAGCAGCTCATGATTCTCCTGGATCATATGAGAAGGTCTCAGAAAGATGTTTCAGTTGAGTAACTCATCCCCTACCAATCAAGCTGGTGATGAGCTTCCCTTAATAGGCCGGTCCTTGGGGTGACAGACACAGGGAGTCCATCATCAGCACCCATTTGAAACATCTGCAGCCTGACAAGGATGTGCCAAAGCTTACACTCTGCTACGGGCAAGTTACTGTCTCTGGGCCTCCTGGACTGGCCTCAAAAGTCTTTGGAGTCCCTTCCACCTCTACATCTATGATGCTGTGAATTCCAAGGTGGGCTCTCCCAGGTATGCACACCTGGGCACTAGGGAGGGAGAAGCTTACCTACTATACGCCACTGTGCTAAGTGCTTCATAAATATTACCTCGGTTGATCCTCACAACAACTTTGGGATTATTATAATAATAATATAAAAATAGGCTACCGTCTGAGGATTAATTTGAACTCAGGTCTTCCTGACTAGAGGCCTAGTGCTTTATCCATTGGGCCACCCAGATGCCTCTACTGACTAACAAATGTACACAGTCCTGGAGGAAAAGAATTGTTTCAATCTTCACATTCTCCTAAGTAAAACCAGGAAGTGGGAAGGTCCAGCTCAATGGAAGGATGATTCTCTGGGTCTCCTTGGAGAGGCAAAGAAAGCAGTTGGCAGAGTTGGTTTTTATCATGTAACCTAAAGGAACATGAATCATCATATCTGGAAACATTTGGGAATCTCTTACTGTGGCACTACCAATATCTGTGGTAGAGGATGAGGAAGTGGAGGAATTCTTAAGAGCAGTCAGGATGGAGCTCTGGGGGATGCCTCCAGTTGATGGGCAGGAGGAGAGGGCTGACCTGGCATAGGAGACTGAGAAGCGGTTCAACAGGAGAACCAAGAGAAAGCAATGACTCAGCCGCCAAGGGCTGAAGGAATGTCCAGGAGGAGATGGTGGTCTCAAGGAAGATGAGAGCTGAAAAAGCACCCTTCATTGACTCTATCAGTTAAAGGATCCTGGGTAATGGTGAGAGGGCCGTTTCCCCATGCCCAGTGGTGGAATCGGATGCAAGAGCGATGAGTATGTTGGTCTTCCTGTAGCGCCATTTCCATCTCAGCAACTTTGCCAATTTGAGAACCTGGAGTGAAATGTCAGTCACTGTCATTTGCACATCTCCTATTGTTAGTGATGCAGATCATTATTTTGGGTGGTGGTTGGTAGATTACAATTCTTCTTTTGAGAACTCTTCATTTTGTCTACCCACCCTTATCTCATTTGACCCTCACCACAACCCTGTGGTGATACTTCACCACGTAATAATACTACAGATGGTATTAACCTCCATTTACCTACAAATAATTTGAGGAAGGTTCAGAGAGTGGTTTGCCTAGAAGTATACAGCTGCTAAGAAGGGCCAAAGGAAGGATTTGAAACCAGATTGTCCTGACTATAGGCCCAGCATTTTATCCATTATGCTGTGCTCCATCATCGCCCCCATTTTCTAGATGAATAAACTGAAGCCCAGAGAGGGGAAGTAACTTACTAACAGTCACATAGCCAGTAAGTGTGGGAGGTGGGATCCAAATCTGATTCTAGGTCTAGTATTCCCTACTTCTATTGTTGCCTCTTAATTACCATTACCATATGATTACAAGAAGGCATTTGATGAAGTCTCATGCTGTTTTTTGATTGAAAATAAAGAGATGTGGTATAAATTATAGTAAAGTTAGATAGATTGGAATCTGGTTGATTGACTGGACCTAAAAATGGTGATTAATGGATCGATGTCAACCTGGGGAAGGTTTCTAGCAGAGTAGCCTGGCACTCTGCTGTCAGTCTTATCCTATTCACTTTTAAAAATGGCTTAGAGCCATCAAAGAGACAGACAAGATAAGGGAGAATCAGAAATACTGGAGCTCAAGAACCTCTTAAAAATCAACAAGAAAACATAAATTACTCAGGAAGAGAACTCTATTTGATAAAAACTGCCGGGACACCTGGAAAGCAGTATCACAGACATTATTTGCAGACCAACATTTATACTATATTTTAAGTGGTTATGTGATCCTCACATTAAGAGCATACCAGAAAAAAAGTAGAAGAGAAGCAAATTATTTACCTTTACCAATAGGAGATGTATTCTTCACCAAAGAAGACACAGAGGCAATCACAACACAGAAAATATAGAACTTTGCACAAAACTGAAAAGCTTTTGTACGAACACAATTAATGTGTTGAGGATCAGAAGGAAAGCAAATGGGGGAAAAATCAAATATCTCTGATACATCAAATCTCTCTCAACACATACAGATCTTGGTATCCAAGATTATATATATATATATATATGTATATATATATATATATACAATTAACATATGTGTATATGCATGCACACACACATATATAAAAATCAAAAGCCATTCTTCAATAGATAGTCAAAGAATATGAATAAACAGTTCTCAAAGGAATTGCAAACTACTAATAACCATATGAAAGATTATTCCAAATCATTAATAATAAGAGAAATGCAAATCAAGACAACCCTGAAGTTTTACTTCAAATCCTGCAAATTGGCAAAGATGACAAAAATAGGAATGGTCAACATTGGAGGGATTGTGAGAAGACAGGCAAGCTAATGCATTGTTGGTGGAGCTGTGAATCAGTACCATCATTTTGCAAAGCAATTTAGAATTATGCAAATAAGGTGACTAAAATTAAAGTACCTTTTGACACAGCAATTCTACTATAAGGTTTATGCCCCAAAGAAGCCATTGATAAGAACAAAGTTACCATATACACCAAAATATTTAAAGCAGCACTTTTTGTGATAGCTGAGAATTAGAAACAAAGTAGATTCCCAACAGCTGGGGAAAGGCTAAACCCACTGGGTTTAATGCAATGGAACATTACTGTGCTGTAAGAAACAATGACTATAATGAATACAGAGAAGAATGAAAAGATTTATATAAACTGAGGCAAAGTATACAAAGCCAAGGGAACAATATAGTGATTATAACAATGTAAATGGAAAGAACCACCACAAAACAATTAAAAGTGAATTTTGCAAAATTACAAAGAATAAGCATAGGTCCAAAAAGAAGAGATATGAGAGGGTACCTCCCATTCTACTTTTCTGTTGAGGTGGGAGATCCATGGGTACGGTAAATTGCATATATTTTCAGACTTTTTCTGAGGAGTTGATGGATTTTGCTGATTTTTTCTCTTTTTTTTCTTTAAAAAAATTTTTATTTTATGGGATAGATTCCTGAGAAGGGAGAAAGGAAGGATAAAGAGGAAAATGTTGGTGATATAAAAAAAAAATCATCTTTGTCAAATTTGTGGGGTGGCATGAACATGGGATCTAATATACAGGGTGACCCAAATGGGATCCAAATAGATCTCCATAGGCTACGTGACATTTAATATCTGTGAATGTAAAGTCCTACATTCATATTCTACATCCTAAGTACAGGAATTCTCTTCCACCTACCAAATCTCTCTATTGACTAACTGGCCTCTGTGGAATGCCCAGGCTCTCAAAGCTTTTGATATTCTTTATCTGTGTGTTTGATACAGAACCAACTGTAAGCAGTAAGCGGGCTTGGAATCAAGTAAATCATATGAAGGACCACCTCTTCTCTGTTTACCCCTGACATTTTCATTCAGGCAAAAATCTCGTTATCTTGAAGGTGTAGGCAGAGTGAAAGGAAAAGATTTGGACTTATTCCTGAAAGTTAGAGTGCACATCCATTGTTAGCAGGTCAGATTCCCTCATAGCTATCCTGTGGCAGAGAGGCCTTAGAACACTTAGTAGCCACTGACAGTCATAAACAGCTTCTTCTGACTCACAGCTGCTATTAGTTTTCCAAATCAGCAGCAACCCCAACTCAGAAAGGGTAGAATATTCCTGTCAGACCCAGCAGAGGGACTAGTGATTCTGATCATCCTTTTCCCAGGTTGATGGAGAGTTAAATGCGGATCAATAAGCATTTATTAAGCACCTACTACGGTGCTTAATAAGCACCCAGACACTTTGTTATGCCCTGGGAATACAAAGAAAAGCAAAAGACTGTCCCTCTCCTCAAGGAGCTCACAGTTTAATGGAGGAGTCAACATGAAACAACCATGTACAAACAAGATGTATGCAGAAGAAATTTGAGAGAAACAACTAAGGGAAGGCAATACTATTAAAGAGGATTGGAAAAGGTTTCTTGCAGAAGGTAAGACTTTGGCTGAGGTAGAGAGAAATCAGGAGCTGGAGAGATTCAGGCATGGGGAGTATGGGAGGTGGGAGGCTAGGATCCCTAGATTGAAGAGCACATGGTGTGTGTGTGTGTGTGTGTGTGTGTGTGTGTGTGTGTGTGTGTGTGTGTGTGTGTGTGTGTGTGTGTGTGTGTAGGCAGTGTGAGGTTCAAGGAGGCTGGAAAATGATCAGATCAGTGTCCCTGTGCAAGGGATGAGCAAAAAAGTGCACACTCTGGTGCTGGAGGAACTCCCCCTTAGAAGCTGTACCCTCTCCTTGTTTAAAAGTAGGTGTTTTCCCCCTGGTTCAGCACCTTTGACTATTCCAGAAAAGATGTGTCTCATCCTCCGTGACCCTGAAAAAATGTAGCTTCTCAGAGGGATGCTCCTAATCTGCATGTGTGGGTGGCGGCATGAATGAAATCTGCTAGTTTGATGTGGTTAGTTTACAAGGGGAGGCAACCACAGATGAACACTGGCTCGAGACTAATCTAATCATGGCTAAGAGTACGGTTCTGAGCCTTTACCCCTTGCTAAAAAGTAAGAGCTCCCAGAGAGGAAAGGGCATCCTGAGAACAGTATCACTGGCTGGCCCAGCTGTCTATCAGGATGAGGCCAGTCAATGAAGGTTTTAATTGGTTGTTATTCAATCACTGTCTGGCCTGATGCATATTAGCAGCTCAACTGGCCAATGGCAGGAGACACAGACTTAATTCAGTATGTTGTAAAGCCTTCCTCCTCATTCTACTCTACACTCATTTATCAACAGAAGATCTCAGGGAATGGTCTGTGGATGAAAAGAGTTAGCTACTCTGAAAATATCAGGGCAACAGTGGAAATTTCGTGACCCTCAGGCGACTATTATAGGGCCCGTCTTACTATCTCATAAGTGAGGGAGTTGGGGGTTGGAAAGGTTCCAGGTGGGGCCAGCTGTCCCCAAATGACAGTGTGTGGTGGCTGCCAAGCTTGCTTCTAGAGCACTGGTAGAGGGAGAAGCCTTGAAGAGATTATGAATTTGGATTGGAAGTCAGCAGGGGGCATCCTAAATGAAAGGCAGGGGTTGATTCTTATATCTGGTGCCCTCAAACCATTTCCCAAGGTTGAGTCTCAGATAGGTGCCCTATCAGAGGTGTAGCCAGGGCTGGCTCAGAAGGCATGATCATCACATACTCAGTCCTGAAAGGCTGAAACTTCATGTGCCAGCCCATCTTTCACAAGATATTCTCTACTGCTGTGTTTGAAACAAGATGATTCCTAGAAGGATATGGGGCATGGAGTCTAGGTTAAATCCTAGGAACATTTGATACCAGATGGTACAAAGTACAGATACTGCACGGGAACAGTAGTGGGGCAGGGGTCAGGAGCAGATAGCTACACAAAGCTCTCTTGGCTGCCTCCCCATGGTTTGGCATCCCAGGATAGACATACAGAGATAAACATACTAGAGGCTTTTGGGAACCCCGAAGATGCGGCTACCTTCTTAAACTCCAAATCTGAGTCACTTTCTGAAACTGCTACAAGGTCCTATATTGGTTATGGGTCCATGAATAACAGCAATAAAGTCCCACTCTTTTTTTTTTTTTAAATACGGCTTGTTCTTTCCCCCGTGCTACCGCCCACCCCAGTACTCCTAATTGATGGTTGTGTATTGCCCTGGGAGAGATTTAAAGCTGTCCCTTGCTTTGGTGCTGATAGCTTCTTCCTCTGGCCTTCCCACTGGCCCTGGCCAGGGTGCTGACAATGATGACATGCATCGTACTTCACTGCACAGCTTCTTTCTCTTCCTCCTTCAGACCTCTCATCCACCACGTGTAGTCTCAGTGGCCCAATCTCCAAAACCCAGGGGCCAAGATGACTGCCATAGCCTGAGGGGAAAAAGCCACCTCCTTAGCCACTGACACACAACCAGAGTGAATTTCTATAGAAATAGCCACATGTGGCTCCAACTGGTACTCTTCTTCCATTAAACTACTTCCTTTGTCGTTTGTGGGCCATCATGGATGCTTTGTGCTTGGCAGGTGTTTGCTTCATTTTGATTTTGCTCAACAATCTTAGTTTTAAGCTCTTTGATGGTAGGGGTATGCTAGATGTGACTGGAGAAAGCCTTGGATTGAGGATCAGAAGGCCTGGGGTGGTGGTGGGAGGTCACATCTCAGATCTCACACTTAATGAGTTGCATGACCTCAAACAAATTTCTGCTTCCTGGTGGATCTCAACACCCTGAGGGAAATACTACGTGTATTGCTTACCTCGTGTGGTTGTTGAGAGGGAAGGCACTTTGTACAGATTAAAGCACTATATAAATATGAGTAATTTCTTTTAAGGGGCACAAAGGCTGAAGCTTCCAGCTTATGCCCCTCCCCTCCAGTGGAGGCTCAGCAAACTTCAACGCAATTTGCATGGCTGGGTGATGGTACTGGTGGGGAGGTGGGGTGCAGTGCAAATGAAAAGGGCTGTGTGCATCTATCCCCATGCTCAAAAATACTCAGTGGAAGAGACATCATATAGGTGTGCCCTGCTCCTAGCCTATGGTGGGAAAAGGGGAAAGGAATTCATTTGCCCTGACTTAGCTAAGATGGGCACTTTCCACTGAGAGATTTGCCTGACTGGCTCTTTTGTGCAGCAGCTAGGGAAGAGATATGAGGAAGGTTAAAGATGGAACTGAAAGTGTGTTGACTGCCTCTGTAGCAGGCAGCCTGGGTGATCTCATTTGAACAGAACAATGACCCTTCTCCAAAGCAGCAATATGACAGGCAAGCAGGGAGAGAGGAGCAGTGTGTGAGTGTGAGTGAGTATGTGTGTGTGTTTGTGCACACACGTACTTGTGCATGTAGGCAGGGGTGGTGGTGTGGACCTTCAACAGATGACTTCTACTGAAGAAGAAAGCAGGATAAGAAGGTGGAGACCTAATGAATGGGAGCTACAGAAGCAGGGCCAGAGCAGCCACAAGACCTAGTCAGCTGCCAGGAGACAGAGCCATGAGAACTCAGGTAGGAGAGGTTTTCCCAGCTGTGATACAAGGGTCATGGAACTGAAGCCTCTTATTCAATTCGGATCATGTATTTTTGGGACTTGGTTCCCTTCCCCACTGGTACTTGAGTGTAGGAGGGATTGTACTCACTTGTGCACAGGAGGTAAGAACCATCTTTCTGCTTGATTCAGTTATTTACATTGTATCTAAAGTGTTTTGCAAACTTTAGATTGTGACATGAATGCCAAATGTCACTTCTGCTATTGAATTTGTGACTCCTGCCCAGACCACGAGTAGATACAAGATGGCAGCTCAAACCATGGTGGCCTCTGAGTTTAGTGGGAAAACCGACCCACACTTAAACTGATATCTTTCTCAGTGCCTATGCAGGACAATGCATTGTACACAGCAAGTACTTAATAAATGTTTGTTCGATAAATGAATGGATGGATGGCCTGAACCAAGCATATACTGAATGGCCTCTGTGTGTAAGGAACACAGCCGGATCCTACAAGGGATACAAAAAGGTTCAAGACATGGTCCTTACCCTCAAAAAGCTTACAATCTCACCTTTCTCATCCTGTCAAAAAGCATAGTTGTGTTTTCCCTCTTTTCTTCCCTTCTTCCTTTCTCTCCTTCCCTGCTTATCTCTCTCCCCTGCTCTCTTTCTCCCTCTCTTCCTCTCCTTCTCTGTTTCTCTCTCTCTACGTATCTTTTCTTTCTCTCTGGACCTCACCTGACACCCCTCTACCCAAGACCTCTGATGCTTCCATAGGGCACACAGGTGCCCCAAAGCTCTTAAACACCATGCCAGTCATACACAAGCTCTGGTAGTATGGTCCTATTGTGAAGATACATCTGGCTATGAACTAGGCAATGGACTATGAGTCTTAGGATGAAGTCTGGAGAGGATCTTAGCTAGGTTGGCCACAAAGCAACCATATTTTGGAGGAATACCAAAGACTGTCTCCCTAGTTGTGTGTGGGGGGTGATACTGTGATGGTCAGTGCAGGCTCTGGACAACACTGGAAAGATGTCTGTCTTTAGAGATCTTATCACATGTGCGCTCCCTCCCTTTTGTTTGGTACCTCTTGTTCCCTTTGATTAACCTTGCCTTCTCACCCCCTACCCAGAGTCCTTCCTTCTGCCTAAGGACCTCCAGTGTAGCACAGTGTCTTCCTCTTCTTGTCTCTCTTCCACCAATGCAGCCCTTTCTAACACACCCTTCCTACCACTTCCTTCCCTCATCAAGGAGATCTGGACAATGTATAAACCTTTCAGAACCATTCAAAGAGGCTTAGGTAATCTGATAAATGAATCCCTGCTTATGGGAATAAAGTATTTAATGCCTTGCCTTTCTCAAATAGTCTGAAGGAGGACCTTTTGGAGACAATGCCTTATACCAAAGAATAATTGATGTCAGAGTTTAGATGCCAAGGAAGGCCAATAGGAAAGATGCTTTGGAGCAGATGGGCCCCTTGGCACCCCTCAGATCACACCCTACTGTACCTCTTCATAGGTTGGGTCCCAATGTAATGGGCAATGTTGAGTATCTGTATTTCAATCCAGTGGCCAGTCATCTTAACTATAAGCTCTTTGGGGGCAGGGACTGGTTCATTTTCGCCCCCCTCTCCCCAGTACTTAGCACAGTGCCTGGCACATGGGCAATGCCATAGTTGATGTTTAATAAATGCTTCTGGATTGAGGGCTTTGTATTAGAGGCAGCAGGGGACAGGCCATGATAAAAGTTTAAGACCTTCTGTCCTTCTCTGAAATTCCTTACTTGATATAACCTTAATCATACACTACTGTCCTACTCTCCACGAGACACTTTTGAATTCTTTGGAATTCACCCTAGTTTCCCATGCCTCCTAGTCTTACGATAATACTGGCATACTGGTGTTAAATAACAAAGTATAAAAACCCTTCTGACCTGGAAGGCAGGTAGTATAAACACTTTCATTCCTATTTTGCAGATGAGGAAACTGAGATCTTATCCAGGTAGTAACACTGGCCCCTGAACTCGGGACTTCTGATGCCCAGCCTTGGGCTCATTTGCTATACTTCTAAATGCTGCCATCCTTGTGGTGAATAGATTTCCTGAGTAGCTTTCTGCATGACCAGCACATAGTGCTGGACACTGCCAGAGGCTCAGAGAGGGTGGAGGAGTTTGGGTTCATGAATTCACTCATTAATGAACTGAGTCAGTCCAAGAGATAACTGTGGAAAAGGTGATGAGGGCTTTGTGTTAGAGGCAGTAGGGGAGGGACAGGACTGGACAACCCTAAGGGTCTAAAGTTTGGTTTTGGTGCCAAACTGGTGAAGATTGTTTAAGAATAAAAGAAGGGAGAAGGCAACCCCAAACCCCCCATATGCAGAGAGACAAAACGATTGTCACTCAATGCTTTTTCCCAAGTAATTGGTTTTTGATGGGTGTGTCTTTGGGCTGTAGGGGGAGAGGTTTTTTAAGATGGGGTAAGATTGACCCCATTCAGTCAAGAAATGAGAGTGTGGAAAATCTGAGAGAAATTGCCAAGTAGCCATTGCTGGGAACTAAGGACTTCTTTTCTTTAAAGTCACCACCCCCTCTTCAAGACTTAGGTCACTATCTGTTGGCCACAGCTGAAACAGCCAATTCCTGTGGTATGTTATGAAAGAAAGGAAGGAGACTGTAGGAGTGGGGCAGGGCAACAGTTAGGGGGTCTGCATAAGAAAGGAAGCTAATATCATGATTCTCACAGTCAAGTTCCAATGATGTGTGTGTGTGTGTGTGTGTGTGTGTGTGTGTGTGTGTGAGAGAGAGAGAGAGAGAGAGAGAGAGAGAGAGAGAGAGAGAGAGAGAGAGAGAGGAGAAGGAAGAAGAAGGAGAAGGAGGAGGAGGAGAAGGAGAAGAAGACAAAGGAGAAGGAGAAGAAGAAGGAGAAGGAGGAGAAGAAGAAGCGGAGGAGGAGGAGGAGGAGGAGAAGAAGGAAGAGGAGGAGGAGGAGGAAGAGGAAGAGGGGAAGGAGGAGGAAGGGGGGGTAGAGTTAGTTCCTGGCACTACCAAGAAGGATCACAGAATCACTGATTTTGAGCTATAAGGGACATTTGAGCTAGAAGTCATTTGGTACAACTCTCTTATTTGAGGAATGAGGAAACTGAGGCCCAAGAAAGTAAGGAGATTTGCCTGAGACAAGAATTAGAGATGGATTTTGAACCTCGGTCCTCCAACCTCAGAGCCAACAATCCTTCCATTGTACCAGACTGCCTCATGTACCTTTTCAATGATTAAAAATGTCCAAAGAAGACTGTTTCCTTCATCTTCTCTAGGGCTGAGAGAGCTCACATATTGGCCACTGGGACTCACAATACAAAACCTAATTGTGACTAACGGTGGCTTCTCAGACAGGGTTGCTCCTGTCTGTTAGCAAGACAAGGAAGGCAGGGCAGCTGAACTTGGGGGTTATGGAGGGAGGCAGAAGCAGGTGCACCTGTGGGGATGGGAAGGACACCACTGCTTACAGTATGGCAGGTGCTCTAAGGAACTGAACAGTAGGCAGCAACATGGGTTGTCAGTGCTTGATCCTTAAACTGTCTGTCCCAATGCCATTACAGAAGAATTCCTTAGTTGATTTGATGAGACTGTAGGCATCTGAGAGATGGAGGGTAGGCAGCGTCTGGGCACCTTGCTAAGAGGACAAAAGGAACTAGGGAAAGTAGAGTAATATAGAGAAAGTATACTGACTCTGTAGTCAAGGGACCTGGGCTTGAACACTGCCTCTGATGCTTACCTGTGTGTGATGCAACCCAAAGGATCTTGCCATTTATATAGAATGCCCCTTCATGTTAGACTCCCTGCACTGGATCTCCTTTATGACAATGGTGAACACCATTTGGTGAGCATGTGCTTCTGTTTTATGATTCCTGACATTTATGATCAAAGGGTTGAACAAGGTTATATCTCTCAAAGAATCTTGAATAATATTGTTGTAGGGATGAAAGATGGATGGGGCAGTGCTGGGGCGGGCTGGAATTGGGAAGACTCATCTTCCTCAGTTTAAATCCAGCCTCAGACACTCACTAGATGTGTGACCCTGGGCAAGTCACTCAACCTTATTTGCCTCAGTTTCCTCTTCTATAAAATGAGCTGGAGAAGGAAATGGCAAACTACCCCAATATCTTTGCCAAGGAAACCCCAAATATGGTCACAAAGAGTTGGATGTGACTGAAAATTACTGAACAAAAAAATAGATGGAAGATACTTTTTTTGAAAGAGACCTTCAAGTAGTATTTTGCTCTCCTGAATCAAATTCTCCTTTATAAACAACAAACAATAAACACAGTAGGATCATGTATTTTTTTTACATTTTTCACTCAAGTGTGTGATGGTACAAATGGGGTCTACTATGGACTATCTCTTGTGAAAACCTGCCTGTTCCCTACTGTCTCATCAAAGATGGACTCTATGTGATGCTTCTCACAAACATTTCCTAAAGATGGGATGGTAGGGATATTGGTCAGCAGATGTCAATGTTCTCTCAGTCACTTTTTAAAAAAAATATTAGGTTTGGGATTATTTCTATGCCTTTTGTTTACTATCTTTCTCTACTTTAGATCCCTTCCCATCTTCACAGTCATCTTGCTTCTAGCATGGATATTCTCTGTGTATGTGTTTGCCTACTCTATCTCTGATCTCCTGTCTAATCCATTCTCTTTAGTTCCGTTTGTATATAAACAAACTATGATGTTAGGAATCCAAGTGAGGTGGCTTTTATTGTCTGTGATGGGGAAGAGAGTTTGTCAGGAAACTTTTTGCAGATATTTTCCCCTTTGTTTTGGTTCTATTTCTTCTACATGCATGTTTAAATGCATTCAGAATGATTTTGGCTTAGTTGGGTCTCTTGTCAAACTTTCTTTAAACCAGTCATACCCTCCATTTCTCTCAGTCTTATGAAGCAACATAATCATAATCTTCCATCATACTTCTCCAAAAGATTTTATAAGGAAATTATATCCTCAAACAGTGTTTGTTACATGTAAACCAAGTGTTTTGAAAGAGCTTTTTAGGCCCTTTTGGTCTACTTCTCAGGGAGACTGATTTAAAGCACCTAAAAGTGTCTATTAAATTATTAGAGAATGTCTGTCCTTTCTTCCATCCAAAATCCTTCTCTTCATCATTCATCATTTTGAGGGTCAGGATTATGCTGGTTTAAATGCATACCATATGAACATATATTTTTTCCTTCTTCTTTCTCTTTTTAGCTTTGTACTAATTTTGATTGGTATTTGAACAAGTCCGTGGTGTGATACGCATAGACCACTAATCGAGGTCTTTCTCCAAACTGCACTGCATTTACTACATTACTGTGCATGACTCCTGTGGAGTAGAATATTTTAGAGCAGAGGGTCTGTTTTTGTTTTTTTTTTTTTGGTTTCGGTCTTTGTAGCTCCAGAGCCTGGTAGAGTGCCTTGCCCACTGTAGGCACTTAATAAATCCTTGTTATCATTCTTATTTCACTTCAGTAAAAGTGATATAAGCAGAAAGGGATAGAATCCAGGATGCCAGAGGTAACCAAGGTTTCTCTGATGACTCACACTGGATCAAATCCACATTGGCTTTGAAGCTTACTATGTGATTTCGCATTGTATTTTCTACAATAGTGTAGGTTAACATCGTAAAGAGGTCACACGTTTCTGAAAATTGATCTATGTTATCATTGACCCTCAATCTCCCAGTTAATAAGCTTTTACTTTGAGAATCTTGCTCAGGTCTGTAGCAACTATCTCCCTTCTGGAGCTCCTCAAAAGTAGCTTTCCTCCCACATAGTTCAGATGTGAAAAGCTGAGTCCAGTACATAAAGTTGTGAAAAGGATGGGACTGGACCCTTAAGCAAATATGGCACAGGAGAAAGCACACTGGATTTGGCAGTCAGAGGACCCGGGTTCAAGGTTATTAATGCCTCAGAGAAATTGAGTGCCTTCTCTCAACCTGTTTCCTTTTCTGTAAAATAAGGGGACTAGAATAGATGACCCATAAGGCCCTACACAGTTCTGAACCTGTGGTTCTGTGACCCTAGATCAAAGCTACTTTAGTAAGGGGGAAAAGGCAAGGAGGGTGAGGCAGGGAGATCTCTACTTTGCATGTACTACCCTGCCTGGTTTCAACCCAAGGACAGGATGCCCCTACATGGATAAGCTCATCACTTTTAAACTCACCATCGCACTGTTAACTCAAGCCTTATTGACATTACTTTCCTTAGCCTCTTCTTCCCTCTGATTGGAGGGATGGAGGGCAGAGTACCAAACTCCTCCTAGTGCCTTCCTTTATCGAGGGCAGAACCTGAATATTCAGCTCATTCCATCTTACATGTGCTGCCCTGCCTGGTGTTTCCCCCCTCCCTCCACCTTGCTTTCCTGCCTCTTTCTGTCTGTTGTCTCCCCCTTTTAGATTGGGAGCTAGTTGAAGGCAAGGACCACCTTTATATTAATTGTATCCTCAGCACTTAGCACAGTGTAGCTCAGAGCAGGCACTTAACAAATGTTTATTAGATTGGGTGTCTGGCCAAGGAGAAAGGAAAAATAGAACAAAGGCAAGAAATGGGGTCCATTCCAAGGTTGGGCCCCTTTGTTCTTGGTTCAGTGCAAAACTAACAGAGCTCCAGTGTGATAGGAAACTCCTACTTGGGTGGGGGGCAGCTGGGGTGGAGTTTAAGCCCATGATTCTAGCCTGCTGCCCTCCCCAGCATTCATGTCCATGAGAGCCAGGAAAAAATAACGGAGGAATCCCATTCCATCATCGTGGTTATTTAAGAAGTGAGGCTCCTAGCTTTTCAGGAGGAGGTGCTATGTGATTCAGAAACATTCTAAAATAGCAGCCCCTACCCTCCGACAGAGGTTGGAGTTCTCAGCACCACCACATTTTCTTTACCCTCTCCTTCCTGGATTTGGCAACACTGCTCTCTCTTCCTACCTCTCTGGCTGCTACTTTTCACTCTCTGTTGCTAGAACATCAGTTAGGCACCACTCACTGTGGATGGACTCCGGGTTTCTGTCCTGGGCTTTCTGTTCTCTCTCTACACCCTCTGGCAGCTACTTGGCACAGAAGATTGTTTAGTACAGTGCCAGGAACATAGTAGGCACTTAATAAATGCTCATTTGCTTGCTTGCTTCCTCCCCTCCAAGTGATCTCATCAGTTCCCATGGGTTCAACTATCACCTCTAAGCAGACAATGGACAATTTGACACATCAAGGCCCAGCCTCTCCCCTGACCTGTGGTCCAACATCACCCATTCCACTGCTTGTCCTGGAGGCATCTGAAACACAGCATGTGCAAATCAGTATCTGTTACCTTCCCCCCACCCCCCAAGCCCTTTTCTCTTCCTAACTTCCCCATTTCTGTGGAGGGCATGACCATCTTTCCAGTCACCTGTGCCCCTTTCCTCCACCTCTCATCTAGAACACTTTAGTAGCCTCCTAATTAGCCTCCCTGCTTCCAGCCTCTCTCCTCCCCAATCCATCCTCCACTCAGCTACCAAAGTGACTTCTACAGCACAAGCCTGACTGTGCTCACTCCTAGGCTGATAATGGCACAGTGGATCCCTCTGGTCTCCAGGA
>CM053623.1:243802888-243825175 GCA_028646595.1 Phalanger gymnotis
GTAAGAGAAGAAACCAAAGAAGAGAAAGCCAACCCCTGGTTTTATATCTTTTTCAGAGTCAGGGGTGAGTCACACATGTGACTCACCCATGTGACCTAAAATTGCCACAAAGAGGCCACTTAAATCCACATGGTCTAAGAGCCTCTGATGTTCCAAACCTGTCACTCAAACTCATTGGTAAGCTAGGCCCTCCCCTGAGTTAGCCCCACCTGGGGCCCCACCTTAGTTACCAATCCACACCCACATAGGTTTTACACCTAATAGGGGTCTGGGCCTGGGGCTTAGCACCTAGTAAGGCTCAATGAGATACACTGAATTACTCAAAGGAAACAAAAGCCAACTAAGTGCTAAGAGCCCATTTTGCTTACCAACACAACTTACTAGGTGTGTGACACTGGGCAAGTCACTTAACCCTATTTGCCTCAGTTTCATCATCTGGAAAATGAGCTGGAGAAATGATAAACCACTCCAGTATCTCTGCCAAGAAACCCTCAAATGTAGTGATAAAGAGTCAGACATGAATGAAACGCCTGAACAACCTCTTTTCTTAATTCAATTTTATTTGCAGTTCTGATTGTTCCTTCTCCCTTCCCATCCCAAATCCACTGGGAAGGCAAGAAAAACAAAACTAGGGACATAACAATTAACTAAGTAAGGGATAAACATGATCATAAAAGGTAAAACAACTGTTTTGATGATAAAATCATATAGCTTTTGTACAATCGATAGAAATGACCAGAGGGCAAAGTTTTTGTATCATGTATCACTGTTAAGTCTGATATCCAACACATAAAACACCTGACACATGAGAATATGATTTATAAGATTACGATAAAGGGTCAATCAATATAAACAAATTGTTTTCCAAGGAATATTTGCAAATTCTCAAAAACCATATAAAAACATGTTCCATGTAACTAAAAGAATTGTAAATTAAAACAATTTTCCCATTTTGCCCCCTGCCATTTGTAATATATGACAAGAAAACTGGAAGTCAACGTTGGAGGGACTGTGGAAAGAGATATACTAAATACACTTTCTGTGGAGCTGTGAATTGGTTCAACCATTTGAGAAAACAATTTGGAATTATATGAGAAAAGTGATTTAACTGTGATTACCCTCTGACCTAGTTATGCAGTTCCTAGGCAAATACTCCAACATATTACGATAAATATTTATTAAGACTTATTGTGTGCCAGGCATTGTGCCAAGAACTGAGCAGTAAATGCTAAGACACACAAAGGACAGATCTTGCCCTTGAGAAGCTCATAACCTAATGGGGGAGACAGCATGCAAATAACTATGTACAAAATCATAGGATAAGTCAGAAATAATCAATAGAGGTAAGGCACAGGAATTAAGATGGATTGGGAAGGACTTCCTGTAGGAGGCCAAGTACCTCTCACATTCACAAAAGGGTAAATGACTCAGAGGAGGGCTTCTAATGCATTCAGTAGTAGGGAGGGTTTGTGGAAGGACATCAACATCTACTGCATAGCACGAGACGTGGATGGGCTGTAATCTGTGTGTATAAACAAGACCACGTCTCCACCAAGGTATCAAATCATGTGTCAAAGAGAGCCTTTGCAGTGGATTTTAAAACACTCCAGATCTTCTGCCCTTTACAGTGGGGTTTTTTAAGCTAGGAGTAAAAATGAGAATTTCAGATTGGTCTGGATTCAATTCTTCTGTCACATCCTGATCATATTAGGGTTAACTTGCAAAAGTGCTATTCTTCTAATTGCCGTCTGGGGTCTGTACCTGAAACCCAAATTAGAAAGTTGGCTTCCGTCACAAACAATATACTGCCTCGAATCACCACTGGCTTTCTTCAAACTCCCCCTTTAGGACTCAGCTCATTTTCCCCACCACCAGTGAGGCCCAAGGTAATAAAAACCTACTTTTGGTCAGCAAACGAAACCAACTGTTCACAAGCCACATATGGAGTAAATATGGACGGTAAAAGAGGTGTGACTTTTACAGTCACTTTTCTGACCATCAGCTTCACAAGTGAATTATTTATAGGGCTCTCAAAAATGGGCTTCTCTGTTACTCAGACTGCCAAGAAATGGAAGGGCCCATCCAGAGCCTAAAATACTTATCACCCTAGTGTGACTCATTACTGAAGACAAAGGTGTTGGGCCCCCAAAAATTCTGAAACAGCTGAAAACTATTCCATGATGTAGCACCCAATCAGGCTCTTTTTATTCATTCCTTGACTTCAGCCACATGGAAGCATTTTGAAGGCTGGTTCTCTGTTGGCTCCATGAAGCTGTTCCATCGGCTCCAGTGGCTGAGAACAGGTTTCACTTTGATGTCAGAAGGGAATGGCCGGCTGCTCCAGGCAAATATTTTCCTCCACCTTCTGCTACTTTCCTTACCATCTTTGCAAAACAGCATTCTCCAAACCCTGACATTTTGGCTTTTTGTCCTAACTTTCAAAACACTCACTTCCCGGGGAAACTGCCCCATGCTTCTGTGCTGAAACAAAGGCCCAACAAGGCAACATGGCACCACCATCAGGCCAAGCATGTTGGATTTGGAAGCGGGGAAGGGTGGGTTCAAATCCTGGCTCTTTCTCTATCTACCTACATGAAGCTGGGTGAGTTATTTCTTGCTTTCCTCATTTGTAAAAAAGCAGGACTTGGTCTTCCAGCTCTAGATTTAAACTAGAGATGAGTCTGCTCCCTCTTCTATGCAATAATCCTTCAGTCTAAAAGCATCTCCTCTTAGATGAATTCATCTCGTGGACTAGATCTCAAAAAGGACAATTATCAGAATCCCTTGCAACTCACCAAGAAGCATGGGTGCTCTAAGAACTTTAATTGGGTTTGTTTCTGATAGAATAGACCTTGGTGCCTCTTCTACTGTTGCACACTCCTGCTTAGGAGTAAACAGCTACATGGAAGATTCGCTTGTTCTTTTAATTTACACCCTACTTCTAACAAATCTTTTCAGCCTTCATCCAATTTTTCTATGTTCTGGAAGTTCTAACAGGCTTTTCTGGAAGACGAGATGGAAGAGGATTTCTTTTCAAAGACAAGATCTGCTGAAGGCGATTTTAAAGTATTATCTCCAAGGGAGACAATGGCATAGCTCTGGATCAAATGGTAAGAGCTGTCACTTTTGGTGAATGCAAAACACACAAGAATAAACTGTATGTTCCAGCACCATGTAAGCTTCTTGAGGTCATGGGGTCATTTCCTTTTTTGTCTTTTGATAGTGAGCATTTGTATAGTGAAGTAATGTTTACAAAGGGTTTTACAAATGTATTCTCTTTTGTTCTTCACAACAACCCTGGGAGGTGTGTGCTATTATCATCTCTATTTTACAGATCAGCATACTGAGGGTTATGGGGTGAACTGACTTGTCTAGGGTCACACAGCTACTGTGTGAGGCAGGATTTGAATTCACGTCTTCCTGATTCCTATACTTTTTGTATCCCCAGCACCAAGGACAGTGCCTGGCACAAAGAAGACACTTAATAAATGCTCATTAAGGTGAACTAAAATGAAAATCTGTGACCTATGACAAAAGAGAAAAGGTATAAATCTTTGGTGAGTTCCAAACTGCTACTGGTACTCCTGTCCATAAAATCTAGTCGACAAGATTTCAGATTACAAAACTAACAGGAGAGATGGCTGCTGCTTCCAGATACTTAAATGACTGGCATGAAGAAGAGGGAACCGATTTTCCCATGTTTAAAACATCTGTATGTGAGTTATCATTACCATGGTTGTTTAGAGGGCCAAAAGTAAGGATCGATGGGTGAAAGCTAAAAATGACTCCCTCTCAACATGACCTCTGTAACTAACTCTTGTCAGTCTGTTCCCAAAACGAAAGGGCCCTTAGTAGGGAGTGAACTTCTTACAAGTAGAGAGGCTGACTGGCTATCCATCAGGAATGTGCAGTGTGGTTTTACAGACTAGGTGGAGGAGGCTGGGCTAAGGTCTTCCCCAACTCTAAGACTGCAAGTTCAGTAATGATTCATTTATTTAGAGGCCAGCCTTCCTCCAACCTCAGCTCTTCTTAATTCTCTGGAAGGGAGCTCTCAACTAAATGAAAGGCCTCTGAACACCTACAATCATCATAAATGATGCTGGGGCACTAAAAGTGACTCACTTTATTGAAGCTCCCAGTCGACATCTATTATTTATAATTTATTGCTTAACACACAATTTTAGAAACAACAAAAAAAAAACATTATTGAGATTTTTTGCTTTTATATCACCTTTATTTCTTAATACGTTGCTCCTCCTCTCCTCCCTGACCCAGCAAACCAGCCCTCATAGCAAAGATTTGAAGAGAAACAATGTCGATTGTGTCTGACAGTCTAGGCAATATTTCTCTTCATTCCTAGACACTCCTAGGAAGAACACATTTTAGAAAGGTAAAAAATCTTTTTACAAAAGAGGTTCTGGCACTCAAAACATTCATTTTCACTTAGAGGGAAAATTCATCTATGTGCAAAATCACATTGGCCCAATGATGCTGAACGAAGTATTGACTATATCTGGTGAGTGTGTAAGAGTTACACAGTCTCCTTGTATTCCTGAATACATGAAGAGACAAAGTGAACTCCCCCCAACAGGGAAGTTCACAGCTTCCACTTTAGAGGAAACATCACAGGTTTGATTCGAAGAACAAACTGTACTCAGTTCATTCTCCCACTCTTCCTCCCAATAGTGGTGCCTTTTAATAAGCAAACTCCAAGTCTTGGTGACATAAAGGAATCTTTATTGATCTAATATGTTGCTTCAGTTTTTTTTTTTTAAATCACGTACTAAAGTGTTTGGGCAAGTTTGAGAATATTTCTCTTATCCTTTACTGAACTGAAAAACTCCATCAGCTTAAAAAAATTGGCAGGTGAAACAGCCCAGGAAATTCCTCAGGGGTCCTGATTCTTCCTCTCCACTGCTTTTTATCCAAGCCTCTTCTGGTGAACGGATGGGACTCTTGTTTTTAAAACGAGACATACTTTCCTTCCTTCTTCACTCATTGTACTTGGATAGTTTTAGCCTGGGGATGATGTTCATTGACTGCAGTTCTTGGAAGAGCAGTTTGCAGGCGTAAGGGATCCGCAAGGAAGACACGTGACACGACGATTTGCAGTAATGGCACCTGAAGCGCAAATCAAAGCACACAAGGTCAGGGTCTGCATTAGTGAGGAGGCAAGGACACACTAGACTTTTAAGAGAGAAAAAGGCTTTCCACCCAGTTTTTCCACCACTCTCTCTACTCCCAAAAGTGTTTCTTTACTGTCCAGTACAGAATACATGAACAGAAAGAGAAGGGCTCCATAAAATATTTTTAAAATGGTTTTTATTTTTAAAAATAAATTTTGATTTTTACTTTTTGGATCACTTGCATTTCTCAATGTATCCCTTCTACCCAGAATGCCAAAAAGGAAGAAAAAGAAAACCAAAAGTCATTTCAGCAAAACCAGCCCAGCCCCTGAAAAAGCCTGGCCTAATCGACACATTAGCCACAGCCATAGCCCCTGCCCCTGCGAAGAAGAGAGGGAGGCCCCTTCTTGTCTCTCTTCTTTCCTGACAATTTTCCAGCATTCTACTGTCACTATCTGGTAGCCATCATTCTCCCAATGTGCACCATGGTGGCTGTTGTTGTGTATGGCATTTTCCAGGTGCTGCTTCCTTCATTTTGCATCTATTCATGTAAGTCTTCCCATGTTTCTCTGTATTCATCAGTGTTTCTTTCTCACAGCACAGTGTTATTCCTTTACATTCAAGCAACACAACTTAACTTTAGCATTTCCCTATTCAATGCCCACCTAATTTGCTTCCACTTCTTCTTTGCTATTACAAAAGTGCTTCTCCAGATACTCTGGTCTATGTGGGACATTTCTTTGTATTACTAGCCTCACAGGGGCAAAGATTTGCCTATCAGTGCACTCTCTGGGTTAGAGTGGGCCACTCAAATCACTTTCTTCACATAATTCCACTGCCTTCCAGAATAGCTGCTGGAGTCCTGAGTCCTGTCTTGATCACTGATCACATTAAAAAGCCTTTCCAGTCGGAACCAGAAGGGATCTAAAGTCGCCACTACTGCTGCCCCTCAGGGGCAAGCAGACCTGGGTAGAGTTGGGACCCAAAGGAAAATAAAGGTGTGGTACGCGGCAATTGAGATGTAGGAGAAAGGAAGTTAACCTTCTGGGAAATCCCTCCTAAACTATGGCAACCTTCTTTGTAAGCTATGGAATAAAAACCACTAACTTGAAAAATTAGAGAAAACGGAGTAAATAGCAGAAGAAAGTATTTGCCAACATGAAATATTACAAAAGAAACAGCACCAAACAAAGCAACGAGTGAGGAGTTATCAATGTTGTTACTTTTACTTGCTGGTTTATGAGTTTTTCAATATAATCTACATTTATTTGCTAAATGTTCTTTTTATTAAATCTAAAATTCACCTCAAGTAAAGGGTCAAGTATAAGTAAACAAAGCAATATAATGAACTTAAGTTTTCATACTCTTATTAAAGACTGGAGCTCCAACTTTTACCTTGTGCATATTTTTTTGTCTAACTGTTCAACATGCCTGTTCATGTTAATTTTAGCATTCCAACAACCTACAGAATGAGTAACTTCATGAAAATTTCTTTTCCACATTAAATCAGGGCTAAAAAATGAAATTATATGCTAAAAAACCAGAACGGTAGGATGAATTCACAGCTTGCATACAATAATGCATTAGTGTGCCCATTTGTATATAGTATTTCCAACACTGACCATTCTGTTCTTTGGTCATCTTTGTCAATTTGCTGGGTGTGCATGAAACCTGTTTTGATTTATATTTCTTTTATTACTAGTGAACTAAAGCATTCACATTATTGTTAGAAGTTTATAATATATTTTTTGAGAACTGTTTATCCATATCCTTTGACCATTTATCTACTGAGAAATGGATTTTTGGATATTTCTTTTGACTGGCTATCTATCTTGGATATCAAACCCTTATTACGTACAAATATTTGATGTCATTTAGTTGTTTTTTTCAGTTGTGTCTGGCTCTTTGTGACCCCATTTGGGTTTTCTTGGCTGAGACAAAGGAGTTATTGGCCATTTTCTTCTCCAGCTCATTTTACAGATTAGGAAACTGAGGCAGAGTGAAGCGATTTGGCCAGGGTCACAAAGGTAGCAAGTGTCTGAGGCTAGATTTGAACTCAGGTTTTCCTGCCTCCAGGCCCGGCATGCTATCCACTGCACCACCTGACTGCCACAAATATTTGATACAAAGACTTTTTTCTAGTCAATTTCTTGCCTTTTCTCCTAGTTGCATTAATTTTAGGTAATTGAAATTACCTAATTTATCTTTTATAACTGCCTCTATCCCTTGCTTGGTTAAGAATTCTCCCTTTAGTTATAGTAGTAAAAAGTATCTGATCTGGTTCTCTTCTAATATTTTTTAAATGGTATAACCTTTAGTATTTGAATCATGGATTCACTTTGAGTTTATTATGGTATATGGTATAAGGTGATGATCTAAAACCAAATTTCTTTGAAACTGCTTTTGAGTTTTCCAGAAATTCTCACCAAACAGGGAATTCTTTCCCAGGTTTGGAGATTTATCTTATAGTGAGTTGAGTTAAACTGTATTCATACAATTTTACAGATTTAGTTGAAAGTTTTAATTACTGAAATGACTTAAATGTTTCTTCATTTTCAGATTTTTCCTTTTGAAATTCACTCAAATACAGTGCCATGAATCCTTTCTGAAATTACTCTCTCAATTCATGAGAATTGGAAATTTCTTGAAATTTGGATTTATATTACTGAGAAATATTTCAAATCTATTTAATCACTAAATACCAAGTAATTATGTACTCTCCTAGGTCCTATGGAATATATGAGATAAATATAGGCTGCAGCCCTATCCTAGAGGAAATTATAATCTGGAGAGAAAAAAAATTAACTCAACAACTCAATTATGTGGAGAGAATGTAATCTGGGACTACATGATTTTCTAGTGGGCTTGAAGTTTGAATATTCCCATGAACTTTTCCTTTCTCTTTCCTCTGCCTCAGCAAGCAAGATGACAGAGGCAAGAAAACCTCAGCAGCCACTGGTCCAACCTAGGCCTGGAGGGAATCCCCAGTGTAACATATTTGACCATGGTCCTCCAGCTTCTGCTTGAACATCTCCAATGGAAGAGACCATCATTTCCACAGGCAGCCCCCTCCACTTGTCCTCAGGAAGGCTTTCCTAACATCTGCTCTCCATGTGCCACCCACCACTCCTGGCTCTCCCCTCTGGGCCCAGACTGGACAATTCTAATCCCTTTTGCATATGACAGCCCCTCAAATACCTGAAAGCAGGCATCTCAGGTCCTGAGCCTTCATCAAGTTCAGTATCCCCAGTCCTAGGACAAGAACTTATTGTTCCATCACCAATCGCCTAGTGGATATTTCAAGTTGTGTGTTCTGAAGACGTCTCAAATCCAATCTGTCTAGAACTCCTTCTCATTCTCTCTCTTTTCCAAACCCGCCTTTCTGCTGAAGAAGCCGCCCTTCTCTAGTCTTCCAGGTCTGACACCTCTGGTTCCTCTGGACTCTTCACTCTCCCACACCACTCCATGGTGACTCCATTACCAAACGCTGCCATTTCTGCTTCCATGACACCTCTCTCCCCCGAGCCCTTCTCAACCCCTCCCGCACTGCTGCCTTCATTCAGGCCATCAACTTTGGCTAGCTGATTGCTGCAACCTCCTAGTGCCCCCTACCCTCCTGATCCCTCCTACTTGGTGCTACCAGAGTAATGTCTCCTAAGCAGAGATCTGACTGTGTGACTCCCCTACTCAATCAAGTACAGTAGATAAACTATTAACTCCTCTATTTGGCAATTAAAGTCCCAAACAACCTGGTTCTAACCTTTCTAGCTTCACAGGGCATTACTCTCCCTTCCACATACTGTGATCCTGCCAGGCAGTGCAGCGGGTAGAGCACCAGGCTTGGAGTCAGGGAGACCCAAGCTTAATTCCAGCCTCAGACACCAGCTAGGTGACCCCGGGCAGCTCATTTCACCTCTGTTGCTTCTGTTTCCCCATCTGGAAAACGAGGATAACAACACCTACCTCCTAGGGTTGCTGAGAGGCTATAATAATCATTAATAAAGCACTCAGCACAGTACCTGCCAAACAGTCAATGTTATATAAATATTAGCTGTTGTTATGCTCTCTGGTGATCACATACAACACTCCACCTAGGGACCCTTGCACTAGATCTCCCTCGTGCCTAGAATGTGCTTCCTCTTTTCTTCCACCTTGCAAAGAGTTCTTTCTTACTTTAAGATGCAGCATGAACAGTGCCTTCTGTACAGCAGCCTTTCCTGACCTCAGGTGCTAGCCACTCCCCCCTTAAACTACTTCATATACACCTCTATTCATATGCTTTGTATGTATGTGGACAGATTAATGGCAGTGGATGTGAAATCGATAAGCACAATGGGAGCGAATGGTCCCCTTGCCAGGGTGATCCTAAGACCACTCTCACAGGAAGCAAGGCGGCCAGTGACAAGACGAACTAAGTATTCAGCCTGGAATCCTCAGGTGCCCCACCAGGGCTATGTCTGCTGGGGAAAGAGACTTCAGGAGACAAGAGACCACTCTTGATGTTTCTTTCAGTAGATTTCTCTAATATTCTGTATTTTTGGTCTTCTTCCTAAGAGATATATCTTTCCATTGCTACAACTTCTGGCAGAGAGGATATTCATGAAAACACACAAAGTTAATTTTCATCCGCTGTGTAATTTGTACAGTACCTAGCATGGCACTGGACTCCAAATAAATACTTGTCAAAGGACTTTCTCTTTTTTCCGCTTCCAACAATAGATTTGGATTTAGTTACTTTGCTATTTTTCCCCTTAGATCATATTCTGAACAGAGACCTCTGACACTTGATCTCAATTTTATATAAGAAATTATACATCTGAATTGGTGTAGGTCACTCGGTAACTAAGTCTAATTTGTCCTGTTAAAAAGGAGTCTCTGGTTTGTTGACACTTCTCTACTCTTCTTCTACGTAACATATTATTCCATGATCTCGATCCAAGGAAATTTATTTGCAATTTTCCTACACACATTTGTATAATCCAGAAAGCATCCTGATCCCAGCAGCTGGAACAAGAAGTCCACCTCTGCTGACAACCTTTTCAAAATGACCTTGTGCCCCTCAATGAATCATCCCCAAATGTGGACCTGTCTGTCCACGTGAACACCATGAAAACAGATGGCTCTAAATCTAAAGGCAAAAGCAAAAGCAGGACTGTCATTTCACAAGAGAAATTAAACCTTCCCTATTAGATATTTCTCCTAATTGGGATTTTTTTCATGGCCAGTTTTCATTTGGACCCTTTCTTTTTGTGACTCCTGTAAATATCCCCATAGCAATGCCTCACTAATGTGCAAGTCACTGACGAAGGGCTGGTGAGGAGATCCTCAGTGGCTCTAATTGCCCGGACTCCATTGTGCTCCTCATTAAAGACCAGCTTTCACCAACCAACGTGCTTGGCCCCCTCCCATATCAGGTACAGCCAGGCTGCAGAAGTGACAGCATCGTTAGATCCCTCAACCAGAAGGCAGTTTCACAAGAAGCCTGCTAGGAGGCTAATGTGGACTAGGTACTTTCCTCCTTCTCACAACCATAGCAGGAACAGATTCCTCCAATCCTCTACAGCATATTCAAGCCTATATAGCTAGAGAGACAAGATGCTCAGGCATTGCCACCTGGTTTAATGCTGCATCAAAGGCCAGTCAGTAGAACACAGACCACAGAAACTAAAAAATACAGGGTCTGCTAAGGAAGAATCTACACAAGTATAATAAACCAGGAGTGTCAGATTTAAATAGAACATCTTCTCATAATCCATACCTGTATCTTTGTGCTTTCCTGAAGAGCAAAGCTATAGCACACTCCATGTGAATCAGACTGACTGAGCTAAAGAGGAAACCCTCCGTGAAGCTTTTTCCTCCCACTGACCTGTACTCCCTTTCTAAAGTTAAATTATAAAAATCCTGTATGGAATCAGAAGAGACTGAGTCACTGTGGTCTGTTCCCCTGCAAAGACTGTAAAAAGCAAACTGAAGGTATTCTCTAGCTTGGTCCTCAAGTCCATTTCAAAAGATGAATAGATATCCCAGCACTGAAATAAGCCAGAAAGACCCCTTCTCATTCACACACCAAACAGCCAAGACTTACTCCCAGAATATTCTCCCCACAACTGCACAATCCGACAAAGATCATCAACTGCAGCAAGCTGACTTCCTCCAACCACGACGATACGGCCTTGCTGGGGGCCATCCTCACCTCCTCCACCTGGGCAGAAAGGAGGGCCTTAACAGGAAACAGCAGCCACCAGGTTCAGAGACTCTGGGCTGGGCAGAGGCTCGTCACTGAGATGCTACCCACTGAGAAGCTCATCAAGGGCTCCTTCCATGTTCAGAGGGCTTTAGATTTGGTGCCACAGGGATCATTTGATTAAGGTCTCTCATCTCGCCAGGGAAGAATATGAAGTTTTGAAGGGGCTGCTTAAAATAATTAGAGAAGATGGAAGTAGGTGCTGGGAACCAAGGACAAATATGAAAGAATGGTGCAGCCTGTCAGAAGGATGTCTGGAGCACTGAAGTTCAGATGAGGCTGGTGGCGAATACCCAAAAGCACTTCGTGGGTACCCGGGGGAAAGGGAAAAATCCAAAAAGGAAGGGGATTATTGGCTGGGGGTGGCTGGAATAAAGATAATAGACAGTGGAACTACTTAACTCTCTATTTACTTCTGTTTTCTCTACTACAGAGAACCATCTTTTACTCAGAAGGGAAGGATAAAACCGCTATATAAGCAGCTGAAACTCAAGATAAGTGAGAGGGTGGTAAGAAACCCTGAGCTGCTCCAGTGAATGCTGGTCATTAGGCCAGGTTGAACGATATTCCAGGGAACTAAAAGAAATGGAAAATAAGAAATGCTGAATCATTACCAATGACCTCTGAAAAACTGTGGAGAACGAGAAAAGTACTCCAGAGCTGGAGACAGGCACAAGGTTCCTTCCTCCTTCCTCAAAATAAGGAGGAATGGATTCTTCAAAATAGACACCAGTGAACTTGCCTTTGGTTCCTAGCAGAATTTTAGAAAATAATCAGAAAAGCTGTGGGCTCTGGGAAAGGGAGGCCGTGACCATTAAGAGGCAGTTCACCATAGATGGGCGATGCCACACTAGTAGGGACTATATCATGTGACTGTCAGGTGGAACAATGATGGCTCCTGAGCTTGGAGATAAGAATTTTTAGCAGGCTGTCTTCTGTATCTGAAAGGCTGTGATGTGGGAGAAAGATCAGAATTGCTCTGACTGACCCTAAAGGGCAGATCGAAGGAGAGAGGTTTAGGCTTCAGATAAGTAAAAGCTGTCTGACAACCAGAGCAAGACTCCAGGCGAGGTGCTGTCTTGGATGGAAACTGAAGCTCCTATCGCTGGAGCATTTAGAGCAGAGACCAAATGACCCCTTGAAGTAACTTCCAACAAGGAAATTCTGTGAATTCGTTTGCCCATGGTCACATGATCCTGGCAAAGCGGGAACCAAGGTCCAGGCCTGTGGCCTCAGGGCTCCTTCTGCTTTTCTGAAGAAGATTCTTAAAATCCAGCCCAGGTAAGGGGAAGTCCTGCCATTAGGAAGCAGGGAAGAAGGGGAACCTCTCCAGCTTCCTTGTCCTTGTACGCAGTCTCTGATCTATGCTACACGCTTCTTGCTCTATGTTACCACTGAGTCAGGAGAAAGCACTGGTCACCTACCACACAGGAATCCATCCTGTAGTTAGGGAGTCAAACAAGTACTTATTGAAGGTGAACAGTACATACTAAAAAATACAGCTAAGCCTTAGTTTACCTCTTGTGATGTTAACTTCTTGTAGGAAAGAAGACAGATCATCATGTAGTTAATAACATGAATATGTACAGATAAATACAAGTAAACATTCTGAAAAGTGGCAAATCCAAATTGTATGAAATTAATGTAATAAATAAGTAATTGTACATAAGGTAATTGTATTCAGAGTTAGCCAACAGGAAGAGGAAGGCAAATACAGAAAGGCCCAATGTGCACCAAAATAATGAGTAATACTTTTGTGGAAGCAAAATTTGGGGGGAAAAATGGGTGCTCATTGAGTGGGGAATGGCTGAACAAACTATAGTCTATGAACGTAATGGAATACTACTGCAAAGCACGAAACAAAGAACATGGAAAATTCAGAGAGTCATGGGCAGACACGTATGAAACGGCACAGAGGTAAGAAGCAAAGAGATCTGTAAGGACAATATGAGCGATGAATGTAAGTGAAAAGAGTACTGACCGCCGTGACTCAACCACCCCATTGGCATTTACGAAGCCCCTGGGAGGCGTGGGGGCTCTGAGGAGCTGGAATGACAGAGAGCAGAGAAGGAAACGCTCCGGGGTCAGAGTTGGCCATTCACACGGGGTCAGAGCTGCTTGAGAGAAGGGGAAAGTCAAGGGGGGCCTCCCCCGTATGTACACAGCCAGGATGACTGTGGTATAAAAATGAAAGGCCCCAGGCTGGCCCTGGAGAGAGCCGTGTGCAAACCTCTGAAGAATGCCTTCCAAGCTGCAAGCACTCAGGGTGGTTAATTAACAAGCAGTGTACAACTGTTCACTCTGTTGTGCCCGTCTTCTGGGAGAGCGGAAGCTCCTGGAGGGCAGCAGATGCCCTTGCTTTTTCTATCTGTGTCTCTAGCATGTGGTGTTTAATAAATGCCACCTTATTCACTCGTTCACTTTAACACCTTGTCCACAACGTTATCATGAGAGGCTGTCAAATGACTTGTAGTTAGCAGATACATTATTATCTATTTAAAAAAAAGAACCATAGAAAGAAAGAAAATGGGTAAAGGTCTGTTGGATGAGACGTTAAAAAGGAGGGGCAGGGGAGCTGATGTAAAGGAGGAGAAGGATGAGGCGCAAAATACACATGGTATCAACTTACCAGCCAGAATATCCCAGAAGGCCGCACTGCCCACAGACATCTACCTCAAAGGCATCACTTGAAATCATTAATCTTTCTAGCAAAAGCATGCTGGCTCCATAACCAATCAGGCAGTCACGTTCCATTTCTCCAAGACGCAAACCACCATCGCGGGACCGGCCTTCTGTGGGCTGCCTTTGAAACAAATCATTAGACAAATGTGATATTTGGGTTAAAAAGATCTCAAACTAGTAAAAAACATCACTTGGATAAAGAATCTAAGCATCCTGCTGAGCACAGTTCCCCCCTATTTTAAAGATAAGAGAAATAGAACAAGCAAGATAATGTGAGCCTCCCCAAAGTTGTTACCAGTGCTTGCAGAAGAACGGACCCAGGTGAAAAGAACCTGTCATTTAAAAAGGTGAAAAATTGGGGAAACGTTGAGTAACAAATCGATCTTCATGACTATACGCATCCATAGATAATTTAAAATATATAAAATGTACCATTACCCATGTTGAAGGGATGAGGAAAAGAGGTCCAAAGAAATCCCCAAAGTCACCCAGGTCCCACAGCAATGGACAAAGCTAGGTCCCAAACCCAAGCTTTCCATCCCACTATTCCAACCTGGGCCCTTCCTGAGCACAATGACCTGTCACATGTTACACATGAACAGATAATTGGGACTGGCATACTGCATTTCTCATTCAAGTCACTAAATTATTTTGAAGTATTACTATAAATCAGCTCAGGGGAAGTGTCTTGGATTACTGTCAGAAATATAAGTTTTAGTTGCAAATAAAAAGTGTAGGATGCTCTCACAATTAATTCCTGACAATTTCTGAAAAACTACTAAATGGGGCTGAACATACATACATGTTTCATTTGAAGGCATGTAGCACGTCATCCTTCACATATCAAGGGCATGTTAGTGACTGGCTATCAGTAGAGCACAAGGTCATCCCCCTCCCCAAGCAGTGGAAACAGCTTCATCCAGACTTTCACTCACCAGCCCCGCTTCTGCCCAATTATGTGCTTTGTGAGGTGGCTAGCTGGGCTAAGAGCACAGTCTGTGGCTACTGGACAGAGTGAAATCAACTGGCCCATACTTGGCAAGATCTCATTCAGTACTTCCTAACCTCTGAGCCTCTGGCCCCTGGAAGGCCACCGTTACTGCACAGGATCTATCTCATCATAAGCAACTGTCCTATTGGAAGACTGAAAAATGTTTCATTCAAATGTGTACAATTGTCTCAAATGCATGCAGGACTACTGTAGAGAATAAAGTAATACGTTTAGAAGTGTCTCTGAATTCGCCGTAGTTTCTTGTCGCTGCATCTTTTTTAATCAAATGATAACAAGAGCACACAACTCTTAGCATGCGGGGGTCCCCCAAATGTGAGGCTATAAAAGGGTTCTTGGAAATGTAAAAGGTTTGCAACCACGGCTCTAAGAGAGATAACTGCCTAGAGTTTATTTAAAAAAGGAAACTTTTTTAAAAAGCAGGAGTACTACAAGTAATAAATAACTGCCCCCTTCACACAACAAAACCATAGCTAAGCATTAAGTGCCTTGACATTTATGTTGCTCTTACATAGTTTTTGACTGTTGTAACTTATTTAAAGGGAAGGAAGAACATCACAGAAGAAAGAGACAGATCTGACTGCATCAGGGTCTCCTTGCAGGGAGTTATGGGCTTCAGAATCTCAGCTTTTCTCCCTGCTCTTGCATCTCCAGAGCACATGTGTCTATCATTTCAATAGATGTATGCATTTGCTTTATATTAAAGGGTCAAAGGATTGAGTCATCCACACCTCTTCTATTGTAAAAAACAGCTGCTTCATTTTCCTCCCTCCTGTTGCTGTAAAAAGACTGAGCATATCATGCAAACAGTCTTCAATAAGGAACTGAATTTAACTGAACTAGGCTATTAGCATTTAAAAATTGCTGTGTAACTGAACTTCTGATTAATGGGTAACACATATTCCTTGAGTAATTACGCCGCTGAATAGTCACCACGGCCAGAGAATTCACTCCAGAATCCAAGGGCTGGGATGGACACCCAAGGACGTTGAGTAGACCCTGGGCCCAAACAAGGGCCCCTCAGATGAGGCCCCAGAGGGGTCCTTGTGCCTTGGTGGGAGGGGACGGCCCCCTGGTAGGAGCTGTTTCCCTGATGTTAAGTCCTTGGCAGCCTCTGCCTCTTCTTACTTCTGCCCTCCAAAGTCAAATGGGACAAGTCTACTCCCTTTTCCATATAACAATTCTTCACAACCATCATGCCCCTGCTGGCCTCACATCCTGGCTCCTCCTTCCAGTGATGCTCATGTTTTCTAGTCATCCTACCTGTCCTCTTCAGGAGAGATTCCAGTCCACCCATGTTTTCCCTGAAATGGGTCCTTCAGAAGTGTACAGAGTACACTATGAGGTAGCCATGGAGAGTATTCGCTTCCTGCCATTCTCATTAACCCCTCAGATATTTTTTGCACCTACTGCAGATCTGTTAACACTTCATGGCCAACCTATCAGAAATGTGCCTCTTTTATCAGCTACCCTGGGCCTTGGATAGAAAACAGTCCATGTGATACCAGGACTGTACTCAAAGCCCTTCCAGCTCCATATCACGTGTCCCACTGTGGACTGCACAGGTATGGCCAGTCACCTCACACTACAAGGCATGGGGACAAGGGTAAAAAGCCTCGTTAAAAGACCACAGACAACATCAAGAGTACTTCTTTTCATGTGTCCATGTAATGATCTATTTTTTGAAATCCTCTTCTTACTTATTTGCCCTTGTGTGATGGCACCTACCCATCTAGCCTGAAACAAAGCGCACACACACACACACACACACACACACACACCCACCACCCTTTATCAACACAACAGCACAAGCCTGGTAATTTAACTTGACTCTGAACAGAAAAGTGAATTCTTCTCTGAGCCCTCAGGTAGCTCTCCCTTGTACCTCACCTAGGCATTTATCACTATCTCTCTTGGGTCAAAATTACTTACAGATTCATTCTTCAAAAGCAGGGTGGGCATCACTGCTATATCTGAATCCTCACTCCCTGACATGGTCACGTCCATCCAGCAGGCGCTCAACAAACATCCTTAAACTGAATTACCTGGTAAGGACTGCGCGAGGTCCCCTTGCTCTGGCATGCATCTTATCCAGCACCATATGCTTCAACTTCTGATAGTACACAGGTCCAAAATAGATGTAGGCTTCCAAAGGTTCCCTATGAAGAAGCAGAGATTTTGGTCCAAGTGAAAGACATCCTAGTCTAGGTGAGAACAATGGCAAAAGCTGGTCTTAACTTGGTCACACAGAGGTCTGTGACAAACTGAATGGATGGTTTATGATTTTCAGTCCTTGAGCATTTAAGGAAGGTTAAGCTAGTGACAGGCTAGCCAATAAGCTAAAAACGATCCATAGGTCCCTTTGAAAGACGGTGCATGATATAGGTAACTAGACCACGGGAGCTTTAAGTTGTGGGAAGAAAAGAGAAACTGCTTGGCCCATAGAGAGCAGAACGAGGACTCATGAGCTTCAAGGAAGCCAAATTCAGCTCAATGTATGGAAAACCCGCCTAATAAAATAGGCCCAAATGGAAAGGCCTGTCCAAGGTCATAAAGGTCTTCAACCAAGGATGAGGTGACTGCTGGTGAGCCATCTGGTAGAAAGAATTTGAGGTGTGGGTAGGAGCAGGATCAGATAACTGGGGAGGCCCCTTCCAATGCTGAGATTCTTATTTTCTCCATCTGCAACAAGAGTAACCACGTTAGATTCTTTTTTTTTGGACTACCAGTGATCAGGGTCTTCTGCCTTCAATGCGTAGATGTAAGGATGCCTCTGGGAAGCCTTGTTTTCAGTTCAATGGGTTAGAGGATGGTGGGCAGGTGAGCAACATAACTACAAGCAGTTCATGAAGAGAGAGCCCTCTGAGACTCACAAAAGCTCTTCTTGCATCAACTGTTAAGAGGCAGGAAGTTGTGTCGGGGTTACTATTCTCACTGTACAGATGGGGGAACTGAGGCTGAGATGACTTAAGTGACTTTCTTGTTCATGGTAACATTGCTGATAAGCAGTGGAGCTGAAATTTGGATCTGGATTACCTCACAACCGAGTCCGGTGCTCTTTTTACTGCTCCCAGTTTCTCTAAGCCAACGGCCCTCATGGTGGGGTCCGGGGACCCCTGAGAAACCTTGAGACCCTTTCAGGGCATCTATGAGGTCAAAGCTATTTTCATTATAATACTAAAATGTTTTAATTTGAGAGTATAAGGGGCTGTTGAGATGAAAAAGTTCAAGAACTACTGCTCTAAGATAGTGCTATTCCATCAGCAAACAATGTATTCTACTCAGCCAACCTAGAGAATGTAGTAAGATAGCAGCACGCTGGATCAGAATGTCTCAGATTGCCTGGGTGGAGGGACAAAAGGATTTCCAGGATCAAAATGCTGTCCGTGACAAAGGTGCTTTTGAAGTAGATACACACTTATCTAATTATCCTAAAATATTTACTCTAACATTTCAAGTATTATCCTGGAAAAAAATGAAGAAGGGCACTTATATGACATTTTGATTTATGGTCTATACAGATGATGATTTTGAAACATGCTTACAATATTGATCGGGATTCCTTATTTATTTAGCATTTTTGGGGTTTTTTTAGGGGGGGCAGGGCAATTAGGGTTAAGTGACTTGCCCAAGGTCACACAGCTAGTACAGGTGTCAAGGGTCTGAGGCAGGATTTGAACTCAGGTCCTCCTGATTGCAGGGATGGTACTCTACTCACAGCTCCACCTAGCTGCCGCTATTTAGCATTTTCAAGTCTGTCGAAAGCAGTAAAAACCAAGCAATGTTTTCACATTTCCACTCTTAAGAGATTTTTCACTAACATTCAAGAGATTTAAATGCTTAAAAGAATAGTATAAGTTTAAGCTCTCATAATTTTACTTGGCAACTGCTGTATACATAAGCTTGTCATAAGTCGTAATGTTTTCCAATTTACTGATGTTATACTATTTAAACACTAAGATTTTCTGCCCCTTAGTCTTTCTCCATAATCTGAAAATACATTCAGATGTAACAAGAAAGTCTAATATTTAAAGGAGACTTTTGCGAAAAGAAGAATCTTTTGGAACGGGAATAAGCATCTTTCTGGTACACGTTTTCAAAATGTGGATTTCTACTTATTGAAAGGGTGAAACATATGAACACAACGAACGTACTGTACATTCTCTATCGGCAAAGCAGTTTCTCTTTCCTTCCCACAATTTAAACTCCCGTGGTCGTTACCTATATTATGCGCCATCTTTCAAAGGGACCAATGGATCGTACTACAGAAGTTCCCTTGCCCACCTCAACAAGAACACCCCACTTCCTTCAAAGGATTTCAGTGCATCCCCAAATATACTTACCCAGTGATGCCAGATGTTACATAGTCTTTTCCCAAGTAGTTATAACCATGACGAACAAGATCTTCACACACATCCTTAACTTTGCTGCCTCCGAAAGCTGTCCCATAGTGAAACTTGCCATCAAGCACTCCAGCCTTCCCAGCCAACAACTCAATCAGTTTTCCCACCTGCATCATGTGAACAAATCAAATGTTTCCTGGATTCGTGTGCCTATACAGGTCCCTTGTCATACCTAAATATACAAAGGCTCACAGGACATTCAAGAAATCAAATGTCAAACTCAACTTGGCCTAATACTATTGAGCGAATATGTGCGCACATGCGCGTGCACGTGTGTGTGTAAATCATAAAAATGACATGCATATTACTTATAAACACAATTATTCACATATGTAAACACATATTTTAAGTCAGTAAAACAATCAAGTGGACTTCTGAAGTTTCAATACACAAGAGCATCAAGGATTTATGATCATGTAAGTATTGGAGTAAGACAGGGGACATTACCTGAACAGAGATGTTCCTAAAATATGCAGAGTAAACAGAATCACATTTTGAATCGATGGGGAAGGTGTCTATTTAAAAGGGATGCCTTACCGTGAGAACAAAAAACCTTTCGTCACTCAAGAGTAAACATCTATGCTGTACAAAGCAGAGCACTAAAAACGCAGGGTGAGATGCACAGTCTGGACCTTCACAGCGCCTACAGTCCACTGAGGGTAACACATACACAGGTAATGAAAACACCAACTAATCTGGGCTTCACTTGGTACCTCATGTAATAATGATTCAGGCATTTAATTCATGCTTACTTCTTAGGATAATTTCATTTTAGATTAAAGCCACCTGATAGAGATTGAGCATATACCCCAGATCACGGTCCCTTAGAGCTCTTTGTGTTGTGTTAAGATAGCAGTAAAAATGTCCAGAAATTCACATGAGACAAAATTTAAGAAAGGAGGTAATAATAATAGCAAGTACTGAATTTGGCATCAGAGGACCTGGGTTCAAATCTAACCTCAACTGCCTGAGACCCATCACTGAGCTTCACTTTCCTCATTTGTGAAGTAAGAGGGTTAGATTAAATGACCTTCTAAGGTCCTGTCCAGCTCTGAGTTGAGGCTTCTATACATTAAGGGTCATAGTGTCAGATGTCTATACACAAAAGTACAAAATAAGGGTTATCAAGCAAAATGGCTTAGAAATCTTAACATAAAATGTGACTTCCTAGGTATAACTGGGATTTGGTATACTAGGACTCATTCCCAGAATATGGCACTGGAAGGGGTTATATATTTAAACTAAATAGGACACATGAAAGGTTAGATAGAGGAGAGTTAAGCAGATATACTCATAGGGGAAAATCCAGGACCAGAGCGGGAAGTATGGTAGAGAAGACTGAAGTAAAGATTGATTAAAACTGAAACAAAAGCAATATTGTCAACAGGCTAAATTACGGACAACCCAAGCAGAAAGAAATCGGTGAGGTCAGGAAAAGCATCAGAAACCTAACAACAAAAGCATGGTGTAGTGATGTAAATTCAAAAATCCACACACCTGTTTTAGGTTCTTTCTCTGCTAAAAGTTAAACAATTACCAATTCTCTGGCTTATCTTAATGATAATTTGACATTTTTAAAAGGTCAAGAAACCACTGAGTGGCAAAGGGAAGGAACAACTGATATTCACACCCTTAATTTTTACAAAAGGAAAGAGAAAACGATAGGAAACTGGATGGACCAGGAAGTGACGAATCCAGCTTAGAATGTGTTCTAAAGGGAGAGAAACCAGGCACAATCTGACATGGACATTAATTCTACATGAGAGGGGGGCGGAGCCAAGATGGCAGCTGGAAAGCAGGGACTAGTGTGAGCTCCCTGCCAAGTCTTCCCAAAAACCTATATAAATGGCTCTGAACCAATTCTAGAACTGCAAAACCCACAAAATAGCATAGGGAAGCAGGGCTCTAGCCCAGGACAGCCTGGATGGTCTCCAGGTAAGGTCTATCCCGCATAGAGCTGGGAGCAGAGCTGAGCAGAGTGGAGCCCAGCATGGGCAGCACAGACCAACCAGACCAGGAGCCTGGTGGAGCGTGCCCTAGCACCCTGAATCAGTGAGCTGTGGCAGTTACCAGACTTCTCAACCCACAAACACCAAGGACAACAGAGTAGGTTAGTGGGAGAAGCTGCTGGGGACTGGGATAGAGTTTGTGGTTGGGCCACCACCCTGGGGACAGCGGAGGTGGGGCAGCTTTAGAACTACAGCTGCAGCTGCTTCTCGCCCCGGGCCCAGCTGGTGGGAGGAATTAAGTGGCGGATTAGAGCAGGTGTGAAGAGCCTGCTGAAGATCTAAGTCCAGTCCTGGTTGTGGGTTCTTGGGGAAGGAAGAGTGCTGGTGTGGCAGAACTGGTGCATCCCCCCAGGCTTGGAACATAGAACTCTTTAGTTCCTGTGGAACATAGGTCCTATGGAACTTTACCCCACTGAAAAATTCAAGGGTCAAGTGAGTTGGCTGGGAACATGGCCAGGCAGCAAAAACTCACCCAGATTCAGTCTCAGACTCTGGAATCCTTCTTTAGTGACAAAGAAGACTAAAACATACAGCCAGAAGAAGTCAACAAAGTCAAAAAGCCTACAACAAAAGCCTCCAAGAAAAACATGAACTGGTCTCAGGCCATTGAAGAGCTCAAAAAGGATTTGGAAAAGCAAGTTAGAGAAGCAGAGGAAAAATTGGGAAGAGAAATGAGAAGGATGAGAGAAAACCATAAAAAACAAGTCAATGACTTGCTAAAGGAGGCCCAAAAATATACTGAAAAATATACTGAAGAAAACAGCACCTTAAAAAATAGACTAACTCAAATGGCAAAAGAGCTCCAAAAAGCCAA
>CM053623.1:243833346-243914117 GCA_028646595.1 Phalanger gymnotis
GAATTGCTTGACTTCTTAGGGAGGGTGGGTGGGAAGGGAAGAGGGGAGAGAATTTGGAACTCAAAGTTTTAAAAAATAGATGTTCAAAAACAAAAACAAAAAAGTTTTTGCATGCAACTAGAAAATAAGATATACAGGCAATGGGGCATAGAAATTTATCTTGCCCTACAAGAAAGAAAGGGAAAAGAGTATGGGGAGGGGAGTGGGGTGACAGAAGGGAGGGCTGACTGGGGAACAGGACAACCAGAATACATGCCATCTTGGAGTGGGGGGCAAGGTAGAAATGGGGAGAACATTTGTAATTCAAACTCCTGTGAAAATCAACACCGAAAACTAAATATATTAAATAATAAAAAAATTTAAAAAAAATTCTACATGAGAGATGGAAAACTTCCAAGAATGATATACTGATGGCATGCAGAAAAACAATCCTAATGAGGAGAAAACAGGGTAGTTGTCTGAAGAGGCTGATATGGATACAAGAGAACTCAGTGACCAACTTTAGATTTTAAACGGCAAAAGAAGGTGGAAGGAAGAGCAGAAAACCAAATGTCAGTATAAAGGCATGGTGTCAACCTACAAGGTCACTGACAGAAGAGATCAAACTCAGCTGTCTTCAAGCATCCATAGACTTCCACAAAATCATTGGACTTATTTGGATCAGCTCACAGAGCCACACTGGATTTGAACTCAGATTCTTCTGACTCCAGGGCCAGTGTTCTGTCCACTGCACTCCCTAGCTGCTCCCAGGAAAAAGGTCCTACCTAATACGGCCATCTAAGAGTAAAATAAGTGGGTCCAGGTGGTGGTTGCTCACTATGCTTCTTCAAACAAAGGACAATCACGTGTCAAGCGTCTGGTAGGAATTTCTTTGGGGGAAACAGGTTGGGACTGAAGACCCCCGAGGTTGCTAGCAAAGCCAAGACTCTGTGACTCAATTCTCAAGTACTTCTGGGAGAGACGAATGTGAGCATCTGCACAAAAATCTCTGTGGGTTCTATTTGTTACTTTTCACAAAGCCAGAAGTAAAGTCCAAGGCACCTGGCTCCTGTTTCTCATGGGCCTTGATTTTTGCTTTGGCCAGTTAAGATGTATGAGTAATATTCATTAAGTTCATGATGTACATTCAAGCAAAAGATCCCTCCAGGCTATTGGGTAACTCTGACATCCTGATTTACTATAAGTAAATGGTCATATTGTTAGAGCACTATTGTTCATTTTTTAAAATACATTCTTATTGATTTTTGATTTCTATGGAACCTACATTTTTTAATGCAGTCTCCTCCTACTCCCTTTGAGACAGCCATTCTTCATAAAGAGTTAAAAAAAAAAAGCAATTGAACAAAAAACCAAAGCATCAAAAAAGTCTGACATTCTCAATGTTTCACACCCACAGATCTTGACTTCTACAAAGAATGTGCACAAGTGTGTTCTCTCTCTCCTTTGGGGCATAGTGTGGTCATGATAATTTTGCAGCATTCAGTTGGATTTTTTAAAATTGTCATTGTGTTGTTTTCCTCGTTCTGCTGATTTTTTTTTTGTATCAGTTCATGGCCTTCCATGTTTCTTCGTATCTAGCATGTTTTCATTTCTTAAAGCACAGTAGTGACTCGCCATCCTGTTCATACACCACTCCTTGTTTTGCCATTTCCCCAATCAACAGCTGAGAGTCACCTGTCTCCATTCCTTTGGCACCATGAAAAGGAGCACTGGTCTTTTAAAATGGACATTGATATTTTTTTTTAAAAAAAGCTTTTTCTGTCATTTTCAAAATTCTGAGAAAAAATGTGAGACTCACATTCAGGGTTCATCTTTGCAAAAGTGATGGCAAGACGAGAGGGTGAATAAACACATCTGACAAAGCATGGACCTATTTGGTGGCATGGAGAGCTTAAGTCATCTCTTGGCTTAATTAAAACAACAATATTGACTATATTTATATTAAAAATTAAAGAGTATGTGGGAAAGTGTACTCATAGTTTCCTTTGACAATGGAAACAAATTAATTACTTTTATGGGGTAAAAAAATGCCAGAAGTGGGTTGGAAGAGGCAGCATGTTGAGCTCAAGCACTCAGTGAACCAACAGGCTCTCACTGTCTGACAGTGATGAAAGGGGCACGTCAATAATCTTCAAACAAACAGGTTAAATCCTAAAAGCCTATTTTTCAGTCACATATCTGGAACACAGAACACATTTTCCCATAAAGAAAATGTAGTTAGGTCCCCAAATTAGCCCACAAGAACCGGTTCAATCCACAACATACTTGAAAGCTATGGCCAAAAAGAAATCCACCTGGCCATCCACACTTAGAAAATAAAGTAAATGGAAAACCACAAGTTGCCTGATTATATATAACTGAAAAGTTTTGGCATGAACAAAATTAAAGCAACTGGGAAAAGGAAGGAAGAGATTGAGAAAAAGAGGATAGAAGTTAAAGGAAGCTAAGATTACAAGGCAAAAATTAACTGAAAAAAATCTTTGCAGCAAATTTCTCTGATAAAGGTCTCATTTCCAAGAATTCATTCAACTTAATAAGAATAAGAGCCATTCCTCATTGATAAATGATCAAAAAATATGATGAACAGGCAGTTTCCAAAGGAAGAAATGAAGCTCTCAACAGCCATATGAAAAAAATGCTCTAAATCACTTGTAGCTAGAGAAATGCAAATTGAAACAACGTATACTCATTAGATTGGCAAAGTTGACAAAAAAGAGAAAATGACAAATGTTGGGAGATACGGGAAAACAGGCACGTTGATATGCTGTTCGTGGAGCTGGGAATTGGTACAACCATTCAGAAATGACATGTTGGAATTATGCCCCAAAGTTACTAGTGTGCATGCCCTATGACCCAGGAAAACACTATAACCCAAAGAAAAAAAAAGAAAGAGGAAAATGAACTCTGTCTACAAAAATGTTAGCAGTTCTTTCTACGGCCACAAAGAACTAGAAACTAAGGGGAAGCAGGGTATGCTCATCAAGTAGGGAATGGGGAATAAATTATGGTATGTGAATGTAACTGAATACTATTGTGCTGCGAGAAATGAAGCAAAAAATGGTTCCAGAGACATTTGGGAAGAATTGTACAAACTGATGGAGAGAAGATAGAAGTGAGCACATCCAAGAGAATAATTTATGTGATAAGATTAATACTGTAAAAACAAACAATTCTGAAAAACTTAAGCACTCTGATCAATGAAATTGTCAACCATGATTGATAAAGAATACTGTACACCTCATGGCAGAGAGATGAGGGACCAATAAGAGTGAAAAAATAATTCTGGATTCGTGCGAATTTGTCTTTTCTTCACTTCCTTCCTTCTTTTTTCCTTCCCCCCTTCCTTCCTTTGCTTCTTTTTCATCCCTTCTTCCCTTCCTTTTCTCTCTCCCTCCCTCCCTTCTTTTCTGCTTTATTTTCAGTGTGTGTGGAAGGGGAGGTGAGAGAGAGGAAAAAAAATGCTTGACAAATTGAAAATTTTTTTTTGAAGATTCTATGATTCTAATTCACCTTTCAGCCAGCTCTTCTCTGGTGAAACTGCCTCAGTCCTTTTAACTTTTCCTTACAGGACCGTTTTCCAGAGGAATCATTCTTGGTGTCCTCTATATTCTCTCCTGTTTCCTCATATCCTTTTGGAAATATGACAATCCAAACTAGCCCTAATACCATCATGAAGGCTGGTCTAGTGTAGAACACATTGAAAGACTATTTCCTGGACCATGTGTAGCAGGTTCATTTTAATACAGCATTTTATAATTTTAGTTTTGATAATAGTAACAACAGCAGTACACTGCTCACTCATATTTACCTTTGATCAACTATGACCCTTCACTTTTCTAAGCAGTGGTAGGGAAGGAGGAAAAGAAAGCTGTGGTTTGATCTAGTCAGACAATTCTCATCCTGTATTTGCACTGTTTGGACTTTTATTTATTTTCAACCTCATTACTGTCCTCAATATTTAAAAGGATTTGATGAGGGGAATGATAATCAGCTATTCTCTCTATCTGGAGAATGCCAGCAAAAGATGAGAACCAGAGCAAGGAGAGTTTTGAGGGGACATTAGAAATTCTTGGCCTTTGAAGTAATAAGATATTTGAATGATTTCTTAAGGGAGTTCAAAGAATGACTGTTCACATAGAGCTTAAAGAAGAGACAACCACTTAACCAGGATGGCTTGGACTTTCACCTTCCAGAAGGTCCAGAAAGGGTGAGACCAGATTACTGCTGGAGGAAGTCTCCTCTAGCTTCATGACTCTATGATGAAAGTCTCTGTGTTCTAAAATTCTTTGTGTTTACATTGGACCAGGTGCTTTTTATTGCACAATCAACCCTAAGTAAGAATGCGGAGATGGCAACATGTAGGTAGGCAAGCCGGTAGAGAGACAAACACATCTGGATATTTTCTCAATAGATGCGCCATTAAGTGTCACAAACAAACTCATCTGAGTCTACCAATACTGTATATAAAGATGGGAAAAAAGTCTTAACACCAAAATCTGGCTGGCCACCAAACTGTGCCTCACAAGATTATCATTGCTCTGATCAAAAGTTGGTCTAAACATGGTCTATCCCCAAATAGAGACTGTTCTCCCAAAATGAGATGCCTTTGGAAAAATATTAGAATATGCACACAAATACACACACACACGTACAAACCCTGAAGAATACCACCACCATAAGCTGTACTTTTTACAAGCTGAACTGGTGAGAACTGGTGAGCACAGCTGATGTTTTGATCAATATCAGAATTACTGTCTAAAATTTCCCAGTCCTGCCTTGGGAGCCCAGAGGCCAATTGGGATATTATGGCAGGGGAACAATGGGAAAAACTCCTCTCTACAGTTGCCCAGTATTGCTAAACCACCAAGGGACACCAGTAGTGCACTAACAGGGAATGAAAAGACTGCACAAAACTCCCCATACATATAGAAAGTGCCCGTCTGCTGAAGATCAGTTGCTCAGCTTATTAAAAGTAAGTTACTCAGGTGACTCTGATCTACAAAGGGAAGTTTAGAAAAATCTCCCTTCTCTCTACTTAAGCTTAAATACTGACCAAGGAGCTTCAGTACGTGGGGGTGAGGAGGTAGCTACGGCAGAATAGAGATTTGCTTACTTCCCAGGTAACTTAGGGCAAGACAGCATCATCTAAAATCTTTACTTCAAAGTACCAAGTTTTTAATTCCTCCAGTGACTGGGACAACAAAACCACCTGCCCAACCTTTCTCTAAAAAGTGGCACTTCCTAAGAAATGTCAAGGCAACTGACCGTCATACGTGATGGGAAACCATGAGGGTTCATTATGATGTCAGGGCAGATTCCAGAATCACAAAACGGCATGTCTTCCTGAGGGACGATCAACCCACAAACACCTGGAGGAAGAAAGATTGAGAGTGAAAAGAAAGAGAATGAGCCCAATGGGAGAATAGGGTGCTTGCCCTGAATCTTCCCACCCTGCTACCTCCACCTGCCCTAATCTCCTTCACCAAAGCAATTTCCAACAGACCTGTAGGTAGCCTGGTGGATCAACAATTCCCTCCAGGTGGCAGCTAAAAGCGATGTGCCGACAGTGTGCTCATCCAACTTGAAGCATCAGATATGAGTGAATATTGGAGGTTTCACTTATGACCCCCTCCCAGTAACCATCTCACCCCTTTGAAGGCAATGTCAGGAAGCTACAATCCCCTCCCCCTCCAAAGTCCCAGGGACAGTTTCCTAATTAGATTCCCCCCACCCCCCACACCTTATTGTACATAGCTGATGTGCAATTAAACCACGGAGAACTTTAGGATTCAATTTTCAAATAACAAGGGCTAATTTGTCTCTGATGTGCTCACAGGTCTGTGTACACAGTTGTAAATACTCAGCTCCTTTGTTTGTCCCAGGTTCCTCTGGCTGAGCCTAAACTGCCTCAAAGAATTACAATGTAGATCGACAGAGTAACATATAGCCGATGGTTTGTTGTTGGCTCAAAGTGTAAAGTTTAACAAGAAAAATCAATTCTTGAACCATTTCCAGCATTAAAGACAGTAACTATGAATTAGGATTCCAGGATAGCCAAAACAAAAAACAGACCTCATAAAAAGACACAGGTTTTCTAAATTTAGTGAAGTAAACTACAGTATTATTCTAGTATCAACAGCTTCTAGAAATGAGAATGATGTTAATACATGAGAGGCTGGGTCTGGCTTGTTTTCTTACTTTGATTTTTTAGTTATCAGAATACAAATAGTGAATATGATTTAGTGTTGGAAAATTAGTTCACAATAAAGTGAGCCAAGGACAAGTAAAATGACGAAAATGCTCTTATGTCAGTCGAAGGATGCCAACCTTTCATATCTGCTCTACCTCCCAGGGTCACTGTGAGGCTGGAGCGAGATAATGCATGGAAAATGGCTTTGTCAACCCGAAAGCCCCATAAAACTGTCAGATGTTTTTTGTATTATATTTAGAAATGGATCAAATCATCAAAACGTTGAAAAATAAGTGATTCTGTGAGAAATGTTTGGCATATCACAATCACTCCTTCTTTTGGTCTCACGATCATCAAATTAGCATTGAAAACCATTTTTTTAAACCATGGCTTAAAGTCTAAAATTATCTATATCTTTTCTAAAGTGCTGATGTGGGGGCAGAGGGGCCAGAAGGGATACTTGCTTAAGAGTACTCAGGTTTCTGGGAGGCTGAATACATAGTCATCAAGTTTGAGAAGCTGAATGTTAGGGTACTTATTTGCTTTATTATTGGGTTTCTAATGTTTTTAACACTAAAGCATCCCCAGTGAATCTATGGATGGTAAAGTTAGCAGGCATTAGTAGGAGGTTAGCTAGTTGAGTATGCTCTTATCTGTGCCAGAGTCAGATTTAATCCTTCCTCACCCTACACTAAAAATCCATCATGTCCATAATGAATTTTGCTGACAAAACTATAAGGAAGGCTAGTCTGAAAGGGATCAAATTGTAATTCTAGGTTCACAGACACAAACATTGTTTGTCAGGACACAAAAATGGTAAAAAAAAAAAAATGGGGCAGTGAGAAGGTTGGCCCCATGACTTTTCTCCAGAAGGAATATAATTTTGGATTAGTGAGAGTGCTGGGAGATGTCTGATGTAGTTGTATCCCTAAAAAAAAAAAAACTGAACCAAAAGAAAAATCCCAAACCCCAAAACAAAAACCAGGCACCCCCTCACCAGTCACTTCACAGGGGGGTGCTGGCGTCTACTCAGGAGGGAGCTACTTGTCCACCCTCCAAGAAGAGAAAGTGGGGGTGTGTGGAAAAAGGTGCATGAACTAAGAGACTGGGCATGAAATGTTCCTGGAGAGAGGAAGAGCAGAAAGATAACACAGTCTCCGATTTTAAGTTTGAGCTAATGTTTTATTTGCAAATGCAGTCTGGTTATCAAGATAAGTCCTTCTTAAATCTCAATTTACTGTTAACTGAAATCTGATTGAAATCTAGACCAAAACTCCCTTTCTGAAGACTCTTTTCTTACAAGACTTTTTTCACATAAAAATGAAACTTTTGGGTTGTTTTTCTAACACTCACTTCTAAGAAATCCCTAGGCTGCATCTGTACACCAAAGGCACCTGTAAGCCAAAAATTAAATCTTCCCCAACTTAAAATTACTTTAGGCTCTGAAGCTCCTTTTCTGTGCCAAGATGGTTCCCATAGCAGACGGCCCTGTGTTGTTTGTTTTGTGTGAAAGTGAATGATAAAAGATCCATGAAATCGACACAGAAAGGCAGAACAGCAGAAAGAGCCGAGGGCTCTCCATCATTGCGGCTTCTACCCTCTGCTGACTTGGAGAACAATGGCGGCTACACATCCCACCGCAGATCTAACACAGCTGTGCATTTCATTAAATGAAGAGCACTAGTGCCACAAGTAAATAATTAACTTATTCTGGTCCGCTGACTGTGCTTATGAGACCAGTCATAGCTGACAGATTTTAATACAAGTTAACACAAAGAGGGCATAATGAGCTTAGAAGTTAAAACAAAATATTTAGACAGAATCTGATCTCAAATGAGCTTGGCCAATGGAAAAGTTCAGCTTTCAACAAAAACTTCTCCATCATAGATATCTTCTTAAAAAACAAACAACAACAAAAAAAACCCCTTTTCTTCAGTTTCAAAATCATTCATGCCTCTAATCATAATGGCAAAGTTTCTCTTCGTCCTTCGCACAAAACCAGTAAATCTGTATTTTCTCTAGGGACTGGGGCGTAAAATTCCTCCCAATATTTAAACTCTTAAATGTTATGGTCATTTTCCTCTAATGTTGGTTTAAAAATGTAAATGATATGCAGTTCATTTCAATGTGTTAATACTTCCCTGAAAGCCCGAAAAGAGGATGGGCAACAAATAAACCATATCGAATGGAAAATGTTGTGAGACAATTACCAATTCATAGCTCGGATGCTTACACAGCATTTCATATTTTAAAATAAAATCTCAGTCCTTGGCTCATGCTGGTTTCTCAACACCACTGTTTAGAGCACAACCTCCTGGCAGTGAAATGCAAATACACTGGGTTAATATGCCTAAAAAAAATTCAATAAGCCAGCTAACTGTGCAGTAAGAACTCCAGCTAGGGGAGCTTCTAAAAAAACAGAAGAGTGGCAACAAAGAAAACTTTTCCATCATTAAAACAGAAGCATTCTGATGTCACCAATTTGAATACTGAGTTTATAAAGGTGAAAGCAAACAGGAAATTAAAAGTACCTCAATCCAAGGGCTAGTCTGCATCCAGAAAAAGCAAACCAAAGGGCCTCCTCTTACAGTAGCTATCCCCCAATCAGACACTTGTGCTAATTTATCAAGTCTGTTTTGGTGGCAAACCAGAAGTTTTTGAAGTGGACTGGGTCTGCTGGACACCCTCCTTGTGATCCAGGGAGCTCTTTATTCTCCCAGGAAATATGTCCAGCTACAATTCCTATGTCACTTTTGGTATTTTTAAATCCCCCAACTCTGGTGTAAAAGATTAGTTTGGAGGTCCTATTTTAATCTTATTATAATCATTAAAATTAAGAGAAAAAAGAAAATGTTTTAACATCTGTTGAGCATGGGACAACATATTACTTTACTGACAACCAACCCTAATTTAAATACTGGCCCCCATTGTTTTATTATTTACCCTAATTATTTAGAGAGTTAAGACTGTTGGACCTGGAGTCAGGATGGCCTGAATTCAAATGCAGCTTCAGATACTTGTTAATTTTGTAACACTGGGCAAGTCACTTAACCTCTGCCTCAGTTTCCTCATCTGCAAACCTCATTTTACATGATACGTTAGTACCTTCCAGGGCTGCTGTGAGAAGAAAAGATTATTAATAAAGCACCCTGCAAATACAAAAGTGCTATAAAATGCTATTATTACTAACACAGCTGTACAGTACTCATGCTAACAATGTTGTTTCATGTTACTGGCTCCTCCCAGCCCCTTTCCAGGTGAAGAACCAGAGATGAGTGCTGGGCCCCACGGCAGAGAGGAATCAGTAACGAAGCAGAGCCTACTTTGGTGATCAAACGACAATCGCTGAGGCTCCCGATGAGATGCTGCCTAACAAACCTCACTGTTATTCTGCTGAACCAGATGAAGAAGTTTGCTCCATAAAGACTGGCCACGTTTTCTGCTCAATCTAAGTGTGGCAAAGGGCCTTGTCCTCCAAAGCCAAACCACCTGGGTACTGAGTGCTGAGCTGAAGTAATTTTGTGGGACACAGGAAGGGACTGGGTGGTCAGCAAAGGAAAGGAGCTCCAGAACATATTCTCTTACCAGCTTCCACTAAAAAATTCAATGGATAAATCTGGGAAAAGATAGCTTTTTTACAGAACTTATCACTACACCTTAGTTCAAAGACATTGTTCTCCCCAATTGTGGGCTGTATTAATTCTGAATTTACAGTTTCTCTGGGTTGCTTTTCTCTAATAAAATAGATCCTCTATTTTCATTTAGTACATCTTTTAGGGATACAACAGTTTCCTCTAATCAGGAAAACTCCTTTTAATTAGGAGCCAATTAATAAAAATCTAAAACCAAAAAAAAATCTACATCCTATTTTCTTGGTCATCTAATTCTAAGAAGAGTAAGATGGTGTTGATATTGTGGAATGGACATTATTCTGAACCCAGCTGTGTGAGACTGATGCCCTCTTCAAAAGATTTTCTGTATGATAGTGGATGAAACTCAATTTCACTTTGATGGGCCTTAATTTCTTGCTTTCTGAAGTGGGAGCAACTATCTACCTATTTTAAATATTCCTTAAAGAGCACTCAGAGGTCCTTGGCAGAAAGCACCATATAAATATAAGGTACTATGATTATAATTATCATCATCATCATTAATGAACCTAATTACTCTCAGCAGGAAGCACACTGGTATAGGGAAGGGAATAAGTTAATGAACAGAGATAGTAGCAGTGTTACTGATTTTTGCTGAAGGGGAAGAAAGATCAGTCCTGGATAGATCTGTTTAGGTTATTTGCCATTATGAAGAGAGTTCCTATAATAACTTTAATCGCATCATGCCCAGGGCTGATATTCTATAAAACTTGAGAGAAGGTTTACTGTTGAGGAACATGTTGCTAAGAAGGGAGCAGGCCAGAATCGCAGGAAAGCTTCCAAACCAAAGTGTCCTTGTGGAAAACAAATGTTTTGTCTAGAATAAACTTACTTCTTATGAACCTTTAATCAGAAATATCAGGATCTCTACATGAAAATGTGAATCCCAAATGAAGTGATCCTCCCTGTCCCCTTTCCCTCCACCAATGCTTGTTATCAAGTTAACCATTTTCCCCTACACATCACTACCCCCAAACAACCCCAAAAGGGAGGACAGAAATTATTGAATCATATTAGCTTTGTCTTGCGGCTGAACCGTTTCCAGATCTGTCATGTTGCTGGGCAGATCCTGGCTGACATAATTTTAGTTCAGTTCTTCCTTACACGTTAACAGATAAATAATGCATAGGAAAACTTGATGAGCTTTCTTATTAAAACATCGCTCTAGATGAGAGGAGGCACCACAAGACAATGCCCTTTTACGTGGCTTTCCCATGAGCTGTGCAATGGTTTGATGTGATAAATTTACATAGTCTGAAGCACACAAAGGGCTAATTAATTGAAACCCCTACAATGGTCCTGGAAGGCACAATTGTAAAACAAGAGCCACAGGAACTTTACCAAATACACAGTACCCAGAGTGTCAAGAGCTTAATCGAATGTGTTCAGGGTCTGCTATTAGGTAACCCAACTGGAGATTTTTATTCTATGCCATAAAACAACTAACCACCCAATACCAAAGGTTTATTTGGGTATTTACTGAAAGGTCAAGAGGTTGCTTGTTAACTGTTTATCCAAAATTTTGTCCTGCAAACAGCAGTTAAATAATGCCTCGGCCCAACCAGGGATCTGCGTGTTTGCACCAAAAAACGCTGAATTTTCCTATTTGTGCCAGAGCTGCCCAAATTTCTTTTCTGATAAAAGCCTGGGAAGATCATAGACTGATCGCCTTGCATGAGCTCCTTTCTTCCTCTCGCCCTGGGAGCTTTCATTAGAGCAGGATCCAACATAGGAGATACCCCAAGCCAGACCAACAGAAAAGGGGGCTGTTTCGTCAGACTGGCAGGAAGTGCTTTGAAAAAAGCAGAAAGCACCATAGCATTGAGAGGTATTGCTATTAATAATTATTTTCTCATTAACTTTTTTTTTTAAAATATGGACTCAATTTTTAAAGACTTCCAGATATAAAAAAGGAAAACAAAAAAAAAAACCAAAACAAAACGAAGGCTTGGAGACATTTGCACTTTCACACATGAAGTATTCTTTCTTCCTTTCCACAATCTTTTTATAATAAAACTTCTCCAAGATTCACAATGTGCTTTCTTGACAACAACTCTATGAAGCAAGAATTCTTTTACAGGTGAGGAAAGCAGGGCTTTTTCCTCTTTCTGGCCAATAATTCATCCAGAAAATTTGGGGGCAGGGAGGGGGGGAATCAATGGAACAGTTTCTTAAGTTTTCCCCCTTTCACTACCCCCCTCCCCGCAGTGTTAACCAGAAGAAGAAAAAACCGGGAAATGGAATTTTCCTTGATCAAGAAGACCCCGAAAGAGCAAAATAGGTGAGCTGAAGTTTGATGCACTGAACCATCCCAGGAAGAAACTGTTCTGATGAGAATAAGAGTTCATTTACCAAAACAAATACTGCCTTTATTCAATTTAAACAAGTTTCCTTTTCTTGAAGAGTTTAAGTGTGGATACTAGAAGAAGGTTTAAACCACTATCTCAGGTCTGCAGCAATTAAAAAGTTTCTGGGTCCCAACAATCAAACTTAAATACAGATTTTCCTCTCCTTAGGGATACTGCTCAGTCTGGCTTCTTAGTTCTGTGACCTGCAGGACCTTTGTTGGAGGTGTTAATCCTTTTTCACATGAGAGACTGAGAAATGTTCTTTCAGAAGTGATATATTGCTTTTTCTCCCTCCTCACATCAAAGTAGTCCATTTTTTTTTTCCTTTCTCATTGCCCCTTCAGCAGAGAAAATATGGGAAAATTTGGAAATATAATAATTTGGTTTGCTTGGCACACAGATGAAACTTCATTGGGTTCTTCCACTTCATTCTTTGGGTCAACAGACAATTTCACCCAAAGAATTCTAAGAAAAAAGTAGGGCAAAAAGTCTGCTTACCTTCTAAATAAATATATCAGCTACTTCTGAAACAAAATATCCTTTTTTTTTGATATCTTCTCTATCTGTAGGATATATATCAAAGTGTAAGAGGAACAAATGGCTTCCACCTTAACAGAACAAGCCACTTCGATGCAATTTTATCTCGCATGATATGCCAAGGATCACCCCTATTCACTTGGTACAGTCTTTAGAACTCTAGAACTAAAATGCTGATGGGGAAAGTGATCAAAGAGACAGAGTACACCAGATACTCTAGTCTCATCCTCTTCTCTATGCTCTCCTTTGGCCTATCATGGTACAGCAATCAGGTAAGTCATATCTCTAAAGCACTTGGAAGGCTGCATGGAAAACTATAGAGGGATTTAGACTTTAGAACTCTGAATACTGTGTTCTTTCCCAAATGAACTAAAAAAGAAAAAAGAGAAAAATCCCTTTGTCAAGATAAAATAATAAATGCTGCGTCATATGGTAGAGCTGTTTAGCGTGTAGTATAACCGGCATTATTGCCAATTAGCTGGCTTTTACCAGTATTTTGCATGCTTCTAAAAGATGATTTGCTTGAGAATTTTGATCAAAGTCTCACTGCCCCTCTCTTTCTCAGGCTAACAGCTGATCATACATTTACTCCCAAGATCCATAACCGAACTCACAAAGAAGGCAAGAAGAACTGAGGCTCTTCAGAGATCCCCGAATCTCCCATCAGAAGACTGAAAGAATGATAACTGGCTCACTGAAGTTCCTGGATCTGAAAAGTGGGCTGTAAATGAAGACTGCCTCTTGCTGAACCCTGGTCTGCCTTGCTGTTCAGCTGCAGGATAGTCTTCTGCTGGTTTCTTTACAGAAATCCTTTCCTTCATCCCTCAGCTCCTGGATCAATCCTCCTCCATTTCTGAGGTCACAGAAGGTGATACTGCTGTATTGTGTCTTCCTACATTTTTAAACAGCTACTGATAAAACACTTTCACTTTCTTTCCCGGCCCGGTTATTACACTGCACTCATGCTGATTCCCAACTAATTACTATTTATTCTCTTGCTTCAGTTTACCCACTCAATCTGCCTGTCATCTTCAGTCTTTTTCCTAAAGGTTTTTTTTTTTTTTTAATAACTTTTACATGCATCTGTATTCTTTCCCCCACACATGGAACCATCTGGTTAGATTCCCCTTCATACTGTTTCATGTATCTACAGATTATCTTGTCACTCTGCCAATGGCTGTGAATCAACAGCAGAAGCAAAGTTGTTGTAACCATGTTTTTTTTTTCATTTTTGTAACACTTGGAGGGAATATAGTAAGGGGTATAGAAAATAATACAATTTACACTGTCATGGAATTCGAGAGGAATCTCTGATAGCAGCTTTATGTTATACTTTTAAGTGGAAGACTTAATCAGGAAATCCAGGGGACCACGCAGAGTAGGGGGACACGAAAAGGAACATGAAACAAGCTTGAAATGGAGCCTTTTAAATAGACTACTGGAGAAGGTGGCAGCTTGAAGGTATTCTCACAGTAAACACCCATCACTCAAATATTCCACAATTAAGGAGGCAAACACTGATTCGATTCACTACAGCCCTTGTTCTGTCCCATGTCTGGATAGAGCGAGACACACATATGCACACATATGTACATGCGTGTCAACAAGCAGCTAAAAAGACTGCATAGTCAGCTGCTGCCTAAGGCCTTCTCAGGGCTCAAGTTCACGGGCTACGGAAGCTGAATTGGTACAGCTACATTGAGTAACTTTTGCCAATGACTGGTATTCTGGACTGAATGCTTCAAAGTAACGACGAATCAATGTACAAACATCCTTGTGTTTCAAACCTCATCTGCTCTATAAAGATGACCTCACAATCCTGGTCTTAAGCCCAGGACCTCCCGAGTCCTCTACTTCCAGTCGCCTGCTGGATCTTTGCACTTGGACCCCAGTACTTCAACAAATAACAGCTCAGGAGGCAGCAGGAAAGACAAGCTGGGAGCCAGCCTCGAGTCAGGAAGACCCGAGTTCAAGTCCTCCTCCAGATGCACAGTGACCAAGGGCAATTCACTGCCCTGGGCAATTCTCTAAGACCACTAGTTACTTGGGTGGAGAATTTTCAAAGCAGGAGTTTCCCTTACAGATAAAATTCAAGCCCATGCAAAAAACCACTGACTCAAGATCCTCCTTAGCTAACACAGACTGGCTCTCTTAACGAGGTGAATTTGAATTAGTGGAAGCCTCATTGTCAATCAGTGGTCTCCAAAGTGGGGGCTGTGAAGTGGGGTATGTGATCAGCCCATGAGAAATGTGTCACACACCTGGGGGAGGTGTCTGCTCCACCCCCCTCCACTCCTGAAAGGTTAATTATGGGCTTATCTCCAACTCCGTCCCTTCAATATTCTCTCACTTGGTCCTCTCTCACTACAAGTCTCCCCTGGGGGCCCCTCTGGGAAATTATTACCTCCCCCAACCCAGACACCCACAGGAGCAGGGCAAGCAAAATTCCTCACCTAGTATTGCTATACCCTGTTCCCCACCCCGCCTCCCCAATCACCACAACTACAGTAAGCTTCCCAACACACACACACAAGCAAAAACCACAAGATGAATTATCATAGATGGCTTACAATCATATAATTTCTAACTCCTCCTCCCCCACCTCCAAATCTGAAGTAGTTCTGTAGTAGTAGAAAGCTGGACTTGGAATTCCAAAGATCTGAGTTCTAATCCTGCCTCATATACTTACTAGGTATGTGACCCTAAGCAAGTCAGTGAACTTATCTCTAAAATGAGGATAATAAGAGCACATACTTCCAAGTTATTGTGAAAATCAAATTAGACAAGGTACTAAAAAAATGCCGTTATTATTATTGCTATTATTCCAGATTCCCAGGCTCTCCAACCTCATTATCCTTGTCTCCTCAATCAATTAAGACTACTCTTTTCAAAGTTATCAATGATCTCTCAATCTCCAAATCTGACAATCTTTTCTCAGTCCTCACTGTTCTTGACTGGTTTGTAGCATCTGACATCTTATCACCCCATTCTCTTGCTTACATACTCTGTCCTCTGTCATATTTATCTCTGAGTTGTCCTCCCTCTTTTCTGTGTGTTTGTTGATTTTTTAATTTTTAAAATGCATATTCAGTTCATTAATCTTCTATTTTTTCTATTTTGTTTACATATGATGTATGGATATGATTTTCCTCAAGGACTGGTGTAGCCGCATTCCAGAAACCTTGCTATGTTGTTTCATCATTATCATTTTCTTGCTTTTAACATCTGCCTTTTAATATCAATAGTTATTAATACTTTAATATTTAATAATTACAATATCCCTGTACCCTACTGTCTATGTCTTCTTGAAGCTCAGATGTTTTATCAATTTGGATGCAAAGGCATTTGGAACTTATATGTTCATTACAGATATTGATTTGTTGCCTATGATTTCTTTCAGTTTGTTTATACCTTTTTATTTTTTGAATGTTTTTGCTTCATCTGATAGCATGATGGCAATACCTTTTTTAAAAATCCATTTTATGCATAGGATTTTTTTTCTATCCTCTTTTATTTTGTGCATGTCTTTTTTTAAAGTGTATTTCTTGTAAGATTTTTTTTTAATCCAGTATGTTTACTCTTTTTAATCCAATATGTTCACTCTTTTTCATTTATTGGATTGTTTAATCCATTCACATTTAAAGTTGGGAGGTTTTTTTTTTAAATTTTTCTCTAAAATTGGGGCCTTTTAGTTAATGATTTCCCCGTCTTCTACTGTAAAAACAGTATTATGTCCTTCAGTTAAGCTTTTTTTTTTTTAAAGTGGCCCTGTTCTCACTGGCTGTCTTCTCCTCCCTGAAGCCCCTCTTCTCATTTGTCATCTTTTTCCCTCCAGGGTTTTGTCACTTCCTCTCTCCTGCTTCTATCTGGTTATATATTTCTTTCCTTTTTTTTTTTCTTCTCACTGAGGTAGATTTCCCCTTCAGGTATTCTGGTTCATCAGCTGGTGTATTGTTTTTTCCCCCATTTTTTGGTGCTCTTTTTAAAAAGGACTTCTTTCACTCTCTTCATTATCCATATTCTCTTTTTGCTTACTTTGGAGCCTTACTTTCAATTCATGACTCCTATAATCATCTGGTCTCTCTCTTTTCTCTATTCTTCATTCAACAGGTTATATTTCTTTCTGTTGCTACTGTTTTTCCTATTACCTGTTTATGTTCAAGGTCTCTGATATTTCTTCTCCCTGGAATCTTTGGTGCTTTTAGCCCCACCCCTGTCTTTATTTCCCTTATCATTCATTTCTGACTCCCTCCAGTTTGATTGTGGTTTCCTTGGGGGCTGGATTTCAACCGGTCTCAGCTTCCTCCCATACTGGGAAATTCATACTTCACCAGTCTAGATCCCTGCCCTGAATGACTTCAGGGTGGTGAGAACTGGCCCCAGCTACATGCTGCACTTTTCCCTCAGGCTTGGTGGAGTTCTGCTCAGCCTGCTACATGCACAATGTACTATCCCAGTGACCAGTCCCACTCCCTCTGTTCCTTCCCTCTCTGGCCAGCCATGGACAGTCCAGAGCCTGCCTATCATTGCACTGATAAGGTTTCCTTCCCTGGCACTAGGAGGGGCCCTTCCAGGTTTTGGCCCCCAGCTGGCTTTTGCTACTGAAGGGCTATAGCTGCTGAAGAGAACCAGAGCTCTATGGCACTTGAAAGGGGGGAGTGGGGGGCGGGGAAGGAGAATCAAGGTGTAAGGGTGAGTCTTGATGTAAGCCTCAGTTGTATCCTTGGGTCTGCTAGTGCGGCCTCATACTAGGGAGAGGGTGCTGCGTGACCTCAGGGTCAGTAAGTACCAGTTTATGGGTTTTGGAGTCTGTTTGGTTTTTTCCTTCTTTTGGATTCTTGGTGTCCTAGACCATGGAAATGGCTAAAGTTGCTTTATCTTTAGTGAATAATTTCTGTTTTGGAGAAGTTTGAAAAGTCATAGGGATCAGAGAAAATACCTAGTTCGCCATCTTGTTACTCTTGTGATGCCTCCAACCTTTCTGACCACTCCTTCCAGTCCTCTCTGCTGAATCATCATCTCTATCACACCCCCTAAGTGAGGCCTGCACAACACTCAGCCTGTGGGCTGCTCATGGCCCGCCAAAGGATTTCAGGCAGCCCATGAAGACTGTAGAGGATATAAAACAGGCCTGCACAACATGCTCCCTGGGGGCTGCTTTGGCAGGCCAGAAGCAATCCACAGGCTGTACTGTTGTGCAGGCCTGGCCTAATTGTAGGTTGTCCCCCAAAGCTTGCCCTGCACCCTGTTCTCTTCTCTCTGTATACTCTCTCACTTGGTAACCTCATCCATTCCCATGGGTTTAATTACTATCTCTATGTGGATAACTCCTAGACCTGCAGATCTATATATCTAACTTTTTCTCCTGAACACCAGTTCTATATGACCAGCTGCCTGTGGGACATCTCGAACTGGATACCCTGTAAGAACCTCAAATTCAATATATCCAAAACAGTAATCATTACCCTTCCTCCCAAAACCACCTCTCTTAAATTTCTCTATTTCTGTGAGGGCATTACATCATCTTCCCAGTCACCTAGGGTGACAATCTTGAAATTATCTTTGACTCTCAACTTACCTTCCACCCTACATATTCAATTGGTTACCATCATGTAGATAGAAATATCTTTTACATCTGTCCCTTTCTTTCTACTCAAACAGCCACTTCCGTGCAGGCCCTCATCCTCTCTTGCCTGGACTACTAAAAGAGTCCCGTAATCGGTTTCTCTGACTCATCGTATCTCCCTTCTCCTATCCATTCTTGACACAGCTAATAAAGTGATTTTCTGACCATGCTATTCCTCTACTCAGTCAATTCTAGTGTTTTCCATGACTTTGGGATCAAATTTATTTCATCTTTTTAAAACTTCCATTTTGTATAGGTTTTATAATATGCATTATTAGTACAGTAGATAATTTAAGAATGAGTAAATGTATACAGACTGGGAATGCAGCATGCTCAAAAACTTTTATGGATAGGAACAAGCAATTTAAAAAGTTTGGAGACCACTGATCTAAATTATTGTTTAAATCACTAGTTGGGGAATCGAATTCAAATCACTTACCAGGAACATTTGATCTTAATCAATGTTTTCTACCAAGATTGTGTTCTTATTGATCATTCTAAAACATACATTCTTATTATAAAAGTATAAAAGACATCCTTCCCAAATACCTATAGATGTTTCCCTATTATTTTAAACATGTCCATTAACTGAACTCATCATTTTTCTGCCTTTCTCAACTATCTGACATCAATCAGTGGTACCACTACTTTGCAGTCTACTGCACCAGAAAAACTGGAGCCTTTTCAAAAGGCCTCAAAAAACCCTCACACTATTTCATCTGCAATACTTTAGTCTAAGCTTTCTTAGAGCAGATACTGGGCTTTCCCTCCATTCTCAGTAACCCCAGGTTTTAGCATAGTGCCTGGCAAACAGTAAGCACTTACTAAATGCTTGTTGACTTGATTTGGTGAATTCTGAATATTAGAGAGAGAATTTATTGGAAGAACAATCTGCTGTGAATGGAAACAAAGTTCCTACCCCTAATAAGCTTATCATCTAGTTTCCTTGATATCATGGAGAAGACTATTATATGTTAATATAACACATTGCATGCATTTACTTGGAGAGCCACCAAAAATGAGGACTTACATTCACTACACTTTCAATGAATGAACATTCATATAGCACTATGTATAAGTCTACACAAGACTGGCACATAGTAGGTGCTTAATAAATGCTTGTTTACCGACAAGTTATTGTGAACAGACACCAAGAAATATAACAGCACTCCTACCTTAAATGGGATTGTAATTTAGTTGACTAAGTAAAACAACAAGGTTTGACTTTCTGAATATTTTACTGCAGCAACCAATATTATTTTTAAAAAACATGTATTTTGAATTTTTCACTGTTTTAGTTTATATACAAAACATTATTTCTTAGGGAACAAAAGGTAGTTTTAGTTCTACCTTAGAGCTTGCTGGATAACACAGGGAGAGGAAATGTTTGACATAAGAAGTGGATAACCTACCCGAGGTAATTAAGAACGGAATGAGCTCAGGGTCTTAGATCCCACCTAGTCTAGCACGCACATGAACATGAATCCCTTCTACCACATTCCAGAATTACCCACCCTATCCACCCTTCACCTGAAGAAGTGAGAGGTCACTCATTTATCTCCCAAAGAACCTCATTTCATTGTGGGGATAGCTCTCACTCTACCATTAGAAAGCTTTTCCTTGGATTGAGCCAAATTGACCTATCTGAAGTTCCCACTCGCTGCTGTTAGCGAAGAAATTGAGTCCCTCTTCCAAGGAAGGATCCTTCAAATACTTGAAAACAGCTATTGTCTCTTGGCAGAGAGATGGCGGGCAAGAGGCACAGAATTTTCAGGCATACACAATGTATGAAACTATTTTCCATGGCAGAATGATTTGCTGCCAGGAAGAAACATTTTCTTTTTAGGGGTGAGGGAGCAGGAAAGGTAAGTGGGATAATGAAAAAGGTTATTTTAAAAGGGCAAGAAAGAACAACGAATCACAGATACAGCAAAAGGAAGTTCAGAAGGAGAAACAGACAATCAGGGTGGTATCGGAACCACCATATTATATTTGAATTATTTTTTAAAAAACAAGCTGTGGTGTGGGAAAGAAAAAGTATATAACAGAAGTTCATAATCCCATATATATATATATGTATATATATATAAAATTTACTTTTTGTTTTTCTTTGTATATTGAAGTGTATACTTCGATCAGACATATATGAATAAGTAGATGTTTACCAAGTTCATAATAACAATGAAATATTTTTAAAGAGAAAAATAAATAAATGAAGGCTCCAATGAGCCTTGCCCTGTGGTAAGATCACAATTTTTTTTTTTGATAGGCAAAGTATTACTACCTCTCCTTAGGTTTATTTAAATAATTTTAGTTACAGTTCTAAAAGCTGCAGTGGAAAGTAGAACATAGAATTCCTAGAATCCTACATGTCAAAACTAGACTGAGAGGTGAGGCTGGCTAGGGGCAGGACTTATAAAGCAGTCAAGCTTTATATATAACTAAAAGAAGAGCGCATCCAAGTTGGAGTCCTGGTGCGTCTCTACCCACCACTTCGCAAAAGCTCAGTTACCTGGCTTTTTACCCCCTTCCAATAAATTTGATGAAGTTGTCATGGAGGACTAACAAGGGAATCCAGATTAATCAGAGGATTTTTACCCTTGGATTAAAAGCCATCTGGAAAAGGAAAACTAGAAAGACAAACTCCTTAGCACAAGTGAAAGGTCATCAAAACCCAAGAGGATGTCTTTCATTTGGTTCCACAGAGATGTACTAGTCACTCTCCCCCTAAAACAAAATCTGTCTGTGAGACTCTGTTCCTTTAGAAATTCTTTGCAAGATGGGGAAGGCCTCTGTCAAGGAGCCTTCATTCTTCTCCTCAGCCCAGCTGAGCCATGGCTAGGGCCCCAAGACATGCTGGTGTTTTTCTCTCCAGATCTATGTTATGTCTGGGCCGTGGTGGAACAGTGAAGAAGCCTGGGTTTAGAGTCAAGAAGGACCCATGTCCTGATCCTGCCTCAGTCACTGACTAGCTACGTGACCCTCAGAGATGGCCTTACACCTGCTGTCTGCCTCTGGTCTGTACCTAGCTGGTTAGATATCATTTTCTCCATTAGAAGGGAGCTGGAGGCAACAACAGGGCTTTTGACTTTCTTTGCACCATCAGCACTCAGGTAGTGCCTGGAACACAGCAAACTCTGACTGACTGACCAGCAAATCCCTTCACCTCTAGGGCAGTCTCATTTTTTTCACCCGTAAAATGGGTATAGTATTACCTATAGTGCCAACCTTAAGGAATACTAACAGATACATAGTGCTGGGCACCTCTGGCCCCATGTAAATGTCATTATCATTATCACGGGAACTTATTCAATCATCAGAACACAGCTGCCTAAGTTATAGCATGTTCTGGACGGGCAAGTGCTCACCTTATTCAGCTGTGAGAAGCCAGACTGATGTCACTTCATTAAACGTGCCCCACTTAATTAAAGTTGCTAGGATCTGTTTTTGAAGAGTTTGTGGTTTCTGCTGTTTTTGTGGTTTTTCTGTCTATGAAGTCACCTACCACTCCTTTGGGAGTAAATCGTCACTTCCTAAATGGAGCTTGGGGGGCTTTAGGTGATCAGGGTGGTTTACGTTAGAATCCTTCGGCCCAGAATGCAGGACAAGGATGCGGGTGAAGTTCTGAGGAGTAAATAGCAGTATCTATTTATGAATCAGGGAGGGACAGTGGTCCTGCTAATGCTCTGATAATACAAGCTGAACTGCAGACATGGGTGAAAAGAGGAAACGTGGCTCAGAAAACTGAATTATGGTCTGAGAAATCTAATCATTTGTTCAAGGGATCCCTGAGGGGAGAAAATATGTCAAGTTCTAAAAAGATGACGATCATTCTGGGTTACAAGAATGAACAGATATTGTGTAAATAAGTTTAATGTGAAGGCATATGTAGAAAATGTATCAGATTCCATGCCGTCTTGGGGAGGAAGAGCGGGGGGAAGAAAATCTGGAACTCAAAAACATGCAGAACTGGGTGTTGTAAACTAAAAATAAAAAAAATTAAAAAAAATAAACTGAAACATTCCCTTAACAGATAATGAAAAAAAAGGCCAGGAATATACATATGACATAATTTAGTGCCCAGAAGCTATGTCAATCATGGGTTTAAAAGCAATTCCAGAGTATGCAACAGTCACGCCATTCAGTGTCTTAAAAAAAGATTAAAGTGAGAACTAAAAACACTTCTTTTTGATAACAAAATAAGACTAAAAAATTATTTTAAAGAGGACAGATAAAAAAGTTCTCACCTGGTAGGCATAAATCTATTTTCAACAAGTTCATTTTGAAAGTTCTTTTTTAAAAAAAATGCAGTTTACCTTTTTGTCCATGGCGACTACTGAATTTGTCTCCAATTTCTGGACGTCTCGTCTGTCTTAATAGCATTTTGATGAGAAAAGCATCCTCTGCATTTGAGGATATCATGACTTTTTCGATGTAGGAATCTGTTGCACCTTTGTAGCTAAGGAAAAGAGAGAATAAGATGTTTTCTCACTCTGCCCTTCCAGACCACCAAACAGAACCCGCCTGGCTGCTTCCCTCCCCCATCATCAAGTCCAGGCTACACTATCTCCTACAATCCCAATGGACCCAGCCTTCCCCATACACAGGTCAGCCCTTTTCTCTTAGGCTACCCCGTCTCTCCCAAAGAAGTTTTGAGCCAGACTTCATTTCTCCCTCAACAATTCTTCTAGGAACTTACTCGATCCCTTTTTGGGGGCTTCCCAAAAAGGTTCTCATCATCCTAAGAGCAGCAGTTTACTAGTAGGTTATCTCTGAAGTCAAAGATAACATGGAGTTCTGATTTTTAAAAAACAGAGCATTTTAACAGGTTACAGAATGTTTCATTCTGTTGCATTTTGTGTCAGTCTGAAGTCTTGTCTTTATTTTAACTGAGGTAGAGACATTTGCTATCATCTCAAAATGTCTCCCCTAACATATAAATAACTCAAATAAACTCCAAGCCACAAAAAACAAAACGTAGACGTTGAGCATTAACACATGATTATTTCTTCAGATAAATTTACAGACACTATGTCCCAAGGGCAGTAATCAATCCTCCACCAATCAACAAGTATTTATTAAATGCCCACTACGTGCTAGGTACTGTGCATGTGTGTACGTGACATATACTTAAACTCTGGAAGTTAATTTTATGTTCTAAAAATTTTTATTGGTAAATTTTATTTTGCTAGCCTAAGAATGATAGCCTCAACTACCAACTAATTCCTCTACAAAATACAATTTCCCAAGGAGTAGAGCAAACTATCATAAAAGCGTCAGCATGTAATTCTAGTTTCCTTTTTGCCAAAAGAATAACAGAAGCTGCATTTCCATCCGCTCCATCCCTCCTGTGGCTCCTTAGTTCTCTTGAAGTACACTGTAGAGACCTGGGGGCATTTCCACCTCCTTTCCACCTCAAGACTCACACACACACACACACACACACACCCCCACCCCCACACCTCTCAGACCACTAAAAGCCTGCTCATTCTTTAAGGTGCAGCTCTAATGATCCTCCTTTTCCCTTGGGCCTCACGTGGCACTGGGATCGTGCCTCTCCTATGGACTCAGCATGCTCCATTTTGTATTAGATGGGCGTGGTGTGTGTGTGTGTAGGGGGGGGAATGTGTGTGCGCGCATGCGCACACACGTGCACGTGTGTGTTCATGGACCACACACACTCCCTTCTTCACCTCTCTCCTCAGCACAGGGTTCTGTGCACAGTGAGCACTGGGGGCTCAGGATCCCACCACCGAGTCATCCCATGGGAACCGGCGCTAGAACCCAGGAGCGACTGCTTCTTTATCCCTGGCTCACCAGACCCCAAGGGCTGATCCCCACAACCCTTCCTTTCTCTGCCCTCTTGCCAAGATGGTGGCGCAGACACCTACGTTATTGGGACATCTTTATACTGTGGCTGCTGAGGCACGCTGCTCCCCTCCAGGGGAATCTGGGTGACTGTCGGCATAGACTTGTTCACAAGCACCTGCTTGTTTTCAACTTTCTCACCTAAGAAAACCAGAAGAACATTAGGTTTCTGTACTACCTTCTTGAAAATGCAGAGGTCACTAAAACATGAAGTTTTGGTTGGACTTGCTAAAGTAAAGAGAGAGACTAATCCAAAGGGCCATGCTTATTACCCTGTTTTTTAAAACAATGAATTAAGATAAGAGCACAGGATCTCACACCCAAAACAGCAGTTTTCAGTCAAGGGATTCAGGTGCAGTGCATAGAGTGCTGGCCCTGAAGCCAGAAAGACTCATCTTCCTTAGTTTAAATCTGGCCTCAGACACTTCTAGCTGTGTGACCCTGGGCAAGTCACTAACATTGTCTCAGTTTCCTAATCTGCAAAATGAGCTAGAAAAGGAAATGGCAAACCAGTCCAGCATCTTTACCAAGAAAATCCCAAATGGGTTCACAAAGAGTCAGACATGACTGAAAAATGACTGAACTGCTGCAACGTTTTAGTAAAGGAAGACAAAGCAGCTTTCAGTGCTCATTTAAAACCTGATGGTGAATAATAATGATGATGATGACATTTCTTCAAATAATGGCAACCCAGTAAGTCAACCTAGAGCATATCAGCAAAATAAAAATATTTTCTTCTACCAGCAAGTCCCAGTTTTATTTTCAAACCAAGAAAACAAGTGTGCTCTTTCTTTGTGGAGGGAGCATTTATCAATCACATGTGTGTGTTTCCTGCTGAAATGCGTTCTCCATGAAGACAAGCCCTGCACTCTCTGCAGTCCTACCTTCCAGGACCAGAACCTGCAGAGAGCCCAGGAGCTGTTTCCTCCTCCTCTTTGCAGGGTTCCAGGTACAGGTCTGGGCTGCTTGCCGCTATCATACTAAGGCTAGTCATTACATCATGATGGATTTGTCACAGCCCCAGACCGAAGAGTTGGAAGGGACGTTTGAGTCCAACTCTCAAATCATGAAACAGTCACATGCCATTAGAATGGGACATGGTTAACATGTGTCACATTATGAACCCTAATACCTAATGTTTTAAAAAGGTCTGAAAATATCCTCTATGTCTACTCACTTCTTCACAGAGAAGTTCATTTCCCAAAGATTTAACCTCCCTGCCCCACCCCTCCACCCACAGAGTGAATCTTCAATTAAAAGTCAGAGAGCAGACAGGACATGAACTTGTCCTTTTTCACTGGGGAAGTGCCAGGGGTGGGGAGGACTGGAGCTGGGATTTTATTAGTGCTAGGCCTGTGGGATGGAAACTTTCTCTCCATGGGGACACTGAGAGGGTAAGTGATCTGCCTTAGATCAAAGAGGTGGTAGAAGGGCAGCCTAGCATAGTCTTGTCTCTGACCCATACCCATAGTATGGGATAACTGCCCTGTTAGCATGCACGAGAAAAAGCATTTCCAAAGTGGTTCTCACCTGGAGAACAAATGCCATCAGCATCTAAAATTTCATGCCGCCAGATTGGCTTCCTTGTTGCTGCATCCAGCATCGGTCCCATCACTTTATCAAACGTTTGATTGGTATATCGTTTCAATGTACACTTGGCATTTTTATACACGAGGCATCGTCCAAAGCCTGAAATGAAACACAGTCAGGTATGAGAACCACCTTCCCAGGAGACCCTAGTTTATAATGCAGTCACAGCGGATGAGCAGCTGGCCTGTGGGAAGCAACCAGTAGGAGAGGGTAAGACGTGGCCCTCGAGTTCTACCAGATCCAACAACAGAACTTCCAACCTGGCATCTCCATGCTCATCCTGCTCGCGTAGAGAGGTTTAAATGCCTCGCCTGATCACTAGTGAGAGGTCGGGGCACAGGGTCCCTGCCTTGGTTCTAAGGCTTTTCCCACCATATAATGTGTACTCTCAGCACAGCACAGCACAGCCCTGTCCCCCTCCTTTGGAAGAAGTATGTTCATCACAGGGTAGGACTTTTTCTCATCCAGGTTAGGCAGAGGAAACTCTACCCTCCTACTCCTATTCTCTCAAAGATTGTTTCTCCAGGAGTCCTTTATTGGGAGATGAAATTGGTTCCCTCCGATGTGAGCTCTTGGAGGCAGGGACTGTCCTGCTTTCCTACTTGTCCCCCCAGTGCTTAGCACAGTGCTTTACACCTAGTAAATGCTTCACCCATCCACTCCTCCACCCAGCCACCACCTTCACCATGAAAAGGCCCTCACCTCGAGGAGGCCGAGGTGTGATGTTTCAGCATATCATTGGTTTATCAATCCCATCTATGAGGGTATTTCCTCCATGTTTTCTCACCTCATACTATATCCATTGATAAACCCCACCACCACTAGGAGATTTGTTTTGTATCCGTTAACATTATCAGGGCAGTGGCCCTTTGGCTGCCCATTTGTGATACCCCCCTTTCTAGGCATCCACATCCTCAATGACATCTTTCACAAAACTGCCAACACAGGCTCCTTCACTGTGATTTGGGGCAACCCCAGGGCCTTAAAGGTTCTACCTGAGCGGTTCAAGTCCTGGGAGGCTTTACCAATCTGAGCAAGTCTCCAGACCAGATAGGCCTCTAGGGAAAGGCTCATCCCCAGCAGGATGGCTGCCAAGTGCTAAAGGTGACCCATGGACAACATAACAATGTACAACAGGCCTCGGTCTTATGTAGACCCACTTTTTGTTTTCACGGTGATGATAAAGGAGACAGAGGATGATAAGAATCACATATTGTTTAAAGTTTATTCTTCTACTTAAAGAGCTAATAAGTCTTAGTTAATAAATAACCAGAAATGAGATGAACTGACTGTCCAAAGATTAACTGGGATAAAGAACAAGGTGTACTTGAAATATCTGGGTAGGGAGAGATGTGACTATTGGCTCCAACCGGATTCATCAAGCACATCTTCACCCAGCAAGCTGCTCCTCAAGACACAAGGCATCATCCGAAGCCTGAAAGGAAACAAGGTTTCCAGAGCTGCAAGTCTAGGCTATTGGTTATTTCTTTGTCAAATTTACTTTTAACTTGATATACTCTGTAACTCAATTTATTTCTTTTTTTTATTTTGAAATATTTTATTTATTCATACTATAAGAAACTTTCCATTCTCACTAAAATATAATATTTTAAATGAGAGCAGTGTAGTTGACTATACATAGTTACTTTTTTAAAATCTTGGTTTTATACTTTGAAATACACAAAAATGATTAAACGTAGAAATGGCAATCAAACAAGATCATATTTCTAAAGCACAGCATAGTGCCTGGCAAATAGCAGGTACTTAATAAATATTTGTTTCCTCTCTTCCTTCTTTCCTGCCTCCTTCCCTTCCTCTTTTCATTCCTTCCTCTCTCCTTTCCTTTCTTGCTTTTTATCTTTTTTCCTCCTTTCCTTTCTTTCCTCTCTTTCTTCTTCTTTCCTTCCTTCCTTCTTCCCTCCATTCCTATCTCTCTTCCTTTCTCCCTCCCTATCCTTTCTTCCCTCCCTCCCACTCTCCCTCCCTCTCTCCCTCCTTCTGTAATTTATTTCAATAAACATTTATTGAGTACCCACTTTGTGTGAAGCATATTATATCCTGGAGACTAAAATGCAATGAACGGTCCTTTGACCTCTATAATATGTTTACTGGAGAAATATCTTTCCAAGATATACTAGCATGTCATAAGAAATTTAAATAAGAAAATATTTCAATTAGAAATGAGCCTTATAACTGGTGAAATAAATGTTGGTTCTCAATATACTAAAACTTCAACTTCTCTGGAAAACCAAGGAATTTGGTTAAGAAAGGCTAAAAGTGAAAGCAAGTGTCTAAATAGTCCCTAAACCAGTAGATTAAGCAACTCTGAAGCAGCTAGTAACACAAAGAAGCAAGCGATTAAGGCTGGGCCACAGAACATTTCAGGTCCTCAGGTCACCTCACTTTTCACTCTCCTCCACCGTAAGCCCCAGGACAATATTGCCCAGGGACTACTGAGCTCAGACAGGAGCTCCGGCTCCTTGGGAGAGCATTACAGGATCTTCCAAGGGCTTGCAACTGTAATTAACGGAAATGGATACCAGTGTAACAGAATTTGTGTCAAGGTAGGATTCTCTTCTCCTAAGTGTAAATTGTCATTTTATTCACAGGTGGTTGCCGTAAAGTCAGGGGCAGCAATCTCGGATCATTAAGCAGCATTACAGAGTTTCTGACAGACATCACAAAGTCTTCAGGTTTTCACATAAATGTTACCAGTTAATCAGGAAGGAAAACATCTAGTTTTAAAGCATGGCTGTTGTTGTTTGGGGAAAAAAAGAAGCATAAATTAAGTGCAGCCGCCATTAATGCCAAAGACACATGTCCAGGAGCACTGTTACTGCTGCCTAGCAACTAGCAGGCGGGTGGGGAAAGACCCATGGGCAATACCAAGGGAGGGGGCGGCGGGGAGAGACCATGAATAAAGAAAGCAGCTTTCATTTCAGGTGGTCACTGTCGTTCCTTATTCTACTTATAAAAATTCAGCTCTCCACAAATTTAGAGAGAAGAGTTCCATTATTAATACCGTTTCTCATCGAAGGAAAATTATTGTGTTATTGGGATGATGTACCAAGCAATACACAAGTTCCTCATTCAAATACTGACCTTTTAAACTCATGTATCACCACAGCCTCTGTCAGCAGGTTTATAGTCACAACAAACCAGACTGATTTTAAGACAAGTAATGGCAAAATTGCTTATTTCACCTCCCAGAGGGAGAGACTGACCTGAGACTTCTCTTCCCACGTGTTAACATCAAAAGTTCTTGTTGGTGTGAGAGTAAAGGTTCTACCCACTAGTCTAGAAACCTGAAAACTTTAATCCTAAACAGGATTTGTGCTTAGGTAACAGAAAGTCAACCTTAGGTGCTCAAACTTTCGTTTGAATTTCAAACAACTGCTGCACCGAATATATCCCATGTTCAACAATTACAGATTGATTGAAGCCATTTTCCTAGCCTGGCCTTTCACATTCTGCAGAGCATATTCACCTCCATTATCTCGGTTATCCAAGGGCACTCTGAAGCAGGCAGCATCTTACAGATTCAGAGATGGCCATGCTGAGGCAGGTTCCTCTTGCCCAGAAATGATGGCACTGTGCCTGGAGGTTGGGCCTTCTGTCTTCTCCTCCAGTCCAGTGTCCTTCCCAGTCCGCCATGCTATCGTGGCTAAATCGAGAGTCTAGACATGCCCAGGCTGTGCCTGTGTGCATGCAGACATGTTCCAAGAGTCTACTGGCCTCCCCTGCCACATTCACTTCTTACCTCTGTCCAAGGAGGCCTTGTTGAGGACTAACGCATCTTCAATATCATAGCCGCTATAGCTCATCACAGCAACCGTGGCATTCTGTCCAGCTGGGAGCTTCTCAAATTCTATCAGCTCAATGGTTTTTGTTTTAACCATCGGCTTTTGTGGATAGGCCAGCAGATACATGAGAGTATCAATTCTGTTCCGTTGATTATATCCAATAGTACCTTTATTGGTAATGGGGGAAGGAAAAATAAAACAACATTTATTTTGGTATTTGAAATAATTGGGCAATAATAGAGATGATTAAAAATGCATTTCATTTATTCATTCCACAAATATTTATTCAGTGCTGACTGTAAGAAGTCTGTGCTAGGTGCTACAGTCTCTACCGGGATGAATAAGATTTCATCCTTGCCCTCAAGGCAGGTAAAAAGTGGTTTAAGGGTGAATTCAGGAAAGGAAAAGATCACTTTAAGCCTTGGGGGGTGGGAGGAGAGGCATCTGAAAAAGGGTATGGCAAAGATAAAAAAAACTTTCACAAATACAAATGTGAAAATCCAGTCTATAAAGCTAATAATACATTTTTGCACATTTTGTTCGACAACATTTAAAAGTCGAGAAACCCAAAATTAATCTTTAATTAATTGGAATTGTTTCGTAATATCTAGAAGACTTTGAGATTTGGTAATCGTTTGGTGTTGGATAACAAGAAGCAAACCAGTGTGGACCACAGTCCACTGTGTCTCTTCTGAAGCTTCTCCAAGTCATAGGACTCTTTGGAGTCTCTCCTAAGCAAGAAAAGCTTAATGTCCCCTCCCAGCTCAGCCCTCGGGCCTTCTTACTGGTGCCTATAGTGGTCCTGGGCAGAGTGTGAGGATGGCCGTCAGCCAATGAACCCCATCTCTGCAGCCATCTTTTTTCTTCTCCCTGCTGATGATTATCTACCTCACTCAGTAAAAGCACTTTATTTTAAGCCCAAGGAATTTAATTTTTTTAATATTTATTTTCAGTTTTCAACATTCATGTCCTTATATTTTCTCCCCTTCCTTCCCCCCTCCCTCCCCCAGACAGCATGCAATCCCACACATCTTCATATTAGTCATGTTACACAGAAGAATTATAATGAAAGGAGAAACCAGGAGAAAGAAAACAAAAGAGAAGAGTCAAGCCCAGGGAATTTAAACAAAGGAGACCGAATTCTAGCCTAGACATACAATAAATACTCCAGGTAATCCAGAGGAATTAAAAATCTCAGACTCCAGATGGTTCTAGATTAGGGTCTGAGAGATGTTCTAGTCCTCCCAGGTCACTTATCTGACCTCCCCCCACAATATTTTTGTTCCAAAAGGCCAAGAAGGCCAGTGTGACAAAAATCAGACAAAAGTAATGACTAGTGCCTGTGTGAACAGAAACCTCATTAATGTTCTCCCATCCCAAAGTGATCCAGCACAGACTCAGGGACCCTACATTCTATTTAATTTTATTTCCACAAACTAGTATTTGTAGACTGGTGAGAGACACTAAAGTCGCATACTGTAGCCCCCCTGCCTCAATGTGCAGAATCTCTAAACTCTTACCACACAGGAATTAGTTTTGTTGTTAAGGTTCCTTCTGATTCTGGAAGAAAACAATCATACAGAGGAGAATAGAGGATTATCATTGTAAAGGCACCATCAGATCTTTGAAAGCCACTAGGAATTCCATGGTACTCTGCCCAACCACATGGATTTATTCCAGCACCTCTGGCTAAAGATCCAAGGCTGGTCTGAAAACCAAGAGCCACCTGAGGCTTACGAAGTTTGCTCTATAAATCACCAATTAATGTATGTTGATATGGCATCACGAAGGGTGTGAACCAGTGTGGCACTGAAACCTCCATTGTGCTGTAACAGAATTACTGCTGTGAGGACTGTGGTAAAAGTTCACTCACAATAAGTGTGTCCTTTTACGTGGGATCACTGAAAATTTATGGGCAGATTTCACCTCCAATTGTGAGCCTTTCCCCAGCTTGAGACGAGGATTGAGGCAATGTCCCACCAGGCTGCCAAAAATGTCTTCTGAAGCCCCAGAAGGGCATTACTAAGTGACAGGGAAACATAAATGGCTTAGCAGCTAAACCACGGCCACAGCGACTGGATCCTGCTATAAATTGTGCTATCTCGCCTGGTGCGATCAGGGTTTGCAGTCATTACAAGGGACCATTGACCAAACCAAACACTAAAAAGAGTTAAGACATGTTTTGTGTTTATGATCTTGTGGTAAGTTTTCCATTCAAGTCTTTTAACTTGGGTAGTTTTTTTTTTTAAAATAGGATTAAACATTTATTGAAAGTTAAAAAGTAGTTATCAATGTAATTTCTGCATCCCATCAATTCCACTTCAATAGGACTGGGTCATAAAGGCATGGACTTTGATAGCCTCCTCCCAAGATCCTCTTAGTCATTATCTAATTCTGTAAAAGATGCTTCTCTACAATTTTGTAAATGTTAAAAATCATAAAAAGCAAGCTATCTATCTCAATGGCCAAGTTATTCTAAAACATTTATCAACTCAGAATTCAGTATCAGAATGCAGATGACGTAGTATCAGTGATTCAGACAATGTTGCTATCTGAGCACATCCTCCCTGGAGCTCTTGGAATGTGGACAGTTGAGTCCACCTTCTCCTCCCTCCTCCCCTGATTATTTACCAAAAGTTTCAGTGTATTCACTTTACATGTGGCATGCTGAAGACACCAGTGCAGGGGGTTCCTAGCAGGGGTGTGCCCAGCATGGTCCAGTGGATAGAGCACTGGACTAGGAGTCAGGAAGAACAGAGTTCAAAGCCCACCTCTGGGGAAATTTAGTTAACTACTCAGTCTCAGTTTCCCATTTGTAGAATAGGGATAAAAATAGTGCCTACATGCCAAGGCTGTTAAAATGCTACATAAATGTAGACTGCAACCAGTCTACGACTTAATAAATAAATGTTAAAGGATTGTCAGAAGCACAAGAGGTTGGTGACTTGCCCAAGATCACACAAACAGCCAACATCAGAGTCTTCTAGACTCCAAGTCTAGAACTCTATGCATTAAGTCAATCCACACTGTAGAATTTAGCTGATATGTGACCTAGTGTGCATAAGAAGCATGAAGGAAGTGCCTAGTGTGTGGAGCACTGTGCTGCATGCTGGGAAAGATGAAGGCGACAAAGATCCAGACCAGGCCCTTGCTTAGGGAGCTCTCTCTTGGTCGAGCAGGGGCGCATAGAGAAAAATGAGATGAAGTGATAATCAAACAAGAGTTTCTCTCTCTCTCTCTCTCTCAATCCCTCCGTCCCTCCCTCCCTCTCTGTATGCCTGTTTCTGTCTCTTCCCGCCCCAGTATTTGCTTTAGCCATTGAATTCATGAGGAAACTCAGCTTGGGCCACATCTGGGGAAAAAAAAGGGCCCTAGCAGTCAGTCTGTGGGGAAGGGGAGAAGTGATGCATATTCATCAGTAAAGCTGATGGCGCAGCACAATCCCTTTAAATAACTAATAAAGGGGGCAGTGTAGGAGACATGGGCACGGCCTCCCTGCCCAGCACTATGTCTGTGGCTGCATGTGGAGACGACACCCTTTGCCTCATGTCTACTAGACTCATTCTTCTCATCTTCTTTGGGGAAGAAATTATCCTTGTAACACAATAACAGAAAGAATGGAAAGCTAAGCAAGGTTGGCACCCATTGCTAAACTGGTAACTCACTATTGGGGCAGGAGAGCAGATGGAAAAAGGTCACAAATCTGTTTGCCACAGTTTCCTCAATTCTAAAAGAGGAGGGAGTGGTAATAATGCTACCTACTTCATGGAGTTGATGTGGAGATCCAATGAGATGGATAACATTTGTAAAGCATTTAGCAAAGTACCTGGCACATAGCAGGTGCTAAATAAATGCTAGCTCTTATTACTGTTTAAAAAAAAAATCTAGCTTTCATCATTCTCTTCATTGCAAAAAGGTGCTTTGACACCAAAAAAATTTAGAGCAGCTTTTTCCCCAAATGTCCACAGTAGCAAATTAGAAACAAAACTAGATGTCCATCAATGGCAAAACCAATTTTGGCATGTTAATGTAGTGGAATATTACTGTGTCATAAAGAACAATGGATAAGAAGAATTCAGAGAAGCATGGGAAAATTTATATGGACTGATTCAGATTAAAACAAACAGAATGAGGAAAACAATGGATACCACCACTGAACACTGAATCCTAATGACCAATCATGGTCTTTGAAAGAAAATGTTAAGAAAATATATGTTCCTTCTCTCTTTACTGCAGAAACAGAGCAGTTTCCTCGGCAGGGGAGGGAAGAGAGGAGGGAAGAAGACAGGGAGAGGGATAGGGGGAGGGGGAGGGACAGGGACAGGGAGAGAGACAGAGAACATATACAGGGTGTCCCAAAGGTCTTGGTGCAATTTTAAGCTCTTAAAACTTAAGACTTTATTAAGACTTAAGCTTCAATAGCAGACTGCACTAATGCTTTTGGGACACCTTTTCCTATCAATACCCTGAGAGGTATTCAGTAGTTTGCTGAACTGCTTCTTCCAGCTCTCTTTTTAAATCTTTGATAAAAGAGATGCTTCGCTGACAGGGAAAGGGAAGAGGGTGGAAAAATAAATGAATGTGACATTAAAAAAAGTGAGAGAAGAAGGTACCCTGGCCAGCACCTCTTTCTTCACCTACCTCCCCATCAGTGTCACTGCTCTTATTTACTCTGCTTCTCACCAATGATGGTCAGCATTGGACTCTCTCTGAAATCTAGAGTCCAATTTCTATAAGCTGTCAGAGAGGACTGGTACTAAGCAGTGGAAGGTGATTTCTCCCCAGAAACACTGTGCGCTAGACATTCAGTGAAACTGGGTCAAAGAGATGCATTTGCCACATTGCAGAAAACATTATTAGAATGGCAGCAAATGAGGTCTTCTTGTCCCAAAAAATGATCACCATGATCCAAAAAAAAAACCCCACCCAAACCTAGCTATGATATTTAATCTATTTTTCACTTATTATTCACTCCTATTCATTCCATTGTTAAATGGCATAGAATGTGCATTTTCTAAACTAGCCATCCACAGACATAAGCACCTTCGTTCAAGCTTCAAAGGGAAGAGAGGACCAGCAAGCCCAGCCCCTTGGTTGCCTCCGGAGTTGCTTCCTTCTATCCCCCTGCTCTCTCTTATCTTTTGAATTTTTAATACAGCCTGGTTTCAGTCTTTATGCAGCTATTTCTGTGTCCAGAGTAAAATATGGCCATGTCATGAGCCAACTTATAATATGTAGTTTTATCTCTGGGATTTTCTTTAGAGTCAGGTGTTCAGTAACAACAAATAGAAACAAAAGCTTTTTTTTTTTATTGCTAAAGATATTCAGTGGCTTTTGTCTTCCTGGCGTCAGCAGTAACGTCAGAAGAGTGTATCCAAGGAGCTAAATGTGCCGGACCCAGGGTCAATGCAGCTGAATACACCAACCTCAGAAAACACAGACAATGAATTGCAAATGACACTCAAAACAAAACCAGAAAAAACCCTTCACACAGCAAACTACAAAAGAACTCCACAGACACTGAATTGGCTTTCTGTACACAGTGATCCTGCTTAGCTGTGTGCGGTAACAAGCTCAGCATCCACATACTACTCAGAGCCACAAAACAAAGACTTGGGCTGGGGTGGGGGGGAAGGGGAGACAACTGTAAGGATACAAATGTTGTTTCTTTACTTCAAGTCTCTGCTTTAAATTTGTTTTTAAGGAAACACAAGGTAGAAGATGTCTCTCCCTCCCTGCTCCACCCCTTTGGTGACATTTTCTCAGACATCGAAAGAAGGGAATCAGTGATGAGGTGATTCTTCCCTCCTTAATTCTGCAGGAGGTCCCACACAAAAGGTGTATTGTTTGGGGCAGGATTCACATCCCAGAACAAAATGGTTTGGTAAACCCAATAGAAGGGAAAGGCCTTTCATGCCATGTAGGGCTCACTACTGTATATTTCAACTTGTTAGCAAGTCAGAAACACAAAACGGGAAACCAGCCTCATTGCTGCTGAAGGATGAATGGGAAAGGCAAATGGATGAGCTGTTATTGAGTTTTTCCCTTTGGGAATGATTGCGAATTGACAGGGCATTACATCATTCAGGTAAATGACAGAAGGCAGCATTCTGGGGACACTGAACAGGAGAAAATCCAGGATGGAATCTGGGACTCCTTCACTGTAAGCCACACTCAGTTACAGTTCCAAAAAAAATTGGGAGAAATAAATTTTCTAGTTGTTCCCCAAAGGTGATGCCATTACCTTCCCTTAACCATTTTCATTTTTCTTTCTAAAGATTCTCCATCAATTATATTTTAAAGTAAAAGGACAAAAAAATCCCATGTGCACTTAGCAGAAAAAACTTCTTCAGAAGATCTGTGATTTTAATATCATCTTGGACATTCTCTCCATGCCTAATCCTCTTCATGGGCTGTGGGCAAAAATTCCACCACCTGATGATGGCCAGCTTTCTGGGAGGGAGCTTTTTTTTTTTAAACTGGGCCCAGTTGGTCCTTGGATGAAAAATACAAAGCTGATAGCTGGGCCCAAACTTGAAGTTTTTGCTGCCAAACAGGATGAAAACCCTTGTGCTCCACTGGCAGAGCCTTTAATAAACCAGAGTTAGGAGAAAAAAAAGCAGGCTTCACCTCTGCTCTAGAAAGAGACATCAGAGCAGAATGGAGATAGGGGATGGTAGCAGCAGCCGAAATACAAAAGCCACCTGGACTGTTTGAGGATGTCAGTGACTGAAAACCACCAAATCACACAGCAGAAACTTTACAGGGATGGCCAACTTTGAGGGTTTGAGTCCAAATCCAAGCCAAAATTGGAGTTGGTTTGTTTAATTGTTTTTTGGAAAGCCTTTGTTGGCAGTGGCGGCAGAGGTGGCCCTCCATAGACTAGAGGATCACAGATTCAGTGCTGCGTGAGAGAGCCCTCATACGTCTAGTCTAACATGCTCAGACGAGGAAACTGAGGCCTAACCAGGCAGGATGAGACTCGCCCAAAGTCACAGGGATTAAACTAAATGGCAGAACCAGGATCTGAACCCAGGTCTCTTGACACCAAGTCTTGTACACATTCCCCTCCATCATGGGCCCCCTCCCTCTTCTCCAGGGCAGGCTCAGCTCAAACGTCCAAGTGGCAGCAGGAACAGGGGGCATGTGTGTTAAACATGAGAGGATGGGACAACGACAACTCAAATAGGTCTCCTCATTTCCTTTTCAAAAGTAAATAATCTACTTTTATAATCATCTCAGGGTCTTACTGTCCCTAAGGTTAAAAAAGAAGCTCATTGACTATGACCAAAACGCACAAATGAGGAGAATGCTAAGTGTCACTTAATGCCTCGTCTGGGCCTGGTCCAGGGCCACCAACCACAAATCAACCGACGATCATTTATCAGGCATCCAGCATGGGCCAGGCCCTATTACCTACCACGTTCACTTCTGCCTTTCCATTTCCTTATTTCTTTCTCCTTCTTCCCTTCCTCTTTGGGCAGTGAGGTAGCTCAGTGGACAGAACATGGGGCCTGGAATTAGGAAGGCCCAAGTTCAAATCCAGCCTCAGACTACTAGCCAGGCTACTCTGGGCAAGTCACTTAACTTCTGTTTGCCTCAGTTTCCTCAACTAGAATATAGGGATCATAATAGCCCCTCCCTCTCAGGGTTGTTGTGAGGAACAAATAAGACAATATTTGTAAAGAGCTCAGCACATTTGTAAAGAGCTGGCACACAGTAGGCACTTTATAGATGCTTGTTTCCTTCCTTTTCTACTCTCTTGCTTTTTCTTTTTCCTTCATTCTTTTTCTCTTGCTTATGCTTTTAGGTATGCCAGTGGAACCCCAATGCTTAGCTCTATAGGTAGCTCTCCAGATTGCAAGACACTGCTGATTCTTCTGGCATAGAAATGATAATACTAGTGAAATGAGAAGGATTTTTAAAAAAGATATTCGAAATTATTTTAATACCACTCCCAAGTTCAAGAAGGAAAAGCTTACCCATGGCTTGTTTCCCCATGGCACACTGGTAAGTATTCCTGGGGGACTGGTTATGGTGAGGGTATGGAATAAGCCCAGCACAAACACCAAGGAGCGTGAAGGGCTCAATCTCCAAGTGGGTGGTATCCCTAAAAATTAAACATACATAGCTAAATAAACGAGCAAACAAACAAATAAGTAAGAGTACTTAGGCAACAGGTTACTATTGTTTTCTTCCATTCGGTTAAATGCCTCTGGCAACACTGTAGAAAAGAACATATATAGTAATATTTACAACTTGATATAACATGAGTGATAGAAAGGAAAACCTAGTGAGGACATATGATTTTAACCTCAAATGATAAAATAAACATATCACAGTGCTCTTCAAAAGTCGTCAAAACAACAGAACCATCGGAAGGAACCCCCAAGGCAAGGCCATGTGGTCCAGCCACTGCCTCCTAACCAGGAGCTCCTTTACTGAACCAGCTGGACAGTCTTTGAACCCACAACCACTTTGGATGCCCTTTGCCATGCCAGGGATTACAATGAAGAAGATGGCATCAACTCCAAAATGGCCTCATTAGCAGGAAAGAGCCAAAGCAAAGTGAAAGGGAAGCAAAAGGGCATGGAATGTGTACCCCCTTTTATACAACATTTACAGTAATGTGAGAACACTGCTTTCCCCATACCTCCTCTGCCATTATTTGAGTCCTCTTTTCAGAATATATAGAAATAGAAAACATGACTTGACTTCATAGCTCTGGGAACGCTTCATTTCCCCATCAGCTACACTCTTTGGATTCCACTCCAGCATCATCATGGCCCAGTGCTGGGTCTCTCCCTCCCTTCCTCTCTCCCTTCTTCCCTGCTTTTTTGGTTTTCTGTTGGGTATGTCTTGTTCCTCCATTAGACTGTAAACTCCTTAAGGACAAGGACTATCTTTCCTTTTCTTATCTGTATCCCAGTACCTGACAAGTATTATAGGCCCACTAGCACACAGTAGGTGCTTAATAAATGTGTACTGTATTGTATTTTGCCAAAGAAAGGTTAGCTCAAAGGCACATTACAAGCTTCAAATGGAAAAGCCTAAAATGAATTGCCTGCCTGTTGGCTTTCACCAAAGATGATTTATCAAGCCCACGTTCTACAGTCTGAACTTCTTGTTCTTCTCCAAGGGCTTCTAAATTTAGGTGCTGATTTTAATTTGTGATACACGGCAAGAACCCAGAATCCTACATCCTTGCCACAATTAATTAAACAGGATTAATTAACTCTTCAGTTCTACTCTCAGTGGAAAAGGTGGTTTTCTATGGTTCTAGCTCTTGGTTTAGGGATAGTCCTTCATTCAATCTGGCATAATGGGGATTTTTGGCAAGACCCACATCTGAAGGCATAGCAGGTAGTCACACCAAAGCCCTCTTTTTCCATAGGGAATACTGCTTTTACTGATGTCAGGCAGCCCATTTTAAAATGAAGCCCTCTTAAAGTCCCATTTATAGCCTGAGTTAGAATGGTATTTGTTTGAAATGTACCCCCCTTCCCACCCCTTGTTTAAATACTAACAAATGAAATTCAGCAGTTAACATTCCTCATGGGGAGAAAAGGGCAAGGGACCCTTTTCAACTGTAGAAAAGAGGCCAGATTGAAAAAAATGAGAAAGACAGAAAGGGAGACCTATAGGATGACCCCATTATTCTCGGGCTTTTCATTATAAAAACACTAGTAAGACTATATGTTCATCTAGAACACCTGTAAAAGCCCTAATGAAATATGCTAGGTTTTGTTTTTATAAAGAAAGGAGGCAGAATGATCTTTAAACAAACAAAAAAGTTATGGGCTATTTTCCCACCTGAGCAGGGGTGAGAACAGAGCCTTACCAAAGGTTGCTCAAAATTTTTCCAAGGTGCTCTGATAATACTGGACAAAATCAAATGGAGTTAAAGACATTTCTGCAAATACTCTGACAGTCTGCTTCCCTGGTATCATTTAAACTACTTCTCTCTTAGGTCCTGTTCCTGTTGATGTAAAGGAAGTGGGATGGGCTTGATGTCAGAGAACCTGCCTCCAATTGTGCCTCTTCCTCACCTGCTGGGGGACCACAGGCAAGCCATTCCCCACTCTCGGCCTCTAGGAGCTGTGGAAGCCCCTTGTGTTCACTGTTGTGATCTTGGGGTGATCATGATGGAGAACTTCCAGGTTCCAACCTCACTTTCTTACTGTCCAACTTCTAAATGAATCACCTCCCACCTGAGAAAAAGTCTGGTTTTTCTGTCTATTTCCCCCTTTTTGCCTACAGCCAGCTAAGGGAAAATCCTAGCTGGGCACACACTATTGAGCTACTCACTGACAAGCGAGAAACAATGCAATCCATCACAGAACTGATCAATAACCCAAAGGAAAAACACCTCCTGAAGGAAGGAAAAAAAAAACCCAACCACCCTCTTCTTTAGCCATTCAAAACAGGAAGCTTTCCCAAATGTGAGTCGCTGACAAAAGATGAAACTATAAAATGATCTAAGAATTCTAGAAAACAATTTTGGATTGTATTAGAAAAGCTGCTAAACTCCCCATGCCCAGCAATCGCACTGCTTGGAGGAGGACAAAGAAAGTGAAAGGTCCACATGCATCAAATAAATGGGAAGGGTGTCATGAAATGTTACACCACCAAAGAAACCACCACAAATGTGAAGACTTCAAGGTAACTTGCTTAAACAGACGCTGAGTAGAATCAGGAAAGAACTGAGAGGAAAACAACATGGAAGCCATGAAAACTCGAATCAACAGAGCGCTCGCTGGTGGCTTCAGGTTCTAGGTATAGAATGAGGTATGTGTCATCTGACTTAACCAATGAGTAGATCTGCTTTTCTGTATTTCTTTGTTACAAAGGCGAGTTCTATAAGGGGTAAGGCAAGTCAATGGGAAATAATGCTGCTATTACTGTAAGAGCAAAAATATAACATTCTGTTAAAAAGATGTTTTTCAAAATCTGAACTTGTCAGTGAAGTGAGACCACCCTATCACGGGTAACTGCTCGACTCAAAGACAGGAAGCCCTGGTTTCAAATCCAGATTCTGACACTTTCTAAAGAGATGATTATGGAAGAGCTGCATAGCCTCTGCAGGCCTCAGTTTCCTTATTTGGAAAACGGGCCTAATAATACTTTTATCAGCTCCCTCACATGGTCACTGAACTGCAAGCAAATCACTTTGAAGTTTTAAGGTGCTTTATCATTTAGTAATGCATAATACACAAATAATAAACCACGGACTGACATAATACATGCAGGGCATTCCATTTAAATGCACAGGAATACTATCAAACTCTTGGCCATCGGATAAGTCAGTTAAGTCTTTTCTGGGAGGCCACCTGGGGGGGAGGCTACTAAGAGGCTCAATACATAAAACACAAATGAAGAATTCCAGTATGTTCACTGCCCAGTTTCAAGGTTCATTCAATATGTTTGTAGATATGTCAAGAAAGAACCTCTGTGAAGATACTAAATAGCACCACTCCATGGTCCCAGCAGCCCAAAGGCAAAAAGCTCTTGAATGAAGAAGAGCTCCTGCTCTGCCCATATACGGCTGCGGTACCAACCACCCTGAACCAAGTACCTCAGGAGAGCCTCGGAAATTGCCTTGGACCCTTTGGCCTCAGGGCACAGACACCTGAGAGTTCAGGTCAGCTTTTCTCACCTGCTGTTAGTACTGTGACAACAAACTCCATAGCAATCACTGCATCATATTTCCAGGATATGACAACAAAGGAAACGGACACCCCTTAAACACCACTGCACCCAATGAAGTCCTGAAGGTGTGTTCCATTGTTCCTGGGTTTTAAATAGGAACAAGAATTCAGCCATGCCCCTGACTTTACAAGCTGAGGAATTCAAAGGATCCATAGCAGGCACCTCTCTCTCAGATTCTTCTTTCAAGGCCTAGGCACCAGATCAAATTCTGGCAGAGATGAGAAGAAAAGCCCTTCTTATTTTAAAATAAACAGAAGTATCACAAAAACACAGAGGATAATTACAGAGGAGTACCTGTATGATAAAGCATTTATTAATTGCTTCAGGCACTGTGCCAAGCTCTGAGGCTACAAATACAAGTGAGCAAAACAGAGCCTGCCCACCAACAGCTTACATCCTAACAGGGAAGACCACACATTAAGGAGAGTCACAAAGGGGACATATACAGAGGCAGCACAGTATGGTAAAGGGAGGCAGAGACTGTTATGCTCATTTGTATTTGCATACAAAGATTATACTTATGAAAAAGATTAAAATCAATACCCAATTGGAAGGTTACAGATGAAAAGAAGAGAGCATGTACGATTCATGGCTTTGACACGCCCTAGTTAAACAAACTTATCGATGCCCCAAAAATGGAATACGAAGAAGGTAAAAAGACAATGGTTTTCATGGTCACTATTTTAAAAAGAAGCTTAATCAATGAAGTCAGTGAAAGAAGAAAGCCATAAGAGCCCAGAAGCTGCCACAGACAAAGAAGACCTGAGACAGCAGCCCAGGATCACACTGATTAAAAAGACAAACTCACTTGAAAAATGTCACAGAGAACGAAGTCGCAAGATCACCCTAAAAACAGAGGGAGTCAGCAGAAAGCTTGAAGTGAAACCTAACTAAGCCGTATACTATCAAGAGCATTTTAGGAGGAAAGTGGAAAGACAACCACCAGACACTGATGAAACAGAGAGGTCAGTGTTTCTAAACCCACTTTCAAAGTCATCAACAGTGAGGCACTATATTTGGCCTCTGATACCCCAGTCCTCGATATCAGAAGAAATCTATGTTAGATGTAACATAATTTTGAAAGCAATGAAGAATTCTTTGGCAAAATATCTCTGGTTGGGGTCATGGGGAGGAAAAATGCCAAGAGAATAGAAATAATCACAGGTGATACTACAAAAAAGAAAGAAAAAAAGTGACTGAAATGGCAGAATGATTTCTAATCCTTGTGTTTGCATTCTTACTGTCATATAAACTCTGTATATGAATGACTTCAAACCATTTTCTACAGCAGAGCAGATCTTCAAGCATCCCATGAAAGACTGGGAGGTATACAGAATACAGTATTGTATCGGGCTGTTTTATAATTAGAAAAATACTGCAACACAGTGTTGTCTCAACCAAGAAGAAAACACTAGGGAAGCAGCCGTGAGTGGGTCACACAGAGAGCAGGGACAGAAAGAAAATCTGCCCTGGCCCCTAGAGTACAAAAAAACCTAGAAGGAGCCTTTGGGAGCACAGGGTAGACCCTACTGTGGGGGGACTGATGGAAGGACATAGAGAAGAGTCACACAAGATGGAAGACGCTGATGGGGCACCACCCACACTCATGGAGGGCAGCTCATATGGATGAAATTCTGGGTCCACTTAAGGATTTCACACAAAATGGCAGCTGAAGCACAGTTCTTTCCAAATGGATAAGAGGACAACAAAGAATGTTCATGAACCAAGAGGAGGGCAGATTCTAAAGAAAATAGGTTTTGAAGTTGTTGTTACGGATATTACTTACTTGTTAATTGTATGTTCATACAATGCAATGTTACAATCATTTTCTTCATTCACATCCAAATATTCAACCAGGCTCTCATGTAGAAAATCTTCAAAATTTCTGAAAATGCATCAGAGATGTGTTAAAACATTCTGCATCAAAATAATTTTTTTTTAAGTATCATGTAACTGAAAATAAAGTAAGATACTGGTTTTCTCCCCTGCGAATAGAAGTTATCAAGAACGTTGATCTGTGAAGCTCATGCCACTCTTACTGTAATTAAAAATTTAAAGAGAAAAAATTTAAAGTTGTATTTTAGAAGAATAACAATACTGCTTTTTAAAAAAGTTTACTCATCACTTCTTAGTCATAAGAAGAAACCAAAGGCACAGGCCCTTCCAACACAACACGTAAGGAGTCCATAACTGCAAGTTCATCTGTTCCCCCAATGATACTACAAACCTCCCAAGTACCCAAAAGAGCCACCTTGGTCACCTCTGACTCTTCTCTCTACTTCATATTTCTGTGATCTGCCAAATTCCATTTATTCTGTTCATGCAGTAAATCCTGCCACCTTTTCCTCCATTCTGTTCACACCATGGCCACCCTAGATCAAGGCCTCGCCTTCTCTCACCAAAGCTACTAGAACAGCTTCTTCCTCATTCCAGACTGTTACCTCTATCCTTCACATTTCTACCCAAGTTCTTCTACTGCCCTCATCTGATCTAGGCAATCCTCTGTGCAGCAAGACCACCCACTCCCTGAATCCTGGCATTCAAGGCTCTCTAGAATCTAGCTCCAATCTACTTGTCTGGTCTTTTGAGTCAATCAGGAGAAGGTAACAGTGTGAGGCACTGGGCAGAGTCGGGGTGCAGAGGGTTAAATGCCCTGCTACATAAGACAGCATCCCCCACAATATTCCTAGTGCCTAGCAGCTGCCATGAACTGCAGAGGAGAGTGGCAGCTCTCTGGACCTCTACTCCTACCAGGATGTTTAAAGGAGGCTGAGGTTTCTGGGATCAAGGCGGCCTACAGACAATGGCAGGGAAGATGAATACAAGAAGAGGTCAGCAGTGGTTGAAGAGACTGTGTGCCTGTGGCATCTGCCCCACTGGAGCCCAGCTCACCCCTGCCGTGACCATCGTGGTACACAGGGATAAATATGCCTAGTGCTGCTCCAAAGCCACATAGACCACACCCCAAAACTGGGCAAATAAGGGGGGAATGGAATAGGCATCTCTATAGCACCCTCTACTCATCAGAAGCTGTGCTGAGGGCTTTGCAAGCATTATCTTGTTGGATCCTCACAACCACCCTGGGGGAGCAGATTGTATTATGATCCCAATTTAGAGAGGAAGAAACTAAGGCAGACTGAAATTAAGTGACCTGCTCAAGGTCACATAGCTAGTAAGTGTCTGAGTCTGGATTTGAACTCAGATCCTTCCTGACTCCAGGCCGAGCTGCAAAGTTGTGGTCAGATTCAGACAATACGTGGTCATCTGAATTATAATAACTAAGCTTACTTTGAGTTTCCCATCCCTAGAGTTGAGGCCCAGCAGCAGGAATCACAGAGTTCTAGATTTGGAACTGCAGGGGCCCTTAGAAGCCTGAAAGTCTAATCCTCTCATTTTACCACCAGTTAAGTGACTTGCCCAGAGTCCCACCGCTAGTTAGAGTCTGAGGCCAGACTCAAATTCATGCCTTCCTAATTCCAGGCCCAGCACTGTGTGCACTGTGACACCCTCTGGTTGCCAAGTGCTTCTTATGGGGGCCCCCACTATGAACCAGAGACCAAAGCTCTAGCACGGAGCTATCCCCTCAAGCTTGGTCTCAAACAACTTCACTTCTGGGATTCTATATCACAGCCCCGGCCCATCCCCCATGCCTGGACTTCTCATCACTTTCCCCTGCTGAGGAGCCACCCAGGCTTGGTGCTCCATGAAACCTTCACTAATTGCCGCCCTGACCCTTGCAGTCCAAGGTGACCTCTCCTACCTCAAGACTAGCCTAGCATTTGGAATGGCCCAGACTGTGCACAGACCACAGCTGTCATCAGTGCACAGGTCCTTCTCCTGGGTCCACCAAAGAGAAGGATGGGAGGTCTTTGAGAGCAGGGACTCTTTCTTGCTTTATTTCTGTATCCCTGGAATGTGGCCTGGCACACGTCCTGGTCAGGGCCTGCCTGAGACCTCACTGCTCAGTAGTTTGGGTTTGAGTCTAGAATAAAGTGAGACACACATAGGTCATTCAATAGTCAACAAAAGAAGGGTTCGTTTGCCATTGCAGAAAGAAGAGGCCGTGAATATGCCACAAGGTGACTGAGCTGAGATCCAGCAGTCAAGCCTGAGCAGAGTTCTTAGAGACAGACCCTCGAGGTGGTTTTATACTCAAGCAATGAAAAAATGATGTCAATGGCCAAAACCCTGGGTCTCCTTAGCCAAACAAGACTTAATACCTTTTAAGAAAAAACCAGCCTAACTTACATGGGGCGTAGGGGTTAGGATTTTGCTCCTACACCACTCCTGGAGGGCAGAATCTGTCCCACATGTTGATCTCTGACTTCTGATCCTTATCACAGGTATCTTGCACATAGGAGGCACTTAATTGCTTGCTGAATTAAATAGTTGTATGACCCTGGGCAAATGATATTCCCTCTCTGGGACTCAGTTTCCCCATATGTACAAGGTGCAAAACTATACTGGAAACTGTGGTTATGCTTTTCTGACTGTGACCCCAGCTCTCTATCCATGTCATCATTCTGCCTTTCACCAACCTTTTATACTGTGTTAGTATCTACCTGTATTTAAGATACCTTTGAGTACTGGGAATCAAATGTTTTTAAAACATTAAGCAGGCTTCCATTTTTCAGTTAATAAAGCCATACTGCAGGATGGCTTACTGAAAATGGGTCATGGTTAAATGGCTATGGAAAGGAATCTGATTGAATGACAAGGGCCTGAGTGAAAGTAATCAACAAAGCCAAAACTCAATCAGCAGCACAACTCGGAGGACACTTCCAGTAATGGAGGGCACTAAAACAGCATTTTTTTAAAAGGAAGAAATGAAATTGCTTTCTTTTAAGCATCTTTATTACCTGTACCCCTGGGCCAGCTCTTCCATGTGCTTGTCTGTAACAGCAGGCTTTTGCTTCTTCACAATGATGTACGGTCTCATGTGAAAAAAGAAAGATTCAAAGGGATGGGCTACAAGAGCTGACAAATAAGGTAACTGACACGTAATGGAAAAAGATCCACAGACACTGCTGCCAGCTTCACACCCACACCCACTCATCCACCCAAACACACACACACTCCCTTCTCTTTAATGTGCATGTGTAGTCATTAAGGAAACACCCAGCCCTAAAGAAGCCATGAAGGTCACGTCATCGGGGGTCTCTTCAATCATAGCTATTTAAGAAAAAACTGGATTTCTCTTCCATTTCTGACTTTCCCCAAACGTACTAAGCCTTTCTCCTATCCCCGTATGTGACATCTAGCTAGACCAAGGATCCCATGCACAACTCATGGAGTGGTCAGGCCTTGACAATCCCCGTAGCATTTTGGCCCAGCTGAGTTCAAAGGGAAGATTTCACTTTTTACACAGCATCTCAGCTTAAGCAAACATAATTGAATCAGGAAGAGGCTGGGCTCTTTCAGCCGCATCTTACAAAAGGAGGGCTTTGAGTGCGTGTGGGGAAGGGGACAGGGACGACACCCTGGCTTTGCTTTTCCAGTTGCATAACAGGCCCAAGGTATAAAAAGTGCTCAGGCTCCAGGTCCTGTTCGATTGACCTATAACTGTCAGCACTGACTTGCGTCTGAGGACTCTGCCACTACAGGGAAACATCCCCACAAAGGAAGGCATGTGAGATCGAAACGTCAAAGGCTGTTGCTATTTGGACAAGCAGCTCTTACAGAGTGCAACCAATATGACAAGATACTTGTGCATTCTGCCCCGGAGCCCAAAGAACCATCTGGGGACTAATGAATACTTTGAAACGGTCAAGATGAGGCTCTGCACAATCACAAAGGGAGAAACAAGTTGCTGAAAGGGAGCTGGGTGAGCCTTCCATGGAAATCCACATGACTCTGCAATCCTGCCTCTCTTGTCTGGGTGAGGCCGTCTCTCACCAAGGCTGCAGCTCAGCCTGCCTTAGAGGATGCAAAGAAAGGGAAGAGGAAGCACAGCAGGGTAGATGGGGAGGAAGCCCCTCTGGCTGTGTGGCTGAAATGCCCCTCTCTCTCGGCCTTCCAAATGGCCTGTTTGCTCCTTCACACTTCTCTGAGAGTCACTGTGGCAGAATAGATAAAATGCAAGAGCTGGAGTCAGGCAGACCTGAGTTCAAATCAGCTGAGTGACCTGGGCAAGTCATTTAACCTCTATCTGACTCAGTTTCCTCATCTGTAAAATGAGGGTAATAATAGTAGCACCCACCCTTCATGGTTGTGAAGATCCAATGAGACAATATTTATAAAGTGTTTTGCAAACTTTAAAGCAGCTGTGTAAATGCCAACTACTATTATTACTATTATGGTTATCATTAATGTTGATAATAATATGAATTGAATATTGGAAAAGGAGGAGAAATAAGAACAACTTACCCTTACATGGCAGTGGATGGTTTGCAAAGTGCTATGCATTCACAATGACCCAGGATCACCCAGCATGGAAGTGTCTAAGGCAGGATTTAAACTCAGGTCTTCCTGAGTCCCCACCCTCTATCCACTGTGCCACCTAGCTAGGGTACTCCCAAAGGGTCTGAAGAAATTTAGCTAAAGAAGGGCATGGGAAGGCTGAACATATGTAGCGACATGCCAAGTTGGGAGAGGAGATCCCTAAGGGATGGGTACTGGCGCCCATGCTGTTTAAAGGTGAAATTAAAGCTGGCACCCAGATCCCTGCCCCGAACCACACGTACCTGCACAACCTTCCTCCATCTGAGGAAATGTAGACACATCTATCAGTGAGGTTTGTTGAGATTGAGACAAATTCGTTAATATAACCAGCCCTTCGCATGAGCCGAAATGTGTTCACTAGTTTCTTATGATCTCGAATGACACCCAAGATATTGCCTAAACACAAGGGGTTACCATACTTAAAAACAGAAATGTCTCCTTAAATGAAACCAGAAAGCCTCTTTCCTAACAGATGAATTTTAAGCAAAACCTCAAAACTCTTTACAAATCCTGTTTCTCCATAACCTTCTTTGGTTTAGCCAATAAAGAAGTCACTATCTAAATTAAACATTAATAGATACTGAATATAACAAATATAAAAATATGTTATATATTTTATAAATATAAATATATATTATGTATAATACATTAATTAATATACAATAAATAAAAATATAATAAATGCTGCACATAATATCAGATACAGTAGAAGCCCTGGTTGGTTTTTCTGTTTTTTTTTTTCCTTTTAAAATCTTTGTTATAAAAGGAAAAGCTGGACAAGTAGAGGAAAAGGGAGGGATATATTTAGAAATGAATATGAACAATGAAATAAAAATATAAAGAACAAACAAAGTAAGAAAAATCAAGTCAACAGACCTTATAATTTGTAAAACAATACTCTGGCCTCCAATGCAAATTAAAATATTTAATACTATTAAAAGAATAATAATACACCAAAATACAAATTTCATTTATTACGCCAAAATGGTATGGCTATGTCAACTAGTTATACAGACTGATTTGAATTTTTCCACATAACACTGGGATTTTTGACCTGTACCACTGCACAGACTGATGGTCCTCTTACTGCCACACCCAACAGTTGCTAATCTACAGAGCTGAGATCTCCCAAGCACGTGGTCCTGGCATCAATAGCCACTAAGAACCAGAGTGGACAGGACTGAGTGCATAGGATGTCTTATTTTTTGAAATTTAATTGCAAAGTCAATTTACACCCTAAAAATTATGGTATGCTTGTCAAATAGTAATTTGTCCCTCATAAAGTATTATTCAACAGTAAGTCTATGTTAAGAGTACCAACCATTGAGGAAGACAAGGAATACATTTGGGTAAGAGAGCTCTTCTCCACATAGGAGGTTAACATCCTCTACACCCAGGTTACTGGCAAGTTTAACAATGGGGCCATCTTCCATGTCAGTTGTAATATGTGTCATCAGAGCCAAGTTTTTTACCAAACCACAAGCCTAAAAAACAAAGAGAGACACAAATCATTCTTGAGACCATACATGAATGTTACAAAGTTCATTTTTGCCTAAGTGATATATCCCAAGTACAAAGGATATTGCTTCTAAATTTAAAGCAAAATGGCTATTAGAAGAGAGAAAAAAGAGGAAGCTAACAAAAATGTGGGAGACAAATACATGGAGGTCTCAAGACTAAGCCTCCCTCCCAATTTTCTCCCCACCTCCACCCCACCAGTTTTTCCTTTTAGAGGTTCCTACCCCAAAACGACTTATTTTATTTTTCTGTTGTTCCAATCACATACTGCTATGAATTACTTTTCAGTAAGTCAAAGTATTCTTTAAACAAACAGAAATGCAGAACTATCTTGTGCCCCCATCTGAGCATGAGCTACACTGCCCCTAACGCCAGTGGAGTCGTGGCCATCCCACTGGTGCTTCACAGAAGACTGGGAGGTATGTCAAGCAGTGCACAGCAGAGCGGAGTGAGTGGTTCAGAGAGTCCATCGGCTCCTTACCTCTCCTTCAGGAGTATCAGATGGACAGAGCATACCCCACTGAGATGGCTGCAGTGAGCGAGGACCACTCACTTTCCTGGTCTTCTCAAACTGTGATGAGATCCTTGTCATCATACCCAGAGCAGATATATAGGACAGGCGAGAGAGCACCTGGGTCACTCCCTGGCGATCCATCTTAAATCTCTTCAGGGACCAGTTTCCCTAGAGGAAGAAAAGCAGCTGAGGTGCTAGAACCAGACGTGGCTGGCATGGCTCCTGGCTTTCTCCAGGGAGAGCTGTGGAGGGTCTTGATGGCTGCTGCTGACTCCTGCTTTCTGAGCCACTCAGAACAACTCGAATGCCTCATACCCATTCAAGTCAAATGCTCTAACAAAATATTCAGCTGGACGAGCTACTAGGAACGATTTATAAAATGATTCTCAGTCTGCATTGGCCCACAAAGAATTATAGAATAGCAGAGTTGGAAAGGACTGTTGGTCCTCTAATCTCACCTTCCCCAAGGCCTCCCCTCTATATCACAGAGCTGAGCACAAAGCAGCTAGTTCTTGTTTGTCGAAGGAAATATTCTGATCATTCTCCAACCTTGGGCCCTGCCAGGGCAGTCCATATTTCTGGACAGCTATCATTGGTCAGACAGCGGAGATCTACCTTCCCATAATTCCCACTCTTTGGAGCCAGTTCTCTGGCCAGGGCCAAGCAGAACCAATCTCACTCTACTTCCTTGTGACAACTCTCAAACATTAGACAATAACTCTAGCAAGTGTCCCCCTCAGTCCTCCTCTCCTGGACTAAACACCTTCAGCTCCTTCTCTGAGCAGCTCTTCTGGGGTGCGCTTCAGTTTATTAATCCCGTGTAAATGGGATCCCCCAGAAGCAGAAACAATTAGCTGGACTCAAGCCTTCCTGTCTCTAGACCCTTTTTTTTCTATCAACAAAGCTGAAGTTAAATTGGGCTCTCGGCTGCCTGCCCCCTCACCAGGCTGATTCTAGATTGAGCTCTGGAACTGCTCCATGGTAAGCAACGGTACCTCCCGGCCTGCACACGTGACTGTGACTTACTGAAGCCAAGCATATTTACCAAATAATTACCAAATATTCTTGAAACCCATCGAGATCTTTTCACATCACGGTTGTGTCACTTTACATGAGCGATTCCTTCCAGCTCCTTGTCACGTGCAAACTGTTATCAATACATCCTTTATGCCTTTATCCAAGTCACTAATAAAAATGTGGACCAGAATATCTTTAAAAATGGAGAAGAGTAATTTCAACTATGATCCTAAATCTGTAAATGAAGAGTTTGGGGGGATAAAAGTACAAAGAGAAAGGGGATTAAGATAATTTGAATAACAAAAAGTCACTGGTAGCCATGAGAAAAGGGGAAGCACAAAAGAACTATTAAAAGAGACCCCTTATTGGCACGAAGCTTTGACTTCTCCCAAATGACTCTTGTCTCACTTTATCACTTCTCTTTATACAACTTCTGTACTGCTTACGTATTATTGGTGCTTAACTGACTCCAATAATGATAATTAGATGTATCTAAAATGAGGGTCCTTCTCCAGAGCTTCCTTGTGGTGTGCAGGGGGCTCTGGACACTCACAGACCTGGCCAGTCCTGCCACTATCTAAGGCTTGCAAAGTGCTTTACACTTATTATCTCAACTGGACCTCCCAATGACCCAGTAAGGGAGGTTCGATTATTTCCCTCTTTTTTTCAGATGAGGAAACTGAGGCTGAGACAGGTAAAGTGACTTGCCCTGTATTGCACAGCTAGGGAGTGTGTGGGGGGATTTGAGCTCAGGTCTTCCTGACTCTGGGCCTGGCATTTTCTCCAACTTTTTCCAACTTTGAACTAAGTGGAAAAAGCTTCCTGTGAGGCTTGCCTTGGTAGCGAGCCCTATGCCGGCTACCTAAAGACCAGAACCATTTCGGAGAGACTCAGCCCTGGGCTGGGCACGAGGAGATGAGCTTCTCAGCCCCAGAAGCTACTAAGACCTAAGGAGCTACTCAGCGCTAGAGGAATGAGCCCTCACAGGGACCACACATCTTTGAGGTGATAAAGTAAAATCAGGAGAAGGAAGCTCCAATAGCCTATGGTTACCTTTTACAAAAGCTGCCAGAAAATCTGCCCTTTGGGAAGGGCGGCCAGCAACCACTGAAAAACCAACCAGTCATTTCAGTGTGCAAATCACCAGCCAAAAAAAGGCCTTGAGCCTGTTGCTAATGATGATTAACAAAACTGCCAATATAACCCACAAAGGGATCTTACTGAGTCATTATTCACTTGGAGGAATTATTTTTCCTTCTAAATTTTTCTTTTTAATATAGGATGGTTCTCTGGAAGCAAGAAGAGATGGGACACGGGGAGACTATGCTGATATAAAAACAAGACATCCATTAAAATCTACTTCAAAACACTGCTGGCATTTAGATAATATAAGATTTGCCAGCTTCATGGGGTGAGACAGATACCATACTAGGAGTATTGTTAGATCCCCATTTTACCGATTTTTTTTAAAATGGAAGCTCAGGGTATTAAGGGACTTGCCCAGGATCAAGCAGCTGGTTAAGTGGCAAAGGTAGGCTTCAAGGTGCCAAGGCCAGCGCTCCTCCCACTGCACTCCTGCCTCCATATGAATGGCTCCTGGAGCTCAACGAGGCTACACTTCTTAACAAAGCAAGTGGCCCCTCCTCCTTCCTCATACTCAGCACCAAGACTTTCACATGAGACCACCCTAGGAAATGGCAAACTATACCAACAAGGGGAAGCTATTCTGGATCTAATCCCCACTGACCTGATTGCCAGGGTGAAAGTAAGGAGAACCCTGTAGGGAAGTTACCACTCCCTCCCTCCTAAAACTTGTGATAAAGAAGAAGAAATCCAGGAATAGTTTGACACACATTCTAGATACAGAGAAAGCAGTATTTCAAAGGGATCAGACAAAGGAAAGAAAGGATCTCATGGACTAAAATTCTACAGGGGGATGTTAGCCCAGGAGATAATCAAGAATGAAGTTTTGAAGACATTTCATAAAGAGGAAATAAAGGAATGGTCCAAAAAGGCCAATAGGGAATTCAATAACTGACTTAGAAGGTAAAAAGAAAGGTACAGATGATAAGGATCAGAGAACACATGGTTCTATGAAAATAGCGTCAAGACTGCTAAAGTTCAGAATGAGTTGAGGTTGGAGAGTGAAAATAAGGACAACAAAGATAGTCAAGCTGCTCTAACTTTGTTACTAAAGCGGCACAGGAAGGGAACACTACAGATATGTTTTACCAGACAGTAGCAAGACTGCCTATAAAGTAGCTCCTATTTTGGGGAGAAGCTAGCAGCATGTGAAACAGACAATAACGCAATTAAATAAATTCAGAACTAATTCAGCGGCTGGCTCAAAGGGTAGTTGGTGGCGGTTCAACGTCAATATGGCAGGCAGGCTCCACTGGTGCACCCCCAGAATCTATGTTTGGCCTTGTACCTGTACTGTAACATTTTTGCCAATGAACTGGAAAAAGCCATAGATAGCATGCTCATCAAATTGGCAGAGGACACAAAATCCAAGAGGGAAATTCAACCCACTGGATAGCAGAGTCAAGATCTAAAAACATCTCGATGGGCTGAATTTCATAAAATGAAATACCACAGTGGATAAATGTAAAGTCTTACACCCCACCCCCAAAAACACCCCAACCTCACCAGTACAAGATGGGGGAGAAATGGCTTGACATCAGTTTGAAGAAAAGGTGATGGGGGAAGGTTAGTGTTCTGCAAGCTTGATAAGTGAAGTGGCTGTCAGGAAAGATGATGTAATCGTGGGCTGCACTGAGGAAGGCATAGCTGCCAGGAATAGGCTGGTGACAGTTCCACTCCGCCTTGCCTGGCAAACTGTGTCCAGTTTTGGGCACGATGGTGTAAGAAGGACACTAACGGGCTTGATGGGATCTAGAGGAGGGCAATTAGGATGACAAAACCCCAAGGCATATGAGTCCCAGTTAAAAGGACTGGGCATACTACGGCCAAGAGAATGCTCGGTATGAGCATGATAGTTACCTTCAAATATCTGAAGGGCTGTCCTGTGGAAAATCGATCAACAAGGGATGAGATGCCCTCTGTTTAGCTTCCAAAGGTAGTCCAAGGAACAAGGCTGGAAGGGGTAGGGGGTGGTGATGGGGAGGCTGCAGAGAAGGCTATTTAGGCTAGGTGCTGAGAAAAACCTGCTAACAACTAGAACTGTAAAGAGCAGAATAGCTTGTCTTAGGAGGTGGTGGCTTGGTTCCCTTTTGCCAGAAGTCTTCAAGCTAGGGAGGGATGCCCATTTGCCAAGAATGTGAGAGTGAGGATTCCTTTCAGGTATGGACTGAACTAAATGGCCACTTGGACCTCTCCAATTCTATGATTTTGTTACTGTACTGGCCAAAAAACCATAGTCTAGCTGCCTCGGACTCAAACTGCATTTCTGGTAAGAGGTGACAGTAGGCAAAGCCTTTTTGTGAATGGCACGAAATGTATATGGATAAGAAGATCAGGCATTTAGAGCCAAGAGGGACCCTGTGGACCATCGAACCTCTTTGTTTCACAGATGAGGGACCCCAGGCCAAAGAAGCAGCAGAGTTGGAATCAGAGCCACTCTTCTCTGATTCTGAATCAAAAACTTCCCACTGGACCGCACTGGATCTAAACAGGTTCTTCAGAGGTCTGCCAACTCTCCAAAAAGAGATGGTTTTTCTCGTGACTCTAGAGTAGAAACAGCTACGAGTAAGGTGCTAAGCCCCGCAGACATCCCAGTGAGATGACAGCCAAAGTGTGCCTTAGGGTTACTTTGCAAAAGCAGAAAAATGAGCATGTAGCTGTTATGGGGGATAAGAAAGAGCTGCAGGCTTATTCATGGAGGCTTTAAGGAATCCAAGAATTAAATCTTTGTGAGTCTTCAGGCACTTGACATATGCTCCATGACTATCCTGCCACTCAGGACTTTCTGAAAACATACTCATATAAAATTCATTTTGAACACTGAATTTCCTTCGTCTCCTAAAATGGGTACATTAAGTCTTCATAAGGAAAATATTTGTAAAGGTGAAGAGAAGATTTTAAAAATTGTTTGCATAGTAACTGAAATAAAACTGCAAAAATGAGAGGAAAATAGTTATGTCTTAAACTAAGTGGCTAACAGAAAAACTAAACTAGGTATGTTGGCCTATGCCTGTAACCCCTGCTACTAGGGAGGCGAAGGCTGGTGGATCTCCTGGACTTCGGAGCTGCAGGGGCGATGCTCATCAGATATCCATTCAACATTAATATGTGGAGTCCCTAGGAATAGGGGGAGGCAGAGGGTCACACCAAGAGGTTACCTAAAGAGGGGTATACTGGCCAAACAAAATAAGGAAGAAAAACTAGCAGCGATAGGAAGGGGGAAAAGGGCAGCTAAGTGCCACTGTGGATACAGTGCCAGGCCTGGGGTCAGGAAGACTCGTCTTCCTGAGTTTGAATCCGGCCTCAGACACTTCCTAGCTCTGTGACCCTGGGCAAGTCTCTTCACTCTGTTTGTTCCTCATCTGTAAAATGAGCTGAAGAAAGAAATGACAAATCGTTGCCATATCTTTGCCAAGAAAGCCCCAAATAGGATCACGGAGAGTGCAAAACAACTGAAAACAACAATAATAACAAATAAGAAAAAGAACCCACTAGTAGACTGATCCTTTCAAGACAGTCTGAACTGAAAGCTGCAACCTGTTTTGGGAATCCTTTCATAAAGTTTCGTATAGGACAATCATTATAACAAATATATACCACTAAAAGACCGAGAGATAGTGATGGTTTTTTTTTACCCACAAACATATAAATATATGTAAAAGTATATAATTTTCAAAATTGTTGTAAAAACTGAAAAAAGAAGCCTAGGTTCAAGAAAGCCTTGTCTGGTACCAGGCAGGGGAAAAGAAAGCTAACAGGTCTTTTTCAGGACAATTACATGAATCTTAGAAAAACAACATTTAAAGAATGTGAAAATATCATCATGAGGACACCCCAAGGGCAGCCTGCTGTATATGCCTGGTACAGCACGTTCATCTCATTCACTCTTTTACATCACTGGCCATGGGCAGAAGGCCTCAGAAATGGGGATTAAAATTAAGAGAAATATACCTGGCACAAAACAAGACAGGAGATGGGATGTGAGAGCTAAGAGTGCCACAGAAGGATCTGTGGATGACTTTTCTAGTATTCTGAAGAGGACAACACAAACATGGTAGAAGACAAACTGAGAGTGAGTCCAAAGACCTTCCGCTGAGCATATCTGAGTAGGTGAACGGCAGTCCCACAAAGACTTCTCAAACCTGATCTTCATTCTGATTGCCTGGGTAGAACATAAGCTCCCAGGGGGCAAGAAATGTTTCCTTCTTGGTCTTTGTATTCCTAACACCCAGCACATAGTGAGAGGTTCCTGACTGCAGGCCAATCAAAAGGAAGGGTTTATTTAGGAAAAATTTATGTTACTGTCTCTTACTGAATTCCTAAAAAACTAAGCTGCTAGAGATTTTAAAAAAGTAACAAAACCCAAAATTCCACTACTGGTTTATGATTCCATGAAGAATTTACTCCAGAAAATTTTCTTTTTTTTTTCTTTCCTTGTCTGCTAGTGTGCAATCTGCTGAAAGGAGGCATAGAGGTTTCATGAGTTCTTTCTCAGTCTTCTGTCACCCCTCAGACCTTAATGGTGACCAGGCCAGTGGGTCACAGACCAAGGCTTGACCTTGGCCCAGCTCACAGGAGGCTGGGCAGGGCTCTCATTGCAAGGACTGCTGACTCACACCCACAGGGGATTTCCTGTTTTGGACCAACAAGTCTGCTTCTGACTCTCATTATTAAAGGAATCAAGGTAGGAAATCACAGCATGCCTCGGTTGCCAGTGGTAGCAAAATCCCATCTATAAAGCTAATTTTGTCTGGTGTATAAAAAGTTAGCTAGGTTTTATCTGATAAACTTACACATTTTTTTTTAAAGACAGAAAACATATGTGACAAAACCTCCTGAATGGAGGCCCTAAACACAGCAGGTGCCACGGGCTGAACTTGCAAATGGGCACAACAGCTGAAGACCCTGCAGTAAAATGGAAGTTATATTGTTTTGGACAACAGCTGAACAATCAATAGACCTAAATGAGTCGATGCTATCTCAATTTTATGTTAACCCGCCCCTTCCCCCAAAATCGTCATTAAGAGAAGAGAAGAAGAAGGGCATTATTTATGGCAAAAGCAAGAGACAAAATAAAAATATCTGTTTCCTTTCAAAGCAGAAGAAAATTCTTAACAATTTTTAGACTGTTGATTTACTCTAAAAATAGCAAAGTGAGACAATCAAAAGGACTCCAGTGAAAAGATCGACTGTTCATTTCATTCTTCTCAAAGACAAGTGAAAAAACAACCAAGTACAGAAAGAAGTTTCCAGTTAAGTTCACCTGAAGTACAGAAGACAAGTAAGTGGTTACTTACGGTGGAAATGGCATTGACCATGCCATTGGTGATCTGATCTTGGCGCATGTGCTTCACCACATCAAACTGGGCGGCCCTTTGCTTAGGGATCACTTGATCGGCAATCTTCTTCATTTCAGAATTAAATTTTTTGAATAAGTCTTCAAAGAGAAGAGAGAGAAGCTGCAAATAAAAGCACAAAAATAGAAAATGTCTTTTAAAAATATGCTTTTGCTTCTTCCATAGAGTGAATGTGAATGGGATGAACTCCGCGATCAAATGGAAACAGATAGCAACGTGGATTAAAAAACAGAATCCCACAACATGACGTTTACAAGAAATACACTTGAAACAGAGAGACACAGAAAGACACAAACAGAGTAAAGGGCTGCAGCAGAATCTATTATGCTTCAGCTAAAGTAAAAAAAGCAGAGGTAACAATCATGATCTCAGACAAAGCAAAAACAAAAAGAGAGCCAATTAAAAGAGATAAGCAAGAAAACTACACTTTGCTTTACAAAAGAGTACCAGAGATAATGAAATATTATCAATATTAAACATATATGCACCAAGTGGTATAGCATCCAAATTCTTAAAGGAAAAGTTAAGTGAGTTAAAGGAGGAAACAGACAATAAAACTATACTAAAGGGGGACGTCAACTTTAAAAAAATAAACAAGAAAGAAGTTAAGAAAATGAATTTTAGAAAAGTTAGATAAGATGGACCTCTGGAGAAAATTGAATGGGAATACAAAGGAATATACCTTTTTCTAAGTGGTACATGGCACCTACACAAAAAATGACCACATATTAAGGCATAAAACCTCACTACCAAAAGCAGGAAAGCAGAAATATTAAATACATTCTTTTCAGACCATAATGCAATAAAATTACATTCACTAAGGGGTCGTGGAAACGCAGATTAAAAATTAATTGGAAACTAAACAATCTAATCCTAAGGAATGAGCGAGTCAAAGAATAAATCATAGAAACAATCAATTATTTTATTAAAGTGAATGTCAACAATGAGACAACATATCAAAATTTATGGGGTGCAGCTAAAGCAGTACTTAGGGGAAAATTTATATCTCTAAATGCTTACATCACAGATCAATGAATTGGGCATGCAACTAAAAAAAACACTAAAAAAGAACACATTGAAAATCTTCAATTAAACACTAAATTGGAAATCTTGAAAAGCAAAGGAGAAACTAATAAAATTCAAAGTAAGAACCATTGAATAGATAAAAGTGGGAGCTGGTTTTGTTAAAAAAAAATCAACAATAAAACAGATAAAGCATTGGTTAATTTGATTTTTAAAAAGAGAGAAGAAAACCAAATTACCAATATCAAAAATGAAAAGGGTGAATTCACTACCAATAAAGAGGAAATTAAAGCAATTATTAGGAGTTATAAAAGCCATCAATAAGCTCCCTAAGAAAAAAATCACTAGATCCAGATGGATTTGCAAAGTGAATTCTACCAACATTTAAAGAACAATTAATCCCAATACTATCTGGAAAAATAAGCAAAGAAGAGTCCTACCAAATTCCTTTTATGACACATATATGGTGCTAATACCAAAAACAGGAAGAGTCAAAATGGAAAAAAAAAAAAACTATTAGACCAATTTCCCAATGAATATTGATGCAAAGATTTTAAATAAAAATAAAGGAGATTAAAGCACAGGAGATTACAGGACATTAAAGAAAAATAAAGGAGATTACAGCACTATATCACAAAGAGCATACACTATGACCAGGTGGGATTTATACCAGGAACACAGGGTTGGTTTAATATTAGGAAAACAATTAGCATGAGTGACGATACCAACAACAAAAATCAACAGAAATTATATGATTATCTCAATAGATATAAAAAACTTTGACAAAATATAATACTCATTCCTATTAAAAACACTTTCTATGCTTTCTAGCATAGAAATAAATAGTGCTTTCCTTAAAATGGTAAGTAGTACCTATCTAAAACCATCAATAAGCATTATCTATAATGGGCATAGCTAGAAGCTTTCCTAGATCAGGGGTGAAGCAAGGATGCCCATTATCACCACTATTATTCAATACTCTACTAGAAATGTGAGCTGTAGCAATAAGAGAAGAAAAAGAAATTGAAGGAATTAGAATACGCAACGAGGAAACAAAACCATCACTCTTTGCAGATGGTATGACATATACTTAGAGAGCCCTACAGAACTAAAGAACTAGTTAAAATAATTACAACTTTAGCAAAGTTGCAGGATATAAATACACATAAATCATCAGCATTTCTATATGCTTTCATGAGTTTTTTATAACCTTTTATAACTCCTAACAAAGTCTGGAGGCAAGAGACAAACAAAGTCAGATCTAAGTAACTGGAAAAATATTAATTGCTCTTGGGTAGGCTGATCCGATATAATAAAAAAGAAGATTCCACTTAATTTATTCAGTGCCATATCAAACTGCCAAAAATTATTTATAGCACTAAAAAAAATAACAAAATTCATCTGGAAGAATAAAAGGTCAAGGATATCAAGGGAATCAATGAAAAAAAAACGTGAAGGAAGCTTGCTTAGCCATATCAGATCTAAAACTGTATTACAAAGTGGTAATCATTAAAATAATTTGGTACTGGCTAAGAAAAACAGTGGTGGATCAGTGGAAGAAATTAGGTAAACAGTAGTAATCTACTATTTGATAAACATGAAGATCTTTGGTACAAGAATGTATTATTTGACAAAAACTACTGGGAAAACTGGAAAGCAGTTTGGCAGAAACCAGCTATAGACCAACATTTCACACAGTATACCGAGATAAGTTCAAAATGGGTACATGATTTAGACATTAAGGGTGATACCATAGACAAATTGGGGGGGGGGTGGACTAGTTTACCTGTCAGATCTATGATAAGGTAAGAATTTATAAACAAACAAGAGAGTATTACAAGATATAAAATGGATAATTTTGATTAAATTAAAAAAGGTTTTGCACAAACAAAACCAGTACAGTCAAGATGAGAAGAAAAGCAGAAAACCGAGGAAAGAAATTTTTTTACAGCAAGTTTCTCTGATAAAGGCCTCATTTCTCAAATATGTAGAAAACTGAGTCAAATTTATAAGAATACAAGTCATTCCCCAACTGACAAATGGTCAAAGGATATGAATAGGCACTTTCCAGATGAAGAAATCAAAGCTATCTATAGCCATGTTAAAAAAAATGCTCTAAATCACCAGCAATTAGAGAAATGCAAATTAAAACAACCTTACATCTATCAGATTGGCTAATACAACAGAAAAGGAAAATGACAAATGTTGAAGGGGATGTGGGAAAACTGAGACACTAAAGTAATGCTGGCAGAGCTGTAACTCATTCAACCATTCTGTAGAGTAATTTGCAACTATGCCCAAAATACTCGTTGACCCAGCAATACCACTAGGTCTATATTCCAGATAGATTAAAAAAAAAAAAGAACAAAACCTATATGTACACAAATATTTATAGCAGCTCTTTTTGTGGTGGCAAGGAGCTGGAAATTGAGGATATGCCCATCGACTGAGGAATGGCTAAACAAGGTGTGGTATATGATTGTGATGGAATACTATGTATTGTGCTATAAGAAAGTACGAGCAGGATGCTTTCAGAAAAAAACTGAAAGACTTACATGAACTCATGCAAAGTGAGTTGAACAGAACCAGGAGAACATCCTACACAGTAACAGCAATATTGTACAATAATCAATAGTGAATGACTTGCCTATTCTCAGCAATACAATGATCTAAGACACTTTCAAAGGTTTCATGATGAAAAGTGCTATCCTCCAAAAAAAAGAACTGATGGAGTCTGAATACAGATCGAAGCACACTTTTTCTAAACTTTATTTTTCTTGGGGTATTTTTGATCTGTGTTTTCCTTCACAACATGACTAATATGGAAATGTTTTGCACAACTGCACATTTATAACCTGTATCTGCTTGCCCTCTCAATGAAGAGGGGAGAGAATTTGGAACTTAAATTTTTAAAAAACAAATGTTAAAAATATTTGTATGTAATTAGAAAAAATAAAATATTTTTTAAAAAAAGATTTACTAATACATTGTTGGTAGAACTGAGAATGGGTCCAATTATTCTAGAAAGCAATCTGGTATTATGTTAAAACGGTAACTACAATGTCCACGTATACCCTTCACCCAGAAATCACACTGCCAGACAAGTACAAGAAGATCAAAAGGGAACAACAAAAAAGTTCACATATACACCAAAATATTCATAGCAGCAGCTCTGTATGTTTGTGTGTGGGGAGAAAGGGGTAGGGGGGATGAAACATGGCAGAGGCGGCGGGTGTGTGTGTGTGTGTGTGTGTGTGTGTGTGTGTGTGTACATATGTAAGCCTATGTGATAGTAAAGAGATTCCCATTGAAACAGGGAATGGTTAAATCAACTGTGACACAAACATACAATGCGTATCACTATGCTTCATGCAATAATAATAATAGTCGACATTTGCAGAGCAGGCACTGTGCTAAACACTTCACGATTCTTATCTCCTTTGATCCTAAATGTCCACCCTGGGAGGAGGTGCTATTGTTAACCCCGTTTTACAGATGAGGAAACCGAAGCAAAGGTTAAGTGACAGCTAGTAAGTGTCAGAGGCTGGATTTGAACTCAAGTCTTCCTGACTACAGGCCTGGCACTCTATCTGCTATACCCCTTAGCGGCCATAATACTTAAACTTCTCTTCTCCAGAACGTCCTGACTCTGTTAGTCTTACATGTGGGCACCATGGGAGCGAGGCCCTTGGGACTCAACGATTTCAGGCAGGCCATTGCCATATTAGATTCTGCTTCCCAACTATCTTATGCCAGCTGCTTCTTCAGGATGGAATCCTGTAGAATCAGTATTGCATGCATGCATGCATATGCATGTGTGTGTGTGTGTGTGTGTGTGTGTGTGTGTGTGTGTGTGTGTGCGTGTGCACGCACCAATCTACTCCCATATGGGTCCACTCACCACCAGTGTAACTTTCCAAACCAAATTACTCCTTTATCCCACCTTGCCCCTATATGTGTTGTCTCCTCCTGTTAGAATGTAAGCTCCTAGAGGCAGGGCGGGGAATATCTTTTCTTTTGTTTTTTATCTCAGTGCTTATTTAGAACATTGTAAGCATTCAACAAATGCCTTTTCAGTCATTCATAAAACATAATGAATATAAACATGCAAAGCAGCATGGAAGGACTTCTATGAACTGAGGCAGAATAAAAAGCAAAAACAATTATTACACCAATATAAAAGAACAAAAGGCCTCAACTGAATCCTATGTGGTTATAATGACCAAGGATCTTGGCCCTAGAATTCTCTACACAGCTCCATTCTTTACTGAGAAGAGGGCTCATGGGTATGGAATAGTGCATCTATTGTCAGATTCAGTTGGTTTGCTGGTTGGGTTTCCTCAACTGCTTCTCTCCTTCCCCTCCACTTTTAAAAAAATTCTTTCTCATAAGGGAAGGCTCTCCAAGTAGGGGAAGGGAAATAACTAGTTTCAGAAATGAAAGTGACATAAAACATCAATAAATTTTTTAGAAAGAGATGCTTGCCTTTCTTGCAAGGCTCAATTCAAATGCTACTTCTTCCAAACGTGTGCCTTGATCTTCCAGCTGAAAATTATCTTTCACTCCTCAAATTTCTGTGAACAAGGCAAAGTCTAAACAGTCTGTGCTCTGTGTTCAGATGAGGGAGTGTTCACAGCATCAGAAGGTCATAGATTTAACAGTGGAATGTGCATATGGTTCACATAATCCAATCTCCTCTTTGAATAGAGAAGGAAACCAAAGCCCATCTGGGTTAAAAGTGACCACCAGGGTCATATGGGTGGTAAGAGCCAACTCCAAGGATTCAGCCTCAACCCACAGTACCACACTGCCCTGACAGTGTAGGGATCTGAAAAAAGAAGAGTGATGTAATAAGTAGCATTCTAACAGGTAGAGATGCGGGAGGGCATTTCAGGCAAAGAGAATGGCACAAACCAAAGATCGGGGCTGAGAAAGTGAAGTCTGTTTGCAAAGAGTTCTGAAGGATCTAGTGCAGTTGACTCACAAGGAGCAGCAGTGTGAGCTAGCAGGGATTCATCTGAAATGACGATCCCAATGGCTGAAAATACTCATAGCTCATTGCTTTCTGGTTTCTGCTGTACAAGAGGATACCTATCAAGAAAGAATAAACAGACGGTAGCAAAGGATGGCAATTCAATAATTTTCATTTTTTTACAAAATAAATAACTACTTCACAGAAGCTACGACCCTGGGCGCTGAGGATACAAAGGTTTTTTAAAAAGACACAACTCCTCCCTCAAAAAGTTCACATCCTATTAGGTCAAGAACAGAGATGATGATGTACAAAAGTAAAATTCCTATCAATATTTCAAGTATACAAAATCTCGATGGTAGGAGGTACTCCCTATGCTGGTGCAGGTAAGAAAGCAATCAGTGAGTACTTATTTAGTACCTCTTATATCTGAGACATGGTGTTAAGTCCTAGGATTCAAATAAAAGAGTGAGTCAAAAGAGTGAGTGCCCTCAAGGAGCTTATATTCTACTCACAAAGAAGTCAACACAAGGTATACAGAAACCAAACACAGACAGATGGATGGAGGAAAGAGGAAGCACTAGTGGGACAAGGAAAGGCTTCTGGAAAGGGAAGCCCTGAAGGGTGCTGGGGTGGGGGGGCGGGTTCCAAGAGGCAAAGGTAAGAGAAGGTACTCCAGGACAGGCAGTGCGAAGGCTTGGAGATGGGGTGGAAGCTCATCTATGGGAACAGCAAGCAGGCTGTTCTGGCTAGTGGAAGAAGAATGGGTCATCAGCCTGCAAGGTAAGATGAGCCAGACTCTGAAGGAGTCTGTGTTTTATATTAGAGACAACAGGGAACACCAGAAGTTTCTAAAGCAGGTGGCTGACATGATCAGAACTGTGCCGTGGGACTATGACACAGCAGCTCTATAGGAAGCGTTGGGGAGGGGAGACATCAACCTCCTCTGCACCTCAGGAGATGGTTTTATTATTTACTCTGGCTGGAAAATCAAGCTTGATGTCACTTCTAGTGATCAGCCTCCCTCTCTTCAGCTTGGCTAGCCCACTAATGGACTTGTACTTGAAGCAAGGGAGGCCTGGCCAGACCACTGGCATAGCCTTTGAGAACCCAAGGTTTGTGCCATGAGGAAGAATGCTATAGAGCAAGACTTAAAATAAAAATGAAAAACTGATGGAAAACAACAGGGATACCATCATAATAAAAAATGAAGATATTAAACTTTGAGGTGACCAAATTAAGTATGAAAATCAGTGATAAAAGAAACATTTTTGCCATAATCTGGGAAATGCATTCATTCATAGAGGTTTAAAATGAGAAGGAACCTTTAGAGACTGCATCTTTCCTAATCCCCACATTTTATATAAGGTAACCTTGGCCAGAAGAAATGGTGTCCCCAGGCTTTCCCTGCACCTGCCCCAAGGGCCTGCTGTCTTGTTGGTAGATAAGCTCAAACAGCCCCTCTGGCCCCAGGAGATGGTCAGGGAGCTGCAGAAGCCCTCCCAATAGTAAGGAGCTCCTCCTCCTCCTTACTAAGTAGCCCTCCAAGCCAGGGGTGTTCAACTCACCTACAAGGGAGTTGCCAAAGTTACAGGGCAATATATTGACTCAGAAAAACATATATTGGCATTCTCTATGTTCTACTGTATTTTTATTTATTGTGTTAAATGTTTCCCAAGTACATTTTTCTTTTTCATATTTTTATTATTTAATATTTTTAGTTTTCAACATTGATTTCCACAAGATTTTGAGTTACAAATTTTCTCCCCATTTCTACCCCACCCCCACTCCAAGATGGCATATATTCTGATTGCCCCTTTCCCCAGTCTGCCCTCTCTTCTGTCACCCTACTCCCCCTTTCCTTATCCCCTTACTTTCTTGTAGGGCAAGATAGATTTCTATACCCCATTACCTATATGTCTTATTTCCCAGTTGCATGTTAAAAAAAAAACAAAACTTTTTTTTGAGCATTTGTTTTTAGAACTTTGAGTTCCAAATTCTCTCCCTTCTTCCGTCCCCGCCCACCATCCTTGAGAAGGCAAGCAATTCAGCATACAACATACGCCACACATGTATTGTCATGCAAAACACTTCCATAATAGTCATACTGTAAAAGACTAACTATATTTCCCTCCATCTTAACCATCCCCTTTTATTCAATTTTCTCCCTTGACCCTGTCCCTTTTCAAAAGTGTTTGCTTTTGACTTCCTCTTCCCCCAATCTGCCCTCCCTTCTATCATCCCCTTCTCCCCTACTTTCCCGTGGGGTAAGACCCAATTGAGTGTGTATGTTATTCTCTCCTTAAGTCCAATACAATGAGAGCAAGATTCACTCATTCCCTTTCACCTGCCCCCTCTTCCCTTTCATTATAACAGCTTTTTCTTGTCACTTTTATGTGAGATAATTTACCCCATTCTATCTCTCTCTTTCTCTTTCTCCCAATATATTCCTCTCTCACCCCTTGATTTTATTTTATTTTTTTAGATATCATCTCTTCATATTCAATTCAACCTATGCCCTCTATCTATATATATGTATATTCTCTTCAACTATCCTAATACTGAGAAAGGTCTCAGGAGTTACAAATACCAACTTTCCTCATAGGAATGTAAACAAAATGGTTCAACTTTAGTAAGTCCCTTATAATTTCTCCCAAGTACATTTTAATCTGGTTCAGGAGGCCCCTCTGACACTTTGGCTCTAAGCCATTCAGTCCTGGAAGGATCTGATGAAGCCTGCCTTCTAGGGGCTGAGGCTTCCAGAGTCCAGTGTCACACAAGTATCACAATGAGGAAAGAAACTTTATTAGCAAAGTCCATCAGACACCTAGTAATTCAGCTCAATTCTATAAGCGGCCATTGAGCCCCGATTATTCCATGCATAGGGTTTGCTGAAACCAGATCCAGGAAAAGTCTCACTTTTAAAGGGCCTATAAAGAGCCAGGGGAAGCACAAAAGGAATAACGGAAGGGGAACTTGTCTACTAAGTGGGTAATCATGAGGCTAAAGGTACTGGACTACTTGATATAAACATAAAATGTAACTAAGGTAATTAGATTGCTTTCCAATGTGACCTCAGGAATCTGTCCACTTCATACTTCATATTTTGTTTCCATTAAAAGAACTTTCAAAGTAAAAGATAAAAGCCATGGAAAAGAACTGCCAAGAGCAGGAAGTTTTGTCTTACTTGTGAACTCTGCCTGTGTTCAAGGATGAAGGGTCTTAAATAAGATGAGGTGACTGTCTTCCTGCTTTCTTTGCACCGGTCACCAGAATGCTTTACAACATACAAACACTGCTCACATGTTTTCCCATATTATTTTAAAACATTAATGTTAAAAGGCTACGTAACATATGGAACACATTATGCATGTGTATAGATACTATAATATTTTATACAGGTCATATAATCCATATGTATACACATACATGAATACATGTCAAACAGTTGTGGGCTGTTTATTAAAAAGTGCCCTTCTTCCCACTTCCTCCAAAGACCATAAGGGCTGATACCGAGCACCTTACATACTTTGTCTCACTTGGTCCCATAATGGCACCTTTGTGCAATAAGTCAGACAAAGTGACCATGCCCACTTTTAAGCCACGAGGCCTCTGAGGCTAAAGGGCTGACTTTCTCATGACCACCCCCAGGGCTACTAAGAGGAAGAAGCAGGCTTCCACCCCCGACCTCCTGATCATTGTGCCAGGGTCCTCCCATTCTAATATGAGGACTCTTTATCTAAGCACAATAAACATGAGATAAGGCAAAGTTTTATGTGAAAAACATTGAACTTAAGTAGGAAAACATACTAAGTGAAATCATGTATTAAAACAACACAACTGCCCGTGTGCCTTATGACACATTTCACTATTAACAACTTCTTAGCTTATGTTTGAAACTCATGTGAACATAAAAAAGTAGAGAAAACATTCCCCACCTCAAGGCCCTACTTCACACCTCCTCACATGGTAGGTGCTCATCCCTATACCTGACTCACCCTCCCTTTTCATTCCAACTTCTCAGAATCCTTGCTTTCTTCCAATGCAGTTGCCTTCTCGAAATTTCCCACTCAAGTGTTCTCTCTGATCTCAATCCCCCTTATCTTCTACTTATGTACATATTATATTCAGTCCAGAAAAATGGCAGCTTTCTAGGGGTGGGGACCCAGCACCATTCTCTGAATACAGCAGATACTACAGGCTCCTCAGCTACTGAAAATCTGTGGGAGAGTTTCTTGCCACCAAAGTGCTTGGCTTTGTGCAGAGATAAAACAACAGACAGACGTGGCTTGATCAACGAAAATGACCTTCCAGAAGATGCATTAATACCTGCATTGCCTCTCTGCTCCCTAGGAAGCAATGGGCCTTTCTAGCCACCACAAAGGCAGCACCTGACTGAAGTGCAGTTAAAGGTTCCTATGGGTTGTCCCAGAACAGGGGCTGTCAGACTTTTCTGTTTGTACCCCCAGCACTGAGCAAAGTGCTTTGCACATAATAAAGGTTTAATAAATGCTTTTCCACTAATTTATTAATAAATATTGAAAAGACTTCATTTTTATACTGATTCAAACGTTTAAATAAAATCCTGTCCAATAGTCTATAGTTTCTAAAAAAAAAAGTCAATATGATCAAGTCAGATTTCTATCAGGTATACAAGGATGATTCAACCTTAGAATTAACATAACTAATCCCATAAAAATCTCAAACCACATCAAGGAATGTATAAAAAAACTTTTGAGAAAATACAACATTCATCTGTGAAAAAAACCCCACAAAGGAAAGACACAAAAGGATATTTTTTTTAATATGATAAAAAGTATCTGAAACCAAAAGCTACCATTATATGCAATTAGGAAACATCAGAAGTTTCCCCAATAAATACAGGAGTAAAGGCAAGGTTGCCTTCTTCCCTTCTCCTATCCCTCAATCTGGCTGTTATTCAATATAATTCCAAAAATGCTGGCAATAGTAAAAAGAAAAGATTAAGAAAAACAACATAAGATAGGAAAAGATGAGACAAAATAAAATTCCTATTTGCCAATAACATGGTGGTTTACTGAGTAAAATCCAGAGAATCAGCAAAGAAAGTAACTGAGAATTAAGTTTTGGTAAAGTTGCAGGCTACAAAATAAAACCAAACAATTTAAAAGCATTCCTGTATATCAATAACAAAATCCAAAAGGCAATAACATAAAATGAGATCCCATTCAAAATAACTACCTAATGCATAAAATATTTAGGAGTTCACCTGCCAGGTACATCCACTTGCTGCTGAGTGCCAATTACAAAATGCTCCTTAAAGAAACAGCACTCTGAGTAACTAGAGGAATGCCTAGCACTCATGGCTGAGCCGTGTCAAAATAATAAAAATTACAGTATTACCAAAGTTAATGGACATACTGAGAGTATGACCAAACTACAAAAGAGATTTTTGTTCAGAGCTAGACAAAATAACAAAATTCACTTGAAGGAACAAAAGATCTGGAATCCCAAGAGAAATAAAGAAAAAAAGGAGTAGCACTTCTAACTCCCTAATGCAGCAATCCATTACAGCAAAAACATGAAAGCTGCTCTACGCTGAACAAGCTGAACGAAAAAGAAATCTGACTTCTTCTACCATCGACCTGCACAAAAGGTTGGCCAGTTGTCTCAGTGGCAAAGGCAAAGGAGGACTCCTGCTAAGTGAGAGCCAGAAAGGCAAAGGGAGGCACTCAGCCTCCCAAGCCAGAGACAGCTGCAGCACAGGAGTCTCCATCTGGATGCAGAAAGAATGGAGAAATCTTCCACTCTAAGGGGGGAAGAAAGGATCAGGCAGTATCAGAAAGGTCCAGGGGGGGTCATGGTGCTCAGAGAGGGATACTCCAGGCTCAATGACTCCAAGATCACTAGAATTTTGTCCTGAAACACCAGAGGACCCTAAAGATCCAAGGCTCCAAAACTCAAAGATCCAGAAGGAACTGAATCCTGGTAGGTAGAGGTCAACACAAAAACTTGCTTATGGTTAAACTAAGCAGGGCTGACCACTCCACCTAAGAGTGCACAAGGGATGTAGCCTGGTCTTATTATAAAGTCCCAGCTTAGGAACTAAAGCTAAAGAGATAAATAAATCAAACACCAATTGAAATTTAAAATTATTGTAGAACTAGAGATTCAGACAAAAAAGAAACTGAAAACTGTAAAAACTGCAAGTAGTGAATCCAAGGAAAAAACAAATTTTCCACAAAGACTGCATGACTACCTAGAAGAAGTGAAGCAAAAGAAGATGAAATAAAAGTTCCGGAGGAAAGAATTAGAGGGAAAATAAAAGGTTTGGGGAAAAAGTGGTAAACCTTACACAAGTGACAGACCCTTTTAAAATTAAAATAGGCCAATCAGAAATCAAGGACTCTACAAGACATCAAGAACAAAATCAAAAGACTGAAAAAAAGGAAGAAAATGTAGTATATCAGATATATATATATATAAAATAACTGACCTGAATAACAGGTCAAGGAGGGAGAATTTAAATATCACTGAGCTCCCTGAAAAATCATGATTTTTTAAAAAGCCTGGAGATACCATATTTCAAGAAATCATAAATGAAAACTTCCAAAATCTATTAGAAACAGAGGGCAAGTGAAAATAAAAACCCATCCATCATCTCTTAAAAGGAATCCCAAAAGGAAAAGTCCCAGGAATATCTTAACCAAAATCCAGAGCTCCTATATCAAAGAAAAAATATTGTAAGTATCCAGCAAGAAGCAATTCAAGTACCAAGGTGCTACAGTCAGCATCACTTAAAGCCTAGCAACTTTTAATATAAACAAGAGGCAATCTTGGAATACCAACTAAGAATAATTTGTGCTGCAAATCTGAGTACATAATCTTACAAGAAGGAAAAACAAGTCATTAATGGAAGAGATTTCTCACATGCATTTCTGATGAAAAGACTAGAGCTGATTAAGAACTTTGAAATACAACCAGAGAAACCTAGAGAAGTCAAGTTAGATGAGGAATCTGGGAGGAACTTTATGATGGTGTAGTGCTAATAGAGGGAAAAGAAACAAGTCTCCCTTCAAGTACCTTAATGTCTTCAAAGAATACAGAGGGAGTTAAACGAGAAAAAGGGAGGTCTGAGGGGATGGACTGATTCTGTTCTGAAGGGTTTTAAAAGAGGAAAGAGAATGAAGGGTAAAAAGAGGAATACAGTGGAAAGAAAGGAGGAAAAGGGGGGTCTAACTTACTAGAGAAGGGTTTAGTAATATAATGATGGCACAAAAAAAGAGGTTTAAGGGGAAGAAAAGGAAAGATGGAAGTAAAAAAGAAAGAGAAAATAAAACAAGCAGTTTTGAAAGAATATATGTGTATATATAGTTTTTTTAAGCAAAATAGTATGAAATGCACAATTTCATATACAATCCATTTTTGTGTTCTGCTTGCTACATATGTGGAAATGCTTTTTTTTGGAGGGGGAGATTCAATTCAAAACTAAATGATAATTTTTTAAAGACTAGGAATAATTTTTTTTTAAAAATACACATATAAAGAATAAGAACGAAACAACTGAAACCGAATGATACAAAAGTATAATAACTAAGCTTGTTGCTAAAGCCAAGACATGAGAAGGCTTCCCTCAAAGTCTTTGCAAAGGCCGAGGACAATGGGGATGGAACACTAAAGACAGAGTTTTCTGAGGTATTGGTTGTTTTGCTGAACTTTTTTCTCTTCTTTATTCTTTTCTTTTTAAAAAAAGAATTGTTCTTTAGAAAAGGGAGAAAAATTGTAAATGATTTAAAAACAAAATATATCAATAAAAATTCATTTTTGAAACTATTTGCTTTTAAGAGTCTAAATACTGCTAATAATCAAAAAAAGGTATATTTCTCTAAGCAACTCCTTAAATAAATCCAAGGGGAGAAAAGTAGTTAGAGGGGGAAGTTTGTAAATATAGGGGGCTTCTTGCTAATAAACTAAACGGATTCTACTTTAGTGGTCAAATAAAGTAGCCCCTCGAAGCAACGGTCCCTTAATTCTGCCTATCGATTCTTTTGACTTTTTCTCTGTCAAAGTAAAATATATGCTTTGAAAGAAAACCACACAAGCTCTTGTGATCTGAATAATCTATCGAAACATCTTAAGAAGCACCTCCACCATAAAAATCTCAGAAAGAAAATAATCCAGAATTGCAGTCTTCATCTGGAGTTGGTGAATAGATTTCAAGGGATTCATGATTCTTAAAAATACCTTGAAAGCTGTATTTCAATATAACTGGTTTCCTTTGCAATCCTATGTACATTATCTAGTTTATTTAAAACTAGTAGTCTGAGAAAGGGTCCAAAGTTTCACCATACTGCTAAAAGGGTCCAGAAAAAAAAATTAAGAACCCCTGGTCTAGACACTAGTAATTTAGACAGAAAATTTTTCACTTCAGTTTTTCAAAGATGACAAAAAATTTCCAAGCTCCCTCTCTGGCATACTGGAATCACTACTGCCCCCAAAAAGGAGAGAGTTTTGAAGTAAGGAGAGTAAATGACAAAACTGTCTTGTAAGAGCTGCATCTTCCTCTTGTCTTTTCTCAAAATGTCCTTCACATAGTACAGACTAAAAGCACAGTCATGCTTTAAAAACAACATAAACATGCTTAAAATTCTGAGTGTCGCAGCATTTCACAATTCATCGCTTTTTCGTTATCAACAGTAAATTACTGACACTGAGAAAAGGTAGAATTTTATACTTTTTAACATAGATGATAATACATAGTGATAAGCATTCATCTTCTTTTTGGGTTCTGTGTACATGGAAATACTTTGGGGCCTGTTTAAGTTCAGAATAAAACAACTGAAAAAAGAGAAGAGGAATTTTAAAAAACAATGCAAATAGTTTCAATACTAGGTTCTCACTCTCAAGAGGAAAAATAAAAACCCAGCTAATGAAATAAAGTAGTTTAAAGAATCAGCTTCTATAAACACAGAGGAAAAGAAGTCAGTGGATATATGGGTCTTCTTAATAAATTATATATACACTGCTTCAAGGGTCAAATATCGTCAAATTCGAACTTTCTTTAGAAGGTTAATTTCACATTTTTCTCCTCTCAAAATAAATTATCTTTGTAGAGCTGAGTATTAAAAGCAGATGATTTTATTCCTAGCTACCCCTGGGAATGTACCTTTCGAAGGCAACCTTGCTCAGTTTTCAAAAGCTGTCCCAACAGTTGAATTTGGCTTCAGGCTATTTTCTTTGCCCAACTTTGACAAAAATCAGCAGTAAAGCCCGTACCAGGGCCACAGGCTAAGTGTCCTCAGCAAGCTCCCAAGCACCAACAAGCACATGCAGGTCAAATGAACCCTTTGCTTCAGTGAGGAGGCAGCCCTGACCTCGGAGTTACTCTCTCCCTCCCAAGCATTTGTACCTGTGGAAACTCCACATCAGAGGAGCCAAGGGAAAGCTTGGAAGAGGCTAAAAAGATACCCATTTGATGATGATGGCCAGGCAGAAAGTGATAAGAGCTGAAAGTAGCATCCCTTCGAGGTTCCTCTCCACCGCGCTCCCCTTCCCGCCCCCCAGCCGCCCTGAGACCAAGGGCTGCTCCCTAGGCCAAGACCCTTCTGTGTTTCAAATTAGAACAAGAAAGTTGCACCAGCTCCCATCTGAGGCCACTGAAGCCAGCAAAGCTAAGCACACAAAATGTCCTTTGAGCCAAGCAAGCCATCAACAGAAGTCACATCCCTTGGTCACAAACTCATTAGTATATTTCTTAGCCTGACTTTGCTTATTTTCAATGTGTTCAAAATAAGGCCAGAGAATAATGCTTCCCAATTCACAAGCTCACTAACAGGGCTGTGAGTGACTGCAAGACCCAGTCACACAATAACCACATTATTTAGGTCAAGAGTAAAATGATTAAAAGGAAAGGGATGGAATGCTGGTGATAATATTCAGCACCTTCCACAGCTAGTCCAGGCCTTTCAGCCTGCTTAAGACAGGAGCACTAAAGAGTAAATTATATTTAAGGGGAAAATGCTGACAGCCCATCAATTGATTTTCAATGAAAATGCTAAAAAAATTAATAAAGAAATTAAGCTGCTGAAATACAGTTTCACCAATTAGCTTAATGTCAGAGAATTCTAATTAGGCGTCTTGAGATTGCTATTTAGTTTAAGCCTTCAGAGTGCCAAATTCTCCTTTTCACACAAACTGGTTGCAAAATTAAAGACATTAGGCAGCCTTAATTACATTATCAGAACAGCTGGGATTAGGCAATCTCTGAAGTCAAGGCAGCCTTCTTTTGTCACCGAGTAGAAATCCCTTGCTTTCCAGGGTGCCGGATTGTGGGGCTGTTCCATATCTCACCCATACAAAGCAAGATGCATTAGAAACAAAAAATTTCCAGACAAAGAATAGAGTACTGCTCAGCAAATAATGAACACATTAGGGAAAAAGAAAAGGCAGGTGAAAAGATTAAGCCTGGAATGGGCTGGCTCTGCTACTGCCTCTCCTGGCTGCTGGCCTCTCAGCCCTCGGTGGCAAAGCCAGCTTGGCCAGGCCCACACCACCCTTATCTGAGGCACTAGCACATTTCAGGCTGGTCTGTCCCACGGGGTGGGAAATTAGCAGCGATTGTTTTACACATCTTGGCAAACACAATGTCTTTTATGTCTTTACATTGTCTGTAAAGCTATGTTTTCCCTGCACAAGGGACACTCTTTATGAGTCCCATTTTTGAAGCAACAGGATCCCCCCGCAACCACCCACCAGGCCAAGTTCCCTGACAACCAGGATGTCCAAAAAGCCAAACTACAACCTACAAAAAAGCACACTTTCTCCAACTGCAAAACACTCACAATCCCACGGGGAAGGAGGCACACATGGGGTAATCCCCAGGCCTGGAACATTTCATTTAGGCTTGCTGCTGTCCATCAAGCTTAAGCTAAAAACAGGAAGAGGTAAGAGAGGTCAAAAGCCCCACTTCCAAGGGACTGCCTGAGAGGGAAAAAGAAGCTCAGTTCTTCATCAAACAGCCTGAGTCAGTCCCCAGAACCTCGTAGAAACTTTGTCTTCCAATTCTAGCACAGTGGGGGAACCAGAAGAAGAGCTGCCAACTTCTGAGCTGCATGTACTCTTATGCTCACAAACACCACTTTCCATCCTGAAGGACCACAAGAGGACCACAAGATTCCCTATTATTAATTGCTAATGATGGAGCTATTTGGCCAGAGGAGTTGAGACTCTTGCCTCCTAGGGCCCATCACTGCTGATTTTGTCTACATTTATCCTCTCCGTGAAAAGGGCTTCACAATGGGCAGTAGGAATTATACCAGTTTTGGCCATGAGGAAAAGATGCTTACCCAAAGATGGAAAAACGTGTTAAAGGTGCCCATCTTTTCTGGCCCATAAAGCTACTTATAAAGCCCTTCATTTCTAGTAAAATCTTGAAAACTTTTAAGAAAATATTAACCGCTCTCCACTTTTTCTAAGATCATCAAGCTCCTCATTTCTCCTAGCACGGCAGTATTCCAAACACGATCATATATACCAGAACTTGTTCAGCCATTCCCTACTACTAAAACGTCAGGATTTCTTCCCTCCAATGAAAATCAAGCCCCGCAAATACAGTCCTGTTCTGTCCACTCCTACCCCTATCCATACAATGTAAAATATCAAGTCTGGTAAGATGCAAAGAAACAGATTAGGAGTGATCCCCAAACTCCTTTGTGCAAATTTAAACAAAAAAGTGAAGCTTAACTAACAAAATTTAATGAAGAGACCTCAGAAATTAAAATCACTTCATTTTAAGCACCAAGAACATCACCGGAGCTTAATCAATGGCTGTAAAGTCACACAATGACCCTCAACATCAGTACACAGTAGAGATAAAAGACACTTAGCTACAAATGTGGAGGAATGTCCAAAAACATGCTGGACAGCACATAATTCAAATTAGCTGCCCCCTCCCCCCATCTTACCAGATGCACCCATTCACCTCCACCGAATGAGGTTTAGAATAAACCTAAGCTTAAACTATCGTCTTTATAGTTTTAGTAATTTTGTAATCCAGAACTGCAGGATCCTTTTTGTGGAGACTGGATCTCCCTATTTTGCCCAGGCTGGAGCAGCCAATCACAGGCTCTATCCCATTACTGAGTGACTTGGGAGCTTTGACTCGCTCTGTTTCCAAGCTGAACCAGTTCCTTGGGGGTAAGTGGGAGGAGAGAGAAACAGTCTTGGTGCCAGGCTTAATGAGGACACCCAAATGGCTTAGTCCCCCCTGGTTCAGGACTCTCCAATTCAAGAGCCTGCTACCTGCAGCTTCCCCAGAAGCAGGTGTCAGAGGTGTATGCCAGCAAGAGTTTGTACTCTTTTTTCCTAAAAAATCATAATCAATAAATAGGTTGTATGTAAGACAGCGAATAATGTACTTCCCAGATTTCAGATAGTCTTGGAAGAACATGGTCCCTGCCCTCTGAGGGGGTGGGATAAAGCAAAACATATAAAACTTATCTACATGTAAAACCCTAGAGAAAATGACATGGTACAGTGGAAAGGGAACTGACCTCATGGTTAGGAGACACCTGGGCTCAAACCCTGTTACTAACACTGAGCCATGTGACCCCAGCTAAGTCACTGAGATTTTCTAAGCCTCCATTTTCTCATCTGGACAATGAGATAACATGTAGGGTCTAGGTAATGTCAGGAGATGTCAGGAGAATCAAACGAGAACATATGTAATGTGATTTGCAAACTATCAATCTTGTGCAAAAGGAATGTGCCTGGCTCTGGATCTCAGTTCATTTTTATTTAAAGGTTGTATCTGATGGACATGTGAGACACAAAATTATAAGGAATAAAAGCACCTGCTGCCTGAAAGAAATGAATGCTTAAAAAAATACCAAAAGACTTAAGAGGTAGAAAAACCACTTGTTACTTCTTATTACAGTCTCATAAAATTCTTAAGCTTATAAAGTGATAGAGATAAAACAACCCAAGTTTCACAATATTATTAGGGAAAACTGCTCATGGTTTAAATTAAATTTCCTCACCTCTAAAATGAAATTATAAAGGGGCTTCACTGTAAATGTCCTGCTAACGCATGGAATTTGTTATAATTTACCAAACTCCTTTCGATCTAATTCAAGAGGACCTGGTTTTCAAAAGTATAAAGAGGAGAAGCAGAGTCAAGATGGCAGGGCAGAGGAAAATGAACAGACCTATCCACAAATATCTAGAAAAAGTCACTCTGAACCCTAGCTGGCTAATAGCAGCCAAGTCCAGTCATAATCTATTGAACTCCCAACCAGGAACAAGCTGACAGACCCAAACCTGGGTCAGATCTTGCAGATCTCAGACCAAGACGGCAGTGAGTAGACTTCATTCCAGTGTCACTTTGAGAGCTCTATAAGCCCACAGGTCCTCCCTGAGCTAGCCTTCAGATCCTGGAATGACACAACATTCAATAATACCCCAAGAAAGAAGCAGAAGGACCCAAGAAGACAAAAGCTCAACTCAGACATGCCCTCCAGAAGCTGAAAAATGTTTTGAAAAAAATCAGAGCATTAGAGGAAAAAAATGGGAAAAGAAACAAGAGCCATGAAAAAAAGATATGGAAAGAGAATTAACAGCTTGATACAAGAGAAACAAAAACTTACTGAAGAAAAAAACTCCCTGAAAATGAAAATGACTCCTTGAGACATGAAGAAATATTAAAATAAAGGGAAGGGAAGGGAAGAGATCTCACAGCAAAAACAAATGACCTGGAAAACTGATCAAGGAGAAAAAAATTAAGAATTAAAAATTAATTAAATTAAATTAATTAAAAAATTAAGAAAAAATTCAGACTACCTGAATGCCACAACCAAAGAAAGAGCTTACATACACATCATATTTCAAGAAATCATAAAACTGCTGAGACCTCTTAGAACCAGAAAGCAAAGTAGGAATAGAAAGAATCCACTAGTCTCCTTCCGAAAGAAACCCCAAAATGAAAACCTATAGGAATATTAGTCAAAATCCAGATCTCTCAAGTCAAAGAAAAAAAAATTCTATAAGCAGCCAGAAAGAAAGAATTCAAGTACCAAAGAACCACGATAAAGATCACACAAAACTTAGCAGCCATCACTTTCAAGAAGCAGAGAGCTTGTAATATGACATTCTGGAAAGCAAAAGATATAGGTATAGCAAAGAATAACTTACCCAAGAAAACTAAGTATAATTCTATAAAGGAAAAAATGAATCTTTAATGAAACAGAGGACTCCCAAGCATTCCTGATGAAAAGATCAGAGCTGAGCAGAAGCTTTGAAATGCAAACAAAAGAGTTATGAGAAATATAAAAAAAGTAAACATGAATAATCGTAAGGGATTAACCAAGAAAAAATTACCTATATAAAAATATGAGATGATACATGTGTCCCCTCAGAAATCTATCCATCATCAGGGGTCACAAGAGTTTAATTATAAAGAGGGCCTAGGCGTGGTTCTGCTATGTTCTGATGATCTTAAAAGCAGAATGGAAAGGAAGAGGAAGATAAATACATTAGCGGTGTAGGGGGAAAGAAAGAGAGAAGGATGAGGGAAATGATTTAATATGACTGGGGTGGGTACGTAAAGTCTATGGAAACAAGGAATAAGGGAGGAGTGGCAACACTTATACCTCACCTTCATCTGAACAGTTCAAAGGAAGGAAGAATACATATATACACACACATATAACAAAGAACAGAACTGTATTTCACTCAACAAGGAAACAGAAGGGAAGGAGGGTAAATGAAAGTAGATAATAAGGGCGAGGATAGACTGAGGGGTGAGTCAGAAGCAAGACAAACTCTTAAAGAAAGGACGGAAAATAAAGAGAAGGAAAAGTAGAAGAGAATAGGATGAAGAGAAATACACAATTTACAATCATAACTGTTAATGTGAATGGGATGAACTGACCCATAAATGAAAGAGGATAGCACAATATATTGGAAACTAGAATCCAACAATACATTGTTTAAAAGAAACACACTTGAAACATAAAGATACATACAGAGTAAAAATAAGGAGCCAGAGAAGAAACTATTACGCATCAGCTGAAGTTGAAAAGGCAAGGGTGACAATCATGATCTCAGACAAAACAACAGCAAAAAGGGACCTAATTAAAAGAGAAAGGGAAACTACATTTTGCTGAAAGGTACCTTGGACAACGAATAAATATCAATACTAAACATACATGCACCAAATGACATAGCACCTAAATTCTTAAAAGAAAAGTCAAATGAATTACAGAAAGAAACAGGCAGTAAAACTGTAATAGTGTGGGTCTCAATATATTCTTCTTGGTACAGTGGAAAGGAAACTAACCTTATGGCTGGGAGACATTTGGGTTCAAACTCTGTTACCAATACAGAGTCATGTGACCCCAGCTAAGTCACTGAGATTCTCTCAATGATTTGGTTAGAAAAAAGGAAATGAAGGATTGGAAAAGAATTTGAGAAAAAGTGAGACATGACAGACCTCTGAAGATTATTAAATGGGAACAGAAAGGGGCACACCTATTTCACAGGTAGGAATTATAGCACCTTCACAAAAACTGACCATGTACTAGGGCACAAAAATCTCCTGCACAAATGCAAAAAAGCAGAAACATTAAAAACCTCTTTTTCAGACCACAATGCAATAAAAATTATATTCAGTAAAAGGGCCTTGGAGGCAAAAATTATAAGTTAATTGGAGACTTAATCCTAAAGAATGGGTGGGTCAAAGTTCAAAAGTACAAGGAAAACCTGTAATCACATGAGTTTGCTATAACAGTGTTTCATAAAATAGAATCCCAAACCAAAGCTCCAGAGATCCCCTAGGGCAGGAGGCCCCAATGGTTTGATCTCAACATCAGACAAGGTCAATCTCAGGTTCATAACTCTTGCCACTCCCATCTCGGCCCCCCCCAACTTACTACCAGGAAAGAACTAATCAATTAGCAAGCATCTGTTGGGCACGTGCTACATGGCAAGAACTATGCCAAGAACTCCAGATGTAAAGAGGAAAAAAGATGAAATATACCTTGCCCTTAAGGGCCTTACATTCTATTGGGGTTGACAACATTTACATATATTCATATATCATAATACAAAATAAATACCAAGTAGTTTGGGGATAGCTAGGTAGATAGAGCACTAGGCCTGGAGTCAGGACTAACTGTCACTATTATCATTACTACTACTACTACTGCTACTATTTTGAGAGGAAGGACACTAGCAGTAAAGGCAGAGGGGAGTGGGAGAATCATTAAAACCCAAGTAGGAAGTGGCAGTCAAGCTAAACTGTGAGGGAACAAACATGAAGAGAGAGTATATCCCAGGCACAGGGAAGAGCCAGTGCCAAGGCCAAGCTGGAAAAAGCAGCAAAGGGCAGGAAATTGTACAGAACGATACTAGAATGGTAAGCTGGGCTCAAGTATGAAAGGCTTTCAATGCCAATGCTCCCCCTCATCTCAAGGCTGGAGAAGCAGTACAGCCTGGTGGGATCATGTCCAAGGTCCCTAAGGTTCCTTCCAGCTCTCCCATTCTATGGTTCTGATTCACTTCACAGAAAGTCACTACATAAATGCTAAGTACTGTTATTACAGTTTATGTTGAGGGAACTAACCTGATTATGTAGCAGTATATTTTCATCACTGTAAGTGCTCTTTGATACACCAGAGAAGCTACCCTGTGTGGGCAGCACATGCATCTTCATCATGTGCATGACTGTTTCAGTTCCTACCTCCAAAAAACAAACACCACCTAAACCATTATTGAGGAAACATAAATCACAGAACTCTACACACAGAATTCACTCACTTGTCCTGCCAATTCCAAACGCTTGTTACCATAGTAGTCTCGGTCATCAACTTTATTGTCTCCTTGAGCCAAAATCACCCTGCGCACCATCACGGCAGTGTAGATACACTTTGCACGGAAATTGAATTCCTTCACCTGCATACCAAAAAAATAAAAAAGGAAATTTTGAGAAGACACACGTTTCAAGGAAGAAAAGGAAGAAATGCATTACTGATATAACGTTCAATGGCACGATATATGAGAAAGCAAAGATACAAAGATCATAATTTTATGACTTTGAATTCAATCTGACACATATCTCTTAAGAAGCCATTGTGTGAGGTGAAAAGCTAAGCTTTGATAAAACACTGTCACTGTCCTCAAAGAGCTCACAATCCAGTAGCAAGGCAGATTATCAACCCCAATAACTTATAGTAACTATTCTATGTATCACTTCAGATCTTTTTTTGGAAATAGGAGGCATATAAATCAGAAATGCTTCAAAGATCCATGATTTCATTAGTGTGAGTTAGAACTATAGTTAGGAATTGTCCCATGCAGGGACAGCTGAGTTGAGTGGTGGGGTATGGGTATATTTGTGCTGGGAGAGAGGGCAGTTTGTTTCCCAAAGAGCCTGGCCCTCACCCCAATAGGGTTAGGGGCAGGGGGAGAGGGCAGGCAGTATTCAGGAGAGC
>CM053623.1:243914617-243933285 GCA_028646595.1 Phalanger gymnotis
GGGGAGGAAATGGGGATAAAATGTGTAATTCAAACGCCTGTGAAAATCAATGCTGAAAACCAAACATGTTAAAAATAAATTAAAAGAAAAAAAAAAGAAAGAAAAAAAAAGAGAAGACTGTAGAGTGAAACGCGAGGACCATGATCAATGCAGAGGATATGGGCTCTACTCCGGGAAGATGAAAGCCTCTGGGAAAAGTCCTCTTTGCCCAGAGCAAGTTATAGCATCATAGATACAACTCCCTCCTTACCCCTGCGCATGGACCTGGGTTAAGAATTGCCTGCGCCTTCATGGTCCTAGCACAAGTATACAAAAAAGGTTTTCGCAGAGGACAAATCCTAAGTAATTGTCACAAAGAGGAATTCCCTGCCTGCACATCCCCTCCGCAAACTCACACCCTCTGAGGGGATACTAGGGCACGCAGGCGCGAACAGCCAAGACAAGCAGCCGAGAAGCGGCTCCGCAGGCCTGAGCAGCGAGTCAGATGCACGGCCGCAGCAGTCACAGGAAAGAATGCGAAGCAGTTCAGTTTGCTTGCAGGGATCCGTCAGCTTCTAGTGATTATTTACAGGGGGTCCTTTGGACAATAAACAAAAACACAACGTACTTCTGCCTCGGCTACCACGCTTATTAACGTTCTAATAAGATCCTTTTCGGTGCATTTCTATCGAAAGGCTTTTTAATGACAAACCATTTGAATTAAAAAGGACGACAGCCCTTTCATTTGGGTGTGGTTTTTCCAAGGACAGCATTAACAATGCATAACATTAGAAATTCTTTATACGTGATATAAGTTCAGCTCTGTCTTCATACTAGGTTAGCATACTCAATTCCTGAGAACTTTTAAAACTTGTGAAAATAAAAATAGTATGCTAAAAGTTGCTTTGTCATCTTGTACACCCATGACCTTTAAGGATTAATAAGAAGAGACAGAAGAAATTATGGTTTTTTTTGTTTATTTGCTCTTTTAAAAGAGAAAAGTCAGAGCAGCTAGATGGTGCAGTGAGTAGAGCACCAGCCCTGGAGTCAGGAGGACCTGAGTTCAAATCTGGCCTCAGACACATGACACATACACTAGCTGTGTGACCTTGGGCAAGTCACTTAGCCCCAATTACCCTGCCTTCCCCCTCAAAAAAAAAAAAAGTCCTTCACCTTCTCCATCTAAATTATAATCCAAAAATGATCAAAAGAGAAAACAGTCTTGGAGAAGTAATATTAAACGATGGCAATTTAAAGGAAAACTTGGTATTTTGACAATGTAATCTCTTATTCAGTTTGATCTAATGTACGTTTTATTTTTCTGACTGCAGGTGTGGCAAGTTGGCACCTTCCTAATGACTTGCTATCTGATTATTCATCTTTGTACCAAATGGTAAAAATTAAGCATCTGTCTACATTAATCCGATTAAGTCACTCCACATTTTTCCTTTTGGTGGATAGGACAGGTTCTCAGAGAGCTTTAATAAGTGACCAGTGATGAGTACAGACATCTAACCACAGGCTCCTGACTCCTTTTTCCTCTTTCAAAGGTGACAGTGTTGAGAAGCAAACATTACAACTAAACCAAAATAGCAAACCGACGTTCTCGGATTCCTTAAAGGCTGTTCTCACCTAAGAAAACAGTTGGCAACCTCTGCTGGCAGAATGCCAAAACAATGCTCTTGCATCCTTGGGGGATTCTAAGGGGCTGTGTGTCAGCACCAGTACACAAACGACAGCCCTTTGAGAGAAAGTGAACTTGAACTCTGAACTTCAAAGTAAGTCGGAGAGAGTCGGAGATGAGAGACAGGCCTGAGGCTGAGGAAGTCAAAACAAACTCTACAGATGGAGAGATCAGGGTGCCACAGGAAAAGTCTCTTCATGCAAGCCATCTTGTGACAGGTAGCCTGGAGCTAATAGCCCCTGACTACATTCCCTCGTCAGTCAGCAAGCATTTACAAAGCACTGACTGTGTGCCAGACACACAGTAATGTTACTAGAGCTAAATCAGTCTGGAAATGTAGACCTCATTCTCAGTTCACTCCACGGAAAATTCTCCAGCCCATTCCCCCATTCTAGGACAAAAACTTCATTGCCTTGTGTCAAACCAAAATAACCTAATACTAGAGCTGTTCTGTATATAAATTTCTCTTTTATGTGGCCAGACACAAGAAAAGCTGGTTTATCTGACAGTCTACCGATGCCATGTCTATTGTGCCCAGTCAGTCAAAAATACTTACTATGTGTCTGGCGCTGGGGATGTAAAGAAAGGCAAACCCACAGTATGTCCTTGAGGAGCTCAGCTTAATGGAGGAGACAACATGCAAACCACCATGTACCAAAGAGCTAGAGAACAGAAACTGGAGGGAATCTTAGAGGGAAGGGGGAAAAGATGGGAGCAGGGAAGAGAGGGAGTAGAACAGATGGGGAAGTCATGAAATCTGAACAGAATCTTGAAGGACACTGGGCAGAGAAAAGCCAGGAGGGTGAGGTGAACTGAGACAGTGTTCCAGGCCCAAGAGACAGGGAGAAAGCCAAGAGTTGCGAGACGGGAGTGATAAGTAGGAGGATCACCAAGGAAGGTCAGAAAAGGCCAGGCTGCAAAGGACGTTAAATGCCCCCCCCCCAAAAAAAAGAAAGAAAAAGCCATATAATATTTGATCCTGGAGACAACAGGGAAGTTTACTCTGATTTACTGAGGAGGGCAGTACATGGTTAGACCTGTACTTAAGGAACACCACACAGGCAGCTGAGTGAAGGATGGACTGGAGTAGAGAGAAACTTGGGGCAAATGACACCCACAAAGCTATTCCAACAGTCTAGGTGTGAAGCAGAGAAAGCTTGCACCAGGTTGGTGACGGTGACAGATCCTATCTGATCCTCACAACAACCCTGGGAGGTAGGTGTGACTATTATCCCTGTTCTATAGATGTCCTCATCTGAGGCTGACTGAGGTTAATGGATGTGCCCCAGGTCACACAGATCTGACTCCAGACCCAGCTGCCAGGAGAACCAGGAGAGCACAGTCACAAGAACCTGGGGAGGATAGAGTGTCCAAGAGAAGAAAAACATTATCAAAGATAGGCTGCAGAGAGGTCAGGAAGGATGAGGACAGACCATTCAGACTGGGTAATTAAGAGATCTTTAGTAACTCAGAGAAAATAGTTTCAGTTGAATGATGAGGTCAGACACTGGACAGCAGCAGATTTAAAATCAAGTCAGAGGAAAGTAAGTGGGAGCGCCAAATGTAGACAACTTTCTCAAGGTGTTTAGCCATGAAAAGGGAAGAAGGATATAGGCTGAGGGCTACCGGGGACAGCAGGAGTGAGTGAGGCTTTTTTTTTTTTTTAAAGATGAGGGGAATTGTGTAAGCAGCAGGGAATGGGAAAGGACCAAAGATGTCAGATATGACAAAGGTCTCCGAGTCAAGAGACCTGGGCTCTCCAGTCTTGACTCCATCACCATCTGGCTGTGTGACTTTGGACAACTCACTCTCTGGAGCTCTGTTTCTTCAGCTAAAAAATGACACTGACATCCCCAGTATACTCAAAAACTCATCTGAGGCCATTTTAAAGCTCCTCGCTCAGGCAAAGGGGCCGAAATTAAGAGTCCTAGAAAAAAATTTTATCTTTAGTTTTGCAACAGAAATATCACTGACGAAGGGTTATACTTCAGCATTTATTTATTTGGTTTTAAAGGCATGACTTACTGGTACATGGGTGAGAATGGTTGAAGCCAACAGCTCTCTCGCCTCTTCCATCTTGGTCTTCTTTGGTCCCCCTCCCCACATTCTTTGTCTTCTTACTTTGTTTCCTATATATTTCAGGGCCTGAAAAACAAGTTAATGCCACAGTGGTGTCCAAATGACTGTTATCATCAGGTAGCATTTGTGGAAAATGAACAGCCCAGGCATACCCACACAGCGCAGCCCTGGCCAGAGGAGTTTTAATAACCTCATCGATACAGCATAGCCAAATCATACAGCAGCACTGTGAAATCTGCTGTTATCAATATCTGGCCAATCAAAATCTGGCCATCTTATGTCTATGGAACTAACTTCCCCCAGAAAATTGATGTACTAATATCATATTTTCAAGGAACTAATTAATGGGTATGCTAGTCATTACCTTTTATTAGAGAGAGCAACATTTGATTACGCAAAGCAAATTGACTAAATCACAATATATCTTTTAAAAATTAACTATCAGTCACTATTATTTAAATAACTAGGTACAAACAAAATATATATTCATAGCAGATGGAAAGTAAACCACCTCTTAGGTCAGTAAAGGTCTCCTGAAAATAGTGGATTTGAGCTGAGTTTTGAGGGAGGTCAGAGAAATTAAGAAGCAAAGCTAAGGAGGGAAACATCCTAGGCATGGGGGTTGGCCAGCCAGTGCAAAAGCCCAGAAACAGGAGCTGGACAGTCATGCAACGGAACACTAAATGGGCCGATGGAGCTAAATCCCTGAGTACATGAAGAAGAGTGAAATGTAAGCAGACTGGAAAGACTGGAGGGGCAGGCTGTGAAGAAATTTCTGGGCCAAACAGAAGACTTTACATCTGATCCTTAGGGAAAGAGAGGGCCATTGGAATTCATTAAGTAGGGAGATAACATGGTCAAAACATCTTAGGAAAATCATCGTGGCAGCTCAATGGCAAACAAGCTGGAGTGGGGAGAGCCTCTGGGTAGGAAGACCAATTGAAAGCTACTGTAGTAGTCAGGCAGGAGGTGAGGAGGCCCTGAACCAGGCTGCTGGCAGTAAAAATAGACAGATGGGGACGTCTGGGAGAGAAGACAAGGTAGAAAAAACAAGCTCTGGCAACAGAGTCAAGGAACACAATGAGCCCAGGTGAAGGGAGGGCAGTGGTACCCTGGACATTAATAAGGAAATTGGGGGCAGGGGAAGGAAAAAAGAGTTGGGGGGACAGATAATGTCATCTAAGGGACAGATTAAAGACATAGACGCTATGTATGTATATGTAGGCATATATATTTAGTTATCTGAGGGGAGCAGAGGGGAACAGCATCCAAATCTCTGACTTCAAAAAGGCTGGGAATGCCCAATGTGGAACCTCCCTGCATAAATACAAACAGGGACCTTTCATCAGGTGAGTCACAGACAGCCGCCTGGTGTACCGAGAAGCTAAAGTGACTTCTGCCCATGGTGACAGAGTAAAAATGTGTCAGAGGCAGGACAGAATTCCAGGTCTTTGAGACTCAGAGTCCATCCTTGGATACACGAGGTTAGGCCTCCTCTTACTGCACCCAGTCATTATTCTGACTGTGTATTATAGTACATGATGCAGTGAGCCTGTGCTTGGCAGACAGGGACTAAAGATATCAAGAGACTGAACAGGGGACTTTTGGCAACCCTTGAGAACCCTTTGAGCTCAAGTTGTAGGAAAGATTACTCATAAATCATCTCAGAAAAAAGAGCTCTCAGTTGTCCTTTGATAAATCTCCAGAAAGGCTAACTTATAGCCACCTTTAAGATCCTGAGTCCAGATGAGTGGGTGGATAGTGGTACCATCATCAGAAACAGGGAAATGGCCAGCTGTAGGAGGTGACAGTAGGTTCACTTTTGGGCAGATTGGGTCGGAGGCCCTGGTGGCACTGGCAAGTAGTTGGCGATGCAGAGTTCACTCCCCTGGCCTACCGTGCCGGTCCAGAGTCTGACCTAAAAAGGGCACTCAGTACCATTCATTTATATTTACTGAAGCACCACATGGTCCTAGGATAAAAACCCAAAATATTCTATGGAAGAATGAAGCTCCAAGCAGCACAGGGCATTAATATTTCTATAAAATTAATCTGTTCACTATTTAAAAGGAAAAACAAGGTGCTTCTAAAAATCCAGATGAGCCTTTCATTCTGCACCCCTACCCCTCCATGGCCCTGCCAGGGCACATACCACAGCATCACAGAATTCTCAGGGCAGAAAACACTCTTACAATGGCAAACTTCAGGGGTGGTTGGCGGGTTCTGCTACACCAGAGCAGGTCACCCCTCCATCTGAGTGTTGGGATGGCCCTTAGGGGGAGTTCCAGTGGAGTGACAGAGACCATACACAACTAGATGCTTGGATGAGAGGCCCTGGAGGAGGGGAATGGCTGAATAGGAATGTCAAGAGAGTCAGCCACGGGAAAAAAACCGTCAACTAAAGCAAAGCCACTTACAGAAGGAAGAATAAGATGCACGATCTATCCAAGTACTCTGAGAAATGGGCTTCTTGGTTTCTCATTGCAACAGGAGTTTCTTGGCTCCCCACTCTCCCACTCACCGGGACACCCTGCACGGCCATGTTCTTTTGATAGGTAGTTCCTTCCTCCCATCTCCCTTCTCCCACCCCTTCCCCCCATAAGCTCTCTCAACTCTCAACCCCAACCTCTCTAAACAGGAGACGCTGCATGAATCCCTACAGAAATGAGCAATGTTGAGTTTCCAACTGAATGTCATGGCCAAGGACAACTATGAAAAGACACACCTGCATCTGTGTGAAAATCTGAGCTTTCTGGCACTCCTCCAAACTTGGACCAAAGGCAGCCATCACGTGCTCCTCAGTGCCAATCATCTGCACGATTTCTTGGTCACTCTCAACACCCATGGCCTAGGATAGGAAGAAAAGGCAGAAAGAGGGTTGGTTTTGTGTTAACTCGCTGACATTTGCTTATGCTAATTTGGCATTGTTTGCCGGTATTACTCCTAAGCAAAAGCCAGCTCTTCTCTCAGAAACAGTGCCATCTGGCATTGGCAGCACATGCTCCAGCTTGGGAAGAACCTTGATAAGGAGAAGAAAACAAACGCTCTGAGTACATTTTGCAAAGTTTTAAAATATCCTAGTATAAATTCTTAATAAAGAAGGAAAGTGGAGGAGACCAGCCACCATGACAGACAAGCTGAAATTGCCTAGCCAAAAGGGTGTGATCTCTGACACTAAGTATTACTGAAAGATACATAAAGGATCACAAACAGAGCCCAATTATTATTGCTACAAGATTAATTTTACTGGATGCCATCACCACTCACTTTGTGATACAGCTAAAAAAATCCCACTTGTAGGACATTTTAGCATTTTATTTTCATCATTCTATAGGAATCGTCTAATACCTTAGTTTTTAAAAGAGTTTTATACACTAAGAAAGTGCTTAACAGCTTTAGGAAAATCTCTTTATCAGTAAGTGTTTCAAGGTGGCAAACAGCAGTGCAGGTCTTCGTGAATTCCAGATGGTGCTGAAGCTTGTCCATGCACAAATTTGTCTGGAATTCTGCCAGATCAAGAAACAGGGAGTAAGCTCACTAAACCTCTCTAGGAGGAGCAATAATGTGGTTCTCAGAAGTTGGGCAAAAGTTGCCTCTGCATTCAAATTCTTCCTTTCGGGAACTAGAGCAAAGGCTGGACTGGAAACCCTTGCCAGGATATAACCAATTTCCAAACATAGTATCTGCTGTTTTCTGGTTGCACAAAATAACGCCAAAAAAGCTTCTGTTTAAAAAGGCTTGGAAAAGGCTGTTCTTATCTGTAAACTGGCATCAAAATGCTTCCCACCGTGAGGGGAGAGTGGATAAAGTGATGGGCGAGTGGATAAAGTGATGGGCTCATAGGCAGAACCCCCAGTCTTGGTCCTAAATCTGCCATATGCTGGATTTTGCCTCTTTTTCTGTCCCCAGCACTTATCAGAGTGCCTGGCACACAGTAGGTATTTCAGAAATGTTTGTTAACTGCCTGACTGTCCTTTCAGGTGACCCTTTCTGGAGCCCCAATTCTTCATCTGCAAAGGGGAAGGGCTGGATTACTAGATAATTTCTCAGGTCTCTTCCAGCTCTAACATCCAAGGTTCTTCATTCATCTCTGCTTTTTCCTCCTTGAATTTGCCTTGAGGTCTCTTTTAGATTGGAAATGTAGAGGCAGGTAGGTGGGACAGTGAATTAGAGCACCAGCCCCAGAGTCAGGAGGACCTGGGTTCAAATTTGGCCTCACACACTTGACACACTTACTGGTTATGTGACCTTGGGCAAGTCACTTAACCCAATTGCCCTGCCTTCCCCCCTCCAAAAACAAAATAAAACAAAAACAAAGATTGGAAATGTAAAATTAATGGGAATTCTGAAGCTGTGGGAAGGAAAGGAAGCAGAAATGTTGGAAATAGCTGAAATGTATATAGTATTTTCTTTTTTTTAGAACCCTTTGCAAACCTAAATTAACTTCATTAACTTAGAATATATAAATGTATTGTATATAACACAATATATAGTAGAAACAGACTCTGAGTCTGGGAAAACCTGGCTTTAAATCCTGCCTTGAGCATTGATTAGCTGTGTGACTAAGTGAGCCATTCTACTTCACCTAGAATATGGAGATCAATAAGACTTCCAATTCCTATGGCACAGGATCTTGGGAAGATCCACTGAAGTGACAAGACAGAGACAGGACTGGATCTGGGATTTCATTAATAAAGAGAACTCATATATGAGGAAACACCTTCTGCCAACAAAGAGCAACCTCTTCTCTTCAATGTATAGTTTTAGCTTTGACTAAAGCACTTAGAATGTAAGCGACTTGTCCAAGATCATACAACTAGGATGTGTCAAAGGATGAACTAACAACTCAGGTCTTTCTGGCCCTACAGCCAACTCCCAGTGGGTACATCCATCTCCTCTGACTTTACTTTAAACCTTCAGTCATCTGGCTCCTGGCCTCATCATTTGATTGATTGCCCTCTCCAATACTGCCAAGTCTAATGGCTTTTTCCTCAATCCTCATCCTTCTTGACCTCTCTGCAGCCTTTGAGAATGTCAACCATCATTCTCTCCTTAAGTTTGCATGACACTATTCTCCCCTGGATTTCCTGTCTTCCTTGGTCTCTTCTGCTGCACTTTCTTCCAGGTCAAGTGCACTAACCATGGAGGTTCGACGAGGCACTATTCTGGGCCTTCTTCTATTCCAGGAGTTCTTAACCTAGGGTACAGGAACTTTTTCTTTATTTTAGTATTTTAACAACAATTTAATATATTTTTTAATAATCCTATGTATTTTATTCATTTAAAACCTTAGTCTGAAAAGGAGTCCAAATAGGCTTCAAACTTCCAAAGGGGTCCCATGACACAAAAAAGATTTAAGAAATCTACCAAGGGTGACTGAATTTGAAAGTCAAAGGGCCACACTTGAGGACCTAGAGGGCCACAAGTGTCCTCGAAGCTGCAGGTTCCCCACCCCTGCCTAACTTGCTTAGAAATCTCATCAGCTCTCAAGGATTTGATGATCTCTATGGAGACAACTCCCAGCTTTATACATCCAGCCCAGAATTCTCTGTGAGTTCTGCTCTTCCATCACCAACTACTTTTTGGATTTCTTGTACTCAACACAGTGCCAAACAGAATTCATCCTCTTTCCCCCAAAGCCCCACCCTCCCCTCCAATCTTCCTGTGGCCGCTGAACGCACTGACCATGCTCACCGCACTTCGGTTCACCCGGAGTGCCTCCTCATTTCAACCCACCCTCCCTTTGGCCCCCACAACGGCTGCTATACAACCCAAGGATGACATGTCAGCTCCCCATTAGACAAACTCCAGTGACTCCCGATCTACCTTCAGGGTCAGACACAGGAACTCTGCACCAGTGCCCCAGTCTCCTTACACTTGTAATGTACCCCTCCCCGGCAACTGATCCATTTACTGTTCCTTACACAGGACAGACATTCCATTTCCCCACACCATGCTTTTGCCTTGGCCATTCCCCACACCTCTCCCTCATCCCCAGCTTCCCTGGCCTCCTTCAGGACTCAGTTCAAAGCTACCCTTCTGCAAGAGGCCTTTCCCCACTGACAAGTGTTCTATTTATACTGTCTATGCCCCGTAGGCACCTAATTCTTTACCTGTTTTCTTTGGCATTTGATTGTGAGGTCCTTGAGGACAGAGACAGGGTTCTTACTATTCCTGAATCCCCAGCTCTTATCATGGTACCCGGCACCCAGTAAGTGCTTAATAAATGCTTACTGACTTACTATGCCACATTCTTGAACTAAGATAAAATATGTAAAATGTTTTCAAAACTTTATATATGTATATTTTGGAGGGAGGAAGGCAGGGCAATTGGTGTTAAGTGACTTGCCCAAGGTCATACAACTAGTAAGTGTGTCAAGTGTCTGAGGCCGCATTTGAACTCAGGTCCTCCTGACTCCAGAGCCACTGCTCTACTCACTGTGCCACCTAGCCGCCCCTAAGCCTTCACATCTTTAACAGAACCTGTTCAAGCAGATACCAGAAATAACATTCCAGGATTTCAGAATCTACTAACCCTCAATAAACATTCATTTAACCTTTCTCTACCTCAATTTCCTCATCTGTAAATGAGTATAACAGCACCTCCCTTACAGGGTTGTTGTAAGGTTCAAACGAGCTATGTAAATGGAAGTTCTTAAAGGTCACAAAAAGCACAAAGCCAGCTTGATTCAACTCAGTAAGGATTTATTAGATGCCTCCTGCATGCAAGGCACCATGGGAGGCCACGCAAGTGGCCAGAAGGACCAAACTAGTGAAATCCAGAACCAGCACATTTCTAAGGTCTCATGGAAAACATGCTTGCTCATAAAAAAATGTAACATTTTCATAGTGCTGAAAGCAAAAAACTGTTCCCTAAAGACTAAGGAGGGGACAGTCAAGATGTCTTGAGTTAACATCAGCAGTGGGAAACAGGAATCAAAATGTGAATATGCTAGTTTTATAGCAAGTATTTCAATGTTATTAATGTTGAAGATGGATGTGTAATTCTCTTCTCAGTCACCACAAAACTTTTTTTTCTAGTTTTATAGATGACTTATTTACAACATTTCCAAATACACCTTCTTCCCTTACCTAATGAACATTCCTTTGGTACAAAGAATAAAAAAGTTAAACAAAACCAACTTCCAGGCCAAATACCCTAACAACATACATAACAATGTACACCCATGGTCCTCCAGCTCAAAAGCAAGGAGAGAGGCTCATTCAGAAAGGGGCTTTTAAAAAAAAGTCAGTTTTGACAAGGAATCAAAATCCCCTAGAGCATAGTATACTCTGTCTCTCTTATAAAGACCAACTCAGAACAGAATACTACTAAACACAGATGAAAAACCTGCATCCCAAAGCAGCAAGTGAATAAACCAAGCTGGTGGAAACTTTTTCACATACAAATGAGCTTACCAAAAATTAAACAGGCTACCAAATAAAAAGTCAGTCCTAGACCAACACTTTCTCATCCACAATAAGCAATTGCCCCTCAACAAATGGCAGATCTGGAGAAAGTTGGTTCTGTGTAAGACAAGCATGAAAATGAAGAAAACAATCTCTCTGGTCACCAAGTTAAAGCACTATGAGGGTGGATCTGAGGAATAAACCACCCCTCCCCAAAGTTACCAATTATCAGATGCAGCCAATGACAGGCCTTTTATAGACACTGCTGAGAATTCAAGGAAAAAGATCATATTCAGGACCTAACACACACAGGTCTCCCTGCTCCTTGGCAGCAGACATGGGTTTTTGCCTTTCTTTGTATCCCCAGCATTTAGCACAGGGTCTGGCTCATAGTAGTCAATAAACATTTATTAATTTATTAAGTGCCTATTACATAGCAGGTATGTAATAAATGCATGCTGTTTGGAAGACAGATTTTTTTAGAAAAAGTAGAAACTATAACAGCCCTCACTAAAGCTTCCAACTTCAAGGTCCTGATACAGTTGCTAATAAAGTCAATTCAAGATCCAGACATAAAAATGAATCAGTCTTAGCTCATAAATATCTATGTGGCAACTTAGAATAGAAATGTTGGGCATTACTAGATATCTGAGTCAGAATGTGTCATGAGTCCACATAGAAGTTATCAGGTTCAATTTAACAAATAGTTAGCATTAAGCATCTACTCTGGAGAAGCAATGTACCAGCTTTGTTACTGGTGATGAACTTGTTCTCCCAGTGACTAGTCACATTCAAGGAGCCACAGTTAAGAGAGAAATCTCCGGCTGTGGGGAAAAAAGGTCTCTCTCAGCACAAAGCTTACCAGTCCTCAAGGGGTTCAAACACTGCCCCCACTGGCCAAATATGGTATATATTGACAAAATAAATAGCAGTATCAGAAATCTCCAATTTTTTCCCCATATATGAACAAAACGAATAGCAGCAGAATCTCCAATTTTTTCCCTACCAAATCTGCAGCTTTTTGCATAATCAGATAATCCACAATGGCAAGCATTGGTGATAGAATCCCCTATCAGGTTAAGGCATTTCAGTGAAAAACAAAAACCTATGCTTCTACTACCCCCTACTACATTTAGAATAAGTGAGGTTTAGTTAACTGGGAATTTACCAACTATAAACAAAGGAGGTAAAATGTGCTTATTTATAGAAGAGGAAAAAAACTAAATAAAATTAAATGAATAAGGTTTTATTTCTTATCACTCACACAAAGACCTAAGCACAATGGTCTTACCATATTTCCCTATGTATAAGACACACCCTTTTCCGAAAAATTTGGGGTCTAAAAACTGGGTGTGTCTTATACAGTGGTTATAGATTTTTTTACTTGCATTTCCCACTTTTTCGTGCTTGCTGTCTTTGCGCTCATTGTTTCGCATTTGTTACTGGTATGTTAGGTTATGTTTTGCCACGTTCTGCCCAGAAACGGCTCAGTGCAGAATTCAAGTTAAAAGTGACCCGGTTTGCAAAAGTGAATGGAAATCGTGCTGCTGAACGTCCTCCTCCAACTGAGAAAGCAATCCGAGCTCGGCTACGGGAAGAAGAAACCCTACTGAAAACACCTTGGCAGAAGAAGGCCATGAGAGGCAAGTCAACAAAATGGCCTGATTTAGAGAAGGAATTGAAGATATGGATTGAAGAGCAAAGGGCATTTGGAATTCCTGTGTCCACAAAGATGGTTCAGCATGAGGCAAGAAGAATTGCTGATGAAAATGAAGTTACTGATTTCAAAGGAGGAAGTTCATGAAACAGTATGGACTAAGCATGCGTACACGCACCAGACTTGCCCAAAAGATGCCTGAAAGCTATGAGCAGATGAATAAAACTTGAGTTCAATAACTTTATGTAATACATTTTTTTTTCAAATTTCAGGCCCCAAAATTAAGGTGCATCTTATACATGGGAGCATCTTATACATGGGAAAATACGGTATATACATTCATGTCTATAAAGATCTAGAGAAAAGCTTTTTTCCTTTATCTGCAATTATTTGAAATATGTTTTTCCACATTTCAAGAGAATCTGAGTCATGAGATTTAGAGCTAGAACTAAGAATCTTAGAGATCATCCACTGCAACTGACTTATTTTTCAGAAGAGAGGAAACCAAGGAGAAAGGGCCCAATAGCATACAGTTTGCTAAGTGGCTGCTCTAGGTTTCAAAACCAAGGCCTCTAATTGTACATTTCTTTCTGTCACGCTATATTCCATTTCCTACTAAGGCAGGAAAGGAACTCACATATTTAGGATCTTCAACAAAGTTTGCAACAAAAGGAGAGTTTGAAGGTTAATTCTGAGAATTAATTGGAATATTCTGTTAACAATACCAAAAAAAACTTTCCCAAGATTCTGGTTAATCAAGCATAATTCAGCATACAGCAGGAGGACACATATTTCTAAACCAAATTAACTTTGCTCTCTTAATGAGTCCAATTCTCCCCTAGGAATAATTTGTTTTCCCTCATCATCTCTCTCTGATGCATAGTGTTGTGGCCTCCTCTACTAGATGGTGAGCTCTAGGAGGGCAAGGACTGGATCTTACTTAATATGTGCATTTCTTCTAGTAATGAGCAGTGTGAATCAGACAGAGTGGGTATTTTCAAGTGTCTGTGGAATGGTCATTTTATCTTTCAGAAAGATACTCTATGGCCTACAGATCCACAGAACATGGTAATAATAACAGGGAACCAGAAGCCAGTTGCCAACTTGAGTAAGGCACATGCAGGGAGGGCAGGAAATATTCTCTATGATACATAATCACAAATTAGCAGGGATAAGCATAAAAGAAAAGCATGGAACCTGCTCTTTTTTTTTTTACTTTGATGAAACCAAACTTGGGGAAATTTTTATTTCAAATAATTTTACTATTGCATCAGGTAGGTGAATTCAGCCCCTATCAAAGGTCTCTCTGTGCAATCTCGCTGTTCCATGCTGCATTCAGAGAGGCTGCAGAATGACAGAAGTTGAAATGGCAGAGGACGGAAAGGAAAGTTCACCACTGCCTCCTGTGGTGGCAGCTCAGCCATATGGTCACATTGAGAGTAAGATGGAAAAGTTGGCTTCTTAGTGGTCAAAAAATACTGGGTAAAATGTTTATTGTTGGTTTTCCTCAGAAAAACATATACAAAATAATATATCCATCTATGTTGTTTCTACTTCACCTTTTTTAAGGGGGGCATTAATGATCAGATAACTGAATAAAACTAGAAAGATCAACAAGTAAGAAAGCAATAAATAATCAAGGCATGGGCTTGAGATACTGAAGAAAACTACATAGCAGGGCGGTATCTCTCCATAGGAGGTCTACCTCTTGGTTTTCTTCACCATCTTGTCTTTCCCTCGTCTCAGAGGAAGAAGGAGCCTGCATTGTGCTAGCGCTAATCCTTCATTTGGGTCCATTCCAGCTCTTCCAGAAGCTTCCTCTCTCATCTTCCCTCTCCCTCAATTTCTCCTCTATTGGTTCATTCCCTGCTACCTACAAAGATGGGAAGGTTGCTCTAGCCTCAAAAACAAACACACACACAACTAGATATAGATACAGACATGTATATGCGTGTACGGATATATGTATGTGTGTGTATACCCACAGATACATATTCACACATATACGCATGCCCTTCGGTGACCACCTTTTCCCTCCTCCAGTGCAGAGCAGGCAGGGAGGGTGTCAGGCTAGGGTTACTACAGTCACTTCCTCAGCACCCACAGAATCTCAGCCCTCAGCAATCTGCCTTCTGTTCTCATTCTACGAAAGAGCTCTCTTCCAAGGTCACCAATGACTTCTTAATTGCCCAATCCGATGGCCTTTTCTTGGTCCTTATGCTCCTTGACCTTTCTCAAGCCTCTGACACTGCTAACCACTGCCCTACACTTCTGGTTACTCTGCCTTCCCTTAGCTTTTGGGACACTGCCCTCTTCAGGTTCCCTGACTTGCCTGGCCATTTGTTTCATTTCCTTTAGTGATCCTCTTTCTCAATTCACACACTACCTGCAGATGCCCCCAAAGGCTCTGGCTTCAGCCTTCCCTTCTTTTCTCTTTAAACTCTCTTTGTGATCTAATTCACTTTTAAGACTTTAATTATCAGTTCTATGCAAACAACTGCCCAGATTATACAGCTCTTGTGTGATCAGCACTCCCTAATGGGCATCTCCAGCTGAAGGGCTCCAGCCATCGCCTCAAAATCCAAACAACCATTATTTTTTCCCTCCCTGCACCCTAAACAAAACCTGCACAGCTTCCCCGCATCCAGGTTTTATTGATGACACTACCATCCCTCTAGGTGGGGTAGAGGCTCCTGAAGAAATGAAGGCCATCCATGGGCTGTTGTCCTTCTGCCCTCCCTTACATTCATCTTCTGGGATTCTCCTAGCTCATCCTCTTGGCTGGACTACTGTAATACAATGTTACTCTTGAATTCAAAAACCATCAAGGACTCCACTCTGCCCAATGACAAAATACAAATACCTTCCAGAGGTACTGAGTACCTATAATCTATTTCTGACCTACTTTCAAAACCAAGTTTATTTCATTTGATTTACTTTCAAAAACTAGACTCCAACCAAATGAAGCTACTCTTTATTCCCAAACCTCAGCCTGCCCTTCTTATCTCCTCAGATTCACCCACTCCCTCTCTTGTGTGTGGCACACTCCATCTCCCCTTTAAACGCTTTTCTCCCTTCAAGCCGCAGATAAGGTGCCCCCCTCCCAGAAGTCTTCCTTGATCCCCCAGCCAAAAAACCACCTTTCCCTCTTCTAATATTCTTGTGGCAGAGCATCTAAATGCACAGTTCAAAAGAATGGGAGGAAAATCATTGGAATTATCAATACTATTACAAAAGCATACAGATCTAAGTGACTAGCCTAGGAAACAAAACACAATGCAGCAAATGTGAGATTACTGATAACATCAAAAACCTGGAAAAACAAAATAATCTGGATACTACATTTTAAGAACTTAACAAAGAAAATTCCCCCAACTAGTAAATTCCCCATAACTAGTAAAAACCAGTGAAATGGCAGCCAGAATCCATAGAACATTCACAAAGATGTAACTGTCTAGACAGATCACATGTAAACTCTAACACAGTAACAAATATGGAAAAATTCTATAAGCTGCCAGAAGTAGCAGCTTATTAAGGAAAAACAGTAAGGACCACAGCTGACTTCAGGACAGACAAGCTATTGGAATGGATTCAAAATTAAGAATGGGATGGCTCTCTGAGAAGGATAAAGGGAGGATATTAGGGGAAATTTAGGCAATTTATTGACTAAAAAAAGTTAGCAATAAAAAAAAAATTTTAAAAGAATGAGCCATGAGCTTAGAATTACTAACCTATCTACCACAAAAACTCATGTTTTATGAAGAGAGGAGATGGATGTTTAAGGACTCTGAAAATATAAGGATACCTGAGACTTTGAAAACATGGAGACATAATTCATACAGGTCCTTGAACAAATAAGCTATCTAGCCAGAAAGATAAGCAACTAAAACAAGTAAAATAAAATACCTACTAACAAAATGAGATCTCAAGAGCCCTTAGTTTCATTATACTGGCTAAATCACTAAAACTTACAGAACAGCAATATACGATTACATTGAATGTCCCACATTTTGTTTAGTCATTTCCCAATTGATAGGCATCGTCTTTGTTTCCAGTTCTTTTCTAGCACAAAAAGCGCTGCTACAAATATTTTGGTGCATATGGGGCCTTTCTCTTTGCCATCAATCTTCTTGGGATATACGCTTAGGTATGAGTTCTCTGGGTCAAAGGGTATGGACATTTTAGTAATTTTCTTTGTATAATTTAACATTGGTTCAATTCACAGCTCCATCAACAATGCATCAGTGTGCTCATCTTCCCACAACTCTTAGAATAATAACTATACTCATCATTTGCCATCTTTGCCTATTTGCTGGGTGTGAGGTAAAACTTCAGAATTGTTTTGATTTATATTGACCCTTTGACCCATTATCCATCAAAGAATGGCTTTTGATTTTATGTATTTATGTTAACTGCCTATGTGTTTTGGATATCAGACCTTTATCAGAGCTACTGGATATAAGGATGTTTGTCCCAGTCTACTGCATCCCTCCTTATCCTAGTTGCATTAATTTTGTTCATGCAAAGCTTGATAACATGTAATCAAAATTATCTATTTCATCTTTTGCTACTGTTTCTATCTCTTGTTTAGTTTAGAGTCCACCCCCAGAGCCATGAACGTTTACATCATTGGCTTCTCTTCTAATTTTTTTTTAACAGTATGATCTTTAATATTCGTGTCAAATATCCATTTTGAATTTACTGTGTATAATAGTATAAGATTTGGTCAGAACCTAATTTCTATTATATTGCTTTCCAATTTTCCCAGCAACTCTTGCCAAATGAGCTTTTCCTCCTAGTTAATATATGTTCCCAAGTTTATTAAAGGCTAGTTTATTAAGTTTGCTTATTTCTGATTCTTCCTCACCTACTCTGTTCCACTGATCTGCTGCTTTATAATATAATTTCAGGTCTGGAAGTGACAGTCTCCCTTAATTGCTACTTTTTTCATTATTCTCTTCTATATTCCAGATCTTGCACACTCCCAAATAAATGCTGTTTTTGTGTCTAGCTTTTGTGTACTCTGGCTTTTCAGGATGTTCTTTATTCCTTTAAGAAGCACTGATTGTGTAACCATATCTCTAAAGATACTTAGTGTGCTCTGGGAAACTGACTCCTGGATATTTTAAGTATTTTGTTGATTTTCTGAATGAAAATTCCCTATTACTGCATCTTGAATTTTGTTATTATTATAGAAAAAATTCATATTTTTCTTAACAATTATTCATTTAAAGCAAAGGAATTCTGTATGGAACTCTTGTGTAACATTTGGTCTAATAACAGAAATAAGAACAAGAAAGTATCTATTCTCATCTGGTATAATGACTGAAAAGACAAACCTAACAATTATAACCAAATGCAAAAAGGCTAAACTCCCTATACCTCTCAAAATGCGAGAGTCAAAGAATTAATCCAAAAAAAGGTTCCAACAACACCTACTTACAGGAAGCCCATTTTATCCAGAAAGTTGTAAGTAGACTGAAAATGAAGTGCTAGTCTAAAAGTTACCACTCCACTAGTGAGGCATGAAAATTGGTAGTGGCACTAATGACGGTGGTGGGCATCCAATTAAAACCAAAAAGTATCAAGAAAAAAGAAAACGACTTCATTTCCAACACGTGAATACCTACTCTATGGCAGCACTGGACTAAGGCACTCGGAATAAAAGGATAAAAAAGAATAATCATCTCTGCACCCAAAGGAGCTGATACTCTACCGAGGAAATGCAATCAACACATATGAGTAAATATAAAGTCTACAATGTGACTTCAAGAGAAAAAGCTCATTAACAAGGAGAGACGAGGGTGACTGGACTAGCCAAGGTCTAATGGATCATGGCTCTCGAGCCAGAAGGGACCA
>CM053623.1:243933785-244020146 GCA_028646595.1 Phalanger gymnotis
GACCATGCAAGCTATGTGACCCTAGGCAAGCCACTTAGCCCCTTTTGCCTCAGTTTTCCTTATGTAAAAAGGTGAGTCAGGAATAATATCTCAATAGGCAGCTGTGAAGATCAAATGACATTTACAGTTTGAAGATCTTGTGATTTGCTACCAGTTCCTATTTCCTTTTTGTAAATAGTCAGTTTATATCCTTTGACCACCACTCATTTGGAGGAGATGGTATGTGCAACATACTAGTTTTACAGATACTGGTAACTTTTAGATCTGTCATATTAAAATCTGTTCTCCAAAGGTTGTGAGCTTTCTCCTTAGGAACTTTGCTGTGGAATTACCAGGTTCTCTTCCTGCTCGGAAGATCTTTTATTCATTCTTTTCACATTGTATGGATACTGGTATAGGGTCTGGGCTATCCATTATCCCTCACTCTTGCTATATGATCAGCCCATCTTGTTTTCCAATTATTCATAGTCTTTCACACCATGATGCATATGCATATTATCTTTAGAGTTTTGCCATGAGCTCCTTATACCTGCTACACGTCTTTCTATGGTCTTTTGGCTAACTGACAATTCTTCTGAGATGTATGTTTCAAAATCTGCAACCGCAGTGCACCACTGGTATAAAATTGGTGTTTGGGGAAAAAAACAGGTTTTTATGCAGACAGGATCTTAAGATCTCTGAAACAACTATTTCATAAATGCAAGCCAGCACAAGCTCTTGTCTTATTCAATTCTGGCTCACTGTCTACCTATAGATTCAATCCAAGATATATTAGTGATTGACCAACTCAACAGGCAGCTCATACAGTGGCATATTACGATGTGGATAATGGGTGTTCTTTCATCCACTTGGGTTTTCCACTATGGATGGCCAGGCTGATAAAATCTTTCAGATGCCTGTAAATCTCACTGACGTGATGCTGTACCATACCATGTCTAATAGCTTCATCAGCTTCCTCCCATCTGTCAATTCCTTTTCACTCATACCATAACCATACTAGTCCTCATCACTTTTTTTCCCAAGATTACTATAAAAGCCTAACTTCTTTACATCTGTTTTCATTTAGACAGAGAATTCCAATGAGGATTTGGAATGATTATTCCATCAAATCACTGGCCAATGGATGAAGATCATATTAACAGGAAACTGGTGTTCGTTGGTGTTTGTACACACACACACACACACAAACACTCTCTCTCTCTCTTGACTTGAGCCTTCCAAGAAAGATATCTTGTTCTTTAAATGGTTAGAGGCAATACTGTGCTGTAAAAAATGATGCTGTTGTGAATACAGAGAAGCATGAAAAGCTTTTATGAACTGATGCAAACTGAAGTAAGCAAAGCCAAGAGCACAATACACACCCTAACACCAATTTAAGTGGAAAGAACAACAAGACACCAAACAACTAAAAGCAAATGTAACAAAATTACAAAGGTCAAATGGAAGTCAAATGAAGAGACAAGAGAAGACACCCCCCAAACTACTTCTTCGTGGAGGTAGGAGGTGCACAAGTATGCACGTACTTTCAGACTTTCTCAATGTACTGATCAGTTGTGCTAACTCCTGCCCCCTCAAAAAAAAAAAATACTATTTGTCATATGGAAAGGAAAGAGGAAGAGGAGAAAGGATACACATGAAATACCATGGTGATGTAAGAAACAGAAAGAAAATTTTAAATGGTTAGAGGCAGAAATCCCTTTGGCGTCGTTGACAGCACATCCCAGTGTTTAACCTTAGTCAAGAAGTCCTTCCTTATGGGCCATGAGCCTGTCTTCCCCTCCTCCTGGTTTTGGACCAAACCACTCTTTCATGAGGACATCTTAGTCCTTCCAGGCATTTGTAAGATTTCAGGCCAACATGTGCAGGGTGTTTGATAAATGACACCACATGTTCAGAAAACAGAGTTCATGCCCAAAAGAACTAAACACTTCCTCCACTTGGTCATCGAACTACAAAGATGATAACAAACTCCAAAGGCCAAAGTCTTGCTTTACAACCTACTTAGCTATCAATTGAGAGTTACAAATAAACGGAGAGGATTGCTATGGAAACTTCAGGAACATGCCCAACTATTTTACCTTGCAGACATAATTTAGACATCTAAAAACTAGTTTTATGTGGGACTCTTTGTACTCCAGGTACCTCAAATCATTTTGCCTCACTAATGAGTTAAAAACTCATGCAATAACAGACAGATGAAGACTCGGCATTACCACCCTATTTCAACAAAAGCTTGCACACAATCTGGGGATTTACTGTAAGAAAAATAAGGGATGACAATTTGTGATTCATCCATTCTTTAAAAAAAGCAATTCATTTCCTCAACTGTTCAATTTGACCATGCCAAGGTGAACATACAAGTACAAATAAAGCAATTAAATAAACTCTTAGAAAACCTATGCAATAATTCTATGTATTTATATACCTTCGTTGATCTGAAAGAAAATTTCAAAAAGTGCTAAGAGAACATGGGTTTTATTAGTCAACCACTGTTACAACGAGGTCACTAGGGAGCTCCCTTTCTGCATGGTAGCCACAAAAGAGGCAGTCCTAAAAAGAAAAGGATGATATGCAAATTGATAGCAGTGACTTGACAAATATTAAGTAGATGAAGGGTAAAAGGTCCCCATTTTCCTGTTCCTTAGAAACGGGGATCTCAGTCTTTTAAAATTGATTACTCTGAATCTGTCACTGCAAAAACAAAACAAGACCTGTACTCTGTTATCATTTATAATAAGATGTTTTCCTTTGAAAAGTAAAAATGGGCCCTAATTTTACTACCAGAAATGTTCCTCTAAACTTCAAATCTATTCTACTACATCAAAAAACCCTAAAGATTAGAGACGTCACAATACAAATACTGAGCACACAAAGGGAACATCGAAAAGAGTACTGGATGAGAACTTTGTCACGACTCAAGTCACAGCTGATTTAGGACTCAAAGTTTGGTCAGGCATACGCACACAGCACCAAGGATTTTCTCATTCTACCCCTTTCAGTAAACTGTTGAAACAACCAGCTGACTTCAGACTCACTCAACAGGAAAAGGATCATAAAGAAATCTCTCATATCTCTTTCAAGCTTATGTTTTGTTGGTGTCTTCTCCGTCCTGTATCTGGTAGCATATGAAATGAGAGTCTGAGAGCTTGCCCTACAATCACTGCCCACCCAGTCCTCCATTTACACATCTACATGATGAGGACGTGGGACTGGGTGATCTCTAAGGGCCTTTCTATCCTGAATGCCCAATGATGAGATACTTGGCTTGGTAAACTGTAGCAGACTTCACGAATGTCTTTTTAATTGAACTCTAACAAATGCTCTGGGACCCCCAAGAAGTTGGAACAGCTTCTACTCATGTCTGCTATGGAGAAAAAGGAGGATTCTTCTAGCTTAGGCACCAGCTTCCACAACTCGGGTCATTTCCAAATATTTTTGTATCCAGAGCTGCATAATTATTTAAGATTAAGCTAGCTCCCTTGAGGAATGAGAAGCAAAGTTATCGTATGCCAAAGCACATACGGACCTGGTAATTCACTAGCCTGCCTTGTGCAGGGGGTCTCTTCAGAAGGAATAGAGCTGCTTTAGCTCAGATTTTACCTGGACCTTTTTCTTTCCACGTGTGACTCTATAGATGTGCAATGACATCCTTAAAAGGTTAAATCCCAGCCATGAAAAGGTGCATACCTATGACACAAATGTTTCATTTTATAGGGGGAAAACTATGGTACCTGATTGATATTGGTGTCAGTTACACACATTAATACCAGATGCGGGGATACGAGGGGGAAATGCAAGCAATGTAAAAACAAAAGTTATCAATAAAAACTTATTTTAAAAATAAGAATGTATGTACACATACACACGCTCACTTTGATTTCTTTCTGTGTCTACACCCATCAATGGAATGATCTGATGTGTGAGCATGTACTGCCCTCTCCTGGAGATCAAATTGCACCAGGCTAAGTTACAGAATTCCACTGAATTTTAAGGAAAAGTCAGGCTACGCTGGCTTTGAGGAACATACACTGAGAAGGGAGACATAAAATTGTGGTTAGTCTTGCTGGAATGGGGGATGCTTTGCGGAAATAAAGTTTCTTGAATTTCTACTAAGAAGTCAAACATGGACATTTCCAAGGGCTGTGATCAGGCTCTACAGTTTACAAAGGACTTCTGCACACATTCCTTTATTTGCTCCTCATCACAAGGACACTCCCCAAGGTCTACAGAGGTATTACTACCTAGAGAGTTAGGGTTACTAGTCAGAGAGCCAAGACTGGAGCCTAACTCTAGGGCCTGCTTACAGCTTTCTAAAACAAGCTCATAGAAGCAGGACAGATTCTCTTCCAAGAGAGAACTATTCACAGTCATCTGAGTTCACTGACCCATTTTCCCAATTTGTCCTCTCAGGAAATTCTTTGTAACATAATACCCTCATGATACATCTTGAGTACATTTCCTTGTTCTCCCCACAGCGGACACATGAAAAAGACAATCACAACATTCTGTCCTAAATAATAACACCCCATAGTCTCTGAGCACTGAATTTTTAATGGAGGAAAAAATTTTTAGCTCCAATTTTGTTCTGACCAACCAAAATGCCTTGAAGTGCTTTTCCAAGGTAGCATCAAAGCAAGGATTATTAATCTCTGTCATGGATGCTTTTGGAAGTCTGGTAGAATCTATGGATTTCTCAAAATGTTTTTAAATGCATAAAATACATATGATTAACAAAGAAAGCCAATTATATTGAAATAATTACCAAAATGTAAAAAAAAAAAACAAACCCAAATCCACAGACCCCAGGTTAAGAAACCCTGACTTAGAGGCAAGAACAGTAAGTCAGAACCAAGGAGATAAGAAATTTCCATTCACTAACTTTCAACATACAGACAGCACTTTGGATGAAGAACAGACTCATGGGAAGAGTAGATGCTGCTTCTCTACCCCAAGGTGCAGCCCCTCTCCCAAGCCAACTCTCCCTGATGGCCAGCTCAGAGCCCAATCTCCTTTCTTTGACCTCCTTTCTTCCTTCTCCAGAGGATCAGTTGCACACAGCCCATGCCATCCCCCAACCCCCTTTCTCTCACCATTCACAGTTCAGTTACTTCCATCTCAGGCATTCTCTTTTTCCCATATAGGCAAATCCTTGTTAATCCTCTCCCTTTCTTCCCTCTGTCTTCCTTTCTTTGTTCCATTTGTGGGCCAAAAAATAACCTTAATTGTGGCTGATAAAAGCGAGAGTAGTGTTAGTGATACACTGGTAGCAAGGGAAAGGCAAGCCACAAATTTCAAAATGAAATCAGAGATAGGAACCAGTGCAATCAACCTTGAGAGCCCATGACCCAGGATTGCAATTGAGAAGCCCACCTCCCTCCTCAGCTTCCTTCAGCTGTTCTCCCTCAAGCACCAGCACTCAAGGAGCCCATCTCCATTTCTTTTCTCCTTTTCCCCTCCTTATTTAATTGCTCACATCCTACAGTCCTCCTCTGCTGCCGTCCTGGTACAGAGTTTCAGAGGCAAGGCCACAAAGCCTGAACTCAGGGAGGTGCTTCCAAGGAGGCCAGTCAGCAGTCCAAGGACCAGGAGGGTGACACTCAGCACCAGGGGATAAAGCCTTTGTCAAAGCGCCTTGGGAAACAACATATACAAGGATAGAGGGCTTGAGTTCTGTAACACACTGGCCACACAGGTCAAACCCCAGATCTTCTAAACGACTTCATTTTCTCTTTTGCATTTTAAATTAAAAATGTGTGGTGCTCTTTTTTTGGCCACGTTACAAGTTCATGGACTCCAGTACCTATGAAGCTAAAGGATTTGGGGGCTACTCTAGCAAGTTGCCACCCTTTGTTGATAAGACAGAGAGAACAGTAGGGAGGAGATGCTGGCAGGCCTTGCAGCCCGGTTCTGACACTTACCTCTGGTAGGCCCCTCATTAGGCCTCAGCTTCCTCTTCAGTCAAACAAAACTAACGTTTAGCTACCTCCTAAGGACACAACAAGGAGAGCATTCTGCACACCCTGCCTGGATCTCAGACACAGTTTTCTCATCCAAGACTTCTCTATGCTGTCAAATTGTGGATCCCATCCCTATCCCTATCCCTAAAGCAGGACAGACACTAAGATTCTCATCAGGTCATGTCCAAGGGAAAGCATATCTCCATGTTCCAAAAGCTCATTTACAAACAAACTTTAGGAAAAACCATTTTTTCAGTGGGCACTGCCCCTGCCCCATACCTCCCCGAAGCCTGAATCCCACTAAGCCCATGCCCTGGGACACTGGGCCCTGGCCTACCAGAGAATAATCTGCTCTTTCAGACTCAGCTCAACAGGCCACCCTTCACACCAGGGCTAACACGCCTCACTGTTGCTGATGCCGAGTGTGACTTTCCCCATCACCACACCAGGAGAAAGCCTGGCTCTCCTCAGCTCCAGCTCCAAGGGCGCTATTTGGTTTGGGTGGACAGAAAGGGAGGCCATGAGAACTGCTAACCACACCAAGGAGGAAGCTTCATGCAGCAGGCACAGCCTGTGGGGAGGGAGAACCACAGGGGAGGCTTTCAATGAGACAATCTCTATTCTACCTTAAAGATGATCACGATGGGAATGTCTTCGGACAAGGTGTTGTGTCGCAGGTAAAACCGGCCCTGCTTCACGGCAATGTTGGTCCTGCTTTTCTTCTCATGGGTTGAACTGCAAGGAAACAGAGTATTAAAATGCACTCATGCCTAGGAGAAATCACTCCGTTGTGTATCTTGGAAAACATTCGTGTTAGTAGCTAGACATAACAGTAGAGAACAAGAGAGCGTGGGGTAACTTCCAAGTGTCACCTGCTCCATCTAGTAAATCTTAGCTTCTTCCCCTGATCCCCACACTCCCATTCTCCAAGTACTTCCTACATTTACCCACTGCTCTTTACTTTGGCTGGAGCAGTTCTGGGGCATCTTCTGCCTAACTTCTCTTCTACTCACACCATTTATGCACCACTATTTAGGCCCGACCTGCCCAGAAATGAAAGATCTGCGGTGAGAGCCCCCCCCAAATCTTCACAAATGGGTGCTGACTAAAACTAGGGCTCCAAGATTTAGGGCTACAAAGATCTGGGTGGTTCTCCAGCTCAATCCCTTTATTTTACAGACGGGGAGGCCAGGGCCCAAAAGGAGAAAATTACTTGCCCTAAGCAGAATGGCAAAGGCGAGATGTGAACTCACCTTCTGAACCCAAATCCAACAGCGGCTCTTTTGAAAACACTCTGCTGAATTGCAAATGACTAACAACACATCAGGTTCTAAATCTGCATGTTTAAAACACTTGGCAAAGCAAATACCTCCAGTCTTAGTCGAGGAAAGGCCAAAGGGCACAGGAGCCAGTAGGAGGCACGGAGATTCAAGTCCTGAGCCTATCAGTCAGAAAGTCCCTCATCTAATCAATATTTATGTTTTCTAAAATCTCCTAGGTCCCTCCAACATGAGCCGGTTCCTAAGTGTGCATGCCCTAAACCATCAAAGCTCCATGGACTTTCACACCACATCACATATATCTTTTAATGAATTCAATTTTAAACTGTGATCCCTGATGATAAATTCTGATGCAGAGCAAAAAGACACAGACATCTGTATTCTTTGTGCAGTATTTCTGTTGTTGTTTGGTATTTTTTCAATTGGGTCCAACTCTCCACGACCCCATCTGGGGTTTTCTTGGCAGAGATACTAGAGCAGTTTGACATTTCCTTCTCCAGCTCATTTTACATCAGAGGAAACAGAAGCAAGCAGAGTGAGGTGACTTGCCCAAGGTCACACAGCTAGAAAGTGTCTGAGGTCAGATTTGATCTCACAAGGATGAGTCTTCCTGACTCGAGGCCTGCATGCCATCCACTGAGCCAACTAGATGCCACTCTTTTCACTGCTTAAGATCCAGGAAATGTGGTCTACATCTAAATCAAACATGGATATTCTAATGAAAACAATCTTAAGGAAGGATCACCAATGTTTCCTAGAAAGTGGGAAGACTCCACAGACTTTCCTTACCTCGTGACGGAAGCCCCAACAGTGCCTTTTCTGTCAGCTTCCACAATGATTCTGTTTTTTGATAACTGCTCTTGAATTAGAATGACCTTCTCCACTCCTTTGACGATGAAGTATCCACCTGCTCCAAAAAGACAAAGTTAACCCCTCTGTTCGTCCCCCTCACAAAGGCGCTGTCCAGACGGGAGAGGCTGAGTGCTCTGAGGTCCATCTGTTGGCTATGCTGTGTGTCCAAGCCACCTCATCAACGACGGTCAACGTGTCAGCACGGCACACAGCAGAGGCCTGGCAGATATGCCACCATGACTGAGGACTGAGCTTGCTCAGACACCCCCTTGGGGTCACACCCACATTGGGGCCCAGCTGCACTGGAGCTGGCTCTCTGAGCAGCAGCTCTAGGAAGAGTAGCAGCAAAGACAACCAGCACCCCACTCAATCGTCCAGCACTTTTCAGAGCAGAACAAGATGGTGCTTCCTGATGGGATTTAATGTCACATTCACCTTCGACATCATGATGTCACTAGAGTTCTGACCTAATGACACCTACTCAATAGCATTTCCTGCCAACATCTTTGGGGATTCTGCATCAATGCATCCAAATAGGAACAAGATGAAGGCAATCAGAGAAAGAAGATTAATAAATGAAAAAGGGCTAAATGAATTAAGAGAAAGTCTAAAAATGCTGAGTCTGAGACATTAAAAAACCAAACACCACCACCTCCCTTGGAAAGGACATAGAATCTTAACACCATGTCCCTTTAGAGAATGTCGACACGTTTCTTCATCTCAGTTGTATTTTGAAATGGTTTCTAGTCCATCTATTTAACATTTTTTCAATCTATGCTAAGAAAAAAATACTTTTTGTGGGATCACTTTTTGTTTTGTCTAAGCACACCAAAAGATAAAGAAAAGGGACTGGGAATAAACAGCTGGGTCACTAAAATTGTACTCACAAAGGAAAAAAAACAGCAGATCAAGCCGTTAAGATTTTCGTGCTAAAAGAGTAAATATATACTGGGCCAATCTTCAAAATATGGTGGATATATGCAATATCACTCAATAAGTAACACATGGAGATAACAGTGTACGGTAAACTGGAAAGCTTCAGGTTTGAGGTTCTTGCAGAAAATACATTACACTTTTTTGAAAGCTGGACAACATCTCACACTCTTGCAAACTGGCAAAGATGACAAAAGGGGGGAATGGGCAAAGTTGGAAGGTGTGTGAGAAGACAGGCACACTAATGCATTGCTGGTGGAGCTAAGGACCAGTACAACCGTTTTGGAAAGCAATTTGGAATTATGAAAATAAAATGACTAAAATATCCACGCCCTTTGACCCATAGACTCCACTGGGCACATACACCAAGGAGGTCCTGGATACCAAACTAATTATAACTGCACTTGCAAAGAATTGGTAACAAGGTGAATGCCCTTCAATTGGGGAATGGCTAAACAAAACTAAGCTATAAGAATGTCTTGTAATCTTTTTTAATTGTTTTTTTTTCTTTTTGGCAGGGCAATTGGGGTTAAGTGACTTGCCCAAGGTCACACAGCTAGTACATGTGTCAAGTGTCTGAGGCCAGATTTGAACTCAGGTCCTCCTGACTCCAGGGCCGGTGCTCTACTCACTGCGCCACCTAGCTGCCCCGAATGTCTTGTAATCTTAGAAATGAAGAGTGTGTGGAATGTAGAAAGATCTCCATGAATCAATGCAGGATGAAGTAAGCAGAGCCAAGAAAACAGCAGACACAATGGCTACAACAATGCAGATGGAAAGAACAACCCTTCTCGCCAACCCCTCCCCACAAACACAAACACACACACTCACACACACTCATTCCTATACCACCCCTTTGCAGAGGCAGGATTCAACAATTGCTGTACATTTTTTAGACTTCTCTGATGTATTAATTAGTTTTGTTAATTGTTTCCTCTTACTTTTCTTATCTTTTTTGTCATTAAAAAATAGTATTTGTTATGTGGAGTGGTGATGTAATATAACAAGAGATATCAATAAAAATTATTTTAAAAGAAAAGAAAAAATTGGAATAGCAATGTGGGGGGTGGGGTGGGGGGCAGTAAAGCAGGGAATGACACCATACCTGGATCTAAGGGGCATTCATTGAGTTTGGCAAACTCGGCCGGAGTTTTCCCCGTGAGGACACAGTTTGAGCTCCGAAGCATAATGGGCATTCTATTTTCAGAAAAGAAAAGACTATCACACCACATATGGATTATTTGCAAAATACAATAATTCTCAAAGACAAATGACCATGGGATTGAGAGCAAATAAAAAATCAACTTCTTAAACAACTTCAAAATCACTATTTAAAAATTCCAAGATGCCCTTCATCAAAACAGAAATGAAAATCCTTTCTTTCTTTGTTCTAATCCATAATACAGGCTTTACTCTCTTCAAAAGAGTGTGTCAAATATTCAATGTTTTCTGAAATAGCGCAATTAAGTATTTATTGAAATATCCTGAAAGAGGCCCAGAATATTTACAAAAGTCTTCAGCTAAAGTGAATACAGCTTCTGCCTTAATTGTTTTCTCATTTTCCTGGATAGCTGGGGGGAGAAGGGGAAAGTAATGTCTACATAAGCAAGGAGTATTATCCCACAAAGAGATTCCAACTCCACCCCAAAATATAGGATTCTTTGCACAAAGAAAGGCAGACCAGATATCAAAAAAAAAACCCAAAAACCAAAAAACACAAAAACACAACCCAAAGTTCTCTATCGTTCCCCATTCCCTGATTAACACAGAAATACATATAACAATCATCTTAGCTGTGGTTCTGGCCTTTGGGGAAGCCAGCCCTGAGCTCACTCCCCCTTAGGATGCTTCTCACAGCACACGGACAGGCCCAATTTGGGGCACAGCTGCTCTTACTTGCTGACACCACAGCCAATAAGCCAGGACTGCTGGAAACATTTTCTTGTCCTTGTATCTTATATCAAAGAACAGTCCCATAAATTGCCTGGGTCAAACTGACCACCTCCTACATACATGATCATTTTAATCCAAGGGACATCAAACATTGCAAGGAAATGCTGTTTATCTAGGGGTGCCATCAAGAGACTCTCATGTGCCTGAAGAACAGTTTGGCCTATGTCAGCCATTCGACGAGCATTTATTAAGTGCCACCTGGGTTCAGTATTGAAGAGGTAAAGTCCTGAGGAGAGTAAATAAGTCAGGTGCACAGACCAAATGGCAGAGCAGCAGCTCTCCTCACCATACTGGCACCTACCCTCCCCTTCCCAATGGGCTTTCCTGGCTTTCAGTAGCCAACTCCGCTGTCTCCTCCCTGTTTTCAGAAGCATTCTGCCTGGATCACCACTGGCAAGGGGCAAAGTCACCCAGAAAGACAGAGACGTACTTGGCATGAACCAGATGCAGCCAAGCTCTCACTTCAGCTCCAAAAAGCACTCCTGACACAGACTAAGCCTGTTCTTTTTATTGTAAAATTTGTCATAAAATAGGGAAGAGAACAAGGAAAATCCAACCCTTCTCTCTCAGGGAAATTATATGCACATCTCTCCAAACACCACCCAAAGCACTGGAATGGGAAACAGGAGGGCCAACCTAAGAACTCAGCGCCACGCCCAAAGCTGACTCTTCCCTATTTCCACTGACATCCTGCAGAAGAGCTTCTGGACATTCCTAGCTTGAGGAAGAAAGCCTATAAAGAGAACGATGATGATGGTGGTGACAGGAACTTCCCTACCTTGGCTTCTAAATAACCTAGCTTGAGGCACCAGGCTACCTGACAGCTAAGAACTACGTTAGGAGACTAAGGAAAAGCTCATAGCAAAAAAACAAAAAAAAAACATAAAGCAGTCTTCTGACAAGAAGGCTAGCCTGAGGAAATCTTCTCAAAAGGCTTGTGTTACCTCGTTAATGGCAAGAACAGGTTAGAAGAAAGAATCTTTGTTAACTTTCCACCTGTCATTTCAAATTTAGAACCACAGGAAATGTGTGTGCACGCACGCGCGCGCACGCACACACACACACACGCGCTCTCTCTCTCTCTCTCTCTCTCTCTCTCTCTCTCTCTCTCTCTCTCTCTCTCACACTCGCTTTTCTCACCTGCCAATGGGTAAAGCATTCCGAATAATCCTCTGGCTGCCCCGGGTATATTCAATATCCACCGTAATGGGAGCTGAGTAAGTCATGTCTCGCAAACGGCACTGCAACAGAAAGGCAGAGACCTGCATCACAGACTCTCTCAGTGAAGGGAAGGCCCAATTGTGGCACCTTGTGTCCAGAGCCTCTCTATTACAAGAAGGGAACTCACATTTCATTTATTTGCATCAATCCCACGCTAACCTGTTGACCTGGTGCCTCGCTCTAGCCCTGACCCGGAGGTTAGAACAAGGCCAGTGAACACCATCCCCACAGCCCGTCTGGGCCCTGGAAGCCCAACAACGGAGCAGAAAACCAGAAGCCTGCCGGTTTTTCTTTGCAACCCTCTCTAGCGATGGTGGGCACCACTAAACCGATCAAAGACGGCTTTCCCACCCATTACCCTATAGGTTTTCCTACTCTAGTATGTTCTTTGCAAATTGAAGTCATAGAAAATGATTCATTTAGCAATGCTGAGAAAAACGGGGACTCATGAGAGGCCAAATAATCAAGAACTGAATCGTGGGATAAAGGAGAGAGGAAGCAGTCGTCCTACTGAATACACCATGCTAGGCGTCTACAATAACATCACATAGCCTGACAGAAGTTTCAGATAAGACAACCAAGAAACAAGCCATCTCACAAAGCTGAGAATCCCACATCCTTGTAACAGATGCAGACTCAGCTTTCTCCAAACACTCCAACCCACAGGCATCTGTCTTTGAACCGAGTGAAATTACAGTCCATGCCAAAAAAGTGGGCCATAAAGCACTCTGCTTCACATGTTTTCACTGTTTCCATAACTAGATTATTAGAGAGGGAACAAGGATCGTGTTCTATGTGTCTCTGGCTGCATTAAAACACCCCAGCAAAGTACTGAGACACAGCAGACAGCTGATAAACAGTTGGTAACAGCTCCGAGAACAGGTTTTTAAATAATGTCATTTTAAAATCTAAACTATTTATCTTAAATGTGGTTCTACTTAGCTGCTTATACTACTGGGTTCAATAAATGTCATGATCTAATGCCCTTTGGCTATTTAATAGCATTTTCAATATCTCTTTCCCCTGCACTATAATTTAATTTTTTTTGCCGCAAACCAGAAATAACGTCGGTAAATTATTTTCAGTCTGATGCACCTCTCAGACAGAATCACTAGGTGGAGAACTTTCAGGGGAAGAACAGGAGCTGTCCCCAGCCAACAACCATTTTCAAACTCGTGACTTACTTAGTTCACACCCAGGCATTAAGGGCTACACAAAATCAGTTTTAACGCATCATCGCTGACCACAGCAGGTCGCAGGACTCCATGACTTCTCAAGTGTCCCTTTTAGCTCTAATAATGAGACACATACATGAGAACTGGAAAAAACTACCAGGAAAAATTCAGCAGGATATCCTGTACAATGTTAATTCCTTGAAGCCTTTCCACAGGAAACAATTCGGTTCCAATGTAAGACAGTCTGCCCTTAAGAGCCAGAATGGGAGGCAGAGAATAGCAGAGGAATTCATGGAATGGTCACATCACCATGAGCCAAGCTGATACAAAAGGGTATGAAGAGATGGTTATGTGCTGGGCCCTCTGCAATGGGAGGGGCAGATGACAGAGACAACCCGGGGCTGTGGTTGCTGGATGCCCTGGTACCAGGGAGGCTCTGGAGCTTGGAGCTGCAGCAGCCTAGGCTAAATCAGGGGGCTGCATCAACATGGTGAGCACCCAGAAAGGGCACCAGGTCACCCAGGCTGGGAAGCAAGGCAAGGCTTCTGTGTCCATCAGTGGTGGGAAGGTACCCCCTGAGTAGTCCCTGCATTCCTAGGCTGGGCAAGATGGGGAGATCCAATCTTTAAAAAAGAAAGATCAGAAAAACCATGGGACTTAGCAGTCAGAAGGTCTGGCCTCAAGCCCTGGAACAAATACTTCTTAGTCATGTGACCTTGGACAAGTAACTTTGCCTGTCAAATAAGACAGAAATACTCTCTCTGCACTTTACGGGTTTATGAGGAAAGTATTATGTTACCTGTAATTCTACACAAACACAAGCTATAACTATAGGGAGATGAGAATGACAGCTCATGAAGCCAAAGCTTGGAATTAAGAATTCAAATGGCATGTGTTCAAAGGGAAGGGAAAAGGGTAGTTTGGCTGGAGTGGGAGTTACAGTAAAGAATAACAGGAGACAGGCCTAGACAAGGTCGGTAGTTAGAGGCCTTACCCTGGAGGCCCCCCCAGAGGTTTCCTACCAGGGAGGTGATACTCAATTCCATTCCACATTCAGTGTGAGGCCCGTGCTTGTCCAAACAGAAAAAAGAGCCTCTGCCCTCAAGAAGCTTAAATTCTGCTGGGAATGAAAACATGAACACAAATGAAGCAGACGATAGCTTTGCGTGGCTCTCCCATTCCTTTATCCATACACACAAATGCACAGAGTAATGACAGCCAGCTTTGTCTCAAGGTACCCAGCAAAATTCACTCGGCCTGCTTCCTGCTGGCTCTGGCACCCCTGGGTATAGGACCGATGCTGCATCTCACTGCCTCAGATTCGATTTCTTATGAGAAAGGAGTCATGGGATCACGGAGCTCTTACTGGGAAGGTCTTAGACCCGACAGTTAAGTGATCTGCCAAAAGCCATGTATATAGTAAATGGGCAAGGGAGGAGTTGAACGTAGGGCCTCTGACTCCACATCCAAAATAACTAATGTTTTAGAACGTTAATCATATGGTGATATATAAGATGGACTAGGGAGGGAGAGACCAGAGGCAGGGAGATCTCTGAGGAAGCTCACAGAATAATCCAGGTGTGAAAGAAGGATTTCAGAAGCAGAAATGGACAAGAGATAAGGAGAGATTTTGTAAAACATGACCTCCTGGAAGGCAGGATCAACTTCACTTTCTCTCTACCTTCTGGCCCTAACCCAGGGCTCTGCACATAGCCCAGGCTTAATTACTGAATTTGTTGGACTGACTGGGTAACTCGCTGAAAACTGAGCAAGGAAAAGGAAGAGTCAAAGACAGACATGGGCTATGGAGAGGAAGGTAATGACAAGAACAGACAGAAGAAAGCTGGGGAAGGAGCACTGGTGATCATGGAGGGGAGATGAGGGATGATTGGGAATCCTCTGAGTCTGAGGTGATAGTGGCCCATTAAGGAATGTCCCAGAGGTAGCAAGATATGGGACCAAAGCTTGATAAAAGACCAGAGCCATAAGAGAGGTCTAAAATGAGGAAGCAAGATGGCTTCATCATGGCACAGGGTAAAGAGCAAAGAACAGGCCAAACACAGAACCTTGAAGAAGGGTGGTCTCCATGGTTAGAAAATAGGATTAGAAAGAAAGGAGAACAAAACAAAGCCATCTGAGAGGAAGAAGAATGTACCAGTCAGTGTCAAATGCCAGAGAACCATAGAATGGAATGAAGACAAGCAAAGAGACAACTGATGTGGAAATGAGGTCACTGGTGACAAGGGAACAGCCTTCAGGAATAAATCACATTTATGTGCTTTATGGCTTATACAGAATTTCCTCACAGTCCACACTGCACCCCCCCCACCCCACCCCCACACCTCTATCCCTCGGGGAATTAGATAGCACTGACATCACTATCCCCCTAAAACAGGTCCATCTTAGCCCAGATCTGCTCCACCCTTTGCCACTGCTGACTCCTTTCACTATTCTCTCTCACCATCCCAGGGCATCCCTACAATGGCTAATCGCCACCTTTTTCACCTTCTATAAGTTCCTGCCCCTTTGCCTTCCTCCATTTTTGACAAGTACTAACCCCTCCACAGGACTCCCTTGGCTTCCTCAGAACTCAACATATCTTAGCTGAGCTCATCTTGAGGTCCTTTCACCAGCGCTGACCTGGGCACCGCACTCCCGGGCTATTCCTGTGTGCCCCAATCAAGCACAGAGAGCAACTTGGGCCTTAATGCCCACTCCAGTCATCATCCTCTTCTTCCTCCTTCCTTTCCTTGCTGAGATGCCCAAAGAGGAGGACTCTAGCTCCCCAACCTCTGCCATCTGGCACCTGTCCCATTGCCACCTCCCTGAGATGGCAACATGAAGCAAGGACAGCAGAGAAGGTGGAAGAAAAAGACCTGGGACCAACGCTCCCCTCAAACCTAACCCCAGAGCCTGGGAAAGTCATCCAGAACACTAGCTTTGACATAAAAGAGCAAGAACCAACCCCAGGGATAAGCAAGGTTAAGAAGTGATAGACAGGAGGTCAAGGAGAGGAGGCCAAATACCCTATGACCCAGCAATACCATTTCTAGGTCGGTATCCCAAAGAGATCATAAAAACACAAAAAGAGCCCACATGTACGAAAGTATTTAGAGCAGCATTTTTTGTGATAGCCAAGACTTGAAAATTGAGGGGACGGCTATCAGTTGGGGAATGGCTGAACAAGTTGTGGAATATGAATGTAATGGAATACTATTGTGCTATAAGAAATGAGGAGCAGGTGCACTTTGGGAAAACCTCAAAAGACTTATATGAACTGATGCTGAGTGAAGCGAGCAGAACCAGGAGAACATTGTACACAGTAACAGCCACGTTATGCAATGACTGACTTTGATAAACTTAGCTCTTCTCAGCAATGCAAGGATCTAGGACAACTCCTAAGGATTCATAATGGAAAATCCTGACCACATCCAGAAAAAGAACCATGGAACCTGAGTGCAAATTGAAGCATGCCATGTGCTCTCTTTTTGTTTCTTCTTTCTCGTGGTTTCTCTCAAAGGTTCTAATTCTTCTTTACAACATGACTAATGTAAAAATATGTTTAATATGAATGTATACAGAGAACCTGTATCAGAGGGTCTTGGGGTGCAGGAGGTGACGGATGGGGAGAAATTTGGATCTCAAAACCTTATGGAAGTGAATGTTTCAAACTAAAAATAAATAAATAAATTTTTAAAATTAAAAAAAGAAAAAAGGAGAGGAGGCCAAGGAAAGTGAGGGGAGCAATGAAGGAGCCAGGAGCCAGGGATAGGGTCTAAATGCATCAAAGGGAGACAAATGGCCTGGGGGGCAAGGGGGCGACACCATTTTCAGGTCCCAGGTTTCAATGAATGATTGAATATGAATCATTATATCACATGATGGACCAAATAACCCAATGTCACCTGACGCTCTGAGGGGGTTGAGGGAATAAACCAAGGACTGGAATGAAGGAGACAGGTCTACTCCCAAAGCTCTGTACAGACGTAAATATCAAAGACAGTGTAGGACCATGGAAATGGCCTAACTCTGATCCAGAGGGTCTGGGTTCTAGACCTGGTTCCAACACTAACTAGCTGTGAAACCACAGGAAAAGTCACTTAGCCCTTCCGAGACTCAGACTCAGTTCCTTCATTTGTAAAAGGAAGAAAACAATAACTTCACTGCCCACTTATCTGTTGTGCCAAGTAAATGTGAGTTAAAGTATTTAACTTATGCAAATAAAAGCATCAAGTAATAGCGTGAGGCATGTAGGCACATAGTGAAAAGCCACCCAAATCACAAGTTCAAGGAAAGGAAATGCGGCCTCAAGTAGAAAGAAAAGGCTTTCCTGGAGAAAGACACATGCTGGACCCTCCAAGTGGGGTAAAGGTAGCAATGTGCAGTAGGGGAAAGAACCCTAGACTGACTCGGGAGACCTGGGTTCGAATCTCACCTCAGACACTTACTAGTTGGCTGACCTTGAGCTAATCCATCAATTTCTCTGCACTTCCATTTTCCCATCTATAAAACTGGGGAAATGATATTTGCACAGCACTCAGCAAACCTAAAACCACTATGTGAACTGTCATCATCATTATTCTAGAGTGGAAAACGATCCCTAGAGAGGAAAACATAAATCCAGGAGACATGGAAACAAAGAAGCTGATTTTGTGACTACCTCATGACACTTCACCCTGTTTGCCTCAGTTTCCTCATCTGTAAAATGAGCTGGAGAAGGCAATGGAAAACCACTCCAGTGTCTTTGCTGAGAAAACCCCAAATGGGGTCACAGAGACAGACATGACTGAACACCAGCACCTGGTGACAGTTAATGCACACATTTTCCAAACGAGAGGAAGTGAGTGTGGTCCAGAGGACAGAGAGCCTCCAGGTCGGGCAGGCCTAGGTGCAGGTCCTGCCTGGTTCTGGGTCCCTGAGCGAGCCCCTCACCTCAGCGCCTCAGACAACTCCAAGTTACTACTAAAGTTTAGTTTTGTATTGGCAGAAGTTCCTCCCTGGGAGCTCCCTAGACCTAAGAAATCATAGGCCTCGTCCTTTTGCCCTGCAAAAAACCCTTTAAATAAACAACATGTATTGGTTTCACCTACAATTTATTTTTGTCTTTTATCTGTGTTCATATATTTGAATTTATGTTGATAGCTAAGTTTATCCTCCAAAAATGTGGGAGGAATATCTGTAACTAAAAAGAAAAGCGGCACCAAAAATCAGATTTCCCAATTACCTCATGAGGAGACACAGGCCTTGTCACATTAAAGCTTTCTTCAACATCAGGGAGGCCCACGTAGATGTTAAGATATCTGAAAAGCAAATAAATCCAATAGCAATGCTTTCTATTCGGCATACTCAAAAAACTAACAGTCTATCTTTACCCACAACAACCAGGATCATATGTTGGCTGTTAAAGTCTGAAATCTAAAGGGCTAGCTTCAATCTGAGGTTCTCTTATTTAGACAAATGTATTCATCCATCCCCTCAACAAACACATATTAACTCCTGTGAAGTGTAATGCACTGTTCTGGGAGAGAAGAGGAGGGAAGCGTAAAAAAAAAAAGGCATAATAACTTTAAATAACTTCAAGGGTACATTATCAAGGTGTCCCTCTTGGATGAATTTACAACTTTCTATAAAAATATGGGAAGTAGAAGTGCTGCACTAGAATGATCATATTACCTACTTAGCAGACACTCTACTGGGCACTGGACTGATTTCCATTGGTTTCAAAGACCAAGCGAACTGCATTTCTCCTCTTTTAATACACAGTTCAGTTTGAGAACTAAAGGTTCTAAAGAAGACGTGGCTGCTGTGTTGTTTGGTGGTTGGCATAACCTAGTTAAGAGCTACTATGTTTCTTAAAAGAACATACTCTGTACAAAATAGCAAACCTCTCCTTACTTTAAGTACCACATGGGGTCAGCATCACTGGTGACCTTTTCATTGGCTTTCATGATCTTCTTTATCTACAAGCAAGATGGAAAGAAGTCTTAGTCTTGCAAGTAACTCTTATGCCCCATTTCTGGGCCCCAGACTCAGCACACTCACCTCTACATTGATGAAATAATTGAAGGAGTCGATATGTTGCTTCACGAGGCCTTTCACCTACAGAGATCAGAAAAAAGTCCCAGGATCAGCACCAAGAGAACAAAATCTGAGACTAAGCCTTGGCCAGCATAAGATGTCAACTTGCCTCAAGACAAAACTTTTGGAAAAGATCCACACTTTGTTTAGTAGAAACCTCTCATCATGGCTAAAATCTGTGTTTTATACCACCAGAAATCACCCATTTGGAAACAATAAAAGGCCTACAGAAGAAGACCCTGTGCTGGTCCACGGCCGGGAGGAGGCCAAGGATTGCTGACCCTGTGTTCGTTAAGCCCGCTCTTTCCCTACTTCAGACAGTTGATGTCCACCTCACTGGTCTCCCACTTGGCAAAGAGCAGCTCCCCCAGCTTACTATGGCCCGATGGGTCAGAGAGCTCAGGCTTAATGAAGCCAGTGAAGCTAAGGCTTGGACAAGTAGTAGGCAAGGAGGATTCACCTGCCCCTCAAAGCAGCAGCAGAATCTAAGTTCCCTGAGGGTAAGCCCACCTTCCTGGTGCCTCTGTATACCCAGCATTTACCCTCCATGGCAGGACCTTAGCAGGCTCCCAGCACATCCAATCTTTCACTGAGACACAGCCATCCCTTTCAAACAGTTCTTGCAGAGAGTCTTTCCTTCCAACTCCACCTCCACTGCCCTCCTCCAAGTGCTTGGCTACTCTTCCAGCCAGTCTCTCTACCTCCATTCTCTATTTTTCTGGGCCATCTTACACACCACAACCAGACTAATAGGACAAAAACCTCAATTTACATACATCACTTCCAACTCAAAGCATTCAAAGGCTCCCTAATGCCTCTGATATAAAGCCTAAATTTCTGGAACTCAAGACTTTCAACAACCTGGCCCCTATTTATGTCTTAACCTTATCTATCATTACTCCCCTCCCTGAGTTCTCTTCTCCAAGCAGGGCTTTATTAATATTGTGGGCATGGCTCTTGCCTATCTGGAGACACCCAGCCTTTCAGCACAAGCCTCCACAGCCCCACGTCAGTTATGCTCAAGGTAGGGAGAGAAGCACTAAGGAAGAGTCTGAGAATTCAGCAAGGCCCACCATTGCTTCATTTCAGTCTACCCCATCACCATATCTCTATAAACAACACTAGCTCCATCCCAAATGGGATGGTCTTGTATAGTCTTACCTTTTCCCCAACTCTCCAGCTACCTAATTCAACCCTTATTTCCAAGCCCAGATCTCAATCTTTGCCTTCCATCAGATCCTCCAACACTGTTGATCCTCTAAATCTGGGGGCAGACACTCATTATCTCTGTTTTTCATCTGGCCTTTAGAATACGTAAGCTAAGTTATCTTGATGTATGTGGTCTGCCTCCCAGGATCCAGGTCTCCTTCCTTTCTTAGGTCCCATTGCTTAACAACAGGCATGACACACAGCACTGGCCAAAATATACCAATGACAAGGATTTACTGTAAAAAAGGAAAATCGAATGGACTTTTCTAATATAAGAACATGGGACTGAATATTAAATGTATAACACTGACCTTTAGAAATGCTGGAAGCAACCTCCATTTTTCCTGTGAACCAAAACAGTAAGAATTAGGATTTGTATAAAACATGCCATTTAGTCAAAGATTTTTAGCTATTATTATAAATAAGAATGACTGAACCATACAAGAGTTAGGTCAGTACTATTAAAGTAACAATAGTCATTTCCTTCTCCTGTGGCATTGTCAGAGAAGGGAGGTACATATGAGTGACCTTTCCAAAAAATGTGAAACTTATTCCTTTAAGCACCAAAACTATGTACATTTTAACTATTTTTATGGAAATTATTTTAAAAGGTATTACACACTTCTCTTTTTAAAGGGGAATAAATCTATTTTACCCTTTTCCTGATGACTTGGAGTGATTATATTAATTCCCGTGCCACAAAGGGATGCTTTCAGGAGCTGCTGAAGGGTACAAGCCTGTTTGGACCCATACTCACTGACCCTCTACAGCACAATTTCAGTCCTGTTTGGGGGGGGGGGGGGGCGCCGCGGTTCCTCAGGCTTCCCTAGCAAGTCGAACGGCTGTTACTTCTTGCTGCCAATATACCTATTCTCACTAGCCTCCAGCTCCTTGTTCTGACTGTCAGCTTGTGACACAGTGGCCAGAAGCTGGGAAACCAAATCACTTGATTTATGGAACTAGCACTTCAACCTGAGTCAAGAAAGAAAAGGGACCAAAAGTACACAGAGATGAAATCTGTTCTGCAGGAGGCGCACTGCTAAAGGCACAATGGAAATCTTAAGATATCGCAAAGAAAGGAAGACACTAGAAAAATGGGGGAAAAACACAAACATTAGTGCCAAAGAGGTGACTAAGATGAATTTGCAAGTACCAACCAACATGTTTCCTTTCACATTTCTCGCAACTTTTATAAGAAGAGACTAAATATATATCCAAGAGCATCCTTGAAGAAGATATAATGAAAGAAGAACTAGGCTATGGTAGATTATCTTCTACAGCAACATCCCTTAGTCAATAAACATTTATTAAGCGCCTACTACGTGCCAGGCACTGTGCTCAAGTGCTGAGGATCCAAAAATAGTGCCTGCCCTCAAGGAGCTTACAATCTAAAGGTAGGCAATGAGCAAACAACTATATACAAACAAGTCACAGATAGGACAAATAGGAAGTAAGAGAGGGAAGGCACTAGAAATAAGGGGGATTGGGAGAAGCTTCCTGTAGAAGATGGGGTTTGGGCTGGGACTTGGAAGAAGCCAGGGAAGCCAGAGAAAATGCCCACAGCCAAGAGATGGAGAGACTATGAGATGTGCAAATTACAAGATCCTTCAGTGCTTATTGTTAATTACAGTAGATTCAGTAGAACAAAATACAGCCTCTCCTCAAGAAAGAAAGTGGCCCAGTGGATGGAAGGCTGTGCCTAGAATCAGGTAGTCCTCAGTTCAAATCTGCCCTCTAACACTGCACTAGCTTCATGACTCTGAGCAAGTCACTTACCCTCTTACAGTTTCTTCAGCTGTAAAATGGGGATAATAAAGCACCTACCTCTTGTTGTGAGGACCAAATGAGATTTTCTTTTTTTAAAAAAGCACTAAGCGCAGTGCCTAGCAAGTAGTAGGCACTATAAAAATGCTAGCTTTTATCGCTATTATTATTGAGATTCTCCAAAATAAAGATAGCTCTCCTCCAGGGAGATGACAGAAAGCAATGAAGATTTGTTCCATGAACCTCTTGGGATCGATATCAAACAAAGATAACATAGGGAGACACACGCTTGCCAAAGATGATCATCTCTGTTGTGGAGAATGCTGACTTCATTCATGCCAAGGACACTTCTGACACCCTGGCAACCTCCTTCACTCCTTAGCTCAAAGTGAAGAGCTGAGCAAGTTCACAGAGCTTACCTAGAGTTTAGGAAAACATTTGACAAAGTTTCTCATGATATAAAGTATATAATAGGAGTTGGGTGGATTCGAAGCTTGGTGAATGAGCAGACCAAAAGGGTATTTAATAATGGCAACTTGGAAAGTATCTGTCATGGAGCAGCCCTCCCACCGCCCCCTAATCAGTCATCAGCCACGGTCTATTTAATTAACATCATTACCACTGTAATGAGTACATATCCTCCTTCCTTGTAAAATGTGATGTCTTAAGAACAAGACACGGTTCACTACTTTGTCTCTCTTTTACCAGGCTGTTGACTGACTAATATGAAATGGTACAAGTACAGGTTGAGAGAGGCACTAGGCAGTTTATTGAAAACATCTCAGGGCTTAGTGTACTGAAAGCTCAATATATGTTCCAACAACTGATTTATTAAAGCAGGTCTAAAACCCTCTACTCAGTAATCTTATCAAGAGCCTACCCTACAGCCTGGCCCCCTAAGACATTGACCATACACTGCAGACCCCAGTGATGCATTATTTAATTCCCTACTTCCAGCCACCTTTTGTAAATCAACTCCGTGAGGTGGCTCAATGGATAGAGCTAGGCCTGGAGTCAGAAGGCTTGAGTTCAAATCTGATGTCAGACACTTACCTAGCTGTGTAACCCTGGCCAAGCCACTTAATTTCTTCCTCTATAAAATGGGGATAATCATAGTATCTACCTCCCAGCACTGTTTCGAGAATCAAAGGAGATACTTGTCAAGTGCTTACCAAGTGCTTGCCTGGAACATGGTTACTGTTAGCTGTTATGGTATTTGACTCCTCAGGGCTTAGCACAGCGTTTGGCACGTTATAAGTGTTTAAAAAATGCCTTTGTATTCATTCATTCATTCTCATAGTACTCTATTAAAGTCAACATACACACCAACTAGGGCTGTGGTGACACATGGGTCCAATGGGATCCAATCAGCAAGGGTATACTAGCTGAAAGGAGTCTAGGAGACTGTAAAAAATGTAGAGTAAGCCCTACTTGGTCATACGTTAAATGTAATTCTCTAAATGGAAACTCCCCAAGCTTAGGCACATGACGTATAGGTTATTTATGTATCGCATCTCCGTACTGAGAGGGAAGATGGTATAGTGGAGAGATATAAAAGAAGGCCGGGTTCAAAGAGTCCTGCCTCTGATCCTGAGTGCTGTGGCCTTAAAATCATTTAAGCTCAATTCTCAAACACTATAAGCTGCAGGGAAGGAGCCAAGCTAACATGGTAGTGGGAGCTCTCTCATCCAAAAGTTTCCTATATCAGTGAAATCTCGGGTCAGGTCCTAGGGCAGGAAACCTTAACTAAACTGTCTCTCTCCCACGACCTAACACAGTACGCACTATAAGAACAGTCACTGACTTATTGAGAGCCCCAAGATCGATAAAACGGGTTTTCCATTGAGGGCAAATGAAGATCAATGTCTTAAGACCAAAACTCGGGGAGGATAAGTGATAATGAAGCAGGGAAAGAAAGCAGAACTGATACGTTATTTGTAGAATGACCCTCAGGCGAATAAGTCCAGGAGGACAATTCTATGGGAGATGCAGCTCCATCCCACCGAGCAGGACGAGACAGCGTCCGAGTTCTCCAGCGGCTCCCAAGAACCTGACTCGGGACTAACAACCCTGGGAAGAAACCTAGTGCGCCAAGGTTGGAGCATGCGCAGCCAGAGCCCCAACGCCCGTAGAGGGCGGGGCGGAGAGCTCCGAGCGTGCGCCGTAGGCATCGGAGCAGAGCCCCAGCTACATTCCCGGACTAGCCCGGGAGCCCAAGGAGGGAACGCCCCCAAACAACACTCACGTCCCGGCGCCTTCGCTTCACTCACCTCCACCGTGGGGATGGGAGCGGCCACTTGCTCCGGTGTCAAGTTCCCGAACTCCTCGGCTAGCAAGTCCATGTCTTCCCGTCTCTGCCGCTACTCCCACCTCTCAGCTTCACCTCGGCGACTCCAGCGGCAGCAGGCGGACCACTACAAGCGTGAACACCCCACGGTGCGCCACCCAAACCCTTCCCCCCCCCGGGCGGTGTACCACGCCCGACGGCAGAAAGGTTCCGCCCGCTTTATAAGGATCCTATGGCTTCACTGGAAAGACCCGGATGTGTCTCTGGCCGAGCCCCGCCCATCCCTGGGAGCTAGAGTGGAGGGAGGGGGAGGGGTAAAGCAGCAGTCCACGTGGCGGCCCGAGCCTGGGCTTGATTGTTAGTGTATCCTATTAACAGAATAGCCTAGGAAAAAGGATCGTTCTGCTCAAAGGCCACGTCCTCCATGAGGCTTATCCTTCCCGTCATACCCCCAGCTATACATAATGGATAGTTATATGCTTTATATGATGGATAAAGGGCTGGATTTAGAGTCCCAGGTCCTGAGTTCAAATCCTACCCCCAAGCACCTCCACGGTGACTCTGGACAAGTCACTTTAAAAAACATGTGTAATGTGTGCGTATATGTACGATAACACGTATACTGTATAACATATAAGCTATGTGTATGTGTAATATCTGTTTCGTGTATGTAATACATGTGAGATATCTATAATTTAGGTATGTGTATGTAATATAATGTATAATATATGTAATATGGGGGTATATGCAATATATACCTATATGTATTTTATAATAAAGACATAGTACATATAAGAGGTCATATAATGTGTTCACCATAATGTAGATGTCCAATATATGTGGGATATATAAATATAATATAGGTATGTGTGTGTAATATTTGTGTAAGCTTTATGTATATGTAATATATAGCTATTTATGAACATTTATGTTTTATTACATACATGTTTTATAATATATGTATACTGTTGTCAGATGTGTATATATATGTGATATGTGTAATGTGTGTAAGATATATTTAATATAATGTATAGTATATGTATGGTGTCTATGTATGTGACAGGTAATATATGTGCATATATGTATATATGTGATAGGATGTATGGTATATGTATATCTTATACATATATGTATATTATACATCTCTGTGTGTATATATATAGATATATATGTTCATATATAATATCTATCTGGACTTCAGTTTCACCATCTGTAAATGAAAGCATTGTACTCAGTCATCTCTAAGCTGCCTTCCAGCTAGGCTTCTTTGAAGACAAAGTGGCATGGTAGATACCAAGACACACCTGAGTTCGAATCTAGCCCCACACACTTAAAAACTCTGTGACCCTGGGCAAGTCACTTAAAGTTTCTCCATCTGTAAAATTGGGATACTAATAGCACCCACCCACCCACCTACCTCAAGCCAGACATATACTTAATAAATGCTTGTTGATTGACTTAAGATGGTGGAAGTTTACTCTGCCATGCTCTTTTAGCATCATTTTGAAAATGTTTGGAAGAACAATGTTGTCATGAGGTATGCTTCAAAGGGCAGACAGGAAACCACATCAGAATTCGTTCCCCAGCACGAGCCTCAGGTAAAATGAGGAAGGAGATGTCTTTCAATCCACAGCCTCCATTTTGGGGGGCCCTTGGTCTCCTTCGCCTCTCCCAACATCTTCAAAGTTCACCTAGTGCTTTCTCTGTTACAATCTGCCTTCCTCAAAATATCTGGTCAACTCAGTCACAGCAAAGGGTGGATGAAGGATAGATCCAACCAATATTTATCAAGGGCTCATCAATTCCTTACTGGAGCCTACAGAAAGACTTGGTTCCTTTCCGCAAGTCGCTTCCAGTAATGATTACTCCTTAGGGTCGATGGATCCAAAGAGAGTATGAGGTAGTTGGGGTAAACAACCTTGCATGTGGAATTTCAAGTATCAGTGAGCACCTGGGGAGGCTTTTTCCCTGGGTGTACTTTAAACTTTTGAAATCCTAGGAAGGAGAGCACCAAGTACCAACCATTGAATGCAGGGGTCTGGGTGGGAAAAACTATGAGTTCATTTCCCTCTCCTGGCTTGGTTGGTTTTGAAAAAGGCTTTTGTTTGAAAGGACCTCGGTTGACTCAAGAATTTCCTGGAGCTCTCCATGCTCATTGGCTCTCTTTCATGGGGCCCACTCAAACATCCTGAAGAGTTTCCCATCAAATGGAGATTTCCGTTAAGGAGATAAGAGGCTGGAAGCCTTCAAATCTCAGTAAGACATCCATTTACTACAGAAATTCCCAAGACATCTGCAGATGTCCTCTCCTACCATAGAATCTAGGAACCCTTCAGGAGCTCCAGAGGTTAAAGGGGTCCCTGTGAAGCCTTGTCAGGATTGTGGGTCATTAATTCATCAAGGAACAAGCATTTAACAAGTGCCTCTGATGTGAGAGGCCAAGGCTGAGCATTGGGTGGTAGCACACAGAAAGGGAAAGAGGGTCCCTGCTTTCAAAGAGACAACATTTTAATGTTCAGTCATTTCAGTCACGTCTGACTTTCTGTGACCCTCTTTGGGTTCTTCTTGGCAAAGATACTGGAGTGGTTTGCCATTTCCTTCTCCAGCTCATTTTACAGATGAGGAAACGGAGGCAAACAGGGCTGTGACTTGCCCAGGGTCACATAGCTAGTAAGTGTCTGAGGCTGGATTTGAACTCAGAAAAATGGCATCTTAATAATTAAGTCCATACTAGGTATATACAGAGTAAATGGGAGGTCATGTGAGAGGGAAAGGCCCAAGCTGAGAAGACCAGGAGGTGAAATTCACATTGAGTCTTGAAGGAATCCAGGGAAAGCCAGGAGCTGAGATGAGCAAGAGTACCCCAGGTATGGTGAGGCAGCCGAAACAAAAGCCCAGAAGCGGGAGATAAGACAAGCTGAATTTTAGATTCCACAGAAGTCATTTTTCATGTCTTAAAGAGAAGATAAGGTATAATTATTTGTTATTAATAATGATTATTAATAAGGTATATTGCAGGTAGACTATAAGCTCCCTGAGGACAAGAATGGTTTCATTTTTGGATTTGTAGCCTCAGCACCAAGCCCAGAGCAGGCCCCCCTCCCCAGCCCCTTTTTGGACAAACAACTGGAGGAGATTCCAGGGAGAAATTTTCTTTGCCAGTGGAGTTCTAGACCTCTACACCTTATTGGTTTAGGAAGTTGCTTGGGTTACCATGAGGTTATGTGACTTGTCCAGGGACTCACACACAAAGGCAAAACTTGAACCCAGATCTTTCTGATTCAGCAGCCAGCTCTCTAGCTACCACACCACACTGTCTCTCCTCTGGTATAGAGTAGGTGCTTAATAATTGCTCATTTGACTCATGCTCCTAGTTTAGACAAGTGCAAAGAGTGAAGAAAAGCCATTAGGTTTCATTATGAAAGTGTCAACATCCTTCCCTTTTGTCTCTGCTCACAGTCTAATGTCTGAAATTTTCAGTTCCACCTGTGGGGACCTCTCAAAAGTGATCTAATGTCCTTGAACCTCAGACAGCACCCATGCCAGATGTTATGGAGAAGGAAGAGAAAGCAGGAGAGGTGGCTGAAGATGCCAACTCCATCTCATCTTAACTTTTGGAAATCTCATCGAACTGTAAAGATGCAAGTCAAATGCCAGCTCGTCCAAGAAGCCTTCCCTGATTTCTCTTACCTATCCCCATCAGAAAGTATGTCCTTCCTCCTCCCTTCCAAAGCATAGGACACAAAGGTAGAAAGGATTGTGGAGGTCATCTGGTCCAGCTCATTGATTTTACAGATGTGTAAACAAAGGCCTAGAAAACTGAAGTTACTTGTCCAAACTCATACTGGTTAAAAAGTGGCAGGATTTGAACCCAGTTCCTCTGATTACAAAGCTACTTACCTAATCAGTTAGGTGGCACACTGGATGAGTGCTGGATTCGGAGTCAGGAAGACCCAAGTTCAAATCCTGCCCCAGACACGGGCTGTGTGACCCAGAGCAAGTCACCCTGTTTGCCTCAATTTCCTCATCTGTAAAATGAGCTGGAGAAGGAAATGGCAGACCGTTCCAGTATTTCTGCCAAGAAAACCCCACCTGGGTTCACAGGAGAGTTAAACACGACTAAAGTGACTGAACAGAGGACATAATTCGGCCAGGTCCCATAAGCCTCAGCCCCCATTCTTCCCCATAGGCCCATACCTGGAGTGCTCTTCCTTCTCACCTCTGCTTCCTGGAACCCTGTGGGCCCAGCAAGGTTCACTTCAAGTTTCAGCCATTACAGGAGTCTTTACTAATTTCTCCCTGGTTGTTGAGTGCCCCCACCAGAACCACTCCAACCATGGGCACCCAGCAAGGTACTCGGCACAGATGAGACTGCAGCCTAGATCTGACTCCCAAGTCCAGGCCTGTCCCCACCATACCAAACCCCAAAGCAGAGATATAAGGGACAAGAGTCACTTGGAAAACAGCAGAAGAGACTCATAATGAATCAGATTCCTCACTTCCCGTCAGAGATGCAGAAGGAGACATACATTTGCAGACGTTGTCAAGGCATGGATTTTTTTTGTTTGTTTGTTTGATCATACTTATTGATTACAAGAGAAGTTTTTGTTTTTATTTTTTTTTAAGTGGAGGGTGAGAGCAAGGAAATGGGCTCATGATTGTTATGGCCAAAAAGAAAGAAAAAATTGCCATCTGAAGCATTTTCTTTTTAGTGGACGAAAGAGAACCAAGGGAAATTCAGAGGAAGACACAGATAGCAGGACAGCTTTGAAACTACATAATGAATTAATTACTTTAGAATGTGAACTCATTCCAAGTAGGGATCTTTTCAATCTTTGTACTTGTATTCCTAACTAGTATAGATGGTGCTTAATAAATGACTGATTGATGATATACTTTTTAAGAGAGATTTAAAATTTCATCTACAATCCTCCTTTTCCTGTTCTCTTCTGTATATAGAAATATCCACAATTATTGGCATTTGTCAAGTACAGAATAACATAAAATAACAAAAATAAATAAAACAAAAATAGAATAACCAAAAATAAAATTATTTGATGAACAGCAGAAGAAACTGGTGGGTTACAACAGAAAGATGACAATGCTCTGATTAACTGATGCTTAAGGTCCCTAAGGGTCAGCAGTATTGGATGAGTCTCTGAAAATCCCCCCCCCACAATGAAACAGACACAACAAGTAATTTTTTAAGTCAATGCTTTAATATTTAACTAGAAAAGCAACAATAACATTGCCAACTTGCATGGAACATATTTCTGCCAAAATTTTCAAAAACAGAATTTATGCGATACATTAAAATATTAGTTTTACATTTAATAAACCTTGCATAGTAAAACATGACCATGTTAAAAAACTTTAAAATGGAAGCCAACGTTTAAGCAAGCTTAGGATGAACGGCATCCAGGAAGATGGGGACTGAGACACCTTCATCAATGCAAGTTGCCTAAATCCAGAGACAAACTCATTTTGTCACTTTTTAAAAATAAAATGCCCTTATTAATTTTTTATAAAGTGTAAATTTTTTTTCTTGAGATATAAATTAAGTGCATAAAAGAATCACAACTGGATTCAAACTTTATGGTAAAAACATGCTCTGCTCTTATCTCCCTGTTTTAAACAGGATGGTCACTTACTGGAAGAGATAAAATGTGATTTACTGGAGCTATACCTTCTAAGCCCTTAATGTGGGGTAAAGAATAGGACAGAGAATTTGAGAAACACCAAGTTATATTCAGCACCTTACTGAATGGAAGCTGTGCCAGGGAGAGGGGTGGCACAGTGCCTTGCTGTGCCCATGAATAGAGTTCCATTTGGACAACTGTCCACATGTATATGGCGTATATTTTTAATTGGTCATTCAGGGAGAAAATAAGTGAATATGCTCAGATTTGGGCATATAAAGATCAGAGGCACCTCATTTACCCTGAAATTTTCTTTAACTATCAAAATCATAAAGGAGTCCCCAAAGGATATCCCCAAATAGATGAGGATGTTTTGGAGAGGAGGGGAACAGCAGTGGTGGTGGTGGGGAGGATAGATAGAGACTTGAGAAGGAGAGAAATAACATAATAACTAAGGAAATCCTCTCTTCTCACACATAAATAACCCCTAAGCTACAAAAAAGTATGTGTTCAATCAAGTTAACTGAGAAAAATCATCCATCAAGAAATGGTTTTATACACGAGGAGCGATCCCCTGGGAGGCCCATCCTAATGCTGGTGCATTTCCCTGATCCTCAGTGAAGACCAAAATTCTGTAACATGCACTGGTCTTTAAAAACCAAAGATCCACGGGGGCCCAGCTTCTCAAAGTATTCTGAATGCTTAACAATACCAATAAAACAGACATAAAGTAGATTAGTAGACATCAAGGTTAAGTGATACAGAAGCTCAAATTCATTTTATTTCTCTTTTCAGATACAAAATTCACGTAAAAAAAAAAAAACCACAAACACAAACACAACCCAAAGTTTGCTGCTTGGCAACATCCCAGATCCTTTCCCTCTTTCTTTTTCTCTCCCAAGCAAACCTAATGTCCTGTCATCCAAGGCTCCCTTTAAAAGGAAACATCACTTCCATTTTTTCCATCTGATTGGCTGAGATCTACAAGGAGCCTCTTGGCTAAAGCTCAGCTGCCAGAGAAGGCTGTCTCCTTGCAGACTTTTCCATTGGTTGCATGTAGAGAAGATGCAGCCTCCAGCATTAAATTTCTTAGAAGTGACTGGTTTCTAACAAGCTACACCCTAGTGGTTTTTCCGATGATGTCAAAACAACATGGCTTTCAAAGATTTCAAATAGGATACAAATACTGACAAATGGTTTGGTACTTGACAGGTAAACCTTTCCAGGGAAGTGCTCAGATCCCAGGGAAGGGGGAAAGCCTACAGAAGCTTCTTACCCAGCAATAATAAAATCAATTATATGTTTCAGCTACAATTGTATTGACTTACTTCATTTTGCCAGTACATTTAATGAGAGAGATTTGGGGATCCCTTTAGTGACTCTCCTCACTGTTCCCCGACCCATAACCTTCTCAAAAGTTGTGCCAAAATAAAAATTAGATTCCGTAAGGGACAAGTTAAGAGGGGTAACACCTGGCCTACACATCTGAGTAGTTAAGACCAATATTAATGCCATTAGGATCACGGGATCGAGGAAACTTTAACAAAAACATCACATACGGGTGATATAATCCATCATAAATTGTTTCCTGTCCAGAAGTCTCTCTTTTAAAAGAACAAAGACAAAAAACACCATGGTCTCCTTCCAATAAGTTTTCAAAGAGGGACAGAATGTGTGGGGCATATGCCCTGTAACTAGCTCGTAAGGAGTTACACAGATCCCAAGTAACCCCGAAAGGCAGACGGGGTACAGGGAATATACCACAATCCTTGTAACGCGTATGTAGGGAAAGGACCAGGTACAATGTTCTCACATAGCCAGTCCTCTTTCTGATGCCAGCTCACTACTAGTTACTGGGAGGGTCAGTTCCTGCTATCCTCCCTCCTTCCTCCATGAAGAGGAGTTTTCGGAGGATATTGGCATAAAAGGGTCCGTATACTTGTTTATTAAGGTTTACAATGGCTGCGTACTGAGAGCCCAGAGTCTCCAGCTCAGACTGGATAACGATGAGGCCCCCAGGCATGGGGGGCATGCATTTCTGATGGCTTGGAAGACTGAGGAGACTCTTCATATACAGATGAATTCGTTTATCTGAAAAAATAAATGCAGGAAGCTTCGTGAGTGAGGGAAGCGATTGTGCCTTATAGGATCGTGGATTTAAAATTGGGAGAAACTTTAGAAATCATCAGGTACAACCCCATCATTTTACAGATGATGAAAACTGAGGCCCTGAAAACTTTAGTGACCTAGGACCACAGACACAGGGCTGGAAGGGACCTTAGAAGTCACTGAGTCCAATCTCCTCCTTTTACCGGTGAGAAAACTGAGGTCCAGAGTTTTGTTTTGTTTTGTTTTTTCTGAGGGTCACACAGCAAGTATCAAAGGTGAGATACGAACAGAGATCTTCTTGATTCCAAGTCCAGGGCCCTCTATCCACTCCTCTAGGACCCTTTGTTTATTCTTTATGTTTTTTCAGTAGAGGGGAAACTCCTCAAGGATAGGGACTGCTGTGGTCTTTTATCTTGGAACCCCCAACATATAACAGCATTTGGAACATAGAAAGTCTTTAGTAACTACTGACCAAGGGGGAAAAATGAGGTATTTTTTTTTGTTGTTTTTAAGTACGAGAAGTAGTCTAAAATAACTTTTGGGAGAGGGCTGGTGGCAGTGAGAAACATGGCTGGTCAATATATGATATCCACCGACCCATTCTGTCCATTAATTAATAGGTACAGAGAGGCCATTTGCTAATAGATTCCTCACATCCTGGTGGTGTGATCTGGACAAGTTGCCATATTTCTAGTCTTAGGGATGGTCAATTTCTGACTTTGAAAAATTGACAGATTCCATCCTGATAACCACTTTATTTCCATGTGAGAAAACAAATGACATTCCAAATGGAATGTTGTAAAATTCACCAGCTTTCCAAGCACAAAGCCCTGTCTTTCCAAAGCTTCACTTTCCTGGGATCTATCAATCTTCTCCTTTTCCAGTGTATTCAGTTCCTTTTCCTACACACACACACACACACACTGACACTCATGCTAATACACACACGACACCCATGATCTTGGTGAGAATACTGAATTTGAGAGGCAATGTGGGTGACCCGGTGGAGAAGTGGATGCTGAGTCATCAATCTTGCCTCAGTTATTAACTGGCTGTGTGACCCTAGGGGAGTCACCTCCCCTCTCAAAGCCTGTTTTCCCATCTGTACGATGAAAGGGTCAGATCAGATGAGCTCTCAATTCCATTAGTTTCTTACCCACACTCAAGATCCCCACTGGAAAGCATGAAAGGAAATCCATCAGATCACAGGGCCCAAACTGAGAGGGACCTTAGAGATCCAGGTATCACAATGAGAGAATGGTAGAGCCTGGGTCTGAAACCAGTTCCTCACACTCTTGATCCAATCCCACTAACCCACAAATCCTGCTTTTCCAATTAGTTAAACAAGCAGCAACTAAGAGCAAGGAACTGGGGGAACAAAGGGGAAAAAAAACACAAAAAATAGTCTCTGCCCTCAAGGAGCTGAAACTGTATTGGATCGAACAATTGCCAAGCATTTATTAAGTACCTACTGCGTACCAGGCACCAGAAATCCTGCCCTTGAAGAGATCGAATTCCACAACCCACTTCTCTTGCCTTCAGTTCCCCTAAACCTGAATGTACAGGGACACAGGCTTAGCAGCTGTTCACAGGAGAGAAGCCCAGGGCTGCTCCAAGCCCACAGGCATCTAGCCAGACTTTGTAGGAAGAGAGATCTGGCTTGTAGGGCTGAATGGGAAATCCAAAATCACAGAATAAGAGGGATATGGTTTGTTTGTGTTTTTTTCTTTTTGGTTTTTTTTTTTGGAGCCTGAAAACCAGGATGAGAGAGTAATGAGTGTCAAAGACTCTACAAATGGCCGAGGCAAGGAGTGCCCATGGCTTCTTCGAAAGTCCCCAAAGGGAACAAAAAGGCCACTTTGAAGGATTTTAGCATTTTCTACACCCTAAAGATCTGTGATTTCATTGGTATAAGAGTGACCTCTATTGACACAGATCAGCAACAAGGTTATGCCTTAATAATAATGGTAATTAGTTATAACAGAATGGTAGGGGTACACATTTAAAGTAACTTCAAGTTACATCATTTCAACCAATCAAAGGCATTTAACTAGGTACAAAAGGTCTTTAATCAATCTTGAAAATCATTGGCTAAGATGAAATGATGCTACTTTGGAAGGACATTGGGGGTGGCTGTGAAGACATTCAGGCATGCCTTGTTGGGGCTTTGGAGAAAGAAGCAAGCCAGTGTAGAACCCAAGCATTCAAGCAGTTCTACCCAGATCCTGGAAGGCCCAGACTCACCGATCAGGGAGCAGATGGGATTGCCCTCGGCGATGCTGGAGAGCTGACCCACAAGATTGGCCTGAATCTCAGGACTCAGTGTGGATAAGCCTCTCTCTGCCAGGGACTTGTTGACTTCGACACAAGTCTGAAGGCCTATGGAATTCAAGGCCTCCTGGAGGTTAAAAGTCCTTTGGTGGGGGGAGGCAGCAAAGAGAAGAGAATGGGGAGGAAGAGAGGGTCCGAGGGAAAGAGAGGGAGGAGGAGGGGGAAGGAGAGAGGGAGAAAGAGGGGAGAGAGAGAGAAAAAGAGAGAGGGAGGAGGAGGAGGAGAAGGAGGAAGGAGGAAAAGGAGGAGGAAGAGGAAGAGGAAGAGAAGGAGGAAGAGGAGGAGGAGGAGGAGGAGGAGAAGAAGAAGAAGAAGAAGAAGAAGACGACAAGAAGAGGAGGAGGAAAAGAGGAAGAGGAGAGGAGGGAAAGGGGAAGGAGAGAGGGAAGAAGAGAAGAGAAAATAAGAAGAAGAGGAAGATAAGAGGGAGAAGGAGAGGGAAAGGGGAAGGAGAGAAGCAGAGATAGGAAGAGGAGAAGAAGAAGGAGAGAGGGAGAGAGTTAGGGTCACACATTAATTGACCAATTTCCTTGTAAATTCCCCAGTGCTTCTTCTACACTTCACACTCGATTAAGCACTTCTGATGATCCCATCTAGCTGTACAGACAGCCAGTAGATGGAGTTTACCCCTTCCTCACCCACACCCTCACTTTTAGTAGGTTTCAGAACCTCCTCCAAGTCAGTGCTCCCAGGACCACAGATTTAGAGACACAAGGCGCTTGCAGGCCATTCAGTCCAATGACTGTCTTTTTACCCACCAGAATGCCGAAACCCATCAGCACATATGACTTGCCCAGGGTCTCACAGCCAAAGGCGAGACTTGAACTCAGGTGTCCCCAGCCCTCTACCTCTCATTCTGTGACTTCATTAGCACAAGGAGGGAATCTCCTCCTCCAAATGCAGACTGGCATCTTCACCTCAGAGAGGTGTCTGGAGACCTGCTCAGGGTGGCACATCCAGCATGACTAATGACAAGAGCTAACATTCATAATGCTGTAAGGTTTGTAAAGCACTTTGCATAGGTCATCTCAGATCTCCACAATACACATGTAGGTGAGGGGCTGTTATTACCCTCATTTCACAGAGGAGGAAATGGAGTGCACAGAGGCTGAGTCACTTGCCCAGAGACACACAGTGTCCGAGGCACTATTCGAACTCAGATCTCCCTCCTTTTCCAAGTCCAGTACTCTGTCTAGTCCACCACCTAGCTGCCTCTAGGTACCACAGGTGGGCCTTGAACTCAGGTCTTCCTGACTCACAGAGGGCTCTATAACCACTGGAGCACATGCTGTCTCTTGGTAATAAAGACACGTTAATAATAACAGTGACTGATGTTCCCATATAGAACATTGTGGGATGCTGCACTAATGGCTCTAGAGCTGGAAGGGTCCCTTATGGGCATCTAGTCCCAACCCCTTAAACAGATGAGGAAACTGGGGTGAGATTAAGTGATTTATCCTAAGATCAAAGATTTGGGGTCCTAAGAGACACCAAAGGAGGCATCTAGTCCAAAGCCTGAAAAGAACTTTAGATCTGTTTTATCTCATTTGAGCCCCACAACAAACCCATGAAGCTGGTAATGTCATCTTATCCTCATTTTACAGGAAAGGAAACCAAGGCTCAGAGAGTGTAATGGACTTGTGCCTTCCACATGATAGGCATTTAATAAATATTTGTTGTTACATGTTACAGGGATAAGGTTAATGCGAAAGCCAGAAAGGGCCCTGCAGGTACATGTAAGTACCTGATCTGGGATGTGAACCCAAGCCATCTGACTCCAGAGAGGGTCAGGCCTCCTTCCCCTGGATCAAACCTGCCACCCAATCAGTAAGCATTTATTAAGCACTTACTCTGTACTGCTCTGGGTCCCAGGGATACAAAGAATGAAATAATCGCTACTCAAAAGAAGCTTCCCTTCTATTAGGGGCAATGTGGATACCAAAGAAACAAAGGAGGGAGGAGGGGACCCAAGGCAAAGATGGAGGTACAACTGTACCTTAGGATAACCCAACTCATAGCGGCTTTCCACAACTGAGTTTTGCAGGTTGGGTTTTTTGGTTTGGTTTTGATTTGGTTTTTGGCTTCGTTCAGACCGCACAGTCAAAGACGAGTTCTAAGATCACCATTCTAAGTGGAAATATGACACCCTTCCTGGCAATAGCCATGGAAAACCCCTCTCCCTATATTAGCCAAAAACATATAAAGCAGGGGTGGGGAACCTGTGGCCTCGAGGCTACAAGTGGCCTTTGAGGTCCTCAAGTGTGGCCCTTTGACTGAATCCAAACTTCACAGAACAAATCCTTTTATGAATGGGGGGATTTGTTCTGTGAAGTTTGGATTTAGTCAAAGGACTGCACTTGAGAACTTCAAGGGCCACAGGTGGCCTTGAAGCCACAGGTACCCACCCCTGATAAGCCTTGAGCAATATTAAAAGGCACTGGAGGCAGGGGGTGGGAGGGGACCCATCACATAAGAAGCTCCAAGTTACATTCATGAAAATTCCATTTGGCGATCCCAGAGGATGACAGGACAAAGTGAACCCACGCTGGCTTTAAGAACTCACTCTTTGTTCATTCCTTCAAGTAAGACGGTGGAAATCCTTTTCAGTCGGTCTGAGAGCTCAGGCAAGCCTTCTATCAGAGTGCCCACCATATTGTTGGTGATTAGTGACAGGCAGGCGATAACCTTCATTTGATTTAGCCTTTCTGTCAGTTCCTGAAGACGGGTTCCATCTGTCATTAGTGTCTGATCAATAAAAATAAAACAAAAAAATCGTTTAAAAAAAATAAACAGCCAAAACACCAACCCACAAGGCAGCATCTAATCCAATTTCCTCATTTTAGAGATGAGGAAACTAAAACCCAGAGATGTTAAGACTTGCCCAAGACAGTGTGGGATGATGGATTTAGCACTGGATTTTCATTTCAAATCTCACATGTAAAATTTAATTCTAATATTTCTAGGATCTAGGGTGTTTCAAGGCTTAAATGAGATACTTGCTGTAAAGTACCCTGGGAACTCTACAGATCAGCCACCTAGTATCATTGGAGAATAATCCTTTTCCACTTTCCACTGCCTGCCCTGGGCCCCTGCAGTGATCTGCTTGGTGAGTGTCTGGGTAGCCCATTGTATGGGGCTAAGCTTCTCTTTATGGGTCCAACCACCTTCTTTCCAGCCAACTTCCTGCTGGACATCATTGGCCTCACTTCCAGTTCTAGAACCGTCATCAAATCAACACTACTCTTGCTACTCTATGAGATATGTGTCTGTCCACTCTCCTATGACTTCACTGACCATCTCAGTAATTTTCCAAACCAAAATATGTGGTCTCCCTTCACTAGAATGTAAGCTCCTTGAGGGTACAGACTGTTTTCCTTTCTGTTATTTGTATCCCCAGGACCTAACCCAGTGCCTAGCATACAGTAAGTGCTTAATAAATGCTTTCATTCATTACTGTTATTGTAACTAGTGGAAGAGTTGGGAGATGTGGTTCTACCAGCACCCAGCTGGCACCCAGCCTTTACATTATTTATGTTAGCTGTAATAATAAGAGCAGCTTTTTAAGTATTAGACTGTAAGCCACCTGAGGGCAGGCACTATCTTTTACTTTGTGTATCCTCAGAACTGGCACATAGTAGGTGCTTAATAAAAGCTTTCATTCATTACCATTATTGTAACAAGTGGAAGAGCTGGGACATGGTTCCTACCAGCACCCAGTTGGCACCAAGTCTTTACATTATTTATGTTAGCAGTAATAATAGAGCAGCTTTTTAAGTATTAGACTATAAGCCACCTGAGGGCAGGCACTATCTTTTATTTTCTGTGTATCCTAAGAACTGGCACACCGTAGGTACTTAATAAATGCTTGCTGACTCACTGATAGAAGACTTGACATCTCATTTGTTTCTACAACTTTGTGAGCTGAGTAATTTAAGAATTGTTTTCTCTCTTTTACAGATATGGAAACTGAAGATAAAATAGATGATGTGACTAACCCAGGGTCATACAATCAAGCAATCAACAAGGCTTTAGGAAGGCCCTACTACACACCTCTCAGGCATTGGGCTAGGTGCTAGGGAAACAAAAATTCCACCTCACATTGCCTTACTCTTAAAACTATACCCTTACCACTAACCCACCCCACCTCTCTAACTATGTTATACTTGAGAATATGACCTCATTTTAAAGACACTGTGGTCTAGTGGGTAGGGTAGAGTCAGAAAGACCCGAGTTCAAATGTCAGCAGAGTCTTAGACACAAAAGTTATAGCTATGTGACTCTGGGCAAGTTCCTTAACAGCCCCTCCTCCCCACCTCAGTTTCTCTACCTCAGCTGCAGTAAGACCAAAAGCATCGACTTAGTCCTTACTAGGGGATATGGGAGTCTCCCCAGGAAAGTGCTTTCTAAATAAACATCAGCTGTTCTTGTAATTATCTTGGCAAGTGGTGTCAATTACACACTATTTCATGTACAGGAGCTGAGCAAATTCCCAGGAAGCAGAGGATTAAAATGCAGACAACCCCCGGGAGTGGTCACCTCAGGTAACTCCTTCTTCCGATAGTCCCAACGTAGCAGCTTCAGGTAACTGTTGTTTAGCACCATGGTGGGGCTCAGGCTGGGGCTGGGGCTACTCCCAGCCCCAGGACAGGGGGTGTTTTCCGAAAGAGAAAGCAATTCTTCATTGACAGATTCCTTTATCCACTCCTTGGTGACATCCAGAGCACCTGGAAGGGAATGGTCAGATAACGAATGTAGTGTTCTGCAAACCTTAAAGGGCCAGAAGGATGCTAGTTAGCATCATCGTCCTCATCCTCATCCACATCATTCCTACTGTTCTGCCTTTCAGAAGCTGGCACACAGAGGAGCCAGCTTGCTAAAGTCCATGCCAGAGCTGGAAGAGGTTCTGGGTTCAAATTCTGGTTCTGCCACTTAAAACCTTGGCCTTTGTGTCTTTGGGCCTCAGTTTCCCTGTCTGCATAGTGAACGGGCAGCACTAAAGGCCTTACAGTTCTAGACCTGTATCTGAATTTCCCTCTGCTCTCAGTGTGGTAAAGCTTGTTGCTCAGTGACTTTGGGCAAGTCTTTTTATCTCTTTGGGATGAAGGGGCTAGATTAGCTGGCCAGGAAGGCCTCTTCCAGCTCTAAATCTACGAGAATAAAAAGTCTGAAAAGTGAGTGTGACGGAATAACAGAAACACACTGGGGTCTTCCTAATGGCCTGGGCCACCCACACCAGCAAAATGGCCCGGGCCACCCACACCAGCAAAATGGCCCAGACAAGTGAGGCAATGGGGTAAACCTTCACAGGCTAAAAGTTTCTTCTGCCAGAAAAGGAGCGTCCAACGAGATGGGTTCTGAGGTTCCTCCCAGCCCTAAATCTTAGAGCTTAGGAATGACACTGTTTATTACATTCCTACTACATGCAGAGGCAGCTAGGTGGCGCCATAGTGCACAGGGTGCCAGGCCTAGAGTCAGGAAGGCTCATTTTCATGAGTCCAAATCCAGCCTCAGGCACTAGATGTGGGACCCTGGGCAAATCTCTTCACTCTGTTGGCCTCAGTTTCCTCATCTGTAAAATGAGCTGGAGAAGGAAATGGCAAACCACTCCAGGATCTCTGCCAGGAAAACCACAAATAGGGACACAAAGAGTCAGACACAACTGAACACCATGACCTGGCCCTAACCTATCTTTTCTGCCTCACTGGACATTACTCATTCTCTCATACTCCAGGATCTAGTTAAACTGGCCTCTCTCTTCCTCACATGTGACACTCCATCTCCAGAGTCCATGCCCTTGCACTGACCATTCCTCATGCCTAGGATGCCCTCACTCCTCACCTGCACCTCAAAGAAGTCCTCAATTCCTTCAAGAAACAACTCAAGCCCCACCTTCGACATGAAACCTGTCTTGGTCTCCCCAAATGCGCTTCCCTCCTCCCAGACTCCCTTGTCTTTACCTTGCATTGACTCTGTTTAGAATTATTCTGTCTATACTTGCACATACACAGGTCACCTCCCTGATAGAATGGAAGCTTCAAGAGAGTCGGCATTGCTTCATTCTTTATCTCTGAATCACTGATGTCTAGTATACTGACAACACATAGTAGATGCTATAAAAGTCCTGGATGAGGGACAGCTAAGTGGCACAGTGGATAGAGCACAGGCCCTGGAGTCAGGAGGACCTGACTTCAAATCTGGCCTTAGACACTTGACACTTACTAGCTGTGTGACCCTGAGCAAGTCATTTAACCCTGATTGCCCCTCCCCCCCCCAAAAATAAAGTCCTGGATGAGCAATTATCTAAGACTTAGATATCCTTAATAAAAGGATTTGTTCTGCAAAGTTTGGATTCAGTCAAAGGGCCGCACTTGAGGACCTAGAGAGCCACATGTGGCCCTGAGGCTGCACCCCTGAAAGCTATTGAAGGCATATAACAAAGTGTTGTTGTATTTTATTATAGGACAGAGAAGAGTTTAGTTTTCGATCATAAGAACATGGATTTAGAGGTAGAAGAGACGTCGGAGTCAACCCCTTCATTTTACAGATGAGGTCAAGTGACCCAAGGTCAAATGGATAGGAAGTAGTGGTGGCAGGATTCAAACCCAGGTCCTCTGGCTCCCAATCCACTGTCCTGCCAATGGCAGCTTTCCCTGAGCTCCTTCCTGATAAAGCTCCAATACACACTTGGCCAAAGCGGATGCTGGGCTCAAAGACTGATGGGAGAGCATGACCAAGAACGAAGGGAAGCACCGTGGCTTCCTCATCACATGCTGTACCCTTCCTAAAATTAGTATTTGCCAAACACAGCCCAACTCTAAGGAGGTGCAGAAATATTTTCCATTCATTGTAACCGATAAGACCAGCACATAAGCCTCTGTAAATGAGCACCGAAGACTGTCTGGTGGAAGATTGTTCTGTGGCAGGGATTTGCTGTGTATGATCAGAAACGGGACAAACACTATAAATAAAGAGGGAGAAAGCTGACACCAGAATTGGGGCAGGGTGTGGCAGAAAGAGCACAGAGTTCCCTAGTCTGAGCACCTAGTTTCCAACCCCATCTGCTCTACTGTAGCTGTGTGACCTGGGGAAAAATCACTTTCCTTCTCTGTTTTCTCCATTATAAAATGAGGGGCCCCTTCCAGCTCTTAATTTGATGATCTAGTGATCCCACAATGCAACTCTGCTCTGCCAAAAGGAGCCAAAGAATGTCTTGGCCTACAGAAACTGGCCTGGTCAAATCTGCACCAGCTCTTCCCAAGTATAGTATGCCAAGAGGGGGCAGAGTCAAGATGTCAGAGTGAGAGGACGCATTTTTGCCTAACTCAATCAGCAAACCTCTTCCACAACTACCTAGAAAATGCGCCATGCTGGCTTTTAATGGGGAAAGCCAAGAAAAGGCCACAGTGAGTCATTTTTCCAGCCTAGGACGGCTTAGGAAGACAAACAGAGAGGTCTGAGGACTGGGGCAGGGACTGACCAGAAGTATGGTCCAGTGGCAGAGGAGGTAGCTGGAAGCATCCCACGGCCCCAGGACAGTAAGGGGGCTAAGAACACCAGGGCAGAAAGAGATCCCAGGGAATCCGTGTACTAGCCCTGGGAGCAGAAACAAGAGCCAGCTGGCATCTCAGTCACCCATTACCTAGTCTTGGGTCACCATTCCAGGGTGAAGAGAAGCAGCTGAGAGCAAGAGGGACCTGAGCTGTGTATGGATCAAGGAGCAAGTTCCAGACCACTGCTGTGGAGCGCTGAGCCCAAGAGCAGAGTGGGAATTTGGTTCTAACCTTCAGGCTGAGGCCTGAAGCCATAAGCCTTCGATAGAACATGATGACAACAGCCCTAGGCCAGTGGAAAGCCAGGAGTTCACTCTGAACCTGCAGAACTTTCCAGCAGACTACAGGGACTGAATCCAGCAGCAGTTTTAAAAATCAAAGAAGGGAAGTGAAGGAAAAATTGGGAAAGAAAAGCAATGCAAGGAAATTTTGAAAAGAGAATTAACAGCTTGGCAAAAAGAGGTAAAAAACATTACTGAAGAAAATAACTCCTTAAAAATGAGAATCATCAGACTGGAAGCTAATGCTTTCATGAGACATCAAGAAATAATAAAACCAAGTACACCAACATCTCACTTACAAAGTCAGAGGTTAAGTGCCTGTCCCAGGATCCTCCAGCTTGTCCAAGGTGGGATTTTAACCCAGAGCTTCCTAACACCAAGTCTAACACTCTATCCCCTGTGTTCCCCCCATGCCATGGGTCACCTAGGTCTGATCATCCATAGCCCAAAGAACAATGGTCTGAACCATGCTGGACAATTTTACTTTCAGAGCTGAGAGTTTTTAGCACCATCCAATGTCTCCGGGGCCCAGAGGCCTGTGCCAGTGTGCATGACTGGGCTCCAAAGGTTTCCCTTGAAAATTGCCTTACTTCATGTTTTAAGCGCACTGGAGAGAGAGTGCAGTTCTAGAGAGATCCTGACACCTGGTATGGAGCATGATGCTGCAGCCCCTAAGTGTAAGAGGTCAGGATGCAGGCAAGTCTGAAAAGGCTCCTCTGAGTTCTGTCATTTGTTTTTATTTACTATTTAATATTTACTATTGAAAATTGCGCATCATTCTCCATTTCCCTCGTTCTAACATTTGAAATATAATCTCTCCAAACCCAGCAGCATTTGTACATTTTCATTTTATCTTTACTCAAAGATACCTTTTTTCTTCTAAAAAAAAAAAAGTTTACTTATAGAGCATCTTGGGAGAAGAACTCGACAAGGAGAGAGCAGCTCCCAATGGGAAAGAGAAGGGAGGTGGAAAGGAGAAAGGACAGAGGGAGAAAGGGGAGGAGAGGGAGGAGGAGGAGAGGAGGAAAAGAGAGAAGAGAGGGAGAAAGGCCAGAGTCAATCAGAAAACATATAAGAAAATAAATAAAATAATAAAAAAGCCTACTATGTGCCAGTGTGCCAAACACTGAGGATAGATACAAATATGAAAAAGAAACACCGTCCCTGTCCTCAAGGAGGTGACAATCTAATGAGGTAAGACAACACAATGAAAGCAAAAAGGGGGGCAGGGAGAAGGGAGAGGAAAGAGGGAAGGTGGAAAGGAAAGGGGAGGAGGAAAGAGGGGAAGGGGAAGGAAAGAGGGAAGGGGGAGAGGAGAGAGAGGAGGGAAAGAGGACGGGGGAGAGGAGAGGGGGAGGGGAGGAAAGAGAAAGAAGGAGAAAGGAGGAGAAAGGGGAGGGAAGGAGAGAAGGAGGGGGAAAGAGAGAGGGAGGGGGAAGGCAAGGGAACAAAGGAGAAAAGAAGGAAGAGGAAGTAGGGAAGAAGAGGAAAGGGAAAGACCTGCTATTGGCCCAACCAAAAAAAAAAACCCAACAACTAAGCAACGTGAAAATAACTTCCATTTCTTCTATATTTAGCAGTTGTAGGGTGGGGTAAAGAAGGGTGTGTCAGCTTTTCCGGATGTAAGGCCCCTTCCTTTTATATACTTTGCATTCACCTACACATGTACTTGTTTCCCCAAAAAGAATGCTCTAAGGGCAGCGACTGCCTCACTTTGGTCTTTGTATTCCCAGGGCTTAGCACTGTACCAGCACACAGCAGGTGCTTAATAAATGCTGATTGACTGAATATGGTAAGTGAGAGGGAGAAGCTGGGTAGGAGAGAGAATACCACCGAAAAATGAAGCTCTAACCATGCTTCTTTTACCTTTAAAAAAAAAACTAGAGTCCTTGCAGGAGAGGCAAAGTCAACTATACTTGTTCCTAGGGCTTTGGATGAGTCTTGTCTAGCAGTGGTTCTGAAGTTCTGGCAAAGCCCAGGGAGGAGGGGGAAGGGAGAGTCGAGAAGAGAGGGGGGATAGGGGTGGGAGAGGGGAAGGAGGGAAGAAGGAAGGGAGAAGGAAGGGGCGAGGAGGAGAGAGAAGAGAAGGTAGGGGAGGAAAGAAGGAAGGGGAGGGGGAAGGGGGCTAGGCCCACCCCCAGGCTGACAGAAGCGCCGCCCCCTCCAACTGACAGACTGACCTCAGAGCCCAGAACACTCAAACCTCCTAGTCTGTTCAAGGCCAAACCTTGCTTCAGTTATCAGGAAGTTCACTTTGACCACTGTCCCATTTCACTTGAATCATGATTACAATTACTTCATAGACAAAAAGCAACCATTTCCACCGAGCTTGGTGCCACCAGCAGCAGCACCCCCTTCCAGAAGGGCGCCTGTTCTGACTCCTAGTTGAACAGGCATCCATCCCCTCCTACCTTGCTCCTCTTTGGGCCGGGGACTGAGTCCCACCAGGTAGGGACTACTGATATCCCTTCCAGATTTGCATCCCCAGCCCTCAAGTACAGCACCTGGCACAGAATAAGCACTTAATCATTTTTATTCACCCTCCCTGTCAGCCTCTTTGCTCACTGATTGCTTATCAACATCCTTCCTCACCTACGGTGCCAGAGCTAACCTGCTCATTTTACAGATGAAGCAACTGAGGGAAAATGACTAGTCCAGAGTCACACAGGACTAAAATATCTCCCAATCCAGCCCAGCACCTTCCTACCTCCTCACAGCTGGCATTGCTTAAAAGCCTCATTCTACCCCGACTAAGTGGTTGGAGCTGCCAGTGAGCGCTTCCCCCATCCCCCTGTAACTTTGTATTTGTCTTTGATATACTTTGTATTTAATTACGACTGCATGGGATGGTTTTGTTCCTGTTTTTATACTCATCCCTAGCACAATGGGGGGTTGGGGCACAGAGTAGTGAAAGGATCACCATTCAAAACCTAAGAAGGCATTCTGACAATGGAGAGAGGGCTTGAAGTCAGGACGTGAGAGTTCAAAAGCCAGCTGGGTGACTTCTCGGTATTTTCTCATCTAGGTGGATAGAGAGTGTTGGGCCAGGAGTCAGGAAGACTAGCTTCCTTAGTTCACATCTGGCCTCAGACACTTACAAGCCGTGTGGCCCTGCACTTAACCACGTTTGCCTCAGCTTCCCCACCTGTAAAATGAGCCGGAGAAGGAAATGGCAAACCCCTCCAGGATCTCTGCCAAGAAAACCCCAAACGGGATCACGAAAGGTCAGTCATGACTGAAACAAGAACAATAAAATTTTCTCATCTGTAAAATGAAGACAATGCCAGTAGCACCTACCTTCAGGGGAGGTTCAAAGACCACAAAAGCACTCCAGATATGTCAGTTATTTAAGCTCTTTCAGGGGAAGGACTTGGATCATTTTTGCCTTTGAATCACTCCTTTCTAACGCAATGCCTGGAACACAGCATTAATACCAGCTGGGAGGCTGGTTAAAAGTCCCTTCCAGCTCAAAAGTCTATGACCCAACCTAAGTTCCTGGAGGACTGAGATGGCGCCATTTTGGTCTCTTTACTGCGGGTATTCATGACAGTGCCAGGCTCAACACAATCAGGCTTTGGCGACTGCCTGCAGGTCGGGTCAGTTTCTAAGCCCATGATCCTCTGAACCCAGGGAGAAGTCAAGTTCCTTGAAGACAGAGATTGCCTTGTACTTGTCTTTGTATTGTCCCTAGGGGTGACTAGCACAGGCTGGGCTGTCAATAAATGCTTAGTTCCTGATGGATCAATACTAAAAAAAAAAAAAAAAAAGGTCCAGAAAGGGAAGAATACTGCTACCAATGTTATTTTCCTCTAAGGGGAATTCACTAACCCTGGGCCTTAACTTCTAGAATTTCTTTTGAAAAAAAAAAAAAAAGCAGGCTGTTCCTGGTATCTGTATGGTGTCAACTGCTAGGTAATTGCTTATTAAAACACACACACACAGACACACACACACACACACTCAGTTCTCTCTCTCCCTTCTCCCTCCCTCCCTCCTTTCTCTCCTGTTTTTCTCTCTCTCTCCTCTATCTCCCCCTCTTCCCTCTCCCTTTTTTCTCTCTCCCCCTCTCCCTCCCTCCTTTTTTCTCTCCCTCCCTCCCTCTCTCTCCTTTCTTCCTCTCCTGGTCCCTTTGTCCCTCTCCTTTCTCTCTGTCTCTTTCCCTTCCCCCTCTCCTCCTTCTCTTTCTCCCCTTCTGTCTCCCCCTCCCCCTCCTCTCCCCTTGCCTCTCCCCTGAGAATGCCAGCCAAAAAGGCAGAGAGCCCTCCCCTTAGCTTGTGAGCGATCCATCTCTGCCAACCCTGAGTCAAGTTGAATTCTTGTGCCCAGCCCCACCCTTGGAATGTCATGGTTCTTTGTTCCCATCACAGTTAACCCAACTTTTCTGTCCTCTTGCTAGTTTTTCTTTGGAGAGATACAAAAAAGATCGAAACAAAGGGGGCCCACACTGAAATAGCTCACGGAGATACCCCTGGATCTGTAATCACAAAGCCAAGATAAAGCAACAGCCGACAAATTACAGAGAAAATTTCTTTCGATCTCTCCCATGAACAATAATGCCCATGATGCACAGGACAAAAGGAAACCCAGTCAGTCCAGCAGAGTCTACTTCCCTTCAGGGAGCGACTAAAGCTGGGGGTGGCATGGGATTCGGGAGTGTCTGAGAGATCTCATCTTGGCTCCACCACTGGACATCCACCCAATAGTTTCAGTTTCTCCATCTAGAGGAGGGGTTCATTGTTGGGACCTTCCTCCCCAAGTCCTGGAGAAGATCAGGGTCTGCCTTTCAGGTTAAGGTTAGAGACTTTCCCGAAGTTGGAAGGGACCTGAGAACCCATCTGGTCTAAAGTATACAGATGTACAGTAGCTGCAGATGTAAATAGCTACATTGTGAAGGAGCAACAAGGCATGCATTTTATACAGTGCAGAGTGAAGAAAGTCATGGGAATTTCATGTTCCTCCCTCCAGTAACACTGCGAAGGAGAACAGGACCTTTTGTTTGGGAGCTTTTCAGGAATGAGGCAGATTTCAAGCTGGAAGGAACTTCTTGATGTCTTTTTTTCAGATGAGTAAACTGAGGCCTAGAAAGGGGGTAGGGCTTGCTGGAGGTTCTCCAGGCAGTAAAGTAGCCATGATGGGATTTGAGTAAAAGGCCCTCTGGCTTGGGGCATTTACCTAGTTTAGCCCGGCAGTTCGCTTAAGCTGGAAGGGACATTATAGACCTGGCAAGTCCAATCTCATTTTACAAATGAAGAAACTGAGTCCCAGGAAGTAGTGTTTTGCCCAAGGCCAAACAAGAGTGTGGCACAGTGGAGCAAGGACTGGGTTCAGAGTCAGGAAGAGCTGACAGGAGGGTGGGAAGTGGTCAGGGTCGTCAGAGATAGCTTTAAGTGCTACCTCTGACCTACTATAGGCTGGGTCATTCTGGGCAAGGGACTCAGTGGCCTGAACGAAGTCTCTAATACTACCAGCTGCAGACCAGGTGCTGATGCACTGGTAGAGGGTTTCCTCCCTGGGATTTCCCCATGCTAATGAAATCACAGATCCAGACCACATTTAAAAAAAAAAATACTTTAAGTCAGTGAGACATCAAGGACAGGCCCTCCCGGGCCTCAGTTACCTCATCTGTAAAATGGGGAGGTTGGACCAGATGACCCAGCCAAGTCCTCTCTTCATTTCCAACTTGGCTGTCCTCTATCACGCCCCCAGAAAACTCATCGTCCTTCAGGATGTCATCAGCCCTGGTACTCAGAAGTCATCATACCCTCTGCCCCTCTGATTGGAGGGCAGCCTCCAGCAAAGAATTCCTCCCAAAGACTCCATTTAAAGCAAGATCATGAGTTCAGCCAACTTTTCATTTCCCACCAGGCTACCCTTCTTTGCATTGGACACCATCATGTCCCAGCCTGGAGTACTTTTCTTTCCCTTTCCATCCTCCCTTTTCAGCTTCCTCCTATTGGGCTATCTTCCCCCATCAGACTGTAAACTCTCTGAGGGCAGGGACCGTCTTTCTTCTTCATTTTTGTGTCCCCAGCACTTAGCATAGTACCCGGCACATAGTAAGTGCTTAAGAAACATTGGCTGACTGGCTATTTTCCTTTTTGCATTTGAATCCTCAGTACCTTAGTACAGTGTCTGGCACATAGTAGGTGCTTAAGAAATGTTTGCTGACTGGTTATTTTCATTTTTGTATTTGAATCTTCAGTACCTTAATACAGTAGTACCTGGCATTTGGTGCTTAAGGAATGCTTGTCTAAATGAACTGAATGAACAAGGCATGGATGAGTCCCAACCTGTACAGGTAAAGGGAGTGACTGCACAAGTACAGATGAGCTCATGGACTGATCAAAGACTGGAAGCCCATTTCCAATTCCTGCTAATTGTTCTTCTCACATGGTGTGGGATCTAACACCTTGTTGCTACATGTTATAGAGAAAGACCCACCTTCCCAGGCCATCTGCCCTTGTTTTCACTAAAAGAGGACAAAGAAGAGGAATGAGAGATTTGAAGTTGGGGGGTGTTACTTCTTTGGGTGATCCTAGGCCTCTTGGCCTCAATTTCTTAATGTGTCAAAGCCGGGCTTAGAGCCAATGACCTCTGAACTCTCTTCCAGGCCCACAGCTGTGACCATAGGCAGAGGAAACAAAATCCTTGAGCCAAATAAAAGTCTTCCTTTCCTCTCAGCAGATCAGACCCTGCCAGCCCTTGCTCGAGCCCAGCCTCCTTGTGAGCATCATAATGCTTGTGGTCTGACATTCCTACTCTGCTCTTCCCTACCGGTGTGACCCAGGGCAAGGGATTTCCCCTTTCTGGGCCTCAGTTTCCTCCCGTGTAAAATGAGGTGGTTGAACAAGGATCCCATGGTCACAGATTCAGACCAGGAAGAGAACTTAGAGGCCCATCTGTTCTAAACTTGTTATTTTACAGACATTTTGCTTCGGAAACCAAGCTAAACCCAGAAAGAATGTCACCTGCCCAACCACATGAGGAGTAAGTAAGTGGCACGGCCTGAATCTGGGCCTGAATCTATGATTCCAAACTCTGAGTTCCCCTACAGCCCTGCAGCTGGAAGCCAGGGGCTCCTAATCTCTTCCTGGTGATATCATGCCCCTTGACAGCCTGTTGAAGAAGCCTACCCTAGGTGGGTCATTTAACCTTTCTCTGCCTTAGTTCCTTCATCTGTAAAATGGGGAGAGTAATGGCACCCACCTCAAAGGACTATTGTGTGGATCAAATGAGATAATAAATGTAAGTTACATTATTGCTGTTGTTCGGTTGGGTCTGACTCTTCGTGACCCCATTTGGGGTTTTCTTGGCAAAGATACTATTGCTATTTCCTTCCCCAGCTCATTTTACAGATGAGGAAACTGAAGCAAACAGGTTTAAGTGACTTGCCCAGGGTCACCCAACTAATAAGTATCTGAGGCTGGATTTGAACTCAGGAAGATGACTCTTCTTGACTCCAGGCCCAGAGCTCTCTGCTGCACAACAAGTGTAAAGCACTTTGAAAACCTTAAGCCATATAAATGCAAGCTAATCACACAGACTCCTTCTCAGAAGAATGTTTTTAGGTAAATAAAGTAGAATTACAGAGAAAATCAGTTCTATGGAAATAAAGTTAAGAATCCCCACGAACCAATGGTTTCCATCAAGCAGACTTTTGGAGTTCAGTTACAGCGCCTTCCAGACTTAAACAAAGGGAACTCTTAATTCCTTAGGAAAATACATTTTGTCTTGGTGGGAATGGAGTAAAAGCACACCTGGCTATTTATTTCCACCTTGACTGAGGTACTGTGGAAGGGACAACGGTCACTCAGGGCATTAAGAGGTGGCTTTGAGAAGAAGCTAATTCTTCTCAGAAACTAAGCAGCTTGGCCTGCTTTTCTTTTTTTCTAAAGGGAGAAAAAATCCACAAAAAAAAAAAAAGTAAAAGAAAACAGGCACCGAGCAGCTCCACCCCTGACAGATATGACCCAGAGCTGTCCTCTGCACCCTGTAAGGAAGCTCCTGGACAAAGAGCATGCTGGTGCTTGCTCACACTCTGGGTACATTTCCATTCTCCCCAAGACCCGACTGGCAGAAAGGGGCAGTTGGATTTCCTCAATAAGGAATCTACTCTCTGCAGGTCAATATCCCCAGGTCCTTCTGCCCCGTCTTCACGACCCGTGACGCCCTCCTAGCCACAGGCCGCAGGCTCTGCTTCCATTTCCCCATTCCTTTCTTAAGAGAACTGAACCAAGTATTCTAGGTGAGGGCCTGACAGGGAGGGGAGGGGGTTTAGCTCCCTTGTCCCAGATGCGTGGCTTTTCATACTGGGGCCTACCATGACATGAGTCCTTCTGTCGACCAAGTTATACTGTGGACTAGTGATGTATTTGCCATCCATTGACACTTAAGTCTCTTATCTCTTGAGTGGCTGCTAAGCCAGCTACCCCCCACCCCCTTTTTTTTTTTGGAGGGGGGAAGGCAGGGCAATTGGGATTAACTGACTTGCCCAAGGTCACACAGCTAGTACATGTGTCAAGTGTCTGAGGATAGATTTGAACTCAGGTCCTCCTGACTCTAGGGCTAGTGCTCTACTCATTGCATCACCTAGCCGCCCCTAAGCCAGCTTTCCTTGACCTGGCCCCCTTCCATTGAGCTGTTCAACCTTGGTCCACCGCATCCCCATTACATCGCATCACCTTTGTTTTAGACTGTTGACAACTTTTCCAAGGTTGGTGCTGTCGGATAACATTAGCGATCCCTCCCAGCCTTGTGTCGTACCAAACTCAATAATGATGGTTGTTCTGGAGAACAATCTGGACAGGTACCACAGACCCAGAACTAGAGGTGGCCTCAGAGGATCCCATTTAGGATAATTCTTTCTTTCCAAGATGAGAAAACTGTACTCAAGAGAACTTTAGTGACTCATCAAGATCATCCAGTAAATAATATCCAGTAAATATTAGAGATGGCATTTGAACCTGGGTCTTCTGAACTTTCTTCTGTACCTGGTTATCTTTTGCTTTTATTGGAAAAGTCACTAAACCTCGTGGATACTGACCCAGCAATAACAGTGCCAGCCACATTCCCCACAGAATGCAAAGATAGAAGGAAAGGCCCTCAAATAATAGCATATATACTTATCTGTTGATAAGCTTTAGGCCCCTGATAGAATGGAAGCTCCTTGAGGACAGGGCCTGTTTTTCCTTTCTGTCCTTCTGACTCCCAAGCTTAGCAAGGTGCCTGTAGACAAGGGTGGGCCCTAGCATCCTGTGGTCTCCTTTGGTCCTCACGACAGCCTTGGGAGGCGGGTCATGCAGGCATCATCGTCCACATTTTGCCAAGGAAACTGAAGGGGATAAGTGACTGGCCCAAGGTCACATAACCGGGATCCAAACCCGGGCCTTCCCACTCCAAACTCAGAACTCTCACCGCAGCACTACACAGATAGGGCCTGTAGCTGAATTTTGAATACAAACATGTTTGGCCAAGTCTTAAGTGAGTGAAGCAAAAGGTTATCAAGAGAATGATTCAGATTCTGGAGAGAGAAAAATGTTTGCCCCAAAGAGACAGAGACAGAAACACAGAGAAAGACAGAGAGATAAGAGAGACACAAAGAGAGACACACCCAAAGACAGAGAAAAATAGAGCGTGCCACAGAGACAGAGACAGTGAAAAAGAGACAGAGAGGGACACATACAGACACACAGAGAGAAACAGAAACATGTTCACAGTGGTAGAGATACATGCATAGAGACAGAAAGCAACACAGAGAGATCTATACAGAGACAAAGAAAGAAAGAGAGCTTCAGAGACAGAGAAGAGACAAAGACAGATGGCAAGCTCAGTGGAGACACTGACGAGCTTAGAGACTGACACACAAAATCGAAGTCAGAGACAACAAAATCCTTCATGGGCATACACTCCTGCGGCAACCAAATGAATACAGCTAACTCCTCTGATTTAAGAGGCAATGCCCTGCATTGGACTTACTGGGCGTCTCTTCTAAGATTTCCTGGAATTTCGTCCTTTCGTAGTCCACTAACTGGCGCTGAAGGTGGGGGCGGAGGCTCTTGATGGTGAAATTGACCATGTCGAGCTTCATGAGGTCCAGCACGTGGAAGATTTGTCTGTAAAAATCAGAATGAGGATGAGTTAGAGAGGGAGGGGTAAACAGGAAAGCAAAAACCAAAGCCTATGTTGAGAAATTGCATGGGCTGATGGAGATGTATGTGGGATGTATATGTATGTATATACATATATACCTACATATATGTGTGTGTATATAGAGAGAGAAGGGGGAGGGAAAGGGAGGGAGGGAGAAGAACAGGGAGGGAGGGAGGAGGGGAGAGGGAGAGGGAGGGAGAGAGAGAGAGAGAGAGAGAGAGAGAGAGAGAGAGAGAGAGAGAGAGAAGGAAGGAAGGAGGGAAGGAGGGAAGGAGGGAAGGAGGGAGAAAGAAAAAGATCCAGGAAAATAAGAGATATGATAACTACAATAATTTAAACGGCGGCGGGGGGGAGAGCAATAAAATAATAAAAACTGAGTGCTGGGTAACTATAATGATCAAACTTGGCCTTGATGAAGAAAGAAGGAAATGTCCTCCTCTTCTTTGCCAAAGTGGACTATGGATGTGGAACACTGACGATACTGTCAGACGTGGCGGATGATTTCATTTACTGAACTGCCATCTTTTTTTCTTTTCTATTTGCTGTTATGTGAATGGTACTCTAGGTTGGGGAGAAGGGAAGGATGTGTTTGGAAATGAAACTGACATAAAGACAAAAGATATCAATAAACTTTTTTTTTAAAAAAAAAGAAAACAATGTTTAAAATATACATATGCCATCTCTCCTCCTCCCCCTGCCCCAAATCCCACAAAATCTCATGGCCCAGTAAAATGAAGTAATTCTTCAAAGAATTCTATGGCAATATACTACAATAGGCTAAGTGGTATTTTAAAGTATTATTAAACACTATCTTACTTATTTAAAATTAATTTTTACTAACAATGAGTGCTTTATTATTAAATAGTATTTTATACTTATGTATAAAATATTTTTATATTATATATACTTTAGTATTAGGTATTTAAAAGCATTTTATATATAAAATATATATTATATATAAAATATAGGATCAAGTATGTTAAGCATAAAAGTATTTTTTTACTTAAGCATAAAATATAAAAGTATATCAACGATAAAATTATCAGCATAAGTATTTTATACTTAAGTGTAAACTATAAATATAAGTATTAAGTATATTAACTATAAACATAAGTATTATATATTTAAAAACACTTTGAAATGTTTTAAGATATAAAATAAATAAGTGAGTCATTCCCTCAAGTCATAGATGGATAGAAAGGAAGTAAGCCACATAAACAAATAAATAAATAATAAATAAAAATAAAGAGGGAGAAGCAATTAGATGCTGTCATACACACCCCATATATTGATTTGTTTGACAACTCTTTTTTTTCACAAGATCCTGTATTTAGAGCTAGAACAAATTTTAGAGGCGATCCTCCCATTTTACAGATGAGGAGAACAAGACCAAGAGAAGTGAAAAGACTTGGCCAGGATCATCCAGTAGAGTCTCTGGGCTTCCTGACTCCCAAAGCCATTGCCCTAGACACTGCTCCACCCAGCACAAAAGAGGGTTTTATTTGGTGGTCAAGTGGTGGTGGGAGGGGAGATAGTAGACTCCAAAAAATTGTGAGAGCTTATAAATTCTAATGTCTTTTCCCCTTCCAGAATATTTTCTGTCTAGTCTGCATGTATCTTGTATGTATCTAGTTATCTATGTGTTATTTCTCCCATTAGAATGTAAGCACCTTGAGGGCAGGGACACTTTTTTCTGGACTTTCTTTGAATTCCCGCTGCTTCACACCAGTGCCTGACAAATAATAAGCTTCTGATAAATAAGTGCCTCCGATGATGTAGACTAAAGTTCAGCCTTGTAGACCCACCCTGGGTAATTCTCATCCATAGGCAGCCCATTAGGATGGTTTAAAAAAAAAATAAAACTTTTTTTTAAAAAGACTTTCCACCAGAAATCAGCAAGGGCCTAACTAGTCCCTCAGCACACTGCTTCCATTCTCTTCCATTTATGCTGAAATAGGAGGGGAAAAGGGCCATGCATTACCAATGTGAAATACTATGTATGTAATCAGATTCCTTGGATAGACCATTCTCAAACTCAGATCTCAAAGAGCTTAATAAACAGTTCTCACTAGTGGGCCGAGATGTAGACTTGGGGTCAGAAGACCTCGCCCAAGCTGTGGCCCACGGATGTGTCTACTGGGTGGCCTTTGGACATCACTTCTCCTCTTTGGGGCTCCATTGACTCCTCTGAGGTTGGGCTATGTCTCTTCTAGCCCATGCACTGCGTGATTCTTTGTATTGGGGTGGGGGAGAATGGGAACCTGTGGTATGAGCTTTCTATTTTAGGGTGAGAGATTTCTTAGGGACCTTTCCCACCACCACCACCATCTCCTCCCTTGAAATCAATCAATAAGCATTTAGTACCTACTGTATACCCAGCACTATCCTAGACACTGAATACCAAGATAAAAAAGGAATGGTTCAGTGAAAAAAGCCCTACCTTGGGAGTCAGAGGACCTCAGTTGAAATTTCACCTCTCATACAGTCTATATGACTTCAGACAAGTCACTTAACCCCACACTGGGACTCACTTTCCTCTTCTGTGAAATGGACTAATTTCCTTTCAGCTCTAAATTTACAACCTTATGATAAGTCATTGGTCCTCTCTGGGCCTCAGTTTTCTCATCAGAGAAATGAGAATGATGGAGCAGTTAGAGCAGGACTTCTCTTTCAAAATTTCTGATCCAATGATTCCTGCCCTCAAGGGGCTTACAGTCTATTAGAAGAGCCAGCATACCCATAAATAGGCTCATACAAAATAAATACAGGGTAATGTTTGCTGGAGAAGAAAATGGCACTCCAGTATCTTTGCCAAGAAAACCCCATTTGGGGTCACAAAGAGTCCAACAGCAACAATCTTTGCTGGAGAGAAAGCACTCCAGCCAAGCTGAAGGGAAGAATGTCCACTTCTAGAGGGCAGGGACAATTCTCTAGTGCTCTAGAGGAGATGGAAGGGCTGCTTTGATGGAGACCCAGCACATAGTAAGCAGTCAATAAATGCTTGCTAGACTGCAGAACAGAATCTCTCCCAACACCAACCTCAACAGCTCCACAATATTGCCAGTGACTTTGAGTTCCTTGATGTCATCATCCCGGACAGGAGCGCACATCTTGCCCATGGTACTGATGACGTAGCTGGCCAGTCCCTGGATGTCCACGGCGCTGTGCTCAGCCTGCTGCCGGATGAGGTCGGTATCCAGAACTTCACTGATCTGGGTCCGGAGTCGGTTTCCACCAGGAGTCAGAAAAGAGAGAAGAGTCTGTGGGGGAGGGAGGAGAAAGGCAAGAAAAAACCCCAGGTAAGAGAATTTGAGGGCTGGTTGATGGGTGGGTGGTTTTCCCTAAATTAAACAAAACAATGAAAATGATGCATTAGGAAGAAAAGTACATGGAACAGAAGGAAGCTCAGAGAGAGACAAATGGGATAGCCTTGTAACTAACATGCTGAAAGTGTTATTACATCCTACTTTTAAAAACCAGCATATAATGGAAATTTGTGGTTTCACATACGTTCTTTTTTTGTTGTTTGCATAATAGCCATAACTCTTTGCATGTAGAAATACTCAATTTGCTAGTATTAGTCAAGTTGAGAATTTAAAAAAAATTAAACAATAAATACCAGAGGCAGTGTGGTCTGGTGGATGGACCCGCCCTCGGAGTCAGGATTGAATGTCTGATCCTTGACAGGGGAGATTGCTTCATTCTTCCCCCACCTAGTACAGTGCCTAGCCCACAGTGCATGTCTAATAAATGTTTGCTGACTGATTGCCATCTGGATACCATCTGTATGAACTAGAGAGGTAGAAAGAATGATGGATTTGGCAACTGAAGAAGGTTCACATACTGTTCTCCCATTCATCACCTGTGACCCAGGGCAAGTAACTTAACCACCCTGGGCCTCAGTGTCCCCATTTGTGAAATTAGATGGTTGGACTAGTTAGACTCTGAGGCCTTCCAGCTCTAGATCTCAGTTCACTTAAATTCTATGGTCATTTAACCTCTCTGGGACTCAGTACCCTCACTTGTAAAAGAAAGTTGTATGGGATAACCTCAGAGGTCCCTACCAGTTGGGGAGCTCTGAAACTATGGAACAATCTATGAGCCAGGGGGCAAGTTACTCATTACCTCTGTGTCCACGGGCAACTCACTACCTCACACTAACCTGCAAAGATGGGGTCGATCTGCACTGTATGTAGGGGCTTCCTTACTGTAAATTCTCTATGGCAGTGAAATCACAGGTTCATACCAAGGGAAAAAAATAAAAAGCTCCATATCCATGGGAGCCAGCTCACTCCAGGTGTAAGCAACCTGGATGGAGGTAGTTATGGAACAGGATAGACAGCCTTGGGGATCAAAGCTTCCAAAAGAATGCGCTGTCCTGATCCCACTTTCCTTCTTCCTCTCCCTAGCCCTCTTCCCTTTTCCTCTACCTAGCCTTTTTCTCTTTTTCCTCTCCCTATCACTCTTCCTTCTTATTATCCCTTTCTCTCTATTCCTATCTCTACCTCTCTTCCTTTTCCTTTTCCTCTCCTTAGCCCTTTTCTCTTCTTCCTTTCCCTCTCCTCTTCTTCTTCTCTCTATCCTTCTTCCCTCTTCCTCTCCCTAGCTCTCCTCCCTCTTCCCTTCCTTACCCCTTTTCTCTTCTTTTCCTCTTCCCTTCTTCCTCTCCTCTTCCTCTCCTTCTTCCTCTCCTTCTCCTTCCTCTTCCTTCCCCTTTTCCATCTTCCTCTCCCAAGCTCTCTTCCCTCTTCTCTTCCTTACCCCTTTTCTCCTCTTCCTTTTCCTCTTCCCTTCTTCCTCTCCCTCTTCCTCTTCCTAGACCTCTTCCCTTCTTTCTCTTCTTATCCTTCTTCCCTTCCCCCTCTCTCTCCTGAACTAAATCACTTTCCCTGCAGCAAATTCCCAATATAGCAAGCCTAAAAGCAGCAGGGCTCAGATCGCCCAGAGCTCCTGGCACCATTTCAAAACCTTTGCAGATAAGCTGGCAGAAGCAGAAGGGCAGGTTGTAGGGCACAGTGTCCTGAGAACACCAGATAGGCCAGACCTGTGCTCTTCCACTGAGGCAGTTTTCTAAGGTAGTGTGGTTCAGTGGTTACAGCATAGACCTTGGGCCACAAGACTTGGTCAATGCCTTGGCTCTAGCATTTACTACCTGTGTCTCCTTGGAAAAGTCACTTCACAGGTAAAATAGGGATTATAAGTGACATTTCTACAGAACTTTATTTCTGTCATTTCTGTAGCTTGACTAAAATCCTGGGAAGAAAGTGTAATTATTGTCCCCAACTGTTCAGAAGAGGAGACTGATATTCATTGAAAGGAAGTGACTTGTCTAAGGTGACACAGTCAGTATGTGTCTGAGGCAGGACTGAACCTGGTGTTTCTGGACCTATGGCTGTATCTCTACCCACCACACTGCACTGCCTCTCACCACAGCCCAGGCATTTCCCAGCTGTGTGATCATGGGCAAGTCAATGACACCACCCTGAGCCTTAATTTCCTCCATCTGTAAATAAGGGGGTTGGTTTATATGGCCCCTTTCAGCTCTAAAGCTATGACAGAAAACAGGACAATTCATGTAGCAGTCAGATCAACAAGCCATATTTGAGGGATCTGCAAAGAAGACACAGATTCTGCAGCTGGCACTGACTTTGTCCTCTCATTTTCCTTCCTTTGAGACCTAAAGAGCTGCCTTACTGACACCTATCGCCATGGATCTTGTATGTATCCATTGACGTCTTCCCACCCCCATTCGAAGGTAAGCCCCTTGAGGGCAAGAACTGATTTTTGGTCTTGCCTTTCTTTATATCCCCAGCTCTTGGCACAGTGCAGGGCACATGGCAGGCACTGAATAAATGCTTGTTGACTGGTTCAAGGTATAGGAGACAGAACATTGCCGAGAAGAGAGAGGGCTGGTCATGGGGTCAAAAAGTCTTGGTTCCAAGCAGCGTTTGTTTGGAGTCTGAGGCTCTACCAAATGGAAGTTTCTCCCTCCTCTTCGAGGGCAGGGCCAGTCAGACTAGATGGCCTCTGGGGCCCCTCCCAGCTCTGGAGTTTTCTGCCAGTGGGCAGCCTGCAGGACAGCCTGGAACCTCCCAGGGCCCCTGGAAGACGGGAAGTTACGCAGGAGTTACCCATGAGTGGAAGGAACTGTTCACACTAATCAATTCAGAGGGCCAGGCTCCTCCCCACTCCAAAGCAAAACAGAGGAATGCAACAAAAAGTCAAAAGGTACATTTGCTAAGTAAAGATCAAAATAACACTGCCTCTTCTTCTCTCTACTTTGTCTCTGCTTTTGGTGTTAGGGGTGGGGGGGAGAGGGCATATTTTTTCCCCTAATAAAAGTAAGCTCCTTGAGGGTAGAAGCTGCCTTTTTAAAATTTCTATCCCCTACAACTAGCACAGAGACTGACAGGCACATAGTAGTCACTTATTGCATATGTGTTGAGTAGATAGATGGATGGATGGATTGTGTTTGTCCTTTGTTCTTGAAGAGGACCATGACATCAGGGAGATGAGGACATGACTTGCAGCTGACTTTGATTTGAGGGAGGGAGTGCCGTGCAAGGTCACCAGCCTCACTTTCTCTTCCAGAGCCATCTGGGTCCAGTGATCAGATAATCAGTGGGATGACTGGGGATGACCCAGGATGCAATGGGAGACCCTGGCCCTTTTAGGCTCAGGTCTTTTTATGTTCTCACTTAGAGTGAGGTAACAGCCATTCAGTGAATAGGCCTCTTTAAGAAGTGAGTCAAGGGATGGCTCCTTGAACTAGAATGGATGGATGGATGGATAGAAGGAGGAATGGATGGATGGATGGATGGATGGATAGAATGAGGAACAGATGGATAGATGGATGGATGAATAGAAGGAGGAACAGATGGATAGATGGATGGATGGATGGATGGATGGATGGATGGATGGATGGAAGGAGGAACAGATGGATAGACGGATGGATGGATAGATAGATGAATAGATGGATGGATGGATAGACAGATGAATGGATAGATGGATAGGTGGATGGATGGATGGAGAGATGGAGGAACAGATGGAGAGATGGATGGATGGATAGATGGATGGATGGATGGATGGATAGATGAATGGATGGATAGATGGATAGGTGGATGGATAGGTGATGTTGCAAGGTGCCAAGTGGATTTGATAGGTCTTTGCCATAACTCTGTGGCTCTCCAACGGTCTGCGACTTACAGACTGGGAAACACTAAAGCACTATATATAAGTTAAGCTTCTGGTACCTCTAGGTAGGGACAGAATGGAGAAAAGGAGAGGTGCTGACGGACAGAGAAGAAATGAAAAACAGCAACATCCCCTCTCTAGTTTTGCCATGTGAAGCAAAAACAAAGTCTTTGATGAGTGGACAACAGTCTTAGAGGTGGAAGGGACCTCAGAAGTGCCAGCTCCACCTTTTCTATTTTATAGCTGAGGAAATTGAGGCCCAGGGACGGGAAGTGACTTCAGCTCTCAGATCCAGGGCTGGGAGGGACCTTAGAGGGCAATTAGTCCAACCCCTTCATTTTACAGAAAGGGAAACTGAGACCCAAGGAGGGGAAGAGACTTGTTCAAGGCCACACAAGCAGTAAATGGCAGAGATGGAGTTCAAATCCTCTGACTCTTAACCCAACTGGTTAGTTTCAAAAATGAAAAAAGGCAAAGTGTTTTTAGAGATAATGAGAGGAAGGGAGAGAAAGAGGAAAGGAGAGAGAGAAAGAGAAGAAAGGAGGGAAAGAGAAAGAGAGAGAGAGAAAGAGAGAAAGAGAGAGAGAGAGAGAAGGAGGAGAAAGAGAGAGAAAGGGAGAGAAAGAAAGAGGAATAGAGGGAAAGACACAGAGAGAGAAGGGAAGGGAGAGAAAAAGAGAGAGGGAGAGAAGATGAGGGAGAAGGAAAGAGGAGGGAGAGAAGGGGAAAGGAGATGAAAAGAGAGAGCAAGGGAAAGAAAGAGAGAGGGGAAAGGGGAGAAAGAGACATAGAGAAAGATAGAGAGAGAGAAAGGAAAGGAAGGGAAAAGAGAGAGGAAGGGAGAGAAAAAGAAAGAAGAGGGAAAGAGATAGACACATGGAGAGGAGAGAGAAAGGAAAGAGAGGAAGGGAGGGAAAGAGAGAAAAGGGAGAGGAGGGAGGAGGAGGGAAAGAGGAGAGAAAGGCAGGGAAAAATAAAATGAGAAAGGAAGGAGAAGAGAGAGAAAGAAGAATGGAGGGAAAGAGAGTGAGAAAAGAGAGAGGGAGGGAGGAGAGGAGGAGAGAGGGAGAGAGCTGATCATGGGGCAGGGGAAGGGGGCAGAGAGTGCTATCAACTTGCCTCTCTTATTTCTTCAAAAAGCTTGATGGCGTGTTCATACTCAGGAGGATCTTCACTGAGTTCCGCCTCCAGGTGGTCCCAGAAAGCCTGGTGAACCATATGTTTCACTCGACCTGCCAGGCTATGAGGTAGAATTGATCACCGTGTGAAAATCAGCTAAAGTAGTCTTTCCCAGAGTCCAGGATTCCAAACCTGAGACTGGTCCCTGAGGATGCCCATTCGCTTGCCAAGCTCAGCTTAGAGGTACCAGCACCTATTTGAGTCAGCCTGGTTCCCAATCAGAGCTTTCCTGTGGGGAGGCAGCAGCTGTCAGAGGTGGGCAGCTTCAGCCCTGCCCTCACAGCAGGTGGTGGGGCAGTTGCTTGGGGGTTGATTCTAAGCCTAAAGTCTATAGGCTATCAAACAGAACACTCATCAAGTTCTGCTCCCTTGGCACGCCTCACAGTCTTAACAAGGGGGAAGAAAAGATAAAATAATCATCGGTGCCAGGAGGGATGAATATTCATCTCCCCAAAGAATTTTCCCTATAACCCCCACTTAACCCCACTGAAGATATCATGCCTTCTTCAGATATTGTAAGCTACTGCTCCTTGCCGTGGAGGCACTGTGGTTCTTGGGGCTTTGAGGAGCCACAAAGATCTGGGTTCCAAACCGACTGACACATACTCCTTGAATAACCTTGGGCAAATCGCTTATCTTCCCTTGCTCAGTCTCCTTCTTTGTACAATGTGGGGGTTGGACTAGGTGATTGCTGAGGCCCTTCCCAGCTCTAGAGCCAGAAGTCTTTCTGGTCATAGATTTCCCACCTGTAATACAGGGCTCACAGTACCTGTTAAAGCAGCCTCCTAAAGTTGTTGAAGGGCTCAAGTGAGATAACATGTACCCAGCACTTTGCAGACATCAAAGTAATGGAAATGGCTGCCATGGGTATTCTTCTTGGGGCTGGAGGGGAACCAAGAGGCCATGAGGCCCAACCTTCTCATTTCACAAAGGAGGGATGTGAAACAGAGAAGGGATTTCCCCTAGGGTCACAGTTAATAACAGTGTCTGTGGCAGGATTTGTCCCCAGGGCTTCCAGACTCCTGGTCCAGTAACCTATTCACCACACCCCACTGCCTCTTGATAAAGTCTGGCACCCAGAACTGAACCCAGTGCCCAATCTCTGCAGCCCATCTTGCCCAGACCAAAATGTCTGGCCACTGGCCTAAGCAGGCAAGCAGCTCATCCTCCCATGGGATCAAACACCCCCCAAAGGGGAGAGGATTCTGGATGACCACGGAAGTGAATTCAGTTATCCAGGGCCCAACTTCGGCCTCAAGGCCTCGGCTGTGACTTGCTTCTGACACAGACTCGCATCCACTCACCTATTCTCAGGCAGGGCTCCCTGACTGATGTGAAAGTTCTCATTCACAGCAATCTCATGGGCAAGCGTCATGTTGGAGATATTCCTCGCAGCAGCCATCACTTCATCAAACGTTACCACTTTGGGTGGGCTTGTAGCTAAAGGGGAGAAAAGTCCAGGGTGACTCAGAGCCTCACTTCTGGAGAGCAGTGGCCTCATGCCTGATGACCCTCCCACATTCTGATACCACTTATATTCTGATCAAAATCTTTCTTCTTTAAAATAATAACAAGCATGTATTAGGCACTTAACACGTGCTAAGAGCTTCACAAATATTATTTCATTTGAGCCTCATAACAATCCCAGGAGATGGGTACTATTATGATCCTTGTTTTATAGTTGAGGAGACTGAGGCAAACAGAGGTTAAGTGAGTTGCCCAGGGTCACACAGCTACTAAATGAGGGCACATTTGAACTCAGGTCTTCCTGACTCCAGGTCTAGGACTCTGTCCACACCTTGAACTTCATATAATACTTTGTCTTCTATTTCTCTTTCATCTGAATGCTAAGTTCCTTGAGGGCAGGGATTTTTTTTTTTGGTCTTACTTTGTATCCCCAGGGCTCAGCCCAATGCCTGGGTCATAGTAATTAATGATAGTTGAATGACTGATCTCTCTTATTTGGCCCAAACTTGTGTTTGCATCAGTGTAGGGAACTTCTAGTGGGGAAATTCCCCGTACCAGTGCAGTGCAGAGGCTGAGTCAATCAATCAAACCATGAGAATTTATGAATGTACTGGGTGGGGACCAGGGCTACAAAGACAAAGAGGAAATAGTCCTCTTTCAGGAGCTAATATTCTTATTGGAGAAAAAGAAACACGTATATAACAAATAGATACAAAGTATACACATGGTAGCTACAAGATAACTGAGGGGGGCATTTGACTAGTAAGTGTCAGAGGGAAGATTTAGCCAAGTCATCTTGATTCCAAAGGTAGCCATGAATGCATGAAAAATCCTTTATTAATTACTTTGTTATTGTTGTTCAGTTGTTTCAGCCATGTTCAACTCTGTGTGAGCCCCTTTGGAGTCTTCTTGGCAAAGATACTAGAGTAGATTGGCATTTTCTTCTCCAGCTCATTTTACAGATGAGGAAACTGAGGCAAATGAGATTAAGTGACTTTCCCAGGGTCACACAACTAGGAAGTATCAAAGGCAAGATTTGAACTCAGGTCTTCCTGACTCTAAGTCCAGCACTCTATCCACTGTACCACCTAGCTGCCCATATTAAGTAACTATTATGTGCCAAACATAATATTAAGTGCCAGGGATTCACATCTAAAAGGGAGAATATTACAACTATGTACCATGTTGCTTCTTTTATATTTCTTACTCAGTGAGTTTGGAAGTGATAAAACTAGATTTTTTTATTCATTTACAATTTTTATTATTTTAGATGCACTAAAAAAAGTTTGGGGAAAAATTGGTAATAAAGTAGGTGCTCATATATAATGGAGAATGGAGTTGATAGGAAGTAAAATAAAGAAAAATAAAGAAAATAAAGAAAAAGCAGGAGAATCATTTACACCAGGCCTGCCCAAAAGGCCCACAGTGAGATTTATGCGGCCTGCCTAGAAGCACAGAAATTTATACAAATGCTTTAGCAAAGGAAGCCGAGCTACTGCAGAGCTCTCCTTAAAATGGCAAATCAAAATATATTGTCTATTGTTTCAATAAAAACCTAAAGTTGGCCAGCCCTGATTTACACAATGGTGGTAATCATATAAACTATCACCAACAGTATAATTATTAGTAAGACTCATTATTTCTAACATTGATAATTGCTGATAATCTAATTTATCATGCATAGTTATTGCTCATACTAATTATTAGTAATACTTATTATATATAATACTAAGTTATGATCCAAATAATGCATATTATTGATAATTATTAGTGATGTTATTTCCAATACTAATAATATAAATTATGCCAAAAATAGGATTATTTGTAACATTTACTAATAATCATTAGCCATGCTAATGATTACTAATAATATAAATTATTACCACTGTTCATCAATCACGGGGCAATGGGAACCAACTGACAGTCCTTAATTCCCAGGGGCTCCCTGGGACTTCTCTGGCTCTCTCCCTTACCTTCCTTCCCCAGGAAACTCATGACTGAGAAATCTCATTATTCTGCAAGACTGAGGCTGCTTGGTCCTCCCATTTTCTCAGTCCCTCCTGCGCGGCTGACCAGCCCCTCTGGCCAGAGGGTAGGGTCATGGGCTCAGCAGAGTCTCCTCCCCATTTTCCACCAGCCATGAGGCTTTTGGACTTCTCTATCATACTCCCAGTAGGGGACCTCTGCCCCCTTCTAATTCACCTCTAGTGCATTCACCTGTTCAGCTTCCTTTTGTTTGTCATCTTCTGTTAGGTAAAAGCTCCTTGAGGGCACAGACCGTCTTATTTTTTACTTATGTTATCCCTGGGGCTTAGCACAGTCTTTGGCACATAGTAGGTGTTCAATAAATGTTTATTGACTGTCAAAAACCATTCATTAAAGACCTACTATGTGCTGAGCGTTTTGGCAACACTCTGATGAAATAATAATGTACTCCATTTCTCATTGGCCTCTCTATAAAGGGAGGAGGGAGGGGGTGGGGGTAGCTATTGCACATGCTTTGAGATGCAATTGCTTTGTTTTTCTGTTAAAAGAATGGTTCAGTGAGAGGAGGAATGCTGGGAAATTACTCTGCCACCAAGATAAAAGGCTAATACTAGTAAAACTATAAACATTTCACATTTTAAAAATAGCAAATTATAGGATGATTCTGTGTTCTTGGGGCTGCAGTGAAGCCCCTGGTGGGCAGAACAGAGGGTAGTAAAATATTTTGCAATGCAATCAGTCACAGAACTGGCTCTGTTTCTAGCATTTTATTCTAAATACATAATTTCAGAAAATGTATTGCCAGGTGTGGTGGCACATGCCTCTGATCTTGTTACTGGGGAGGCTGTGTCAGGTGGATCTCTTGAGCTCAGGAGTTCTGAGCCACAGTGGGTTAAGCTGATTCAGACTTAGTTTCAAACCAATTTGGTGAGTTGCTGTGATCGAGGTGGGGCACCAGGCTGCCTAAGGAGGGGCAACCAGCAACCAGGGGCAATGGAGCAAGCCAAAGATCCCATGCCAATCAGCAAAGGGGTCAAGCTTGTAAGTAGCCACTGCACCTCCAGTGAAGGCAAGACAGGGAAACCCAGTCTCCAAGGAAAAAAAAATCTTTTGTTTCTACGTCCCCTTCATTTGCAAATATATCTTTCACCCTCTACCAAGTCAGCTGGCCTTAGAACAAATTTTAAAAAAGAGGAAAAAAAAGTAGTTCAGTAAAAATCAACCAGTACACTAGCCCTGTCTGACAGTATATGCAATATTCCATACCCAGAATCCCCTACTTCTACAAAAAAGGGTTAGGGTTAAAAAAAGAAGGTGTTAAATATATAATTTGTAAAGGTGGCCTATCTGAACAAAAATATTCACAGCTGCTTTATTTGTGATAGCAAAAGCTAAACAGAATTGACCTGTTTCCCAAAGACTGGAGAATGGTAGAACAAACTGGTTTATTAATAAATATAATGTCATATGATGGTGCCATAAAAATAACAAATGAGGAACACAAGGAAACATGGGGAAGATTAAATGAAGCCAGACCAATGGAGAATAGCAGGAGCACGCTGACAAGGGAGCTGAAAAAGCCATGATCGAGAACGGCAGACAACTGGAAAAGGGTCAAGTGACAAACTCCTTTTTTTTGGTGTGAGGCCTGCTTGTTCCACAGGCTGGGATGAACGTGCGTGACGTGCGTGGCTGGGGCCGCCATCTGCATCAATGGAAGCAACGCCCGCATTAATGAGCTTACAGGGCCAATGAGGTATTGCTGATTTGTGTAGAACCAGTCAATTGGGCATGCCCTTTGACTCAGACATAATACCAGCACTAGGCATATACCCCCAAAGGGGTCAAAGCAAAAAGGAAAGACACCATACATACAAAAATGCTTACAGCAACTCTCTTTTCAGAGTGGAAAAAAATCAAAAAATAAACAGAACTAGAGGTATGGTTATCTTATTGGGGTAAGGATACATACACACACACAGTATATGAATATATTATAACACATGTGATATATGTGTATGCATACATATATACACTCATACAAATTAAAGTATAGAAACATAACACGTGGTATGTTACCTCTATATATTACGATATATGAGTATGATATACCATGGATAGTACATCAAATTCTATTTCTCTCTATATGTCAAAGTATATAGATACATACACAAATTATGCTATATGAAAATAATATACCATGGATAGTATGGTATATAAAATTCTACTTCTATATATAAAATTAACGTAGTTATATATATAAATTATGTCATGTGAATATAATATACCACATGCAGCATAATATGCCAAACTATTTCTGCATATATAGAATTATATTCATATACCATGTGTGATATATGAATTTTGGAATACGGAGTATGGATTTTCAATCTAGTTGCCATATATATGCAGTTCTGGTCCTTCTGCTCTTAAGTGGTATAAATTCATTTAAGTATTTTCCAGATTTCCTTATCCTATGTGGGGTATATGAATATATCATACCAAAAATATGTTATTGCTCCATGAGAAATGACAATCAGTCACAGAACTGGCTCTGTTTCTAGCATTTTATTCTAAATAAAATAGAAAGTTTCAGAGGAAACTGGGAAGATCTCTATGAACTGATGCAGAAAGAAGAGAGCAGAACCAAGAGAAAAATGCATATGCTGATATCATCATGCTTTATTTGGGGCCACTTTGTTCAATGTTGAGGGTTTTACATAAAGTCTTATCCCTTATCTCACACATTTATTTGAAAGTAAGAGACATGAAATGAAGATTCATGGAATCTTTTTTTGCTTTGATTTGTTTATAGAGATGCCCTCTTTTTTTAAGTCCAGAATTTTATTACATTTATTCAGCTGTTTAGTTGATAGTTTTTAAGTCTTTGATTAAAAAGGAAAAGTTTTAAGGAGCTGAAATGGGCCTCTCCCCAAATACCAATAAAGCCAACCAAATCAGGCTAACCACCTAAAGTCTGATTTCACAAGGGAGGGTGTGCGACGTGGCTGAGCTGGGCTGTCAGCTTCTACACAGGAAGCTGCAGGCTCAGTCTGAAGCTTTCTCATCAGAGGAGCAATGACCAGAGAATGGCTTTTTTAGCTACAGAAACTCATGAAACTGTCTATGCAGGCCTGCAGCAGCTGTGATCTGCACTGGTAAAGAGAAGGCCCACAAGAGGAAAATCACAGTCCCTGAAGGACTGAACTCTATACTATCTTATGGCTAACAAAGCACTTTCTGGAGGAACAGTCAAAGGACCTGGTTTCCAATCCTGCCTCGGTCACTAAACTCCTTCAGTGACATAAGGCAAGTGACTTCCCATCCTTAGGCCTCATTTTTAATACGAGTGGATTAGACTAAATGATGTCCCAGGTCACTTTCAGCTCTATGTGCTAGAGGGCATTGGGACCTTCATTTCCTGTAAAATGTAGGAAATCACCTCTCGGGTCTTAATCACCTTTATGGTCCCTAAGTCTATGATCCTAAGTCCCAATTTTCTTTCAGAATTTTCTCTGAAATCTCAAGGCAATTTATTTTAGGATACCTTGACTCCTGAATCACTCTGGGCTATAGTTCTCAGACCTGTGAAATGAGGACTAGAGAGGGCCTGAAAGATCCCTCTGACCTCTGACCAATGGTCGATGAACCTCACAGAATCTGTCAGCATATAAAGATGGACAAAAGGTGCCCTCTCTCTGACACATCCTTCCATTTACACTGTCTATACGTCTATGGATGTACATAGGATTCATTTGCATGTAAGGTCCTTGAAGGCAGGAAGTATATTTTTGCCTTTGTCTCCCCAGCACTTAGCACGATGCCCAACACATAATCAGCACTTAATAAATGCTTGCTGGATGACTAATATGGAAATATCTTTTGCATGTTAAACTGATATATTGTATTGCTTGCCTTCACAATGGGTAGCGAAGGAGGTGGAGGGAAAGAATTTGGAACTCAAAATATTTTAAAAATGAACACTAAAAAGAAATAATAACAAAATAAATAAAAATAAAAAATAAATAAATCACATAGAAAAAACCAAATGATTAAATGCTTGTTAGCTGACACCCGAGAAATTACTTTCTTCAAATTGTCTCTTATAGCCAGTGATGAAATAAAGTAATGTAGCTCAAATACTCTACTAGGCTAAGAGAACTATATAAATGTTAGTTGCTGATGCCATCCTTATTATTACTACTACTGCTGAGAAGCAGTGTGGTAAACAGTGAGTAGAGAGCCAGCTTCAGAGTCAAAAGACCCGGGTTCAAGTCCCATTACTGGCTGGGTGAGCCCAGGTAATAAGCTGCTTCATCTCTCAAGAGGCCAAGCAAGTCTCTCAGGGTGTAAGCTGAGGATTGCGTAATGACCTCCTACACTGATGAAATCAAAAATCTGGAACCAAGAAATTGCTGCTGCTACTGCTGCTGGTAGTACCGATTTTGGGGGTGACATGTGAAACCATTTTTGAAACCACCAGGAAAACCCTCTGGTTACTTCACTTCCTGCCTGGACCATTGCTCTAGGCCATGCAATTCAAAGACACTCAAAAATCTCACCAGAGGGGGAGAAACGCATGAACATTAATTCGTCCCCAGAGCAGGGCCTAGGCCAGTTGCCCCATTACTGTGAGTTTGGCAACCAGGAAAGGCACCCCATGGGAAGGACTTTATTTGGACTCAGACAAAAGTCCAAAGCCTGGACATGCTTTTCTTCTCTTAATTATGTCTAGTTTATTCTGCACAGGGCTTGCTTTGCATATATTTGTTTGCATGTTGTCTCTCTCGTTAGACTGTAAGCTCCTTGAGGGCAAGGGCTGTCTTTTCATTATTTTGTATCCCCAGTGTTTAGCACAGTGCCTGGCACATAGTAGGTGCTTAATAAATGTTCACTGATGGACAGTTGTTTGTATGGCATTTCCCCTATTAGACTATGAATTCCAAGAGAGCACAAACTGTCTTCTGCCTCTTTCGTATCCCTAGCACTCAGCGCAGTGTCCATCACTTAATGCTTAATGTCGACTGACTGACAGAAGTGGCTACTCTAGTTTGTACAAACTAATGTTGCTGGGAAAGGGAGGAAAATTCAAGCAAGGCCATCTGTGTATTGGGCTTCGCAGAGCACTCGGTGAGGAGTCTGAGGACCCACATTTACTAGCTAGGTGACCTTCCTCTCTGGACCTCAGCTTCCTCCTTTGACAAGTGAGTGGGCTTTGGCCTTGGGGGCTCTCTTTGTCCATCAGAAGCCTGATGGGACCAAGGTTGATAACCTCTCCATTTGCTTACAGGCTGGAGAGCTGGACTTGCTCGAGGAGTCACTCGTGAAACTCTGCCGGGAACACTCATAGTCACTGAGGGAAGCCGCGCTCTCCGACATCCGAGAAGAGTCTGAGTCACTTGTCGGGTCATCGTTCACCAAGTGCTTCTCATCATTAAAGGGCATTTTGTTGCACCGTCTTGGAGTAAACAGAGACACCTGCACAGACAAACAACCCTCAAATCAGTTTTGAGGGGCACAAAGAGTGACAAATACAATAATCTAGCAAGGCTTGATGGCTGGAGAGCCCAAGGCTGGAAGGGACCTCAGGAAGATCGCTGAGCCTACCACCTCTGCCCTGAGATGGAGCGACAGAGCTCTGGACCTGGCGTCAGGAAGACTGGGCTTCCAATCTACTTGTGTGACCCTGGGCAAGCAGTTTAAGCTCTCCATGCTTCAGTTTCCTCATTTACCAAATGAGGGGGTTAGACTCAAAGGTGCCCCCTCTAAAGTCCCTTGCAGCGGTAAATCCACAATCCTGTTCTTGTTCAGTCTTTTTCAGTCATGTCCAACTCTTCGTGACCCCATTTGGGGTTTTCTTGGCAGTGGTACTGGAGTAGTTTGCCATTTCCTTCTCCAGTTCATTTTACAGATGAAGAAACTGAGGCAAGCAGGGTGAAGTGATTTGTCATGAGTCATAAAGCTGGGAAGCATCTGAGGTCACATTTGAACTCAGGTCTTCATGATTCCAGGCCCAGCGCTCTATCCACTCCACCACCTATACTAAAGCAGATGGGGCTCCTCAGCTTTGAAGGATTTCTAGGGAGGAGAGATTTCTCAACTGACCAGGACTGTAATCAGGGACAGAGATGAGCAACCCACGTGAACACCCACAGGCCCTCTGCCACAAGAACAGTCACAACAGTAACAACTCCCATTTATATAGTGCTTTAATGTTTGCAAAGGGACTCATACCTTATCTTATCTGATCCTTGTAACAGCCCTGAGAGTTGAGGGCTATTCTTAAGCCCATTATGAAGATGAAGAAACTGAGGTTTAGTGACTTCTCCCGGATCACAAAATCAGTGCCTGAGGCAGGATTGGAACTCAGACCTTCCTGATACCAGGCTGCCTTTACCCAATAAGCAACAGCCAGCCCTTCACGAAGAAAACAAACAACAGGGCCTTCACTAGTACTTCTGGGGCTCTGGACAAGCCCCAGAAATGTAACGCTCAAATCGAGTTTTTGAGATGCATTCATTTGAAGGCCATGACACCTGAGGCCTCATGACACAAGGAGATAGTGTTGCATAATAGAACACTGAAATTAGACTCACAGGATCTGAGTTCAAATCCAGCCCCTGTAACAGATCTCCTAGGTGACTCTGTTTCCTCATCTGTAGATGAGAGCATTGGACTAGACCGCCTCTGGGTTCTGGTTTTATATGGAGGCCCCATGGTGTGGAGTGGACATAAGCCCCTTTACACTGACCAACCAAGAAGACGGGGAGACAGCTGCTGGGCCGGCCAGCCAATGAATTGGCTCAGTTGGGTGGGGCAACATGAGGGAGGGAGGAAGAGAGCCATCTGGCAGCTCCTGATTAGAATTCATTATTCTTACTAACCAAATGCTAAGCTCAGTTGTTTCTAAAGGAAAAAAGACGTGCAGTTAGAGCTCTCTAAATTCCCCTGCCTTGGGGGTGAGTCTCAGTTTTACTGTGTAGTAAACAAAATATTATCGTTTTAATTAACATTCATTTCAGGTGGGACACAGTCAGGATGGGGTGGTTTCAATCTCTGGCTGGCTGTTCACAATTCCAGGTTTTGTCTGCCATCTTGGTGAAAACTCAGCACAGAAGAGTGGAAAGACCACTGAATACAGAAAGTCAGAAGACCTGGGCTTGAGTCCCAATTCTACCCTTCCCCCATCAGGGGTAGGACTGGGGCACGACACTACAGTCCCAGTTTCCTCATCTGTAAAAACAGCAGAGAGGGCTGTGTGCTGTGGCAGAGTTCTGAACTTGAAATCCAAAGACCTGGGTTCAAATCTCAGCTCTGTCACTACCAATGTAACTTCTAACAAATTCCCATTTCTGAGTCTCAGTACTAGACAGTCCTTCAGATCACTCTCTCTTCTAGTTTTAAGTCTTATTATCCTTTGACCTTCTGATGTGATCTGCCAAATGGGAATGCTCCAGAGATCCCTAACTCAACATCTCAGAGTTGGAAAGGACCTCAGAGGAGCAACTAGTCCAATCTCTGTCTGAACGGGCATCCTCTCAACCAGATCTGGTCCTCTCAACTCTGCTTGAAATGCCCCAAGAGGGGGGAAGCCAACACTTCCCTGGGCAGCCCATCCCACAAGCTTTGGACCACTCTCATCATTAGGAAATTCCCCTCTCCCTCCCCCATGCTATCCAGCCTAAATTTACCTCTTTGTACCTTCCAAACTCTGGTCCTACTCCTGCCCGCTAAGACCAAGCAGAATGAACCTAATCTTTCTTCCATAAGACCGCTCTTCAGATACTTGGAGTGGGCCAGTAAGATCCTTAAGACTTCCCATCTGGGGCTAAGTGCACCAGTCCTCCCAAGGATCCTTGTTCAGCATGAACCACTATGGTCAGAACACAATCCAATGCTCCAATGTGCTCTGAGCAGCACAGAGTGCAGCAGAACAATGACCTCCCTAACACCTGGTCTCTGCAGCTCCCTTAATGGGGCCCACGATCGAATTTGCTCTCTTGACTGCCTTGTCATACTGTCCACTAGGGCTCTGATCCAAGAATGCCCTTTGATCTTTTCCAGACAAAACTGCCATCCACTCACACCTCACCCTGTCATATACCTGGCTTGTTGAGTTTTTAAACCCAAGTCCAACATTTGACATTTATCCTTAATGAACTTCACTATTTTGTTCTGTTCAATGTCCCAGCCTGTCAAGCTATTTTGAATCCTGACTTTGTCATCCAGTTTTAGCTATGTTGTCATTGTCGTTGAGTCGTCTCAATCATGTCTGACTCTGTGATCCCATTTGGGGTTTTCTTGGCAATAGATACTGCAGTGGTTTATCATCACATGATGGCTGATTCCTTCAAGACTCAGCTGGAATTACATGAAACTCCCTACTGCTAATATCTCTAGCTGCCATGCATTTTTTTCTCTATCTTCTTATATTGTTTCCTCTTAGAATGTAAGCTTCTTGAAGGCAGGCACTATCTCCCTTTTTTTTTTTTTTGGTTTTCTTTGTATCCCCAGTGCTAGGCATATAGCAAGCAATGAATAAGTCTTTGTTGATTGACTGATAGTGGATGTTTAATGAATGCTTGTTGAATTGGGTTACTATTATTATCTGTTCTCTGAGTCAGGGAGATCTAGGTTTATATCCTGCCTATGACAGTCTGGCACTTTCCTCTGGGTGCTCCAGTTCTCTGAAATCAGAAGTTGCAGAGAAGGTGGCAACCTGCACAGGTAGAGGGGCTTTCCTTATCTGAGAGGTCCTCTATTCCAGTGGAATCACAGGGCCAACTCCTATCCCAAATATTGATAAGCAAAACTTCAGAAAAGCCTCCAGGAGGGGCTCTGAAAGCACACAGGGTCCCTTCCTCTGTAGCTGTGAAGGAGACCTTGGAAAAATGCACAAAGAAGCCCTGGGTAGGACAAGGGCAAGGAGCCATCCAAGGAAGGGAGCAGACTTATGGGGAGGGGTTGCTTGGGAAGGAAGCTTTCGTGGTTCAGGGCAGCAGGAAGTATGTGGGCAGTGACAGTGGTTCAAGAAGGGAAAAAGAACATTTTAAAAACCCAGAAGAGCGCAGAATAAGGTCAGAAGGGGACACAGGCAAGCAGGCCAGCACTGGAACTCCCTGCTGTGTTAAATTTCATGTATTTTTCGCTCTTTTATCTTTTAAAAATTTATTTACTCTTACAAGCATTTATTATCTCTCTCTCCCACTGTCTGCCAATGAACAATCAGAAAAATAAAAAGAAACTCTCATAACAAATATGTATCATCTAGAAGAAAAGATTCCCACAAATGAGACATTCATAAGCATTTAGCACAGCAATTAGATCACAGTAAGTGCTTAATAAATGCTCACACACATATGTATATATATGTGTGTATATATATATGTAAAAATATATATATACACACCAGCCAATTAATATATATTTTTTATAAAAAGTTGGACATAGTAGAAATCAACTTTTTCTCTTCTTTGTATATTGAAATTTGTTGTCTTTGATGTCTCTAAGTTTGTCTTACACACAACTTCAGGGGGCAACACATCAGTCAGGCAACAACCATTCACCCAGTGTCTACTATGCCTACCATTGGCTAAGACCTGGGAATATAAGGAAAGGAAAAAACATGGTGGCACCAGGAAAATTCTCAGAGTTGGAAGGAATCCCAGAAGCCAACTGGTCCAATCAAGATGCCCCTCCTATAATGTCATCCAATTTCCACCTCCAGAGAGGGGGAATCCTTTCTTCCAAGGCAGCCTGTCCTATTTTCAGACAACTCCAGTTGTTCCATCACCGTTCAGTCATGTCTGACTTTTCATGACCCCATATGGGCCATGAAAATATTGGTTAGGTCTACCATTTCCTTCTCCAGCTCATTTTATAGATGAGGAAACTTGAGGCAAACAGGGTAAAGTGACTTGCCCAGGGTCACACGGCAAGGAAGTATCTGAGGACAGATTCAAACTCAGGAAGATGAGTCTTCTTGACTCCAGGCCTGGTGCTCTACACACTACGGCACCACCTAGCTGCCCTTGCATATGGTACGAACATCATAAATCGTTACAGTCATTCACAGACTCATAGAGCTATGGTTGGAAGGGATGTCTGAGGCCAATTAGTCCAACCCATTCACTGTGCAGATGAGGAAACTGAGGTTCAGGGAGGACCACAGATCTAAAGCTGTAAGTGCCATCTAGACCAACCCATCACTTTACAGATGAGAAAAATGGAAACCTGATGACATTAGAGAGTTTGCCCAAGGTCACGAGAGAAGTAAGGAGCGGAGAGAGACACTGAACCTTGGTCCTTTAAAACCAAATCCACTGCCTTTTATATCCCCCATGGCCCACTGGAGCGCAACTAAAAATGAAGGACAATGATTTGTTTCATTATAGTCAGAGACTTCCTCATCTGTAAAATGGGTAACAATGGCTTCTACCTCATGTCCCAGTGAGATCAAATGGGATGATAGCTGTCAAGTGCTTGGCAAACCCTGAAACCCTAGGTAAATGCCACCTGTTATTTCTCCCCACTGGGACCTGCCAATTTTCCTCCAAGGTTTTGATCATCAATCAAACCACCACTGACCTGATTTCAATCAAAACACATCTTCTAATGACTGACTGTAACAAACACTTCCAACACTCCAATTCCACAAGCTAAGGTCCCATGTTTAAGACAAACCACAGGTTCTAGAAGAAGAGATTTCACTCCAGTATCTGAGTTTCTTGGCCTGTGAGAATTTTTTTTCTTTCGACATTTTTATATTCAATTTTTTTTTTATTGGACAAATCCTGTGATTTCATTGGCAAAAGGAATTCCCAATGAGGAAACTCCCTCTACCAATTTGGATCAATACTGGCTCTGTAACTGAGTTTACTTAACTTGTCCAAGGTTATATAGCCTGGCTTAAACTCAGGTCTTGCTGGCTCTGGGATCAGCTCTCTCCCTACTTCCCCATGCTACCTCTTATTAAAGATCTGAAAGTTTGCCTCTAAAAATATTATTTTTTCCCCTGCACAATTCAATGGATTGCCCACAATTTTGATTCTTCTGAATCATGATGTTCCATGATTCCTATCTAGACAGCACCACTGGGAGGATATTGGCCTTTGAAAAGATGGATTATTCTTTTCCAGGGAACAGCATGGAGTAACTCACCATCACTATAAGCCCTGTACTATTTCCCAGATACATCCCATCTTCCTCTCCTGCAGTTCTGGGCCCTTTATTGGTCTCAGATGTATTTACAAAAGGCCTAATCAATGGATGGCCCATTAGATGGTTTTTAGATATACTTTACATCAAGTCTGTAGCAGGCAGTATCTAAGTAGACCTAAACCCTATATTCAGAGCCAAAAGGGACCTCGGAGGCCACCGAGTCCAACACCATCACTTTATAGATGTGGAAATGGAGTTTCATGCTGCAAGATTTTCTAAGATAGTTTATTTTCTTTATGGATGATAAATAATAACTTCCGAACAACCCACATATTACTATTCAGGATATTCCATTTTTGTTTATAAAGTACCATTACATAGCTGCCAATTTGCTTAAGTACCTTGTATAAGATACCATTGATGTCAACTGTTTTATCGCCATATCCTAAGGACCACAGGACCTTTCCATGGGACTTATAGCTAAAATTTCCTCTATACATTGACTCTCTATTAGAATGTGAGCTCTCTGACCTATTGCCTCCAGGATCAAATACAAAATGCTATTTGGCATTCAAAGCCCTTCATAACAGAGCCCCCTCCTACTTTTCCAATCTTCCCAGACCTTCCTCCTCAACACACACTCTTGGATCCAATGACACTAGCCTCCTGGCTGGTCTATGAACAGCTCCATCTCTTGGCATTCTCTCTGGCTATCCATCATGCCTGGAACACTCTCCCTCTTTTGCTCCAGTACTGACCTCCCTGACTTCTTTTAAGTGCCAACTAAAATCCCATCTTTTACTGGAAGCCTTCTCCAACCCCTCTTAATTCCAGCTCCTTCTCTCTCGATTATTTCCTATTTCTCCTGTACATTGCTTGCTTGCTTCATATATACTTGTTTGCATGTTGTCTCCCTAAATAGATGTGAACTCCTTGAGGGCAGGGACTAATCTTTTGCCTTTTTGTATCCCTAGCACTTAGCATAGTGCCTGGCACAGAGCAGGTGCTTAATCAATTCTTATTCATTCACCTACTCTTCGCCCATTTTATTTCCTGCACTGATTACTCAACCCTGTCCCCAGCCTTTCTCAATTATATACAACTCATAAGAGACCAAGAGATTTATCACCAGGTCGACTGACCAAGAGATGTCACCTGTGAGGAAACTGAGGCGCAAACAGGGGAAGTGACCTACCCAGGTTGATATAGTTAGAAAGTTGCAGAGCTCACAAGATCAAATATCTTGAGCTGGAAGAGACCTTAGAAGTCATCTAGTCCAACTCCCTCATTTTACAGATGGGGAAACTAAGGCCTGGAAAAGTTAAGCCATTCCATAGGATCGTAGACTTAGAGACAGAAGGGGCCTCCGAGGCGTCTAGTCCAACCTCCTCATTTTACAGATAAGGAAACTAAGGCCCAGAGAAGTTAAGCCATTTCACAGGATCATAGACTTAGAGCTGGAAGGAGCCTCACAGACATCTAGTTCAACCCCCTCATCCTTCAGAAAAGGAACTAGAGATCCAGGGAGAAGTGACTTGCCCAAGGTGATATAGTAGTTAGTACCAGAGTCAGCATTTGCACCCAGGTCTTCTGACCCAGAACCAGTGATCTTAGCAGTAACACCGTATCTCAAATACTCCAAATTCAATGCTCCTTCTGTGATACAACCAACCAATCTTTCCCCTCCAAGCAGATCCAGCCCTGGGCTCCCCTACAGACAGAAGTCCCATCCTAAAATCTTGGCTTTGTAAAAATCAAATCCAAACATTGTCATTGGGCACTCAGGCTTCTATCACAACCTACTGGACCTTTGTCAACTTCAGAGTAAATGAATGCTTTCTTAAGAGATTTGGAAACCCCCTCCCTCCCCCCAAAGAATTTTGAAACTTTTAAAAAGTCCATTTTATTGGCACAAAGCCTCTCAGTGACATGTTTTTCTGAGTGATAAGGTCTGGTATACACAGATTACCTTCACCGTATGTGCCTTCCCACTGTATGCCATGGGAAGAGCCCAAGAGTCAGAGTCAGAGGCCTGGGCTTAGAGCCCAGTCCTGCTATATACTCCCTGGCTGTTTCCCCTCTATGGACTGAAGTGTCATCCCCTGAAAAAAGACAAAGTTGTACTCAGTGACCTCTAAGGGTCACCTTTGAACTCTAAGACTAGGAACCTACTCCTCTCTGGGCTTCACTGATGATCTCCAAAGTCCTTGCTTCCCTAGAACTCTGGGCCCATGGTGAGACCTCTGTGACCTCGGCCAAGTCAAAAGACTACAAAATGTCAGTGTGGGACTAGATGACCTAGAAGGACCCCTCTAGTTCTAGACAGCAAGCAAAGAAAAAAGTTTTTTCACAGTGATTTTTCTGGCCTACCTGTATGAGAAGACTGGAACTCAGCACCACTACTGGTCAGAGGGAAGGCCTTGGGGTCATTATGGAGCCAGGAGATCACCTCAAGCAATAGACTACACCAGATCACTGGTCAAAGAGAAGGAAAAGCTGTTACAGAAACATTTATCCCAGTGGAGTCTCCTCTCTCTGACAATAAATCCTGAATTATAATACCGTCCCTTTGGTTCAGCCTAGTAGGATCCTTCACCGTCTTAAAGGTCAAGGAATGGATTTGAAAATTTGATGGGGTGCTTCCTGATGACCCAAGCCACCAGGACCCTGAAAGCTAATGACTCCCCATTCATCATGAAGGCAACTGAGTATTACAGCCTAAATTTCATTTCTTCAGGGAGAACTAACTTGAAATGCTTAGACCTGGCTTGTGAATGAAGACTGCCTTGAAAAATGGAACATCCTCAGCCTTTCAGGCCAAAGAAAGGTAAAATGTGGCCAGGCCTCCTGGTCTGGTAATAGTAATCGTTATTGAATTCCTGAACTGCTGGAGTAAGAAGCCCTGCTCTAACTCCTGCCCAACACTCTGCAGGTGATCAAATCACAGAATCTCAGCATTGGAAGGCTCTTGAGAAGTATTTAGCCTAAATATGACAGAAAAGGAAAAAGATAAATGTTGGAGAAGATGTGGGAAAACTGGGACCTAAATGCGTTGTTGGCAGAGTTATGAACTGATCCAACCATTCTAGAGAGGAATTTGGAACTATGCTCAAAGGGCAATCAAACTGTACATACCCTTTGATCCAGCAATACCTCTACTATGTCTATACCTCAAAGAGATCATAAAAAAGGGAGAAACATTTGGCTTAACCCAGAGCAGAATGGGGATTCTCTTCTTCATGGAATACAATCCAAAAAGGGTCATCCAGTCTTTCTTTCCTTCCTTTGAGAATTAAAAAGAAAAGAGTGAGAGGAATCAGTTGAGCAAAATTAGCCAACAGATGAAACCAGATCTGACATTTTATACAGTGTTCCACACCCACCATCCTTCAGCTCTACAAAGAGGGGAGGGAGTTGACATTCTCATATTTCTTCAAGGGGTCAAGTGTATTCATCATAATCAGTCAACAAGCATTATTATTAAGCGCTAAGAGCTGTGTTAAGTGCTGATGAAATGAAAGCAACCAGCCCCCATCTTCCAAGAACTTAGAGATCGCAGTAAAAGGCACTTCATTAATTCTTGAGGCACCCCATTCTACTTCTCAACTTGAAGAGGTTTTTCCTTGGAAATTCCTTGAGAGTAGAGATTGTTTCAGTTTTTCTTTGTATCGTTCCTAGGGGATCTTTGTATCTGTCCCTAGCCATGTTGCTACCTCCTAGCAAAGTGCTGGCACAAAGTAGTCAATTAATAAATTATTGTGATTGAGCATAATGACGGAGCTTGACCCCCCAAAAAGAAATGTGAGAATATAATTCCATCTCTTTTGTTTTTCTAGAAGTTGGAGATTACAGGTGTGGAACCCAGCATAAATGTCAGATTTCTTGGATCTGCTGGTTAGTTTTGCTCAACATATTCAGCCTCCCTTCTTTCTTTTTTATTCTTTATTATAAAGGTAGCTCTTTTTTGGGAGGAACGCTGTTATATCCAGGGATATATTCAGAAATTAAGATGACATAAACCAAAAAACAATAAAATTAAATGCCTTTTTAAAAAAACACACAACAACAATTGTTCTTTACTTTAAGCCTCAATGTATCTCCATGCACCGGCTTCTACCCATTGGCCTATGGGGCCATACATAAGGAGTTGAACTAAACCCTCTTTCATATGACAATCCTTCATAGAACCATTCTACAGTTGAATGTTCAGGTCAAACACCCTCAGTTAGTTCAATCAAGCTCCTCTGGCTTGGTTGCTCTTCCCTGGAGACCCTCCAGCTTCTCATGGTTCCCTTTTGACCTGTTCCTGACAACCTGGGCATTGACTGTGGTAACAAGGACACCACGGCACTACAAGATGACATCAAACAAACAGGCCAAGACTAAGTCCTCTCACACTGTTTAGAGAAGGAAACAGGAAACAAGCCAGCAGCTGACTAGAGAAGCCAAACAATTATTCCACTTAGGAGTCCTCCCAGATAGATGATGCAATCCTGGGATCAGGACTCTGGAGCTGTAATTCAAAGGTCATTGAGTCCAGATCTCTCATTTTAGAGATGAAAGCACTACTCAACCCAAAGGAGAAGTCACAGGCTAATGAATCTTTTAAGTCATACTTCTCAGTATCCAGTTAAAATGCAAATGTCCTAGCTCTTATCAGTCTTTAACACCTTGTAGTGAACTGGATATGTAACTTGCCCCGTATGACCTGGGAAACTGAACACAGCCTAGACAAGTTTGGAAGAAAAGGAGGGAGAAAGACAAAAGACATGACCCAGAAGTCCAAAGACAGTGTTTATTTGGCCACTAACGGCCTTGGGGCAGGTCACTTCACAAGACATAGAATGATTTAGAACTGAAAGGGACTCTTGAAATCATGTAGTCTCACCCCTCTTCCACCTCATTTTACAGAGGAAGAAATGGAGTCCAAGAGAGATGAAGTGATTTATACAAGGTTATACATCTAGTAAATAGCAGAACCAGGAAAGTCCAAGACCTCCAAGACATGTTCAGCAACTTCTCTCTCCTCCCAGCATAAGTACAATGGTCAAAGGCCAGGTTACAGAGAAAAGGCTTTTTGTGACACGGGTTATACCTGGGCTTAGATTATGAAAAGACCCTGGGCACTTGGGGACAGCAAGGGGGAAGGATGCCGAAAGGAGAGAAACTTCCCTTCCTTCTACATTCAGTCCAGCCCAACATAGTGGTGACACCAGTGCGATGATGGCACAAGGCAATGATCACTTTGCAGGGATTCTTCATTAGAGAAGATCACATTTATGCAATGCAATTCAATAAACAATTATTAAGCGCCTACTATGTGCCAGGCACTGTGCTAAGGCTTCCAGAAATAGGTGTATGTGTGTGTGTGTTAGACAAAACAGGCATTGACTAACAATCAAATATTCACAGCATCTCTAGAGGCAGCCAGCCCATCACTGAATTCAATTTCTAGAAAGCCCGGCTCTTTGAAAAACTCCTACCTAACATTCTGTTCCAGCTTCCTATTACTAATCCAGCACCTACCTACTAGAAACCCTTTCTCCATGTTCACCATGTTCACCATGAACACATGCAGATTGACTTCCAGGTTGGTCCTATTCTGAGCTGCTGAAACTCCTAATGGGGGACCCAACCAACATACTGAATTAGCTGCAAGAGTAATTTCTTGGGACAGCTAGGTGACACAACTGATGGAGTGCCCAGGCCTAGAGCCAGGAAGACCTGAGTTCAAATTCAGCACTTCCCGTGTGACCCTAGGCAAGTCACTTAACCCTGTTTGCCTCAGTTTCTTCATGTGAAAATGAGCTGGAGAAGGACATGGCAAACCACTCATATCTCTGCCAAGAAAAGGCCAAATGGGGTAACAAAGAGTCAAACATGACTGAACAAAAAGTAATTTACAAGAGGGAGGAAAGAGTAGGCAGGTATTGAAAACTGGTATTGGACCCAAAGATGTTATTATAAAATCATGAGATTTAGAGCTGGAAGGGCCTCCAGAGATTATCTAGTCCGATCCCCTCGTTTTACAAAAGAAAGAGAGGCTTAAAGACTCACAAATGGGACCATCTAATAGTGCAATTCCAAATTTACAGCGGAGAGGTTTCATCACTAACTCCCTCAAGGTAACACAGCTAGTATGGGGAAGAAGCAACATTCAAACCCAGATCCTCCAACTCCTAAAACCATTCTCTTAGTTAACACAGAAAAGGGCAGACTCTCAGAACCAGCTTAAAACCAGGAGTTTCAAGTTGGGGACTTGGGGGAACATGAGGAAGCCCTGGTATTTCTCTGGTTTCTCTTTAAGTGTGCCAGGTCCCTTGGGGAGCCTGCTTAGAGCCTCTCTAAGCGAAAGGCGCAGGTCTTTCTAAAGGAAAGTTGGTGCCGAGAGCGCCAGATCTCTCTCCCCGCAATTACGCAGCTGCAACGTACTGCAGCCTTTCCTTCATTTCCTTCCCCAAGAGGTAGCTATTACTGCCTCATTACAGACCTCTCATACAATTTCAGAACTCATATGAGGCCCATAGGACGGTGTGATGGAAAGCATACTGGTTTTCAAATATTGAGTTCCAATTTTGCCCCTGCCTGAACTCTTTGTAAAATGAGGAGGTGGCCTTAAATGATTGCTAAGGTCTCCTCCAGTTCTGCTACCCCAGGCCTCCGGTCTCCAGCTCTCCCCTCCTCTCCTCCCCTCTACTCCCGCAAGCTGCACGTTTCCTGTCAAAACAAAACCGAGGGAGGAGGGGAACCAGGAGGAAGAGGCGGCGTCTCCTAGAAAGCCCAGGCAACCAACCCAAACAGAGACATCCATCCATCTCCTACAGCCCACATCCTTCTCCCACAAGGCCCAGGCTCGAGTTCCTGGGGGGGGGGGGGGGGGGGGGGGGGGGGCGGTGTCACAGTTAGTAATCAGAGAGACTCGAGAAGGAAGGGGGCGAAGGTGTGACTAATGCCCCCGCCCAATTCAGGTTGGGGAGGGGCAGGTCAGGAAGGGAGGAGGGTGAGTGGACCGGTCAGGAGCGGGGTGAGGGGCGATAGGCAAATGCCCCGTGCCCATTCTGGGGGGCTTGGGGAGAGGGTTGACAAGTGGCCCCCGCCCCCAGTCCTGCCCCTGTCTCCTCCTCGAGGAGTATTTTTGGAAGCTGGTTCGGAGCGCACACGCTGGCACCTGCCCAGCACGGACGTAAACAAGATCCGGCACTCGAGCTCCCACCCGGGACTGGGGGTGCCAGCTTATCCCGGGCCGCCTGCCAGTCCCCCCCTCCCCTTCCCCGCCTCTCCCACGCGGGACGGCGGTTCGGGGACAAACAAGTGAGACACGCACCGGAGGGGATCCCCGGCCGCGAAATGGGGCTGCCTCCCTCCTCATCCCCAAAATAAAGTCAAGGCTGAAATAGGAGGCTCGGAATCCCCGTAGTTTAGGGGGGCCGGGAGGAGTCTGTACCCCACGCCAACCTCGGGACAGGCTGGTTGTCCCTCTCCCAACGCGCGCAGCCGTGGGCTACCCACCGAGCCGGACGTGGAGAGAGGCAGCCCCTTTTCCCTTCCGGTCCTGCTCCGTGCCGGTCCCTGCCCGGGCTCGGTTCCGGTCCGCTCGGGTCGGCTCAGCTCCGCTCCGCCGCTGGCCCGCCTGACAGCCCTCCCAGAGCACTGCTCGCCAACCCCCTCCTCCCTTCCCCCGGCCCCACGCGGTATTTAAAGAGCACAGAGGTACAGCGCCGCCAGCCAAGGCGCGGCCCATCACGCCCGGCCCACGGGGGGGGAGTGCGGACTCAGGGACACCCATCGCGCAGCCCTCCAGCCCCTGGCTGGGTCCCGCGCGAGGGCCGAGCGGCGCTGTCGAGAACATACACACACCAAGGATGGCGCAAGGCCGAAGCTCCGGGACCGCGGCCTAGATCGCAGAGGGCTGCGAGAGCGGGCTCTCCTCGCGGACAGAAAATGGTATGGTCCGAGCCGGACTGGGGAGGAGAGAGATGTGTTTACGGAACTGCTCGATTTCTTTGGGGCAGGCGAGGCGGGGGCGGGGCCAGGGCAGCCGGGAGGCGGGGCCTGTGCGTACGCTCAGTCTCAGAGGGCGCGTGCACGCTCTTGAGCCTCCGCAGAGCAGTGAAGGTGGCGGGGTGGGGGTGGGGGTGGGGGTGGGGGCGCGGCGTGGAACCCTGAGCGCTCGCGCACGCACTGCTTAGACACCAAAACAATGCACCTGACCAGAAGAATCCCCTGACTGCTATCCTCATTGATAGCACTTCGAATGCACCCAGGGGAACCCAGCACACATTGTGTAGACACACAACCCGCTAGACATCAACACAACACAATGTACCAAAATGCAGCTGTTTGAAGAGTCACTGCATCCTCAGAAACCCATTGCTGTTGGTGTAGATGCACAACAAATACAAAAACAACAAAACCTACAGAAAGGAAGCTAATGAAACTATTGGCAGAGTCATTAAATGCTCAGAAATTCTGTGCACTGTGTAGACGCAACTACATAGACACAAAACAATGCAACCTACAAAAAGGAAGCCAATGGTATATAGAGCAATGAGATGCTTCCAAAGTGATTAGCACAGTGTCTGGCACATAGTAGACACTTAATGAATGTTTATTCTCTTCTTTCCCCGCTGTGTTGAAAGAAATTAAGTACAGTATACGTTGCTGCATAGCTGACATGTAGATTAAGGTTTGGAAAACACGCTTTAAGAACGTTTTTCAAAATGTTGCTGTCTTTTTTAAAAAATGTTTTCATATTACCTTCATTTCTGATTATTTCTTTCCAGGCTTCCCTCTACCCAGCAAACCATCCCTAGTCACAAAGAATGAAAAAAAAAGTGGGGGTTGGGGAAGGGAGCAGTTCGTTAAACCCAACCAGCCCATCCACGGGATCTGTCAGTATATGCAATGCTCCACACCCATAGCACTCCCTACTTCAGCAAGGAAAGAAGTGTGTTTTGGGGAGGGGGGATGGGAGGGTAGGAAGTTTCACCTATTTTCTGATTTGGACATCGCGAGAACCATGTCAGGCACCAGTATGCCAATAGCTGTTTTAATTCTTCTTGTGCTGTTCTTGTGTCTCGATAGTGTGTGTACAGAGCATTCTAGATTTCTGGATTTCTGTGTAATAAAGTGCCACTGTCTGTGCTAACAGTTGCATTAGCTCCCTGTTAGCCTGTTACCTTGTGTGTGTGTGTGTGTGTGTGTATGTATGTGGTGTGTGTGTATGTACGTGGTGTGTGTGGTATGTGTATGTATGTGGTGTGTGCATATGTGTATGTGTGTACGTGGTATGCATGTGTGTATGTGGTATGTATGTATGTGGTGTGTGTATGTGTGTGTACTAGTAGTGTGTTGGATTTCTGTCCATAAAGCCTGCATTCCAACAAGCTGCCTTAGCTTGGTGTAAATGTCCTTACTGATTTGGTGCCTTGTGTGTACATTTTAATAATAAAAGATGTCATGTAAATAGCACCTTAAGATTTGCAAACCACATTATATTTCTCATTTCATTTGACCCTCACTATGAAATAGAGTTGTTGTTTTTTAAAAATCATCCTAATTTTATCTGTGAGGAAACTCAGCCTCAAAGTGGGAGGCTTGCTCAGGACCACAAAGCAGCCTAAGGCAAGATTTGCACCCAGATCTTTCTGATTCCAAGCCCCAACACTCTAGCCACAAAGGCAGTGTGACATAGTGGTTAGAATCCTGCACCTGAAGTGATTAGACTCTGGCCATTCACCGAACTTTTCACAGCCTAATCTAAAAAATGGTAAAGATAGATGATGATAGCACCTACCTAAAAGAACCAAATCAGATAATGCATATAAAGTGCTTTGCAGAAGTACCCTGTAAATGCAATGTATCGTAATTCTAATGTAAGAGATAGGTAATAAATAGAGCGGTTGTATATTTGTTGTTGTTCAGTCTTGTGACCCTGTTTGGGGTTTTCTTGGCAAAAATACTGGACTGGTTTGGGCAGTGCTAAGTGCTGGGTGTACAATGAAACGTAAAAATCAATCCCTGCCCTCAAGTAGCTCCCAGTCCGCTAGGGAGAAGTCATGCAAACAACCTATGTGTGTACTTGCCATATCCTGGGTAAACTGGAGATAATCTTGAAGGGAAAGCAGTAGCATTATTTTTTTTCTCAAAATATTACCTGTAAGATTTTGTGCTAGAAAAGTCTTCTGTGTGTTTTAAAACTGGGACATACACAGAGAAGGAACTATTTTAAAGTGCGATGGCAGCTAGGTGGTGCTGCAGTGGATAGAGTACCAGGCCCAGAGTCAGGAAGACCTGAGTTCGAATTCGACCTCAGACACATACTAGCTGTGTGGCCCTGGGTAAGTCACTTCACCCTATTTGCCTCAGTTTCCTCATCTGTAAAATGAGTTGGAGAAGGAAATGGCAAGCTGTATCCTAGAACAAGGGGTGGAGTGTGTTGTTAAGCAAAATTGTCTCATTAGCATGGCTTTTGTTTCTTTTGAGTGGAAGTACTTTCAGCTGTTAAGTGCTAAGCCCCAGGCCCAGGGCCCTGTCAGGTGTGAAACCTGTGTGGGTGTGGATTGGTGACTTAGGAGGGGCCAGCTGGGGAACCAATGGTCTCTGGT
>CM053623.1:244020646-244046640 GCA_028646595.1 Phalanger gymnotis
GATTATGGGTTTGCAAGCACAGACCTCCCCATAAATGCACATCTAGATTTGCACATGGGCTGAACACAATTAGTATACACATTAGGGCATGATAGGTAATTCCCCCAGACCCAGCTAGGTGGCACTGCCTAAGATCAGGAGGACCTGAGGTTCAAATCCAGCCTTAGATACTTAAAAGCCGAGTGACTTCAAGCAAGTCCCTTAATCTCTGCCTGCCTCAGTTTATTCAACTGTAATATGAGGATTATAATTGCACCTACCTCCTGAGGTTGTTGTGAAGGTCAAATGGGATATCTGTAAAGCATGTATTTAACACAGTACTTTTGTTACTAGCTGTGCGACTCTAGGCAGTCACTTAATCCTGTTTACACAGTACCTGGCAGTGAATAAATGTGTGCTCGCTTTTCCTTTAGGGAAATGGGTGCTTATTCTTTTCCTTTCTTTCCTTCTTTTAGGTGTACCTCAGGTTCAAATCTGAGGCGTTTTACTTGCAAAAATACCTTTCCTTCCTCCATTGTTCTTGGCACTGGGACAGTTCAGCCACTCTGAGTGGCTGAAACAGCTGGAACATTTCAAATAACCCATTCTGTGGGGTGCAGTGTGTAGACAGTTTGCCTTCAGCCTTGCATGAGGGTGTGGGGGAGGGAGATATTCCTCCCTCTACCCCTACCATTGGAAAGCAGCTTTTCACTAATTACAGTATCTTGTTTGCAGGAAATACTTGGAAGAGTGCCCCCCTCCTTTTACAGGAACATGAATGTATCCATAAGAGGAATGTTTTGTTTCCATAGATGACAACACTTTTTATTATTCTATTTTGTATCTATTTAATATATAACCAATAAATAAAATGTATTATAGGTTCTATGTTACATGAATATGTTTATAGATAATATAGTATATTAAATATATTTTATATATTAAATAATGCACTGTATTGTTACTATGATGCTTAGATTAGACAGAAGGACTGATATGTTTATCTATACTGTCTTTCATCACATATTTGGGGAAATTAGGATATTCTCAAATTGTCATAGATGTAGAGCCGGAAGGCGCCTCAAAAGTCCAACTCTGCTCTGCTTCTCCTTTAAATCTTGCCTCAGACATTTATTAACTCAGTGGCTAAAGCACTAGCCCTGGAATCAGGAGGACCTGAGTTCAAATCCAGCCTCGGATACTAGCTATGTGACTCTAGGCAAGTCACTTAACCCTGTTTACCTCAGTTTCCTCATCTGTCAAATGAGCTGGAGAAGGAAATGGCAAACCACTCCAGTATCTCTGTGAAGAATACCCTAAATGGGGTCACAAAAAAGTCCGATGTGACTGAGATGACAGAACAACAACCTTTCTCAGCCTCAGTTTCCTCAGTTGGTAAAATGGGGATACTAATAGCATCTACCTCCCAGGGTTCTTGTGAGGATCAAATCAGAAGACATTTGCAAAAGCTCTTTTCAAACCTTAATGTGCTATGTTAAATTAGCTACTGTTAATACTCTTCTGCCCAGTCTTGGTTAGATGTTTTTGAACTAGAAGGGATTTTTTATTTTGGGGCCAGACCTGTGTGGGACACTATCTTCGTGGAAACCATTCACTGACCACTGACCCAAATCAGCAGCACCTCAGTAACTTATAGTGTCAGAAAGCTGCCTGGGGCACAGAGAGCAAAATGATATACCCAGGGGCATACAACCAGCTCAAATACCCCATACATGGAACTCTGTCCAGAGCTGCTTAGACCAGGTGCTGGAAGGTTTGGTGATTTGCCAGTGGTCTTCATGCAAGTGCTTGTTCCAGATAGCACAAGTCTTTTTGTCTGATTTCCTCCTTCCCCAATGGGTAGTGCCCTCCAAAAACCCAGAAACCACCTTGTATTTATTCATCTGTGTACACATTGTACAGAACTGTCTTGCCCCCATTGGAATGTGAGTTCCCTGAGGGAAAAGACAAGGTCATTTTTTTTTTAATTTTTGCGTCTTCATCACCTAGGACAGTGCCTGGCACATCTTACATGCTTATTAATTCTTGTTCAATTGAGCTGAAGGTGTCTTGGGACTTCCCCAAGCAAATGAGATCTCAGATCTGGAAAGATCAAATGACCAAACAAATGTAAATAAAAAGTTGCCGATTGTCTTACAGGACTATCGTAGAGAAAGCACCATGTAGACCTTAAAGTGGGAATTTTATTATTTTTATTTGTATTTCTCTAGTAACCCCTAAAAGTAGCTAAACAGCAGACCACCAGGCTAGGTAGCTGGGGTGCCAGTCCTTCCCCTGACATATAGTGTGACCCTGGATAAGTCACTTTACTTGTCAGAGATCTAGGCGACTCTAATACTAAAAGTTACAGAGTCCTCTGGCCCTTAGGTCAGGGGTGGGAGGTGGGTGGTGGGAGTTAACCTTCATTTGTGTCCTGGACTCCTCTAGCAGTCTGAAGAAGCTTTCAAAAGCTTTCTTAAAATAATGTTTTTAAATGCACAAAATTAAATACACAGGACCTCAAAGGACACCAAAGATTAGTGAAAATATAGATGCATTTTTTTTTCCCTTCCAAGTTCACAGATTCTCTTGGGCCATGTTCTCTCTGGAGTAATCTTTTCTTTCTATTATTTTACAGAAAAGTGAGACCCAGAAGAGGTTAAAAGCTGGTTTCATTGTCTATTGTATCTCCGGTCCTTAGCACAGAGACCCGCACACAGTAGACACTTAATTTAAAAAAAAGCTTGTTGATTGGATGATTAATTGGGCAAAGGTTATGCAGCTAGTCAGTAGCAGAGCCTGGAAATGAACATCACCTTGACCTACTCACCTATTTCTCTTTGTTCTCCAAACGAAAACACAACTAATCAGAGTCAGCCCTCTAGAGAAAAGGCTTTTGTGATCATGGAAGTGGAAGATCATAGATGGAGAGCTGGAAGGGACTTCAGAGGCGCCTAGCCCAACCCCCTCATTTTGTAGATGAGGAAATGCTGGCGCTGAAAACTGCAGTGACTTTTCCAAGGTCACATAGGTAATACGTATCAGGGGTAGGAATTGAATCCAGGTGTTCAGGATTCAGAGCCAGAGTTGTTTCCTCTCTATCGTGACCTGCTCACATTTAGATTATGGAAAAAAAAAAGTCTGCTGAAAATAGGATTCCAATGGAGACAAAACAAAACACTGAGAATGTTGACAGATATGATGATTTAATTACTTCCTTTGTTAACTAATTATAGTACCAGGAACTGACAGATCGGTAGGTCAGGTAGAATTATGGTCATCCCAGCAGGTGAAGATGAGTCATTTGTGTTGCCAGGTCAAGCAAGGTGATGAATTCTCTGACATGGGCATCATACATGAAGCTAACGATTTTAGAAACTCCATAAACTTTCACCTCACAATCTATTAAGTTGGCACCCCCCCAAGATGGTAAGAGACAGAAATGATCAATGCTGAGGGACTGTGGGCTGACACGCTCACTCAGTGGAGAAGCTGAAAATTAGTCTAAGAAGAATGGGCCTCAGACGATAGGCATGGACTTCATTTCCCAGCCTACCCTTGGAGGCTCTCTGGTTTGGGAGGACTTGTCAAGATTTGCTGACACTCACTTGGCTTCTGAGATTGGCTTGGATTCTGAGAATATAGGCTCACCTTCAGACACCATGAGGCTTTAATAAGGGATAAGAACTGGACCTGTTATTTCCTTAGGATAGGGAACTGCCCTGGGACTCATGCCTCTGCCAATTCAAGAACTCCCTCTGTAACTTTTAGTATTAGAGAGTCACCTAGATCTCTGACAAGTAAAGTGACTTATCCAGGGTCACACTATATGTCAGGGGAAGGACTGGCACCCCAGTTACCTAGCCTGGTGGTCTGCTCTTTAGCCACTTTTAAGGTTTACTAGAGGAATACAAATAAAAATAATAAAATTCCCACTTTAAGGTCTACATGGTGCTTTCTCTACAATAGTCCTGTAAGACAATTAGCAACTTTTTATTTACATTTGTTTGGTCATTTGATCTTTCCAGATCTGAGATTTCATTCACTTGGGGAAGTCCCAATTTAGAATTTTTCTCCAATGATGCAGGTCAGTGACTCCACTGGAACGTGTAGTTTGACAGAGTAGTAACCTGGGAGTATGGTCGGGGGGATGATTTACCCATGGTCACCTACAGCTAACAGCTAGCCAAAGTACAAATAGAATTCTTCTATTATACTAATTCCATTGGTTTAATCTTATATATTGTGCAATATCCTACTATAGCATACAATATTATGCTGTACTGTAATATATTATATTTTATATTATATTTACTATATAGTACTTGCTCTATGTGTATTTATGTAATTGTATTTTACATATTAAAGATAATGTTTATTACATATATTCCATTATATTTGATATTTATATCAATTCCTATTTTATGTTATGTTATACAACATATAAGTATATATATTCTTATGTTGTGTTGTGTTGTATTGTATCATATCCTATCCTATCATATTTTACTATGCTATTGTTTTGGCTTGATATCAGTGGGGGGAGAGTCTACACTCACTTTCCCACACTGATAACTCTGATTCTGATCAATTGTGTTTTTGTTAGAAGAATGCAAATATTAAATTATTATACATATAATTATATATGCAATTAAATTATTATAATTCAACTCCTACCTTTGATACTTTGAGATTATATATAACTATACTTGTATATGTATATATGCAAATATACATACACATATATAAATATACATATATATACACACATATATATGTATATAATATACATAGTTTAGAGAGAGTCAGAGCTAGAGATCCAGACAGAGACAGAGACCGAAAAGGGGCAGAGACAAAGACAGAGGCTGAGAGTTGGCTTTGGGGCCAATCCTATGATTTCATCAGTGTGGGGAAGGCTATTGTGGCAGACCCCTCCACTGATGTCAGCCAGCAGCAACAGAATGGGCAGCCCCAGACTGGGTCAGAAAATTGTATTTGGAGTTGGGAGGTGGGTTCAAATCCTACTTTTGCCATTTGTTATGTAGGTGACCTTGGGCCAGCCTCAGTGTCCTCGTCTGGAGAGTGAGGGAGGTGGGTTGGACTAAATAATCTGTAAAGTCCCCTCTTCATAGATTGAAATCTATGATTCTCTGAAGGTCCAGTGAGTAGGGAAACTGTCACCAGGCAGCAAGACAGACCTGCTCATGGTCTGGCTCCTTCACCAACTACATCACCAGGCCCTGAAAAATCAAATATTGACTAGACCTTGGGAGCAGATTCTTTTTTTTTTTTTTGGTCTTTTTCTGTGAGGTACGTGTAGATCAGTGATCAAATAATTTTCTAAAGCTGGAGATAGGGCCAGGTTTCCACTGTACCCTCCTCACCTGTGGGAAGCTCTGCAGTGCAGTTACACCTTCTCTTAGGCATGAACTCCAGCCCAAAACACACACACACACACACACACACACACATGTAAGCGCCATTCCCAAGCCAAGGTGCCATGTGGACACTTACCTAGCCACCACTGCTGTTTCCTGGGTCACAAAGTGAGCAGTAAGCGCAGGCTTGAGAAAGCAGGAGGCAGGATCAAAAGCAATGGGGGCCCAAAGGATAGTCCAGAAAACTGCTCTCTTGCTATGTTGGTATGGCAAGACTGGAGAGAATGAGGGAAGCTTGATGATCTGGAGAGTCCTGTGACTTCACCACGCCCTGGGGCCACTGAAGCTTCTTTCCGGGTCTTGGTGACCTCATCCATACTTGGACAAATATTTTGGCCTATTTAATAGTAAAAAAAGAAAAAGAATTAAAATTCAATTCTTCTCTTCCCTTTCAACTACTAGAGATCTTTTTGGGGATCCTGTGGGGACAAAACAAAGAAGTTGCTTTGGCCTTAAGTATTTGGGGGCTTAACCTAACCTAGCAGGCGGTTTGGTTTAAGGGCCAAGAGGCTGGAACTAGAAGCCAGGGGAATCAAACACTCTATCAGAAACTAAGTGGGATGACTTTGGGGGAGACCCTTCCCCTTTCTAAGGTTCAGTGTTCCCTCTGTAAAACAAAGGTGGTGGACTGAATTCTGATGATTTCTCCCAAACCTAAATAACTCATCTTCTGGCAGGAGTCCTGAGCTAGAAGAACAGGGACTCATTGTATTTCGTGCTGCTAGGGACTTGGGCAATCATCTGCCCTGGGTCTTCTTAACCTTTTCTGGGTCCTGGACCCCTCTGGCCATCTGCCAAAGCCCGTGGTCCCCTTCTCAGAATATGATTGTTAAATAATCAAAGACATTGCTTCATTTCAGATAGAGGTCAGTGTGAAAGTAAAGATACATACTTCTCCCCCCTCCAAATTCATAGACTTCCTGAGCTATAACTCAGGACCACTTGGTCTGGATCATCTAGTTCAGGGGTGGGCAACCTGTGGCCTCAAGGTCACGTGAGGCGCTCTAGGTCCCCAGGTGAGGCCCTTTGACTGAATCTAAACTTCACAGAACGATTTGTTCTGTAAAACCTGGACTCAGTCAAAAGGCTGCACCCAAAGACCTAGAAGGCTACAGGTGGCCTCAAGGCTATAGGTTCCCTACCTGTTTAAGGTGTCTCACTTTACTTTGGGATATTTTTCATTATTAGGAAATTTTTCCTAACATCAAGCCTCCATTTGCTTCTTCTCAGCTCTCCCCCTTTGTCTTTAGTAAGGGCAGACTTAAAGTGGTTTTAGATTTGCTTTGGGTTGAAAGGAGGCACTTGCCAGACATTGAGCAGTTTAAAAAAAGAAGTCAACACTGCAAAAATATGCAACCAAGCATTCGACTTTCCTCATTTTCATACGAAACCTGGCCTGGCCCACTGAGCATAGCATAGTGTCTAGAGAAGTTTTCAGATATGCATCAAGTTGGAGGGGCCCTCACTCCACATGGTTGGGACTTTTATACCCTTAGGTAACCAGAAGACTGGGTCAGACACCAATCAAGTCCCAGAAGAAGCTTTGTTACCTTTTAGGGGAAACTAATCCCTGTTTCTGGGAAAAGTGATGGGAAGGAGAAGTATGGCTCTATCACACTCCTGCTTCTGCCCTCCAGGACCAAGCAGAACAAGACCGTCTTCTATAAGATTGTCTTTAAAATATTTGAAGACAGCTCTTCTCTAGGCTAAAAGTCCCCAGTTCCCCTGTGTGTTCAGCTGATCACACATGAAGGACCTTTACCAGTGTTTGTATTACTTGCTCTCAGGAAACACCCAACATGGGCTAGAACTAAGTGTTCTTATACCAGTCTTCAGAGGAGAGACTAAGTGACCAAGTAGTTGTATAAATGGCAAGTGGTCGCAAGATTAGGCATGAACTGGACCATGAATAGAACCCAGATGGGTCTTTTTCAGTATTTTCTTCCACCACTCATGTGGCATCACATGTAAAGCATTACTTATTGGCAATTATCTAATTAGCTTGACTGGTGTGTCAACAGCCATGCACACCAATACCAGTACCAGAAGTATTTATGAAAACATTCCTTTGTGTTTTGGAAGGATTCCTGGACCATGTGTCCAGATGACTCCATCTACCGGAAAGCAAGGGGAATGGAATGCTGCCAGTTTTCCTAAGATTCTGGGCGTTGCCAATGTCCACATCTGTAGTTTTTGTAGTAGCTGGAAGGAGAAAGAAACAGAGGGGAGTAGAGAATAGGGGAGGGGAGAATAAGGAAAGTGAGAAGAGGGGAGAGGAAGGGAGGGAAGGGGCAAAGAGAGGATGGGGAACAAAAAGAGCAGCTAGGTGGTGCAGTGGAAGAGGAGAGGGAAGAAGAGAGGAGAGGAGAGGGGAGAGGAGAGGGTAAGAGAAGAGAGAAAAGGAGAGGAGAGGAAAGAAAAAAAGTGAAGAGGAGGAGACAGTAGAAAAGAAGAGAGGGGAGAGGAGAAGAGAGAAGATGGAGAGAGGAGGAATGGAGAAGTGGAGGGGAGAGGAAAGATGAGGAAAAAGAAGAGAGGGAAGGGGAGAGGAAGAGTGGAGAAAAGAAAGGAAGAGTAGAGAGGTAAAGAAAGAAGTGGAGGAGAGAGAGGAAGAGGGAGGGAAAGGGAGGAAAGGGGGGGAAAGGGGAGGGAAGAATTGGAATATTTTAATCCTAAAAGAGACAAATCTTGACTAAGTTACTTCTAAGGCCAAGGATGCCTCTGGCCCCTGTCCCATCACACTATCTTCCTTTTCCTAGAGAAATTCAAGAACCTTCAAGTCCTTAGACATAATCAAAAGGTTGTTTACACTGAGGGCAAATAAGATCTTATAACTGAGTTGCTCCTGAAAATTTCTGTTGATACCAATTTTTTTACAAATAAATTAATTTAAATGCACTTGAGAGGGGAATTTAAAGAATCCAATCACAAATGTGTTTGCAAAGGGAATAATTTAGCCCTAATTTGTATTTTACATAAATCCAGATGTTCAGTCAACCAGCCAGTTATCATTTATTAAGACTCAGCCATGGGGCAACTAGATGGCACAGTGGATAGAGCACCAGCCCTGAAGTCAGGAGGACCTGAGTACAAATCCAACCTCAGACACTACCTGTGTGACCCTAGGCAAGTCACTTATCCCTATTGCCTTCCCCCCAAAAAAGATTCAGCCCTTCCTGACTCAAGGTCATTCTATCCACTGTGCCACCTAGTGCCCCCTTCATCTTCTAGAGAAGCCATGTGATTAGTCATCATTCTCTAAAGAACTACAGTTATGAGTCATCAAAATGGCAGTAGAGAAGCCCTTAGTGGGTATGAGTGGACTTCAAGATATTTTCAATGTACAATTGTTCAGCAGAAGTGTGCAAATAATATTATCAGAGAATTGTATAATCAGAAAAAAAGGCAGGCTAATCATATGGTCAGGTTGAGAGATAACAAATGGACCACCCACATATTTTATTGGTATCCAAGCAATATCAGGAGATTTGGAGGAAGCTCCCCCAGAATGACATAGATAGGACGTAGAAGAACATAGATAAGAGTTATGAAGAATGAGAAGGCATGAGTGGTTGCAATTGGTATTGTTAGGGGAATTACCCACATTCATGATTCCATGGATCTATCAAAATACCAGCATGTAAAAGTGAGGAGGAGATCGAAAAGAGGAGAGGCTAAAGGCAAAGAGACTGGTTAGAAGCTAGCCCAGTAGCTTGGGCAAGAGCTGGGGTTGAGGCAATGAATTAAGATAGATTAAAGTGTTTATTTGGGTCCAGATGACCACCTAACACCTGGTACCATCGATAAATTTCTCCAAATCCTCCTTCTTTGCCAACCTTGAATAAAATAAGGAACATTCCACTTTCATCCTCTTCCTCAATTAATTACTCTTCTCAAAGGTCCCAAAGCGTAGGTCTGGAAGCAGAGATAGCAAATTCCTTGATTCCCACCAATCACCAGCCTAGAATTCCTGAAAAGAAGCATCTTTATCATGTACCAGAAATGGGAAAAGATGAGAAGCCATCACTGGGGCCACCATACCACTTTCCCAATTTAGACCTGGATTTGGAGGACTATGCCATACTTTTCCCGTCTTCAGTCCTCCTAAGACCTCAACTGCCCTGAAAGAATATCCTTTAAGTAATTCTTTTTTGGACATGTAAGTCTTGTGTGTGCATTTGGTAGCATTTCACACCAAATGAAGTCTTTGAAACAGGTAGGAGAAACTGACCATATATCATTCATATATATATCATATATATCCCTCAAACTAAGGGAGCCTTCCTTTTGACTGCTACAGTGAGTAACCCCAATTTACTCCAGAAAAAAATTAATAAATAAACAGAGGCGAAAAATGACTCAGAGATTTAGAGCCCAGGTGACTGGGAAGGTGATGGTGTCAACAACAAAACTGGAAATTTGGGTGGAGAGGCAGGTTTAGAAGGGAAGACGAAAAGTTCAGTTTCAGACATATTGTTTAAAGTTTTGGAGGCAGATTCAAGTGGAAGTTTCTAACACATGAACATAAATGATGGACGAGGGCTGGGGGAAGAGATTGGGGATGAATATGCATCTTTGGGAGTCATCTGCGTGGAGGTGATCACTGAAGCATGAGAGCCAGAGGTTGGGCTCAAAGTGGGGATTGTCAGTGCTAAGATGGAAACCTATGGCCTTTTCTCTGATTAAGCTGGAGACTGTCAGGCATCCCTGCCACTGAAGAGAAGACCAAAGCCTAAACGGAAGCTGCCTGCAGGACTAAAAACAAGGCAGGAATTCCAGAGTCATAGACAAGTCCTAATAAGCCCTAGCTAGACAAGCCTTAAAAGATTCTAGGTGAGTCAGTTCTACTCAAACCTTAGGGCAAATCAGGGTTAGATTAACCTGGTGACTCATGATTTTGGGTACCTTGGTGGAGGGGAAATTTCACCTGTATAGGCACTCCCTTCACCAATGGAAGTCATAATCTCTTATCTCCCCGTATAGATCTTGTCTATGTTCTCCTGTAAATCAACCATGGAGAATCTATCCTATAGATTCTGGCCTAATAATTAAAACGAAATCATAATTAATAAATAATAGCATTTAAATATTTTAAAATTGATCAGTTTTCATGTCTAATATATAAATATTAGATGAACAAAAGGTCTGTGGGGTCCTCAATAAATAAGAGAATTAGGAGTGTAGAGGGGTCCTGGAACCAAAAAGTTTGAGAACTGTTGTCTTAGAGAGATTTTAGACTACTTCTTCCATCTAAGTCATCATTTGTAATATGATGGGTCATCTCTATGTGTCCCTCTAGGTTTTTTTTGGAGGGGTGTCATTTTAATTCTTCTGAGGTTTTTCTTTTTGGTTTGTACCCATATAACATCCCTAGGAGAATAGCAACATTGAAGAGATGAGCTTTGGTGGCTTTGTGCTAAAGGGAAATGCTGAAAGCCCTAGACAAGTTTCGAAATGTGATACCTAATGCAGCCTGATATCTTCCTCATGTTCAATTCTAGGTCAAGCTTGTGATCTATAAATAGCACTAACCATGACATACACACAAGGCAGGGCTCTCGTAATAATCTAACACAGGAGATGACCCTTAGCTACTTCCAGGTTCAGTGAGGGGTTGTGTCTGGTGATCAGTTATGCATATCATGGCTCAAGCCCCCACCCAAAACTTTTCCTTCTCATAGGGGTGGGGAACCTGCCCACCTCTGTGACATAGGCCATAGAAAAATCACAAGTAAAAAGCAAAAATATTTAATTAAGACAGATTAACATGGCATTTCCTAGGACAATAAATTGGCAGCAGAATCATTTGAAGTATACCCAATGGTCACAGGATGGATTCAGCCTCTTATAGGTGCTGAAGAAGCAACTTCTGAAGAAACTCAGGCACAAGTGGGAAAAATATTCATCCTCTCAATGAGTGGTCAGGGTAAAGAAGGAATCAGTTCTTCCTCATCTCCTTTCAGTGTGGCCTTAAGAGTTAACCTAGAGATTTGCACATATGTTTTGGGGGCAGGCATTTGTCTCCCTGGCTCAGAATTTTTCCAGGACTGCTGAAAGACCCATTCATGCCTCTTTTTCTCCTCTTCTATTTGGCCAAAGGTCCCTCCTCTTCAGCCACCTCTCCATGGCTGGCTGGAAGGCTGGGTTGTCACCATTTATCTTGTGACACCCTTTTCCTTCAAATTCATCTCACAAATCCTGACTTGACCACTTCATCCGGGCACCCACTAGTCTCACAGAATTATAACATCAGCCTTCTTTCAATGAATGGAGGCCTTCTTGTGTCAACCACTATTGACTCTAAAATTGGTCAGGAGTTCTCCACTGTTGGCAAGCTTATTACATATACAAATATATACACATATATTTATAAATACATAAGATACATATGTGTATATACACACATTAAGTCTGTGTATACAGATATTTATAAACATATAGGATACATACATGTATACATACGTATATTAAGTATGTTTTATATATGCATATATTTGCAAACATACATGATATATGCATATATTAAATGCATTTATTTACACACATATTTATAAACATAGGAAATATGTGTATATACATTATATATATTAAGTGTGTCTCTATATATATTTATAAACATGTAGGATATATGTGTACATTATACTTATGTTAAGTTGTCTATACACATATATATGTATAAACATACAGGATATGTGTGTATGTACATTATATATACGTTAAAGGTGCCCACATATATACATATTTATAAACATAAGATATGTGTGTATGTACATTATATATACATTAAAGGTGTCTATATATACATCTTTATAAACATATAGGAGATATGTGTATGTACATTATACAATACATCAAGGGTGTCTACATATACACATATATTTATAAACATATAGAACATAGAATATAAACATATAAAATATATGTGTGTATATGTGAATAATTGAGGTTTCTGAGGATTAAGGTTTCTGAGAGAAGTATACAATTGTGCACAGGTTTTCGTGGTTCTTTAAATCTTGCTCTCATTGTGTCTAAAAATGTTTATATTAAAAAGTTTTCCTGTTGTAGGAAATACATAGAAGAATGAAAAAAGGGGTCTCTTCCTTTTGATTCAGTGACCCCATGGTAAGCTTACATGCTGGGTCACAAGGCCAGAGACACAGGTCAGATAGCAGGTGGCAGCTCACCTGAATGACAAACATCATGGAAAAGAAGGACCCCATGGTTAAAACACAGACATGGGCATCACATATTTATGCCATCCCCTGCTCAAGAAACTCCAAGAAAGAGCCTCTCTTCTCTGGAATGGGGTAGAAACTCCATTTGGGTTTTTCCTTTTGAAAATCAACTTCAAACAGTGCTTTATTTATTTCTAAATACAGTCCTGTTTATTGAACAAAGAATTCATTGTAGTGAACGGAGAGCTGACCTATGAACTAGGAAGACCCAAGTTCAAATTCTGCCTCTCACACATTGGACAGGTCACCTACCACCTCACAGTGACAAAGGAAACCCTTGAAGGTGCCAACCTGTATTTATGGGTAGAGTGTCCTTGCGCGGAAGTTATTAATACCAATAAAATCACAGGCTCAGAACCTATCTCTTGTTTTTAGTGATGTCATTTGTTTTTAAATCACATTCATTTCCAAATATATCTTTCCCCTTTGTCCACCCCCAAAAGCCATCCCTTATGACAAAGAATAAAAAAAACAAGGAAGGAAAAAAAAAACCAAGTCAGCTATTTCTGATAGTGTGTATACAGGTATGCACATCCACAGGCTCCCATCTTTGCAACCAAGGGAGGAAAGTACGGTTTCTGGATTTGTCTTTCTTGGGTTCTGCTTGGTCATTAATGGCCCGTGTCTTTGGGTTTTGAAGCCCTCTACAAGCCACCTTCCCAAACTCACTGCACACTCCTCTTTTCACACTGTTCCAAGCAGAGAGGTCTGCTGGCAGCCCAGGCTGTCCTCTCTTCTATGTCTGAAACTTTGCATAAGTCCTCATCCTCTGCCTGGAGAGAGAGAGAGAGAGAGAGAGAGAGAGAGAGAGAGAGAGAGAGAGAGAGAGAGAGAGAGAATGAGAGAAAGACACCATGAGAGAAAGAAGCACAGATAGGCACTTTCTGCTGTTGCCTAGCCATACCCTAAGAGCTGGGGAAACAAATGTAAGCAAACAAGTTAGTCACTACCCTCAGGGAGCTTACCTACAAGGACAGCCAGAAAGTAAGGTGGAGGAAGGAGGAAGAGTAACAATGTATCAGATGAGAAGAAGGATGTGGAGTCCAGAGAATCCAGGGGAGGGCACCACTTTCTGCAGGAAGGTTCTCTCTTGTTTTTAGCTTTGGTCCTCAATCCCCTATTACTTTATTTTTTAAAATTGTATTTATTTTACATTTCGTTACATTTTGAGTTCTCAATTGTTTGTCTCCCTTCCTCCCAACCCAGCATTAGAGAAAGACAATATTTAATATAGATATATATCTCCTATAACTTTATATGAACTTTGTGTAAATATTGCTTTTCTTTTTCTGCATCCTTGTTATTTTCCTACAATAGAAGGATAAGTTCCTTGAGGGCAGGGGATGTTGAAAAATTTAAAAAAATATTTTGAGCTTGGCAAAAATCGACAAACATAACCATTTCAATATTCAAGGAGGAATAAAAAGAAGATTGAATATGATACTGAGAACTTTATTATGTGTAAGTTATGTATGAATTTTTAATGGATCATAAATTTAATATGATGATAAGAAAACTACCTGCTTATCTGGATGCTCTTCTAAACTTCCAGCTGCCCTGGATGAATTCAAGTCACCTGCCCAGACGAACTACATCCTTGGGCCAGGAAAGAACCGCCAGGTAGGATGGCCAAGTCCAAGTCAGTGACATCTGGAAGATATCGGAAAGTGGAGAACTCATTACCAGATTGGAGAAGGACAGGGTAGGCCTGATTTTCAGAATAGGAAAGAGAATAGGGTCTGCCAACTACAGGGAAATAAGTTTTACTTGGCGTCCTGGGAAAACTCTATAGAGTGAATCATTAAAGAGATGTCTTTAGGAAAGGAAGTGGTGATTAGAAATAGCCAGCGTGGCTTCATCCAGAACAGGCCATGCCAGACTAACTTGCTTTACTTTGGGAGCAGATACATAACAGATGAGAGGGATGCTGTAGACAAATTCTATCTGGATTTTAGTGAAGCTTTAGATGAAATTTCTCACACCATTCCTGTGGAGAAGATGGAGAGATATGGATTAAACAATTATACAATCAGATGGATTCAGGAGTCTTTGGACAGCTCACTCAACCTTTAGTTGTTAATAGTTTGATGCCAGAGGAACACCTAAGAGATCTGGGCTTGGCTCCTATGCCACTTAACATTGTTATCAATAACTTGGATGGTTGGTATGCTCAGCAAATTGGAAGAATGATATACATCGGGGAGGGCTGTCTAACCCACTGGATGAGAGAATCAGGATCCAAGAGCATTGGGCTGAATGAAATTCAATAGGGATAAACATAAAATCTCATACTTGGGTATAAAAAAATCAACTTCACAAGAATAACATGGGAAAGGCATGGATAGGCAGCATTTGGGGGTTTCACTTGACTGCTAGATCAGTATGAGCTGTAGGTATGGTATAGGTATCTGAGTGGTATGGTAATAGAGTGCCAGACCTGGAATAAGGAAGACCTGACTTCAAATCAGGATTCAAATACTAGCTATGCAACTTAACTTTTGCCTGTCTCAGTTTCCTTACTTGTAAAATGTGGATAATAACAGCACCCACCTCCCAAAGTTGTTGTGAAAATTAAATAAGATAATGTTTGAAAGTGTTTCCAAAGCACTATATAATTGCCAGCTATGGCTGTTATTTTTTTTAAATTACTCTATACTAGTGAAAAAACCTGATGCACTCTTTGGCTGCATTAAGAGGGAATAGAAAAGTATTAGTCTGACTGTACTTCACACTTGTCAGCCCTCATCCAAAGTATTATTTTTATTCTGGAAGCTATTTTTATTCTGGGAACTATGGTTTAAGAAGGACATTGAGAAGATGGAGAGGGTCCAGAGGAGGGCAGCCAGGATGGTGAAGAGCCTCTAGTCCACAGGTTCCCAAAGTGGGAGATAATGCCTCTTGGGGGGTGCTGGAACAATCAAGATGGGGGGGGGAGTAGTAGTAGCCTCGAGTGATACAAATTAAAAAAAATAAAAAGTTAAAGAAAGTAGGTTTTGGTGGGAGTGGCACTGAGTGATTTTTTTTGAAAGGGGGGGGTAGTAGGCCAAATAAGTTTGGGAACTTCTTCAAGTCTAGTCTGTGTCAGACAAGGATTGGATGGAGGAATTTGGCATTTTTTTTGTAAGTGCCATGTATCACTGAGAAAAGGGTATACTCCTTTTTTTTTTTTTTGGTTTTTTTGGCAGGGCAATTGGGGGTAAGTGACTTGCCCAAGGTCACACAGCTAGTACGTGTCAAGTGTCTGAGGTTGGATTTGAACTCAGGTCTTCTTGATTCCAGGGCCGGTGCTCTACTCACTGCGCCACCTAGCTGTCCCGGTATATTCCTTTCTATTCCCGTTCAATTTTCTCCAGAGGTCTATCATATCTAACTTTCCTAAAGTTCTATTCACCTCCTTAATTTCTTTGTTATTTATTTTGTGGTTAGATTTACCTAGTTCTGAGAGGGGAGAAATTTGGCATGTTTTACCCTGGTGGGAAAAAAAGAGATGAGGAAGAGAGAGAGAAGACGGAGCTGTCTTTAAGGATCTGAAGAGCTGTTATATAGGGAGGGATTAATTAGACTTGTTTCCCTTGGCTCCAGAGGGAAGAAACAGGAACAATTGGGAAAGTTGCAAAGAGACCAGTTAGACTTAATGTCAGGAAGATCTCTGAGCATGGGTGGACCAGAGGGCAGTGAGGTTCCTTTGACTCTCAAACACTGTTCACCTAGACCTCAGGGTCTCTCCCCTCTGTTCTCAGCTATTGACGTTCTGAAATCTTCATGTGCTTCAGGGCACTATCTACTGAGGAACGTCATGGACAAGAGGAGATAGTTACCTTCCAGAAGAGAGCCCCTCCCTTCCCCCAACCATTGAGAAGGCAAGCAATGTGATATCAATTATATATGTGATATCATTCAAAAAATACAAAGAAAAACTTTTTAATCAGGAAGCCTTGTGTGGAAATCCTTTTAATCAATCAATAAGTGCTTCTTAAGCCCCTACTATGTGCTAGGAGCTTGAGATACAAATACAAAGAATGAAATGAGCCCTACTCTTAAGGAGCTTACCCGCTATCAAGAATTAGAGGAACCATCAAAATAAAATGGGATGTCTTGTGAAGGAATGAGTTTCCCATCACTAGAAGTGCTCAAGTTGAGACAGACTCAAGGATTCATGCACTGAGTGGGAAGATGGAGTCGATGACTTCTAAGGTCCCTTCCAACTCTAATAGGTATATTTATATTGCACCTACTATGTGCCAGGCACTGTGCTAAGTGCTTTACAATCGTCATCTCATTTGATTCTTGAAAGGATCCTCTCAGGTAGGTGTTATTATTATCCCCATTTTACAGATGAGGAAATTGAGGCAAACATAAGTTAAGTGACTTGTCCAGGGTCACACAGCTAATAAGTGTCTGAGGATGAATTCCAACTTAGGTCTTCCTGACATCAGGCCTGGCACTTTATCCACTGCACCAGGTGCCTCATCATAGATTTATGATTCTATGAAAGGAAAAACATTCCTTCTCAAAAAAACCTCAACTGATAAATGCTTGCCTAATAATAATAACTGATATTTCTATAGTAAGGTAGTATCACAGTGGGTAGCAAAAGCTGAGACCTTACAAAGGTGAAATAATTTGCTCAGGAGCTTATACCTAATTGGGATAGCTAGGCAGTGCAATGGATAGACCACTGGGCTTGAAGTCGAGAAGATCCAAGTTCAAATCCAGCCTCAGACACTTATTGGGCAAGTCATTTAACCCCTATTTGCCTCAATTTCTCCTCTGTAACATGAGGCCACCCTGGAAATGGCAAACTACTCCAGTATCTTTGTCAAGAAAACCCTACGGATAGTGTACCTGGGGTCATGTAGAGGCAGATCGACTGAATACCCCTAGCAACTTATACCTAGTTAGTATAGGAGGCAGAGATTTAAACTCCCTTCTCCTGGCTGCAGGGTAAGCACGCTTCACTCAGCTGGCTCTCTAACAAAATGAGGTTAACCCACAGCTTTTCTTTTCTTTTCTTTTCTTTTTTTTTTAAAGTCCCAGACAGTCTCCTCATCTGCTCCTGCTCCATTAACCAGGCAACATCTGTCACCAGGCAAGTCGAAGCATTTGGAGGAGACGATTTCAATAATCCCCCCCAAGCAAGCCCCCCCCCCTTAATCCACCAAAGAGACCATCTCAACCAGCTGCATAAACCAGAGGGGAGACTGGCCCTGCAATTTACAAATCGACCACTGAAAATTCACGGCCAATGGTTTAGCCTCCCCCATCAGCATCTGTTGCCCCTCCCCCAGGCTGGAATACATACCACCCTTAATCTGAATGCAAAACCTCCCAGAAGACTGAGCTGGGGTAGGCTAGTTAACTGAGCTCAGTCTTGGTAAACTTGGTAAAGCCTCAAATGCTTTCTAAATTGGGAGGGGGGCCGGGGTAGACCAATCCCCTCTAAGCTTAAAAAAAAGTACATTGAAGATCCATTCATGTGTATTGTGCTTGGCACATTGTAGATGCTTTAACAGATGCTTTTTGAATTGGACTGAACGTTACTGTTAGTTAGCTGTAATTATTAGGAGTTTTTTTTATTAGGCGATAGGGTGTCCAGAGAGGCGGTAGAAGTGGGCAGTTTGGGGGGCAGCTAGGTGGCGCAGTGAGTAGAGCACCGGCCCTGGAGTCAGGAGGTCCTGAGTTCAAATGTGGCCTCAGACACTTGACACATGTACTAGCTGTGTGACCTTGGGCAAGTCACTTAAACCCAATTGCCCTGCCAAAAAACAAAATAAAACAACAACAACAACAATAAAAAGAAGTGGGAAGTTTGAAAGGTGCTTTGGAGTAGAGAGTTTGTTGGTCTTGATGTTAAGAAATCCTGGTTTGGAGTCCTTTTTCTGAACATTTACTACCTGGGTAATATTGGCTCTCCAGACCCTAGTCAACTTTCTAAGATTTTAAGTCATAGATGAGTTGCTAAGCTGCATTCATAGAGGGAGGCCCCTGAGAATTTCAGGTTGAGACTCAGCCTGTACACTCAACCCACAAGGAAGCCATTGTGATTGGGAGTTGAGTGTAAGAAGACCAGCAAAGTTGGAAGGGGATTGGTGTTGTATCCCACCCCATTTGTGGTCTTGATGGCAAAGATACTAGAGTGATTTACCATTTTCTTTTCCAGCTCATTTTTACAGATGAGGAAACAAGCAAACAGAGCTAAGTGACTTGCCCAGGGTCGCACAGCTGGTACGTGTGTGAGGCCAGATTTCAACTCAGGATGATGAGTCTTCTTGGTTCTAGGTCTAGCTGTCTATCCCCTGAGTCATTTTGCTGTCCCTAGGAAGGAGCTAGGTTATGAAAATTCACCCACATCCACAAGGGAGTAAATTCCTCCTTCCTCTGGGTAGGAGAATTGACATGCCATTCATAGGCATGAGTAATAATAAAACTAATAAACACATTCATTGCTTATAGCTGGGAAAGTGGCAAGAGGTATTAGAAAAATATTTTCATCTCTGAGCCAGAAAAAAAAAATCACAAATATACTTTTAAATTGGTAATGGATTACATTCTATTTAGAAGGAAGACATTATAATCCAATCTTTTAAAAATAAAATGATTGGGTCCTATCCTCCAAATCAAGCTAGAAAATGGCTTATTTCCTACATAACTGTTCAAGTTTTTATTCATATAGATGAGAGTAATAGACCATGCCATTAGGAAATCCTGTGCACAATGATTGTCTTAGAGCAGTGATGTCAAACGCAGATAGAAAAGCCATAAAATTCTACATAAGGATCCCTGCAGGCTCTATATTGACTTAGTTTTAGAGTGAAATATTATTTATGTTATAGCTTTATTTATTTGGTTTAAATATTTCCCAATTATGTTCTGGATTACTGTGGGCCCCACTTGGCCCACAGGCCTCATGTCTGGCATCTCTGTTCCAGAGAATTTAGCACTGGAAGAAAAACCTTAAAGGTGGTCAAGTTCAAATCAGCATACTGATTAGAGATCCACAAATTAACGTGTATTTGTGTTGTGTCATAGAGAACTAAGTGGCATAGTGGATAAAGTGATCTTCTTGGGTTCAAAGCTGGCCTCAGACACTCCTACCTGTGTGACCTTTCTGGAGTCCTCATGAAGTTTTTTTTAGACCTAGCTCTAAGGCCTGGTGGTTTTGTAGAATCCTGAAACTGCCTGTCCTCATTATGTTTCAGCTCCCAGTTGGATGAATTGTTTGTCACTGGTAAAGGCTCTGAAGACATAATCATCAGGGGTGAAGTAAGTGTGATATCCTTTCCTCTACCTTTCCCTTCCTCTTCCAGTTCAGGAGCAAGAGTTTTCGTCCGCAAAATACTCTAGAGCAGGGGTGGGGAACCTTTGGTCTCAAGGCTACATGTGGCCCTCTAGGTCCTCAAGTGTGGCCCTTTGACTGAATCCAAACTTCGAAGAACAAATCCCCTTAGTAAAAGGATTTGTTCTGTAAAAGTTGGACTCAGTCAAAAGGCTGCACCCAAGGACCTAGAAGGCCACATGTGGCCTTGAAGCTGCAGGTTCCCCACCCCTACTCTAGAGCCTAGAAACTCCTGAAGCTTAACTACTTTGTCCCTGGACTGCACCATTCCAAACTGGCTTGCTCTATTAGCCATAGGTCCAAAGGCATGTCTGAGTGTCTTCAACAAATCCCTAACCATTTCCTGTGTGGCATCATCTGCTTTCATCCAATGATGAAAACATGTCATGCACCTAACTGATTAAGGGTTGATTCCCCTCTGATTTCTACCTTTGCTAATTGACTGTAGAATTAGAGTGGGGTGGTCCTCCGCCTTTCTCTGGCCAATAAATAGCCTTTTGTAATAAAACACAAGAAACAATACACCCTAAAAAAGTTCCCTGTTCAATGATTTTCATAGGATATTTCAACATAATTGGATGAGAATGGCCCCCCAAAAAGAACTCTGATGGATACTCAGAGGGAGAAAGAAACTCATTATACTTTATGCGCTGAAATGAATGTTTATTTAATTAATTAACTTGATGAGTAAATTTTTTTAAAAAGTGACAAAGGAATATTTCTGTTTGTGTTTGTTTTCTAAGAAAAAGTGGGGAAACAGCAAGGTATGGCTGAAAACACTGGCAAATTCTTATGGGATCAAGGATGGGAGCAGGGAGGGAGAGAGGTTCAACGAAAAATCTAGGTGATGTAAATCGAAAAGATATCAATAAAATCTTTTTTTTTAATTAAAGAAAATAAATTGACTCTGCAGTAAGAGAACTTAGGTTTAAGAGTCTATGTCTGAGACTTAGAACTTATGTGCCTTTGAGCAAAGTACTGTTCTTTGGGCCTCGGGGGTTTTTAAATCTGTGAAATGAGGGCATTGGACTCAATGATCTCTAAGGTCCTTCCAGCGCTACATCTACAATCCCACAAAACATAGCCTAAAAAGAGCCTTTCTAGAAAGCATTTTAACAGCAAGTGACTCTTCTAGGTCAAGTCCCCTGTTGCTCAACTAACTACCAGCATCTAAGCCGAACGGTGGCAGATTCTGGAGTGGCGGTGTAGGATTGGGTAAGGTGCAACTGCTGGTATTAACTGGCCTCTTTCACTTTTGGGCACAATGTTGAAATGCTAGGGGAGTCAAGGGGCCAATGGGAGGGATATGGTTGTTGGACAAGAGCTTGGACACATTACTTGTCCACATGCTGTGGACCAAGTAATGCAAAACAGAAGGGTCCCGATCGTGCTGTATGAATTTTGGGGTGCACAAGCCCGTATGGTGGAAAGAGTTCTCACTGGTTGGGGGGACACGGTGAGAAGACCTGGGTTCCAAAATCACTTCTCCCATTTGGGCCATAGCTTTGTCATCTATAAAACCTAGGTTCCTAGGTTCTTTCTCTCCTAGCTCTCATGTTCTACATCCTAAGGACCTTACGAGCTCCATGTTGAGTGTTTCCCATATACTTCTGTGTTCAAAGAGATCTGCAAGGCACTCAGCTCCTTACCAGGCTCTGCTGTCTGCAAAGTCTGACATGGATTTCAGCTCCCAGGCTTCTGGCAGCTTCTTCTTCTTACCTTTTGAAGCTAACAAGGTCTGATACAGAATAGATATAAAACAGGCAGAAAATAGCCTCCCCACATGCCTGGCCAGGTGTCAGCAGCCTGGGGTGGGAGATCAAGGCCTGAAGCCTCCCTTCCCACCAGGAAGATTACAGCCCTCTTCCTCACTTGGACACAACCAGGAATCCCAAAAATGCGATCATCTCTTTCATGCCCTTTGTATACATCCTCCCTTCTTCATTGGGGGCCAGTTGAAAAGTTCTTGATTGTGTAAACAGACCAGAAAAAATACCTGCACATTGTCTGAAGTCCATGTGGGGGTGGCAAAAGCCAAACATTTTGTACATATTCATAAGGATTGGGCTCAGTGGCCAGCCTCCCTCCCCCCGCCGTGTGTGTGTGTGTGTGTGTGTGTGTGTGTGTGTGTACATCTATAAATATATACAATAGACGTATGCTATACGTATATAATATATGCACCCATGTATTAAATTACACATACATATATGCACATATAATATACACTGCATATGTATGTATGTGTACCACACATCTGTGTATGTGTATATACAGATCGAATACAAGGAATATTATATGTGCATACACACATGCAATGCAATATGTGTATATTATATACATATGACATGTGTGTTGTACATGTGTGTTATGTGTGATGCATTTGTGTATATGTACTATATATTATGCCTACATGTGTATATACATTATATAGTAGATAACATACGTATATTATGTATAATAGAATATATGTATGTATTATATATAGTGGCAGCTAGGGTGCACAGTGGATAGAACACTGGGCCTGGAGTTAGGAAAGCTTATCTTCCTGTGTTCAAATCTGGCCACAGACACTTGCTAGCTGTATGACCTTGGGCAAGTCACTGCGACTCTGTTTGCCTCAGTTTGCTCATCTGTAAAATGAGCTGGAGAAGGAAATGGAAACCCACTCTGGTATCTTTGCCAAGAAAACCCCAAATGGGGTCATGAAGAGTTGGATACCACTGATATAACTCAACATCAAAACCAACATACGTTATTATATCTACATACATGTACACGCATAAATAACACACAATACACATTAGGTCCTGTTCCCATGTACACACATGTGTAGTGTGTCTGTGTGTGTGTGTGTGTGTGTGTGTGTGTGTGTGCTGGTGCTCATGCACACATGTATTTGGTATATAAGATTCCTTCTGCCCAACATGTTTTGACTGCAAGTTCATGGAAGACAAAGACCATGTCACAACCTTCTCCAAGGTGTTGCCTTCTGCTTTGTCATCCCTTCTACCCTTGGTTTCCAATAGCCTCGCCTCCCCCTCCACACACCTATAAATATATACAATATACATACACTAAATGTATATAATATATGCACACATGTATTATAATATACATACATATATGCACATATAATAAGCACTACACATGTATGTACATATGTATGTGATATACATATGACCAGAGTAGATAGTTGAAAAGGCTACTCTATAAATAAGTGGATTATTCATTTATTCCACAAACTTTTATTAAGCCCTCACTGTGTTTAGGACAATGTGCTTGGTGCTGGGGGAGATACCTAATTTTGACAAGACAAACTTTGTGCCTTTGTGCCTTCCTGGGGCTTACAGGTTAATGTGACCCAAACACAGGTAACTGAAATAGTGCATGGGGTTACATGAAAAGTGCATTAGAGAAGTGGCAGATGAAGCAAGCAGACCCGGGGTTTCTGCAGGCAGATCTTCCCCTCCCTGGGATCTGATCTCTCTAAGAAGTGGAAATCGGAAGTTGAGCGGAAATAACTGGAATGGTGGAGGAGTAGGCACTTGTCACCTTAAGCAGGGCTTTTAAATACCCAGACTGGACTTGAGTGTGACAGAATGTTCTATGAAGCCTTATTTGGGGGGAGGGGAGGAGAGGGAAGGGGAAGGGAGGGGAGGAGAGAGAGAAAGAGAGAGAGAGGAGGGGAGGGGAGGGTGGGGAGGGAAAGAATGGATGGTGCAGCTTGATAGGGGGTACTCTCCTCATTCATTCCTTGTTCTCTTTCTCCCCCCTTTTTTAAAGCATGTATGGGCCAGAGCCCTTTCTCCTTGTGACTTTGACTTTGGCACAGGGAGTCCTTAGGCAGTCCCAAAGGTGGCAGAGTCAGAATTTGAACACAAGTCCTCTATGGACACAACTTGAAACCCATCTGTGACCTGATGGATGTTTTTTGAGTGTGACAGAGGCTCAAAGTGTGATGGAGAGCTTGAGATGGATCAATCATAGGATCACGAGGCTATAGATTTGGAGCTGCATAGGAGGGCAGTGCAGAGCCTGAGAGGCCAACAATCCAACCCTCTCCTTTTACAGATGAACAAACAGAAGCATAGAAAGATGAAGCAATTTGCCTGGGGTCACAAAGGTCTTAAATTTCTGAGGCAAGATCTTAACCTGTCTTCTGACTCTAATTCCTGAGGTCTTTCTGCTATACTATAGTCCAACTCCTTCATTTTTACAGTTAATATAAACTGAGGCCCAGAAAGGTTAAATTATTGCTCATGGTCACAGAAGTTCTAAGTCCAGGTTCAAACCTAGGGCTGACTCTGGATATGGTGGTCTTTCTACTGTATTACATTCCTTGCCAAACATGAGAACCCACTATTCATCGCTGTTGAATGAAAGCCTCCTGCTAAAACAGACCTTAAAGGATCCTCTCACAACTCTAGAGACCATTAACTTCCTTTCACAAACTCTTTCTTGCTGTTCCTTACACATTCAATCTGGTTTCCAATCTCCTTGTCTTTACCTTGGCTGTCCCTCATTCCTGGAATGCCCTTTCTCTTCTCCTCTGCCTCTTAGATTCCTCCTTTGAAGCTCAAGTGCCATCCCCTACATAAGGCTTTTCCTGATCCCCCATTCAATGGTGGTGTCCCCCTCAAATTATCTTGTACTTACTTGGTATACGTTTTGTATGAAAAGCAGTGTGGCTCAGCAAATAGGACTGGCTTCAGTGTCCATCAGACTTGACTTTAAATCCAGCCTCTGATACATACTGACTGTATGACCTTGGACTCCAGTGCCCCAGGCAACTAATTACTGGACGCTCTAAGTGGTAGAGAAGGTTCCAAACAGCATTGGTAGAGAAATTTGCTTCAACTGAGAATTCTTTTACCAATGAAATCTCAGATCCAAATCCCATTCTCATAAAAAAACAAAACAAAAACCTCCAAAACAACCAAGCATATTTTATAAATACTTACGTGTCTATGTATTTCCCCAATATGTATGTGTGTATGTATATATGTATACGTACATACATATATATGTATTTCCTCCAGTAGAATATAAGCTCCTTGAAAGCAGGGACTGTTTCATTTTTGTTTCTGTATCCCTTGCATATCATGAAGGCACTTTATAAATGATGAGTAATTGATTAGTTGACCTGGGCAAGTCTCTACCTGCCAACCAAGAGTAAGAACCATGCAGGAGAAAGTAGGACACAAGAAGGAGCCAGACAGGCTAAGAAGATGGTATCAGAGAACAGGAGTTGCCTCTCTGGGTCATGCCAGTATCGGCAGAAGGGGTGCTGGAGGGTGGGGGAATGGTCTGGCGCATCGCTGGAGCACCTTAGGTAATGGGGTTCTCCCCGCTCACAGTTCTCCATGAGGAGAGATTCTCTTTTTCATGCACCAGACCCCAATTACATCATGAAATATAGTAATGGCTGGCCCTTGTCGGGGGATACAGTTGTTCATAGGGTAGCCGATCTGATTAAGAGTGCTTTTCATTAAGAAGGAAAGGGGAAAGGAGAAAAATGCCACAGCTGCTACAGCAACCAACATTTTTCTAGTTCATTAAGGTCACAATGCACTTTACCTGTGTTCTCAGCTGATCTCACAACAACCCTGTGAAGTAGTTGGTTTTATTATCCCCATTTTATAGATAAGAAAACTGAAACCGTGAAAGGTTAAGTGACTTGTCCTGAGGTCATGTGGCTAGTTAGAATTAGAACTTATCTTCCTGAGTCCAGATCCTGCTGCTGTCCCCTCTATTACTTAGACACACGAAGATGGCAGGTGTACATGAGGGAAAGAATAGTAGTCAAGGAGCTAAACCACAAAGATTGGGAAAGAAAGATATTTGTTAAATATATTTTAGGGGGGTCAAATGTGAGGATTTGCTTTGCTTGACCATGCATAGTTGTTCCAAAGGTGTTTTTCTTTTCTTTTTTCCAATGAGTGAGGTGAGAGAGTGAGGGGAGATAGATGGGATAGGATAGGGGAGAGAGAGAGGGAGGGAGAG
>CM053623.1:244056769-244079879 GCA_028646595.1 Phalanger gymnotis
TGATCTATATCTGACCACCGGACCCAGTTGGCTCCGGAGGAGGGAGGGAGGCCAGTGATTTTGCACAGCCCTCCTTCACTTAAATCCAGTTCACTTACAAGTCATGGCATTACCTTCCTGATGTCATGGTGCCCTTCGAGAATGAAGGACAGACGACTACAAGATTCCCTATAACCTGGAACCACAATGTTTCATATCATTCTCCCCTAAGCACCAGAACTTCAAGTCAAAGTAGTTTACTTTCTATATATCAAATGATCCATAAACCCTGCTGCCTCTGAGGTTTTGCTCACACTGTTCCAAGTCCTTGTACCACTCTCCTTTCCCCCTCAGTGTCTATTGAATTCTTGCCCATTTGTAAAAGCCAAATTCAAGCACCAGGTCATGCAGGAAGATTTCCCTGATTACCCTGCTTGATAGTGGCCTTGCCTCTCATAGTTCATGAAAGGAGGTCCATGATCTCCATGAAGAGAATGGTAGAGTGTATGCCAACTTTGAGAAGATTGCCTAAGGGTTAGTAGAGTATGAGTGTTGGAGATACTCTTCATGAGTCAAGAGCTGATGTTAGAGATAGTTTAAGAAGCAGTCCTAAATAGATCAGACATCTGCTTCTTTCTTCTCCTGTCCTCCACTTTAGTCATTTCTCTGGATTTAAGACAGGGGTGGGGAACCTGCGGCCTCAAGGCCACATGCGACCCTCTAGGTCCTCAAGTGCGGCCCTTCAACTAAATCCAAACTTCACAAAACAAATCTACTTAATAAAAGGATTTGTTCTGTAAAATTTGGACTCAGTCAAAAGGCCCCATCCAAGGACCTAGAAGGCCACATGTGGCCTCGAGGCCAAAAGTTCACCATCCCTGGTTTAAGATATGAAACAAATTATTTGCATACAATATTCTATAATTTGATCACAGATTGGTCTGTTATTTTGTACACATCTAGACTCTGTGAAAATTTTCTCAAAATAAAGCTTATGCTTTAAACCCCATTAAGTATTTATCAACCAACCAAGCAATGATCATTTATTAAATATTACTATGTGCCAGGCAGGGCAGCTAGGTGGATAGAACGCCAGGCCTAGAATAAGGAAGACTCATCTTCATGAATTCAAATCTGGCCTTAGACACTTACTAGCTATGTGATGCTGGGCAAGTCACTTCACCCTATTTACCTCAGTCTCCTCATCTGTAAAATGAGCTGGAGAAGGAAATGGCAAACAACTCCAGTATCTTTGCCAAGGAAACCCCAGAGGGGGTCACAAAGAGTCAGATGCCATTGAAAAAAATGACTGAATATCAACAAAAAAGTGCCAGGCACTGAGGGAGGAGATAATGATGATACAAATGAAAGTCATCATGATATAACTTCTTTTTCTGTCTCTGCCATGGAGATACACACACCCAGGATGAATCCTTCAGAGTCTAGACAGAAATCTTTAGCTTGTTATGATCTATGGACTAAGAAGGGATTGGATGCAAGATTTGAGTCAGGACCAACTCATTTCAGGTCACTTAAAGTTTCTCATCCCCAGATTCCTCCTCCATAAAATGGGGATAATATCATTACATTTACTTTCCTATCTGAAATTATCCCCAATTTATCCTGACATATATATGTATATATATGTGTGTGTGTGTGTATGTGTTTATATATATATGTATATGCGTATATATATACATATATATATGTCTAATTTGTACATTAGATTGTGAACTCCTTGAAGGCAGGGGCTGTTTGTACATTTCTTTGTATCCTCAGTGCTTGGTATACAATAGGCACTTAATAAATGCTTATTGACTTGTCTACCTCACCAAGGTGTTGTGAGGTCAAAAGAGATACCATACAAAGCTTTATACAAATACTAGTTATTATTATTATTTAAAGAAAAAGCACTGTCTTCCTCTTGCCCTGTAGATGAGATGTGCTGGGAGTGGGGTGGGAGTGGTGCTGAGTGGAGACAAAGAAGAGTGAGTAAGAAGGACAGGTTGGAGACTGATGGAGGTGGGGCAGAGGGGACCTGTGTGTGTGGCTGCAGTAACCAGGCTAACTCTGTTCCACTTTCTTCCACTGCGAGAGCCTGTATCCAAATGGGCTCAATCCAAAACTTATCTTTCCTTTAATGGTCATTTACATTTCTGTTTAGTTAGTATTGAGTTGCCAGTATGATTTCGAAAGTATGACTGATCATAACAGTTTCTTATTTGTGTGTGCACTAAGTCATTCCAGCCTACCCTCAGGGTTCTAGGAATACTGTTGAGGAATTTGGGTATCCCTTCTCTAATGCTATACAGTATTCCAATGTGGTTCCCCTACTGTTAATCATTTCTTGCCCCAGTTCTGTTTAACTAATTAACATTAAGTAGCCTCTACACAGGGCTATTTACCTTAATGATAAGGCCAGAATTTAAGTATAAACCTTCCCCCAACACCTTGGTGGGACACACTCTTATCCCTTTGGTTTCTGGGGATAGGAGATTCAGTTTCTATACAGCATTGGTCCCACTAAGTAATTCTGGCATGGCTGCTGAATGAGTCTATCTCAGCTACCGATGGCTGAGCTCCTAATGGCCACTCTTTGCTCAGAGGGCATCAGTTCTGGAATGGCTACAAACCCGGCTTGGGTTCCTGGACCCCCGTCTCCATTCTCCTTCACCTAAAGCAAAAGAACAGATGATGTGGCAAAGAATCAAGGCTCTATTCATCAGCCACATGTTGGCTTCAGATGCATAGGGCCTGAGGCTTCTCTTTCTACAGTACTGTCTCTCTTCTCTTCCTGGAACACCTCCCAGTTAAGAAGGAATGGGACTAAAAGAAGGGACAAGTTTGGGTCAACTAGTTTCTTTTAAATGTACCCCAGTTCTGCCTATGCAGCCAATCAAAGACTGGCTGAACAGACCTTGAAATAAAATGTCTGTGCATGAAAGCTGATGTGGGGATTGCATCAGCCAAGCACCCTCTGCGCTCTCCTAAGGACTGAGCTTACTGGCCAGTATCCTGTTACATGTATGTTTCACCTTGTGAATGGAGAGTGCAAGGACAGACAAAGAGGGAGAAGGAGACAGGGAAAATAAACTCTGCTGTAAGTGTTGGGGTCAGGCCACAGCTAGGGCTAAAAGAAAGAGAAACATTGATTTTTATATTTTGTATATATTATATACTTATATTTTGTATCCCCAAACTGGGGGCACAAGTCAAATGAATCTCAACTTCAGAGACTCCCCTGGGCACAATGGAGCTAAACAGTGGCATGGGGATGGGGTGTGGGAAGGGGGAAGAGAGAGGGTGATTAGCAACAAGAGAAAGCTTTCCTAGGACCCTAGGGGCACGTTTACTGTCCTTTGGCTCATTTTATGGAGTGGGAAACTAAGCCACAGAAAGGCTAAATGTCTTGCCCAGTGTCCCAGAGATCCTAAATGCCAGAGATGGGATCTAAACCTAGATTTTTAAACTTCAATACCAGCAAGTTAACCACTGTACCACAATGCCTCTCGAGTAGCTTATGTTCTATTGGGGGAGTATATACAACACATACATGAAATAGATTAAGGTAATTTGGGGGAGAGGCTTTAACAACTGGGAGGGATTAGGAAAAACTCTATGTTGGAGGGGGGTGTTTGAGCTGAGCTTGAAGGAAGCAAGCGTTTCTAGTAGAATTGAAGTGAGGAGGGAGCATATTCTAGGCATGAAGTGTCCTATCACAATCACATACCACGACTTGTTCAGCTGTTCCCCAATTGATAGGCATCAAGAGGAGGCAGATTTGATGGCTTTTGGGATGCCTTCCTATTTGGAACTGAGGATGTCTAGTTTGGTGACAAGCATCTTCGATTTCTTTTGAAAAGGTATTAGACTTGGTCTGCATTTCTAGAAGGTCTAGAAGGAAGAATCCAGGGGCAAGGGGTGGGAGTTGCAAAGTTAGGCTTAATATAGGAAAAACATCTATAATCAGAGCTACTCAAAATAAGTGGGGGAGCAGAGGGCTCAAGAGGTAGTGAGCTTTCTCTCGCTAGAGGTCCTCAAGCAAAGACTGATACCCATTTGTTGGACATGTTGTAATTAGTTTCCTGCTCATCCATTGGTCACATTAGACAGCCTCTGAGGACATCTTCCAGCTGTGAGGTTCTGTGCTTCACTGAGTAAAGGAGAGAAGTTGAACAAAGATGTCTGATAGCCCCAAATTCTCACTCAGTAGAAGGTGAGCTCATCTCTACTGAGGGCGAAGGGGAGAAGGGAGAATTAGAGGTTAAACGAGAGAAGCCAAGGCTTGGAATTGCTGAAATAAGAGAATAATAGAATGAAAGCACTGGGTGCAGTAGTGAGGACCTATTTGAGATCTGACAACCCAGATAGGTCATGGATGGAGTTGGTACAGTTTGGTATACTCTAGAAGCCCATGGTCATGGGTGTTATGTAAGTGGCTGATCACGGGGACAAGGCTGATAGGGAAGGAAATGAGAACAGAGGAGGTCTGAGGGACTGGCAGAATAGGAAGGAGTCAAAATATCTCAGATAACCTTTCTGGTCCCTCCCAGCTCTCACCTTCTGTGTTCTAAGGTTCTCTGCAGCTCTAACTCCCTTGGCTCTAAGGTCCTTTTGGTTTCTGACATTCTCTGTTCCAGAGTCTCTCCCAGCTCTGACATCCTCTGTTCTAAGGTTCTCTCCAGATCTGAGTGTTTTGGCTCTAAGATCCCTCCCAGATCTGACATTCCCTCTTCTAAGGTTCTCTGCAGCTCTGATTGGCTCAGTTCTAAGGTCCTTCTGATCTCTGACATTCTATGTTCTAGGGTCCCTCCAAGTTCTGACATTCTCTGTTCTAAGGTTCTCTCCAGCTCTGACTGTTTCTGCTCTAAGGTCCTTCCCAGCTCTGACTTTCTCTGTTCTAAGGTTTTCTTCAGTTCTGACTGTTTCTGCTTTAAGGTCCTTCCCAGCTCTGACATTCTCTCTTCTAGGGTTACTCCCAGCTCTGACATTCCCTGTTCTAAGGTTCTCTGCAGCTCTGTCTCAGTTCTAAGGTCCTTCTGGTCTCTGACATGCTATATTCTAGGGTCCCTCCAAGCTCTGACATTCCCTGTTCTAAGGTTCACTCCAGTTCTGACTGTTTCTGCTCTAAGGCCCTTCCCAGCTCTGACATTCTTTGTTCTAAGGTTCTCTGTAGTTCTGAATGTCTCAGTTCTAAGGTCTCTGTTTTAGGATCCCTCCCAGCTCTACCTCTATGATCCTATGAATACCGTACTCTTCCACACCATTGAGAGCTAAGGACAGAGCTAAGGAAGGAGCGAGTGAATAGGAGTGGAAAAACAGAAGATTGTGATCAGAGAAGGGAATTTCAGATTTCACAGTGCTGAGGGGTTGAGCAGTTTTGATAATATTGAGGCCTATGGTGTTTCCACACTAGAGAGGGTGCCTTAGTGATAGATTTCAGGAGCTGAAGAGTCCAAAAGACTATGTAGACAACAGGAAATAGAAAAAAAACCCAAGCATTTATTAAGCTCTTACTACATACCAGGTACCGTGCTAAGTATGGAAGATACCAAAAAATAGCAAAAACTGGTCCTGCCTTCAAGGAGCTTATAATCTCATGAGAGAGATGACACATTCATAGACAGATATTTACAAGATATGGAGAACACATAGAAGGTGACCTTAGAAAGGAAAACACTAGAAGCTGGGTGGGTGAGTAGGAGGAGTGGAGGGAAAATAGTCTTTTCTAGGAGGTTCCATTTAAGCTGTATCATGAAGGAAAGAAGCCAGAGACTCTAAGAGTTGGAAGTTAGGAGGAAGAGCATTCCAGGCATGGGGCACAGCCAATGCAAAGATGGGAGATTGAGAAATCTATGTGAGGAGTAGCACGTAGGTCAGTATGGTTGGAAAGCAGCACTCCCCTTCCCCCCAATGAACAAACATGTAAATTCTACTTTAGAAGAAAAGCAGAAAGACCTTCAAGTTTTCATCTTACTTTGCTGTAATAGCATTCCTCACTCTCTCCTCACCACTACCTCTGAGAATTCCTTCCAATTTAAACCCAATTTTTTGTTTTCAAAAATTGCCAGAGAAGCCTTAATTTCTGGGGCAGTCCCTGGGATGGGGAGAAAGCACAGAGCCTCCCTTAGATCCCAGCTGCTGATCTAGTAGACAAATGTTGGCTTAGTCCCAATCACCTATGACCCACCTTTGGGTTTGTCCATGAAGATAATCCCAGCTTCCAGGAAGTTTAGTGGAGATACCTAGAGGGCCAGCTAGAATAATAATCCTATAGTAATAGCCTTAAAAAAAAGACTAGTCCTAAACAAATTTTCAACGTAAAGCATCTTTCTTAGTGCAGCAAGGAGTCTGAGGGAGCGGTAGATAAGGTGGCACATGCCAGGTGAGTCAAACCCCTGTCAACACCTCATCCACTCTGCCTCCTCAGAGCCTAGTGGAAACAGCTCAGGACCTGGAGCCCAAGAACAGTAGCACCCTAGAGCAGCTGTGACCCTGCTTCCAGCCCAGCCCCTGGAAGCTTCATACAAAACAGCAGCTTCCTCTGCAGGTGGTACAGCCCCCACCACCTCAGCAGCCACAGCTGCTGAAGACATTTCTCACCCCTAAAGCTTTAGCACTGTCAAATTGTTCAGCACCAGAAAGGGAAATGGTTTTATCAGCAGAAATGCCAGTAAAAAAAGGGCATTAGGTCTGCGTCCTGAGGACCCTGTGATCTTTCCATCTGATATACAGCTGAAAACTCTAGATGTTGTCCCCCCTATTAAAATGGGAGCTCTTTCAGTGCAGGGAATGTCTGGCTTTACTATTTTATTTCTCAGTCCTTTGTATGTAGTAAGTGCTAATAATTTTTTTATTCCTTCAATTATTCATTTATTCATTCAGCCTGTTATGCATCCTTAGCCATATCCCATCGCCCTCTAGGGATTGTTCATGAGTGGTTGTTACTTGCAAAGTTTTCATCCTGAGTTGTAGGAACTAAGGCAAAGGAAGAATTCAGAGAAATTTGGGAAGAGTTCTATGAACTTGTATAAAGAAAGAAGAACTGGGGCAGCTAGGTGGTGCAGTGAGTAGAGCACCAGCCCTAGAGTCAGGAGGACCTGAGTTCAAATCTGGCCTCAGACACTTGACACACTTACTAGCTGTGTGACTTTGGGCAAGTCACTTAATCCCAATTGCCCTGCCTTCCCCCTCAAAAAAAAATTTAAAAAAAGAAGGAAGAACCCAGAACACAATATACATGATGAGCCTAGAAAAGTCTGAGAAACCATGTGAACTCTGACTGATGCAGTAACCAAGCATGACTTCAGAGCACTTAGATCAAAGTATGCTTTTCCTCCTTTTGGCAAAGAGGTGGTGGACACACGCAGGACCAGAATGTGCTGTACATTTTCAGAAATGGCCAAGTGTTGATTTGGTTTCTTTGCCTTCACTTATTTATTATAAGGGAAGATTCCATTGGAGGATGGGAGGGGAGAGTCTGTGACTGTGGTTAAATGATAGAGATATTTTTAAAAACCAAGAATATTAATAAAATATTTTTAAGTGTTCATACTGAAGAAATGCAGATCCACTATCTTGGGAATTCTCATTTAGATCTATGCTGGAGCCTGCAGGGCAGTCTTGTTTTAACCAGGAACCTGTCTAGGCTGGAATGATTGGTTAGAACAGTGTCAATATCCCAGGAAATTTTTAACAGAGTGAGGAGAGGTAGAGTAAATAATCTGATTTCTAAAATACCTTTATAATACAAAAAAAAGGAAAAAAAACTTCAATAATTTCCAATTATCTTTTTGGGGAAAAAATGCAAAATCCTCAGCCTGGCATTTAAAGCCTTTGGTAATCTGTCTCCCAACTACTTTTCCACTCTTACTTCATTATTTTTCCTCATCAGGCCCTCTATTTTCCAGCCAAATGACCTTCCAACTGTTTCCCTTGTATGACTTTCCACCTTCCACATCAGACCCTTTGTATGGGCTATATCCTCCTGGAATGCCCTCACTGCTTTCTTCCACCTCTTTGAATCCTCCATAAACTTCCTTCAAAAACAGCTCATTGTAAGTAAGGATTGTCTCAAGCTTTGCACCTGTAACCCCAATGCCTGGCACATAGTAGGCACTTAAGAGAAACACTTGTTCATTTCTTGTTTTTCTCACTTACCATTGTTAGTACCTTTTCTTGATTATCTTCAATTTCTCCTGTCTATAGCTTGTTCGTACATAGTCGTTTGCATGTTGTCACTTCCATTAGACTGTGGTTTTTTGCCTTTCTTTGTATCCCCAGCATTTAGCACAGTGCCTGGCACATAGTAGGTACTTAATAAATGCTTGTTGAAGGATTGATTTGATTGATAGGTGCTTAATTAATATTTCTTGAATTGAATTGAATTTCTTCGTTGAAGGAACAAGGGCTAGTGATTACCTCCAAACAGTCTCTACCAAATGAGGGGCCAGAGACTAAAAGAAAGCCGTATGTAAGTAAGAGACTAGCTTTGAGGGGAAGGGGAGTAGCGCCAGACTGTCACAGAGATAGATAGCTAGAAAGAAGCCCCCAAGATGAAAGCTGTTTCCATTTCACCAAAAGTATTTATAGAATTATCAGACACCTGCAAGCTGCTTAAAGACATGCCTTTTACATACGATCCTAACCACAGATAAGCTCAACTTGGAGGAGTTAACCATTTATGTGGCTTTATCCCTTGTGTTACCATGGATAAATCCCTTAATCTCCTTGAATCAGTTACCTTACTTGGGAAGTGGGGTACTACTTCTTCAGTTTTTTTTTGGAGGGGGGAAGGCAGGGCAATTGGGGTTAAGTGACTTGCCCAAGGTCACACGGCTAATAAGTGTGTCAAGTGTCTGAGGCCAGATTTGAATTCAGGTCCTCCTGATTCCAGGGCCAGTGCTCTACTCACTGCGCCACCTAGCTGTCCCGCTACTACTTCTTACATTCAGTCTAGGGTACTGGACAATGTGCTGGACCTGGAGTTAGGAAGACCTGAGTTCAAATCCTGCCCCAGACACTTACTAGCTGTGTGACCCCAGGCAAGTCACTTAACTGCTTCTGCCTCAGTTTCTCCATCTGTAAAATGGGTATAATAATGGCACCAATCTCACAGGAGTGTTGTAAGGTTTAAAAGAAATAGGATATTTAAAAGGCTTTTCAAACCTTAAAGTACTATATACAAGTGCTTACTAAAACTTTAAACTGAATTATATAAATGTTGGCTATAATTATTTTTGAACATCAATAAGAATACTATATGACATTAACAAGATGTCATTATGCTCATGGAGAGGAGTATCCTGGTAAATGTTAATAATTATCCAACTGAAAAATGTCCACAGGACACATTTTTAAATTTAATCTGCCTGCTGAGGTTGGGGTTGGGTCTGCCTGCCTCAAGTCTCCCTCTACTCCAACTCATCTTTCATACAGTCATTAAAATGATTTTCCAGATGGAAGGTTTGACCGTATCGCTGTCTTCTACTCAGTAAACTATAGTCATTCCCTATTGCCTCCAGGATCAAAAAGAAAGTCCTCTGCTTGGCATTCAAAGCCCTTTATAACCTGGCCCTCTCCTACCTTCCCAGTCTTCTTACACCCTATTCCCCAACACTTACTCTTTGATCCAGTGACACTGGCCTCCTGGTTGTGGTCTTGTGGCTGCTCCACAAACAAGACACTCCATCTTCAGCTCCAGGCATTCTCTCTGGCTGTCCCCCAAGCCTGGAATGCTCTCACTCCTCCAGTCCTATTGCTCACCTCCCTGGCTTCCTTTAAGTCCCAACTAAAATCTCACTTTCTACAGGAAGTCTTCTTCAACCTCTCTTAATTCCAGTACCTTCCATTTCTTAAATATTTCCTATTTATATCGTATATAGCTTGCTCTACATAAATATATAATATAAATTATATAAATAACATATTTATATATTATATTATAATAAAATAATAAAAATAATATTGTATAATGTAATATAATATAAAATATATAAACTAATAATATAAATAAATTATATAAATGTAATATAATAACTACATGTATTTGTTTGCATGTTGTCTTCCCTGTAAGATCATAAGCTCCTTCAGGGTAGAGACTGTCTTTTGCCTCTTTGTAGCCCCAGGACTTAGCATAGTGCCTGATATAGTCTGCACTTATAAATTTTTAGTGATTTTTAACATTTTCTCCTTCACTTTCTTAAGTGTAGACAATCATCAAAACAGTAAATCAAGTGGTCATGTGTAATGTTGGCTGATTTCTGAAGTGTAAAATGCTCATACTGAAAATTTAACAATCAGCCCTTCTAAGGGGATTCCCTCTGACACATCCCAGCTCATAGAACACAATTGATTCAACTGTTCCCCACTGAATGCCCCCTCCCAAGCTTCCTTCCAGATCTTTGCTACTACAAAAAAAATGCTGCTATGAATATTTGTGTGCATGATATCTTTTCCTCTGTCTCTGTAGATGATAAATTTTTCCAGTGACAGAAATTTGGTAGGCTTGTCCACTACACGGTAGATGGGTTGCAGTCACAGATCTTTGTATTATTTTTATCATTACTACTACTAATTATCATTTTGCTGAATATCAGCACATGCTCTAGTGTGCATGGGGAAGATTCAAACAATATGCACAGATTTGTAAAAGCTTAAGTGTGGAGAGGTCATCTGAGACCAATCGTCTCATGTTTACAGAGGGAGAAACTGAGGTTCAGAAAAAAGTATGGTGCCGTGAAAAGACTTCCTCTGGGAGCAGAGGACCTGAGTTTAATTCAGATGCTGCCCACTGTGTGACTTTGACAGTCTCATCGTGTCTTTAGACCTCAGTTTCCTCATATGTAAAGGAAATGAGTGGGACTAGAGGACCCCTAAGGTAAGTCCCTCCTGGCTATCAATCTATGCATCTGGTTTTCTGACTCTAAATTCAATCCTCTTTGCAACATGGGAATGTACTGAGGCAGAGACTAGAAAAGCAGGATGATAATCACAGTAACTGAAAATGTTGGGGCTCTAAGGGACGTTAGAGGTCATCCAGCCCTCTCCTTTGATAGTTGAGCAATAGAGACCTGGAGAGAGAGGAAGTTACTTGCCTAAAGGCACACAGCTAAATACTTGGAGAGATAAGAGAGATGTAGCCGGGGTCAGAGTCCCAGGTCAGCTGCCTCCTCTCTTTTCTCCCTTCATCTTCTGGTGCTAATAACATCCAGGTAAGCTCAGTGTTGACAGTGGGTTTAGACATCTATCTGCTTAGTCGCCACATCCAGAAACACTAGAGAAGATCGTATATATTGTCTCTTGTTCTTTGAGAGCAGAGACTTGCTTAGTATGATGACTGGCACATGAGTTCAACAAAACTCTCTTTTTCTTTCCCTCTCTCCCTTTCTTACTTCCTCTCTCTTTTTCTTCTTCCTTCCTTTCATGTCCTCTCTTTCTTGCTTACTTTCTCTTTCTTTCCTTCTCTCTTTCCCTCTCTCCCTTTCTTTCTTTTCCCTCTTTTCTTTCTTTCATTCTTTCTTCTTCCTTCCTTTTTTATTTTCTCCCTTCTTTTTCTTGCTTCTTTTCTTTGACTCTCTCTTTCCCTCCCTCTTTCTTTCTTTCTTTCTTTCTTTCTATTCTCTCTTTCTTTCCTTCTTCTTCCTTCCTTTCTCTTTCTTTCCCTCCCTCCCTTTCATTCTCCCTCCTCCATCCTTTCTCTTTTTCTTCTTTCCTTTCTCTCTTCCTTCCTTTCGTTCTCATTTCTGTTTCTTTCTTTCGCTCTCTCTTTTCCTTCCTTCCTTTCCTTCTTTCTCTCTTTCTTCTTTCCAAAGCATCAAGACCCATTCTAATAAGAAGTGTGGATGGCAGAAAGCTGCCTATACTGACTGGGAATCAGGTGATCCAGGATGTATTTATTCCTGACTCTTTCTGGCCAGCTATGTGACTCTGAGAAAGTCACTTCATAGGCTCACAGGTTTTAACGATGCAAGGGACCTTAGAGCTCAGCTACTCTAGTGGTGTGTCAAGTTCAAATAGAAACCTGTCCATAGAACATTGACCACAAATTAACATTCTCTATGTTGCATTGTATTTTTATTTATTTTTGCTAAATATCTCCCAAATACATTTTAATCTGATTCCTGCAGCACTCACGAGTTTTGCAGGCTTTGACACTTCTAATTCTATTCCAATTTCTTCATTTTATGGGGAATGAACACATGGCTCAGAGAAGGGAACAAGGGATTTGCCCAAGGTCTTAGTAAGAAGTCAGGATTTGAACCCATGGTCTTTTGACTCCAGATCCAGGGCACTTCTCACTTCACATCTAACCTTTTGGCTTCCTCATCGGTAAATGGGAGGATTAGGGTCAGGTGGCTTCTGACTCCTTCCATCTCTGACATTCCTCCCAAGAGTCTTGTGGGCTGTGTAGTTGATTATTATCTCTACTGTACACATGAGGGCTATGAGGTTCAGTAAGTATTTGCCCAGGGTCACACAGCTGGTCAATGTGAGAGGTGGGATTTGAACCCAGATCTTTTGAGGCCAAGTTTTGCTCTCTTGATGCCTTCAAATAGAAAAAGAGCCACCATCAGGAGTGTACCTAGAATTGGGTTTTTCCATTCCTGAGGGATGTGCTTACACTGACCCCTCCAAAATTCTCTGGGGAATCTTTGTGAAGACAAAGATATGGAGGGGTAAGAGGGAGCACTAACATTCCATGACCCCAGAAAAGAGCTACCCTATCTGGTCCATTGGGAGACAGAACCCAGGATCTTGTCTAGCCTCATTAGCACCCTGTTCTAACCAGTCATTCCAGCCTATAAAGGACTCTAGCTACACCAAGACTAAGAGAAGCTAGGTGGATAGAGCATTGGCCCTGGAGTCAGGAAGAACTGAATTCAAATCCTGCCTCAGATACTTACTAGTTTTGTGACCCTGGGCAAGTCACTTAACCCTGTCTGACTCTGTTTCCTCATCTGTAAAATGAGCTAGAAAAGGAAATGGCAAACCACTCCAGCATCTCTGCCAAGGAAACCCCAAAGGGGATCTGGAAGAGTCAACAACTAAACACCATCACCAAGACTGCCCTGCAGGCTCCAACCTAGATCTGAATGAGAATTTCTAACACATTAGCTCTGTATTTCTCCAGTATGAACACTTTAAAAAATGTTTTATTGATATTCTTGGTTTTTTTAAAAATATATCCTATCACCTCAGCACATTCACTTCTTCCCCTACCCCTCCCATCTTCCAATGGAATCTTCCCTTATAATAAATAAGTAAAGGCAAAGAAACCAAATTAACACTTGGCCATTTCTGAAAACAGACACCATATTCTGACCCTGTTGTCCACCACCTCTCTGTCGAAAGGGCACAAAGAATACTTCCATTTAGGCGCTTCGAAGTCATGCTTGGTCACTGCATCAGTCAGAATTCATATGATTTCCTGGATTTTACTGGGCTTATGATGTATGTTGTGCTCTGGGTTCTTCTTTCTCTACATCATAGAAATCTTCCCCAGGTTCTCTGAATTCTTTGCCTTAGTTCCTACAATTCAGGATGAAATCTTTGCCCCCTGTCACCACCACCACTATTCATCCCTAGAGGGGGGCGTGAAGTGGCTGGGAATCAATAGCAGGATAAATGAATAAATAAATGGAAATATCTATTAAATGCTTATTTTGTACAAAGCACTTGGGGGAACAAATAGAGAAGCCAGACACCCTGCTCTGAAGGAGATCACATTCTAATAGCACAGAACAACACATACAGAAGGCTTTAACTGCATGTTGGATGGAAAGATCCTTAGGGTATAGAGGCAAAACAGATGGTAATGTATCTTTTTTTCAGTTGTTTCCAACAAGACAAAATCCTTTGTTGAAGACATCCATTTATGGAGAACTTACTATTTCCAGAAGTGGACCATTACCCTCTGGAATAGTAGTGAAGGGTTTTCAAATATATACACATATATAAAAAGGAAAAATGTAATCGATTGTTGAACCATTTGCCAGGGCTTTGTTGCAAACAACTTTCATTTCTGGGTCTTCAGTGGGGGTGGAGATGGCGGCAAAGTTTTCATTCTGAGCTGTAGGAACTAAAAAAAAAAGGAGGAATTCAGAGAAACTGGGCAAGAATTCTGTGAACTGGTGTTCATAGAATCGATTACATCTCTACACGACTTGTTCCCATGGATGCTGGCTGGGGACCCAGGCTAGAAGGTGAGTCAGTGGTCTTGGGAGGTGAAGCCCTATTCTGGGGGCTCTTGGATGTACTTGCCTGTTAATAACAGTCCATTGGTTGCTGATGGTGCCGGTGAGCACGATGGACTTCTACTCTGCCAGAGTCACTCTCCTGGCCAATGGCCGTAGGGGCTGGGCTGGAAGCAGGGTCGTGTTACTCTGAAGTATACCCATCCCCCTTTCCCTCCCCCCCAGGAGAATTTGAAGACTCTAACTCACCTCTTCCTCCTCACCTTCTAGGTCACTGGCCCTTCCCAACCAGGCTGCTATTGACCTAGATATTCTCTGTCCCCTGACTGCTAGGGAGGAGGCATTCTTGTGGCTTGATTTCTACCCATCTCCATCTCATCCATTCATATAGCATTGGTGAGCAAATATAAAAGGCATGTTCGTTTGGGCTAAAGCTACTAGGAAACAAGATGGTTCCCAGTCCTTGGGGGTAGTGGGGAGGGGATGTGACCGCACTTACAAATCCAGACAGGCATGATCTTCAGGTGGGCCTGCTATGGCTCAGGAAAAGCAGTGGGACCTTCTGGACCAGGATTCAGAAGACCTGGGTTCTAGGATCATAGTATCATCCATTGGGAGCTGGAGGGACTTTAGAGATAGCATCCAAGCAACTTGAAGTCAGGTACTGCTTGCTTTTGTCTTTGTATCTCCAGTACCTAGCACAGGAAGCCATCAATTCCATCCCTTCATTTTACAGAGGAGTAAACTAAGGCCCGCAGAGGGTATGAAATGCTCAAGGTCACAGCTAGTGAGTGGTTGAGCTGGGATTCCTTCCTATGTCCTCTGACTCCACCCTGAGCAATCTTTCTACCGCACAGAACTTTTTCCCAGTTCTAGTCCTTCCACTTGACTACCTGGCCTTGGGCAAGTTACAGCCTCAATGAGTCTCATTTTCTTCATCTATAAAATGGGGATAATAATACTCTGTTCTACCTACCTCACAGAGTTATTATGAGAATAAATGAGATAATTATATACATGAAAGTGTTTTGCTAACTGTGAAACATTATGTGAATACAAAGTATTATTATTAAAATGATCGAGTTGATGGTCTCAGATGATGAGAAGACAGACCATCTGGCAGCGGCGGCATCATCATCATCATCATCATCATCATCATCATCGTCATCATCATGGCACTTATATCACACCTACTATGTGCCAGGCACTGTGCTTAACTCTTTACAAATATTATCGCATTTGATCCTCTCAACAATCCTGGGAGGTAGGTGCTATCATCCCCATTTTACGGATGAGAAAATGGAGGCAAACAGGCTAAGTGACTCATCCAGGGTCACGCAGCTAGTATGTATCAAAAAGAGCCCTGGACTTGAAATTTTGAGACCCAGGATTGTTGTCTAGCAGGGCCACTTTGGGCCAGTCCTTAGCTTCACATAATTTGGGGCTAGTAGAGACCTTATAGATGTTGTCCAGCCATCTCTTTTTACAGATGAGGCACTTTCACATATTTTTAGATCTCATTTGGTCCTATCAACCCTATGAGGTGTACAGAGTATTATCTAAAAATAAGACTTAAGAACATTCTGACTTGCCCACGGTCAGGTAGCTAAGTCGAAGACCCAGAACTGGGAAGTAGCCAGATGGCAAAGTGGATACAGCACTGGGCATGGAATCAGAAAGACCTGAGTCCGAATTCAGCCTCAGACACTTAATAGATTTGTGACCCTGGGTAAGTCACTTAACTTCAGCCTTCCTCAATTTCCTCAACTGTGATATGTGGATAATAATAGCACTTAGTTGTTGTAAAGATCAAATAAGATATTTGTAAAGTACTTAGTACAGTGCCTGCACATAGTAGGTGTTTAATAAATCCTTCCAGGGCAGCTAGGTGGTGCAGTGCCCTGGAGTCAGGAGGTCCTGAGTTCAAATCTGGCCTCGGACACTTGACACATGTACTAGCTGTGTGGCCTTGGGCAAGTCACTTAACTCCAATTGCCCTGCCAAAAAAAATTAATTAATTGATTAATTAATCCTTCCAAATGAGAAAACTCGAGGCCCAGAGAGGTGACTTGTCCAGCAGCAAATTGCAGAGGTGATACCTGAAATTAGGTCTTGTGACTAAACCTAAGGCTGTTTCTACTGTACTACTTTCCATGCCTACTTTTCCTTCTAATGCCTTAAGGAAAAAAATCTCTAAAGACACTTATTCAAAGTAGGAATCCTTATCAAAGGCTTAAGCAAGAACAGGAAGACATCAGCCCATGGTAGAAGTTGAAGGGAAGATATGCTGTTTTTATCATCACAAGTCAGAGGGTGGAATAATCTTTCTGTTCATTGGATTTCCCCGAGTTTTGTATTTCTTATGCACTTATCATGTCACCCCATAGCTCCTCACACATGCCCTCCCCACCCCCCAACCTAAAAACTAACCCAGATTCATTTTAGGTCAGTCTTTATTCAAACCATAGTTCTCAAGCCCCCACCAAAGTTTCTTCCATTGGACAAACATGAAGACACATTAGTTAAAACAAAAGATATTTAGACAACAAACTAAATGATAAAGAAAATCCTCATCCTCCCCCTACTCCCCACACATGGATGTTCCCTTCCAAAGATTCCTACATCGCTGGTAAAAGAACAGACATGTCTATGTATGGTCAGGGAACTCATGTTCCCTGGAAGAACATCTGTGGCCACAGAGCTAAAGACTTGTCTTCTGAGGGCTGTAGCCCAGATGGTCTCCTTTTCCACCTCTAATACTGCGCTTTGCCACTTATACCATTCAGGGTTTCTGGCATCATCTTCTAGTCATGTGATGCCATTGACCTATGGCTACTATACAAGGCTTTTGGCTAGTGTTTCCACTGAACTGCCACCTGCAGTTGTGGGTCATCTGTCGCCAGTTGCTGGTCTACTGAATGAGAGCTACTAGTTGGCTTTTCTTCTATAACCATAAGGGAAGGGGCTTAGCTCTTTTAACACATAGCCTCAGGAGTTATCTCAGCCTTTCCTATTTTAAAACCCAGATCCAGAGCCAGCCAGCAGAAATCCTCAGGTTTAAATGAAATCTCTTTTTCAATGCTTTTGATATTATTTGAGCTGCCACTCCCTGAGTTCAGTCTACAGTTTCACTTAGGATGCCCAAATAATTCCTTTCAGCTTCTATCATGCCAATTGTGATCCAGGTACATCACCCTAGGAGAGAAACTGAAAGGTTCTGGGTAGAGCTGGAGATCTCATTCTAATTTGTATTCTATTTAATCTGTGTATGTGTCTTATCATTCTAATGAGATTATAAATTCCTAGACACCATAGGTCTTCCTTTTACTTATCTTTGAAACTCAACTTCCCTGCACCAATGCTTTGAACATAGCATTTCTTAATAAATGTTTGTTGAATGATTGACGATGTATTCCTAACCAGTATTTGAGCAAGTGATTACCCTGATAAAATAAAAAGCAGTGAGAAGGAACTTAAAAACAGTAATGATGCCAAGATGGCTTGATAGAGCTAAGAATCCTTATTTTAAATGACCTTTTCTGTCTTGCTAATAATACCTTGCATCTTGTATCAACCATATATAGGTATATATGTATATATGCACATATATACACAAATACATATGTATATACATACACACATATATACATGTAAAAATATGCACACACACACATACATATATAAAATATACACACATACATACCTATACACATACACATATGTACATATATAAAATATACATACACACATATATACATATATACACACATATATACAGACATAAAATATACACACACATACATATACACACACACATACATACATACACACATATACATATGTATATAAAACTATAGAAGCACAGAATTGGAGGGGGCATTAGAGGTTATCTAGTTCAATCCATACCTGAATAGGACTTTTCTCTATATATTCCCTATGAGTGACCTTGTTTGAGATCTTCATTGATGGAGAACTCACCACCTCTTTAGGCAGCCTATCATACCTTGGAACAGTGACTCATGGTCAGTAAGTTTTCCTTACATTAAGCCAAAAGCTACCTCCCTGCAAACAGCCCTATGAGATTGGTAATGCAAATACTATTCTTCCCATTTTAGAGATGAGTAGACTGAAGTAGAAAAGAGTGGCTAAGGCCACTCTCAGGTTAAATTCATTTCCCTTCATTAAAGTATTTTAACGCTAAATTCTGGACCCCTCAGCAAAAATGTGTTTGAGGTCTGTGAAACTCTGGGCAATTCATTTAACCTCCATGAATCTTATTTTCTGTCTGCAGTGCTGAATATTTAACAATAATACAAATTCTAAATTTTGCAAGGCTAATTCCTCAGAACAACTCTGTGAAGTAGGTAGTGTAAATTTAACCACTAGGTGGTGCTGTTAATCACTAACCTGATCCTGTTCAACAGGAAAGCTCAGATTTTCAAATTCCATGCTTCACCTCTACTGTGCAGAAGCTCTGGGAAATTCTATGTTCTCACTGTTTCTTAGAGTGGTCAAATATCTGTCTCCCACCTCTGCCTCTGTTTGCCTACTTGTCACTTTAGGGCTAGGGTCTTAACCTGGGGTACACAAATTTTTCTGCAGTATATTTTTGATAACTATATTTCACTATAATTTTTTTGGTAATCCTATGTATTTTATGCATTTAAAAATATGATTCTCGGGGAAGCAGTGAGTAGAGCACCGACCCTGGAGTCAGGAGGACCTGAGTTCAAATCCGGCCTCAGACACTTGACACACTTACTAGCTATGTGACCTTGGGCAAGTCACTTAACCCCAATTGCCCTGCCTTCCCCCTTGGGAAAAAAAATATGATTCTCAGGAATGGTCCATAGACTTTGGTAGTGTGCTAAAGGGGCACATGACACAAAAAGGTTAAAACCCCCTGGTCTAGAGGGAGTAGTTAGTATGGAATTAGTTCTGGGCCCATATCCTACTTGCAAAACCCTGTTTCTTCCCTGAACTTGCTATATGTCACCAAACCTTGTCATAGTGCCTTAGGCATACTGAAATCAACTCACCACTGGTCCAATTAAGTATGCCTGGACACTATATATAGTGTTTTACTCTTGACAAAGAATCAATAAAAACAAAGAAATAATACACAATAATGCATCTATTGCACATCTGCTTCTTCCCTTAGTCCCAAGTAGCCCCCAGCCAGTGTACATATAAGCTACGCTGAACCCACAGTGCTATGAAAGGCTACAATTCAGTCTGCTGAGTCTCACTCTTTGAATAGGTGAGGTATATATAGACTGTCCAACACAATTCCCAATGGATGTTGGACTCATAATATGTAATAGAACCAGCCAACCAGTCAACAAGCATTTACTAAGTGCTAGGCTCTGTGCTAAGGGCTGAGAATACAAATACAAGGAGAAAGACAATTCCTATCCTCAAGGAGCTTACTTTCTAATGGGTAGAAGATAACACATAAAAGAAAGTGCAATGACAGTAGGGCATGGCAGAGAAAGTCCAAAATGCAGCATGTAGAGGAATGAAGTGGAGCTGGCTTGGGCACCCTTCTTAAATGGAGGTTGTGGAAAAAGAGACAGACACAAACAGACTGATAGAGAGAGGGGGGAGAGGGAGAGGAGAGAGGAGAGGGGGGGGGAGAGAGAGAGAGGGAAAGAGAGAGAGAGAGAGAGAGAGAGAGAGAGAGAGAGCGCACTGTTGCTGGCAGTGACCTTCTATGTATGTACTGTACTTCTATGCATGTATCCTATCACATGTAGAATGAGGCTGTGGGAGAAGGCAGGCCAGATGTGGAGAGATATTCTCTCTACCTTATGCTGCCTTTTTCCTTCTTTATTTTTTCTGATTTGAACCTTTCAGTTCAGGTTTCCAGGGGCCAAGAGCTACATCACAATTTCTCTGATACTTCCAGTTTTAAATGTGGCCACTTCCTCCTCTTTCCCCAAACCTACACCTAACTCTAGTTGGGGTGGAGAGGAGGCATTACACAAATATTGCCAACTCCACTTACAGATGAGGAAACTGAATCTCAGTGAAAGAAAACGACTCAGTCAGGCCCCACACAGGCAGTAGGAGGCAGATGCCAGACTTATCCCTGCATCCAATCATCTTTCTCTCTCGCCAGCCAGGCTGCCTCCACACACAAATACCGTACATTTGTATTGCTTAATATTTCCTATAGTACTTTCACATACATTAGCTCATTTAAATCTTAATAACTGTGAGAGGTAGGCATGGCAAGCATCATTAGTCCCATTTTACAGATGATAAAACTGAGGCTCTCAGAAGTAAAACCACTTTGCCCAAGGCCACCCAGCTAACAAGAGGCTGAGCTAGAGGGAGGTTGTGATTTGCTTGTGATCATCCTGGCTGCTAAGAGTCTAATGTAGGATTTGTACCTGTAGGTTTTCCCGACTCTAAATTCTCTTAGCATTAGAGATCTAGAACTGAGATCTAGAACTCTGAGGCCATCTAGTCCCACCCCCTCATTTTACAGAAGAGGAAATTGAGGCCTGCAGAGATTAAGTGATTTCATAGGGTTGTTGTAAAGATCAAATGAGATAAGGAGGTTGGCTTTGCAAATTTGAAAGCCAATACAAACAGAAATGCTGGCATTTGCCCAAAAGGTGTCTGAGGCAGAATTCAAATGCAGGTCTTCTGTTCCAGAACTACAGCTATGCACTAGAAATCAATCCTTGTTGATTGACAGTGACTTATGATTTCTAATCCTTTCCCCAAATACTACATCCATTAATCAGTCTATACAGGTAGTGGGAGCTGTAGCTATTATGTGCCAGGTTCAGCAACTACTGAAAAATAAATTGTCTTACTGAGGGGCCCCTTACTACCTCCTGTGCCCATCTCAAAGTACCTGAAAGGGCCCTATCTCTTTCACATAAGAAAAGAGAAGCATGGGATACAAGGGAAAGTATCCTGGATTTAGAATTCGGAGGACCCAGGTTCAAATTCCAGTTCAGTTATTCTCTCTCTACCTGTTTGAGCCTGGCTGAGTCATTTCCCTCTATGGGCCTCAGTTTCCTCAGTTGGACTAGATGACCTCAAAGGTCCTTCTTAGTTCTAAGTCTGTGGTCTTATGACTCTAGGAATACCTCCCTAATTGGGCTAGCAGCCCAGGGTCTCTCAGCTGGGGTCAAGAGCTTCTTCTGTTCCAAAAAACACTTATAATTGCTCTTGCTGGGAGGAGAGGGTGGTCAAATATCTCCCTCTTAGTAGTCAATCCTGCTGAGACCACTACTTACCCCAAGGGATTAAATGCCAGTGAGTAACCAAGAAGCAACACCATGTGGTGGAAAGTAGATTGACTTTGAAATCAGACGATCCAGGGTTCAAATTCCAACCCTGCTAATTAATGCCTGTGTGACTGTGGCTAAGTCACAGATTTAGAGCCAGGAAAGAGTCACCTAGTATCACCTAGTATAAACCCCTCATTTTATAGATGAGGAACCAGGCTGGAGGGGTGAAAGACCTGCTGCTGCCCAAGTTCACCCAGGAGGGCAGAACTGGGATTCCAAACTAAGTCCTCTGAATCTCCACTGCTCGGTTCCTTCTCCTCAGTGGGGGAGGGGAAGGAACTTGAAGGCCTCAAAGGTCCCTTTTAAATCCAAGACCACGTGGTCAAAGGATCACTGGTCCCAGAGCCCTAAACTCTAGATTTAAATTCTGCCTCTGAAATCCCCTAGATAAGTGTCAGTGGCTATTTCACTTTGGTGGGGCCTCAGTTTCTTAATCTGTAAAATTCAGTGTCCCCAGCAGTCCCTTCCAGTTCTGAAAGATCCTATGATCACTCCCTTCTCTGGGCTTCAATTTCCTCCCGTGGAAAATGTGGGGGTTGAACTAGATGCCCCTTTGCTCCCTTCCAGCTATGGATTTATGGATTTACGATATGATTCCCCTCAGTGGTTTCAGTTACCTTCTCTGTAAAAGGAAGGGATTGGATTCAGTGACCTTTCAGATCTTAAATATATGGTTCTAAGATCCCAAGTCAATTTCCCTCCCAGACACTGTTGTTCAGTTCTCTCCGACTTTCCATGACACTATTTGGGGTTTTCCTGGCAAAGATACTAGAGTGGTTTGCCATTTCCTTCTCCAGCTCATTTTACGGATGAGGAAACAGAGGCAAACAGGGTTAAGCGACCTGCCCAGGGTCACCCAGCTAGTATCTGAGGCCGGATTTGAACCCAAGGAGAGGAGTCTTCCTGACCCCTGGCCAGGCGCTCTATCCATTGGAGGATAGAATGGGATAGCTCCCGCAAGGGGGTGCGGCTAAATGGCCCTGAGGTCCCTTGCAGGCCCCAATCTGTGATCCATGATTCCTAATCACTTCTCTCGGGCCCTGAGTCTGCTCTTCTAATCAGTGCGCGGAGGGCAGGGCTGGGCATGGCCGGCCCTGAAGGTCGGTGTCAGCCCCGATCTCCGATCTCAGCGCCGGGGTCCCCGAAGGAGGGGTGCCACGTGAGCGGCGGCGCCAGGCCACTCATTTTCTCTCCTGCCCAAGGCTGGGGGCGCAAGCATGCCGGAGTAAGTCTCTCCTGGCCAGGAACACGCCCGATGGGAAGAGAGCCAGACTTTTCTTTCCCGCTTTCCCCCGCGTCGGGCAGGAAGCCCTTCCCCCGGGCGCCGCGGCTCTCCTCCTCCTCCTCCTCCTTTGCCCCCTCCCCGTTTTGGGGTCGTGGCGGCCCGGGCGGGGCCAGCGCGCCGGGAAGGGAGGAGCGCAGGCGAGCCAGGAGGAGAGCGGAGGCGGGTGCACAGGCGGGCGGGCCGGGAGGAGAGGGGAGGCGGGCGGGCCGCGGGGCAGGGGAGGGGTTGCCGGCTCCGGTTAGCGTGCGTGGCAGTCTCTCCCCACTCGGCAGGGGCGGGGCCGGCGGCTCCTCTCGCCCCCTCCTTCTTCCCTGCCCATCCTCCTTCCTCCTCTCTCTCTC